>CM062816.1:1039310254-1039910254 GCA_031772625.1 Pinus tabuliformis | reverse complement strand
AAGTGAAGGATCTTTGCCTTTTTGTTTTGATTCGTTTCAGTTCATCAGAGATAATTACCATGCAATCAGAAATCAAATGTCAACAAGTCTTGATTTGAATCATCTTGAGAGCAATGGAAATTTTGTTCAAGACTTCTCATATTCAGATTTGCAACCCCTGAAAGCCATTGATTGTCAAGTTGCGGCTGAAGACTTGGAAGTGCACACACATGATTTAATGATTCAAGGTGACTCCGTACCATTTTGTTTTGAATCATTTCAGTTTTTGAAGGGTAGATTGCATAGTAGATCTTCAAATGAACAACCTATAACAAATCAGCAATCTCTCAGTGTTAATGTTGAGGATGAGGCAGATAACAAAATTCTTGAGCAGCCTGTAGCATCAAATTTGCAACCACCAAATGAAATTGAAGGGCAGATTAAAGATGAAACCGTGGAAGACGAAATACATGATTTGATGATGCAGGAAGATTCTATACCCTTTTGTTTCGAAGCATTTCAGTTTATAAGGCAGAATCTTCGTAAAATTTCTCAGGAAAAAGATGAACAACTAGAAGGATGTCATACATTTTCAATGGATACATTACAGCAGTCTTTTCAAGTTTTTCATGATCCAATAGCTGATGTTTTGGATGCGGTTTGTTGTCAAAGTCTTTCTCCATTGACTACATGTGAGCTTGAAACATGTGCTGATATGAATTTGATCTGGCAGCCGGTTTCTTTCTTATTTTCAGCAGAGGTCTTGTCACAAGGCTCAGATCAAAGTTTGCATTCATGGTATGAGGAAACGAGAAGTAATCCATTGGATGAGCTAAGTTCCAGTGTGCATGAATTTCAAGATCCTTATGCAGTGTTTTTGGAGGTGGATAGTGAATCCATATCATTTCACGGATCTGTTTCTAAGTTGTCATGGGAGTTGCCTTTCAGTAGTTCTCTCTTGTTGTTCATAAGTGAGCACTTGCGGAGAATTCGAACAGCAGAAGAGATACTTACTTGGTTGCACTGGTTGTTTCACTTCACTTGATCAGGTGATGAATGAAACTGTTAGAGTAGGTTTTGATGAATAAGCTCCCCTTTGAGCATCATTTCCAGTTTGTCGGTTGTGTTTAAGTATTGAGTTTTTTTTAGTTGAGTGAGAGTCAATTTGTGTTGTCAAGTCATCAGTTTTCAGTCATGCGTTTTAGCTTGAGTTTTTGACTCCATCGCCTAATGGTTGAAAGCACTGGTCTGCTCTCCCAGTGGTCTGAGGTTCTTGGAACCTCCAAGGAGCTACCATCCCCATTGGAGCCAATGTTAGTGTCAGTCTTTCCAGACTTCCTCCAGTGATCAAATATGCTCTTACAAAGTGATTTTGAAGTGTCAAGGTCAAATTTTGTCATTTCAGTGAGTCTTCAAGCCAAATTTGGTCACTAGGTATTAGGTCGAGGGTTTACTTTCACTCCTTCTAAAGTTGTCTAAATGTCGGTCCATGTCATCATTCAGCTGAGTCTATCATCGTTCATAGGGTTGTCATCATCATGTCAAGTTCCATTAAGTCATTTTACACCTTGTTCATGCTTCAGTTGCGCCCATGCAAGGTCTTTTCCCTCTCCTAGGGTTTTGAAGGAAATTTCTCTTGGATGGTCAAATAATTAGCAAAACTTGTATCCAGATGTTCATTCACCTTCCCTATCCTTCATGTACCTTATTAAACACTTTCCATCACTGAGATCCCCCAAATTCCTCATTTTTGCACAAACCCTAGTCTCTTGGTACAACCTGGCAATTTTCTAGGTTTGGCCCGTGTTTTTCCCTTTTGGACCCCTTCCCCTTGCTCAATCTCTGAGATTCCACTTTCCCCTACTTCCTAACATCCCTCCCTACTTCCAAAAATTTCCCCAAGAATTTACAAGCCCCTTATCCCCTTCATTTCGCTTCATTTCGACAAAATTCCTTGTTTCACACATCGGGATTAGTTTCACTCAAAAGATGTTTTAGAGAAATAAAAGATGAATTTTGGGAAACTGAGAGAGGTTTTTTTCCACAACATTCCAAAGAAGAAAAACCTCCTTCACATTTTGCACAGGTGTCATGGTTTGAGAGAAATGTCAAGAATACCGTTGCCTTAGGAGAATCAAAGACACCTCTGAAGTGACCTTGGGAAAATCAAGTCTTCTCCTAGCTTGGTTGGCCAAATGATTTTCTTGATGGGTAAAATGATAACTATACACAAAGAGCTTTCCAATGAGCTATCATGAGCTCAATTTGGGGTTGCGTAAGGCATTCAAAAGTTGACTGCAACAACACTCTTCCTTGAGGCAGCCTCATTTGGCACTTTTTGACCAGTCTTGGGAGATTTGATTTTTGACAAGGCAAATGAACTCTAAATTGAAAAATTCCAGTTGGGTTGGAAAGTAGACTCAAATACCTTTCCAAAGAGCTATCCTTCACCCAATTCTGACACCATTAAGGCCTCCAAAAGCCTCTTTCAAAAGCGCGCGACCTGTTGGGTGCGCGCGACCTGTCAAGGGGGTCTTACCAGTTGAGAAAATACACTGGCGCGACCTGTTGGGCGCGCGCGACCTGTTGGGAAATCATCCACAAAAAATTTCTTTTAAACTACAAATTGACCCCAAATCTCTTCAAGGTTGCAGGTAGGCCTCTAATCATCAAGGTTTATTGCTTGCTAAAGCTTGCGTGAGCATGAACATGTGTTTTAATGCCATCAATTTGAAAGGAGAAGTTCATGTGTATTTTGTTTAAAAATGTAAAAGTGCAAGTAAAGCTAGGGTTTTTTTTTTCTGCTCTCAAGGTCATCCATTTCACTCCCATTTTTTCCCCACATCCCAACCATGTCCCTTGTCATTTTCACCTAATCTCCTTACCAAAAAATATCAAAGTCCCTAAACCCTACCTCCTATGAAACCCCTACAAAATATGATTATGTGATGGTATATGTTTCATAATTGCTTCCCTAAATTCCCCTTTCATATGTATTTTCCCTAAATCCTTTCAAAAATCCCCCTCCCTAACATCTCCCTTGTGTTTTTGTCCCCTTGGAGCAACATTTAAACAGTCAAAACAGCAGGGTATCCCATGGGAGGATTTTATCTCTCGAGAGGCTATGCTTCTCCAGGTCAATGCTCATTTGGAGAGGTTTCTAGCCAAGGCCAACAGAGATAAGGACCTACTCTGGAACATGAAAAACCACTATTGGGCCCGAATGCACGTATGCAAGGCGAAAATGAAGGTGATCCAAGGGCGGTTGGCCAAAGCACTAAAACGAAGGAAAAGGCCCGATCCCCTCCACATCTTGGCTGAGGCTTCCTTGAAGGAGCACGATACTAAATGACTTAACTCCAGCACAAAATTCTAAAAATTTTGAGCATTTTTGGTCATTTGTGATTTTTTTTGGCAAAAAACAGGTTTTCTCCACCAACGGGTCGCGCACTGCGCGCGACCTTTTCGTTGGGTAACTCCTTTTTGGGAAAACTTAGCATTTTTGGATTTGTCATGCAAAGATACACTTGCTCAGCCATTGCCAAGAAATTTCACCAAGTTTTGGGCCTCCAGAAAGTCAAAAAACAAGCAAAAAATGACTTTCTGCCACCTTTTTGACATACAGGAAGCAGTCTTGGGAGATTGCAATTTTGGAGGGGCAAATGAACACCAAATTTAGAAATTCCACTTGGGTTGGAAAGTAGATATCCAGACCTTTCCAACAAGCCCACGTTTGCCACATTTGGACACCTGGAAGTACCTCAAAAGCATCTCCAAAGTAGCGCGACCTGTTCAGGAAGAGGGCGCGACCCGTTGGGCAGTTTTCACAGGAATTCATCTACAGCTCAGGAATTCGCCCAGCTTTGACCAGTTTTGACTTGTGATGGGATTTTTCACCCTCTCTGATGTAATTTATGTATTTTCATGTTGACATGACACTTATTTAACTACTCTAGAAGATTCATTCATGAAATAGCATACATTTAATGAATGAATTGGTTTCCTAGCTTATAGAGGCAAGTGGTTTTGACTGCCTAGATTTTAGTGCTCAGTTTAGAATTGGTTGAAATAGCTCCTAGGATAGTGAAATCGACCCCTAGAGGCAAGGAAAGATGTTAGATTGCCTATATTATGTACTTTCTTGGTCATTTTCATGGTTGGACTCTTGAGGGAGAAAGCTCTATTGTATGACTCATTGTATCTCTGCAATTTTGGCAAAGGAAGAAAGACCAGGGTTTTGCAGTCCTTTTTGGGATTCCTGTGGTTACATGTATTGATGGTGTGTTTCTCTTTGTACTTGTAAGTTTTTTATGTGAATCATCTCCTTACTTTTCCTTCTGCAAATTAGGCAAATGAAGTGCTAAAGTAGAATTCATGATTGCCGTGCTCTGCTTTTAAGTTTGCTTAATATTTATGTTTTCATCTGTCTAAAGAGAACTCTTGAAGGTTTCTTTCTCTCTTTAGCTCCTCACCGGTCATTCCTATCCATTCACTTAATTCAAAGGCATCAGTACAGTCTCCTACCTTGCCCCAAAGAACCCCCTGCAAAAACTGTGTCCAATCCCCGCACCCAAAATTGCCTTTCCCCGATTTTCCACCAAAATCCTAAAACTTCCCAATTCAAACCTTTTTATCAGTTTACTAGCCTAAAATCAGTGTTCCCTTTTTGGTTATCTCGCTCATTGAAGATCTTTACCGAGATATACCGGAGAAAGCCCTCTCGTGCCCCGTAGGGCTAGCTACGAGGCTAAGTGGTTTGATGTTGCCTTGGAGTTTGCCTTTCTCAGCCTGAGGTGAAATTTCAAGCGCTAACAGATAGAACTATGGAGTGACTTGGGTAGAATGACAAAAAAATTAGGCCCCTCAGTCCTTTTATAAAAATATTTGACTTGGACATGTGGCAGGTCGGAATGGGTAGAGTTTTGGTTGACCTCATGCTCATGTCAGCAGGGCATGGGGTTAACCATGTGGAACAATGACTGGGTTGGTGACTAGACAACGGGGTGGAGCTGACTAGGCAAATACCAAGCAGATGTGGTAGGGTCTTGTGATGCATGGACAACCTACATGGGGGGGCCACATGGAACCCTTTCGCATGGCTTGGGCCACAAATTTTAAAATTTGTGGAGTGGTTCGGAGGGCACAAGGGAGTGACACATAACATCCTCCACACCCGTTTATCACAATAAACCTCACACATATCTATGGTGCAAAGTGCTCTATGATGATCAGATCTAGTGAGTGTGTGCCTTTCAGTGTAGTTCCCTCAGCGCCTGTGGTGTGGTGTGCCTGCGATGCCATGCCTAAGGTGTTAGGAGTAGTGTTGGTGCCCATTGATGATGTCATACACTCGGTTAACTTCAACGCCCTTACTCCTGTGAATTATGTTGAAGAAGGAATCCTTTAGCAATACTAATTCAACCCTTTCTCTTTAATCCGAGTGTCTTCAATTATCACGTAATATTGTGCCCTCGAGATAGTTTTCGCAAAGGAGTGTGACATTCTTGGCACTAACACTTTTATACAAGAGGATGAGCCTACACAACATGAACTTATGGAGGAAAATGAGGACGTTGAAATATTAGCTAAGTATCAATTTTTAAGGGAATATTTTCAATCAACCATCTCTTTTGAGGACTACTTGGAGGTCACAAAGAACACAAAGCCAAAGAAAAAGTAATAGAACCAAGGGAAAAAAATTATGGGTCATCTATCCTTACTAAGTTTTGATGGATTATCCAAGTGTATATATAGGGCTTGGATTTGGAAATTAGATACTTATTTTTCCCTAAATTAGGTGATGGAAATTGATGCCATTAAATTTTCTACTCTTCACCTTGAAGGAGCCGCACATGAATAGTGGTATCACATTTTAGTGACACAAGGACATGGTGCAATAGTTTCTTATGATTAGTTCTACACTACATTAATAAAGTTTTTGACAAGAAGGATTTAGAGGTACACTCCAGAGAGTTGGTTCAGTTGAGACAGATTGGGACACTTGGTGCATATCTTTCAAAGTTTCAACAATTTTCAACCATGGTTTTTGATGTTACTAAGAATAGATTAATTTCTTGGTTCAATAAAGGGATTTTCAGAATATCTAAGGAGTTGGGTCAAATATTTTGATCTTCCAACCTTGAAAGATGCTATTATGCATGCAAGGAATATGGATTTATCCATACCACATGATAGGTTTCCTAGCAAGTTTCCTCATAGGCCCTTGCAGTAAAGTTGGACATAGAGGAAGGATAAGAAGGCAAAGTAAAATAGACCCGTGAGTGATATGTCTAGGCTAGTTGGTGGTGCTCCTCATGATATGAGGGATGAGTTGAAACTAGAAAGGTTTCTTTGATTATCGTGATCCTTGGAAACCTGGATATAAGTGTATAAGTGGAGGTAAGACCAACTAGATTGAGGTATTTAAGGGGCCTAGAGATGATTAGTCATAAGAGACACAAGTTCTTTATGATAAACATAAGCATATGGATGGAGAGACAAGTACACATGAGCACCCAAATAATTTGGAAGAAATAGGTGGTTCATTTGTAACCCTCACTACCATTCCTCATTACAATTCCTTCACAATAAATAGTGATATATAGGGACAATGAGTTGTTATGTTGATTGATAGTGGGGTTACCCACAATTTCATTGACTTGTCCTATGTGAAGAAACGAGGTTTGCAAGTTGAGAAGCATGATGGTTTTCGGGTGTGGATAACAAGTGGCCTAGTGTTACATTGCGTTCATCATGTTCCAAAATTAAGTCTAGATTTAGGTAATTAGACCCTTATTGATGAATTTTCTATGGTTGACATTAAGGATACCAATGTTGTGTTGGGTCTTTAGTAGTTGCATTCTACAAGTCATTTTGTTACGAAATTTAATAGTATGAAAATGAGTTTCACAACAAATGGTAGGAGGGTGTTATTGCGAGGCTTAACTCCATATGCTTCTAGATTCATTTAAGATAAGAGGATGAAGATATTTTTTAGAAATTGAGAGGTCGAGTGGGCAGTGTAGTGTTTCATTTCAGAAAGTTCTACCGATAATAGACAATGTGGATATCATATGGACATACAAGGCTTGTTGGATAAACATAGTGTGGTGTTTTCAGATCTATTGCATGACCTACCTCTAAATTTTAGCTTTGACCATGTTATTGAACTTGTGGACAAAAAACCAATTGTTACGGATCCATACCATCATATTAAACAATTCAGGGATGATATTAGGAGGAATATTTAGGAATTGTTGGATGCATGACATATACAACTTACCTCTAGTCCCATCACTTCCTTTTTTGTCCTAGTGAAGAAGAAGGATGACACTATGAGGCTGTGCATTGATTATCATGCACTAAATAAGAAGACCATCAAGAACACGTACCATATTCCATGTATTGATGAGCTGATGAATGAGCTACATGGAGTGGTCCATTTCTCCAAAATGGATCTCCATTTAGGATACCATTAAATTTAAGATCGAGATCAAGATGTGCACAAACCAACTTTTAGGCGCCACTTTGGATATTTTGAGTATTTGGTGATTCCGTTTGGGTTATCAAATGTTGCAGCGACTTTTCATTATTGCATAAACCATTTGTTCAACATGTAGTTTCAAAATTTTGTGTTGGTTTTCTTTGATGACATCTTAGCACATAGCAAGTCATGGGAAGAGCATATTCGACACCTTGATGAAGTGCCAAGAATATTAGAAAGCCTCTAAATGTGATTTTAGCATCATTGGTCTATTATATTTGAGATATATCACTGGGGGAGGTGGTATGAGGGCACATCGAGAGAATATTCAAGTTATACTTGACTGACTACCACCAAAGAACTTATCACAATTGTGAGCCTTCATTGGTTTGTGCACATATTATAAACGATTTGTGAAGGGATTTTCTTCAATAAATGTTCCTCCCACATATTTGACCAAGAAGGATGATTTTGTTTAGACAAATGTGAGTCAAGGAATTATGGATCATCTTAAGAAGGTAATCAATACTTTTCTTATTTTGGCTTTACTAAATTTCTCTAAACCTTTTATGCTCGATTGTGATGCATCAGGTATTGGTATTGGGATTTTTTTGATGCAATAAAAGAATCCCATTTCTTACAAAACCTAAAAATTGAATGAAGTTGAAAGGATATTCTCCACATATGATATGGATATGTTGGCCTTCATGCATGCACTTGAAATTTTTCATCAATATCTTGTGAGTAGAAATTTTAATGTGTAACAAACCTCAAATATTTCATGGAGAAAAAATGATTAAATGAGAGAAAACAATGTTGGTTAAGTAAGCTAGAAATCCTTCATTTTGCTTATTTTTAGAAATTCTAGCCTCTTAGAAGGATCAAATACTAGAATATGCAAAAAATCAGCATGCTTGTTATATTTCAGATGGTAAAATTGATGATGGAAGATACAAAATGATGAATTACATCATCTATTACAGGAATAGAATCTACCTAGTGCCTGAAAGTAAGTTTAAGCACAAAATTCTAGTTGTTGTTCATAACAATCAGCTTGCTGGTCACCCTAGTTATTTGAAGACATATAGGTTTGTTCATGAAAGGTTCTCATGGAAGGGTATGAAGGATGATGTTCTCAATCATGTGAGGGAATGAATAGAATGCTAAAGAAACAAGGCAACAATTTCCTTCCCTGCATGGATGCTATAACCACTTCCTATTCTCAATCAAAATTGGGAAGAAATAACGATGGATTTTATCGTGGGGCTTCCTAAGTTAAATGGTAAGGATTTCATTTCTTTTGTAATGGATGAACTTACTAAATATGCTAATTTCATGTCAATTCCATTTGAATATAAACCTCCACAAGTTATTGGTATATTTTTTGAAATGTATTCAGACTTCATAGTGTTCTTAAGATCATTGTAAGTGATAGGGTTTGCATATACATTAGCACTTTTTGGAAAGAATTGATGAATTTGGAAGGAAAAAAACTTGATCATAGCACTATTTATCATCCTCAAATTGATGGTCAAACTAAAATTATTAATAAATGGTTTGAGGTCTACTTGAGGAACTATGTGTTCAGATAGCAAAAAGCATGGGTAAGATGGTTACATTTGGAAGAATTTTGTTACAACACTACATATCACATGAGCATAAACATGACTCCTTATAAAGCCTTGTATTATTATGAAGCTTCTACATTTGTGGATTTGGTCTTTTATGATTCTAGAGCTCCACAAGCTCTTAAGTGGGCAAAAGAGAACCAAGATATCTTCAAGACACTCAAGAAGAATATTTATATTGCAGAGGAACAACAAAATAATTATGTTGATTTTCATCGAATAGCGAGGTATTTGAGGTGGGAGACATGGTATTTATGCATCTTAAAACTCAAATACAATATTCATTAAATACTAGTGGATTAAACAATATTAAAACACGGTTTTATGGGCCTTTCATGGTGATTAGGATAATTGGTGAAGTAGCAGGTGAGATGGAGTTTCTTTCTACAAGTAACATTAACCATGTATCTCATGTATCATGCCTTAAAAAGGCTCTTGTACAAAATGTGATTAAAAGAATTGGTGAAGTAGCTGGTGAGATGGATTTTCCTTAGACACGTAAGGTTCACAATGTATTTCATGTATCATGCCTAAAAAAATCTCTTGTAAAACATGTGACTTCTTCAACATAATCACCTCCTGTTATAGCCCTGGTGAAAATTCCATGTAATAAAGTTAATAAAGCCAAAATAATAACCATGGTTATACGACACTTATTCCAAGTTGAATGTTGGAAAAAAACATCCTAGTGTGGGTGTTCATTTGGTTTATTATGGCTAAGGAAAATCACAAAGGGTTTGGAAAGGCATGAGGCATTAATTGGCATTTTATTTATGAAAATAAAGGAGATTAGGAAAAAAGGAAGGTGAAAGATCACTGGTTGCATGTGAGGAGGAAAATGAAGGAAAATAATAGAAAATTGAAGAAAATAGAGTCCTCATTAATAAAAATGCTTCTGAGGATCAGTTGGTACCTTTTGTCAGTTCAGTTTTGGAGCTCATCTCTATTATGTCTCTCTCATACTCTTCGACAATTTTCTTGGATCAATTCAGCTTTGGATCAAGGAAAGCAAAGAAGGCAAGAGGAAGCAAAGATCAAGCAAGGAAGAGAAGGATAGAGAAACTACAGTGCGATTATTTGCAGGTATCGATTTTTATGTGTGATTTCCTTGCTAGTTTTGGCATGCATGGTTATGCATGTGTGTTCTTGGTTCTCTTGCTATCATGGGCACGAGATTTTCCAGGTGTGATAGTGTTCTTCAGCGTTTCCTTGCCATTTTCGGATATCCATGGTGTGTGTTAGGGTCCTATAATTTATACAATCAATTGATGAGTATCTGTTTATTTTCTACTATGAGATATTGTAAATAATTATTTCATTCTGTAAATTATTTTCAAAAGTACAAAGAAAAAAGAGAAAACTAAAAAAAATATGATACAAAGAAAAAGAGAAAAGAAAAAGAGGAAGAAAAAGAGGAAGAAAAAGAAAAATAAATAAATAGGAGATTAAAAAAAAAGATATATATATGCGAAAAACAAAAGAAAAGAAAATGAAAAATTAGAAAAAAAATGAGACCCTATAGCGAGCTAATCAAAATACCTCATTTATATTCCAAAAATGTCAAATTTATAATTTTTTTACACTTTGGTTATTATGTTTTATTTGATTATTATATGTAATATAATGATAATATTTATTTGTCGTATGTGAATAAAACACACACTGGAGTCAATGACCACGATTATTCCCACCCAGATCTACAGCGGGGTAGTGTTTTTGCCATCACCCCCCCACACTCCTAACAATTAACACAAAGGGGGGCCCCGAAAAGTGGTTTCCGCCGAAACCTCCTGGGCCAATGTGGAAGCGCCTAAAGGATTTCGGGAGGTCCCCTCCTTATACCATTTATTTCCTCCACCCCTCGGAAATACTGCTGCTTCATATCTTGCCAATGACCTATCACATCCGCCACTATGCTCTCCCCACATATCTTCTCCTCCACCACTCATCTCCTGCCACATGTATGCTCCTTCGCCACTCATCTCCCACCACCTACCCATTACTTTTGTCACTCTTCTTCTATCATTTGTCCTGCCACATCACTCCCTCCACATAAGACATAACTGTTCAACGTTCAAACTTTGTTGCGAACTCCTAACTGAATGTTATTTCATTTAAATTTCCTATTGTTATCCATTTTAACAATAAATCTCTCTTGCTCCATAAACAGTAATTGTTTCGTTATTTGACCAATTGAAACTGCATAAAAAAACCCTTGGAGGCCAGCATTTGTTCCTTTCAGCACGACATTGATCTTGTAGGTCAAACATCAAACTGTCACCAACTGTTAGCCTTAAACAACAATTTCCTTTCACATAATCGACAAATTTCACCTGGGTAACCGTGTTCTTCAAATTTCTTTCTATCAAGATTTTTTCTATGATTTTTCTTCTACCTCCTGTATTTCATTTCCAAGATGTCAACCCGAAAAGGAAAGGGAAAGGTTACAAAGCCAAATCCCATCATTCCCCTTGTCTCGTATTTTGACAAATATCCTCTGATATACACCCTAAATAAAATCGTTGAGACCCAATATGAATTCGACTTGTACAAACTTCATAACTGGGAAAAACGAAAATTCATGGATAAAAGTGATGACCTTAACATTTTGGAATCTCTTCTCCCTTAGATTGTCTTTCCCCAAACTCACTTTTTCCCTGAATTTTTTTGTTTAGTGCCATATCCCATATTTGTCTAGTGCCATATCCCATATTTACCAAGCCAAAAGGCTATCATTTACCATAATAATGAAGTCATTTTCTCCATTTCCCTTGATAGTATCTACTAAGTCCCGCAATTAATTGAATACCAGGACTCCCATCATCCTTTTTCTACTAATTTCTTAATGGAATTGTATAAAAAACTAACTCTCCCTCAAAGAGCACAAAAATGTGAATACTTCCTTTTAGAAAATGTTGAATTACCCTGGAAAAATCCTCCATATCCAGTCTCAATCTTCCCAGAAATGTCCAAACAGGTAATTTATATGGTAACCTGAATTCTTGGGTATCATAATGATCAGTGGGTAGATGAGGGAGTTCTAGGATTTTGATCAATTTTTGTAGTTGGAAAACAGCCATAAATTCTTTTCAACTACAGTGAGTTTCTATCCAATTCAATCCATGATTAGTTTGTAAATTTCAAAGAAGAAGGTGTTTTTAAGTATCAGTCAGTTTTGGTTTACCTTATGCTATTTTATTAGTCAGACAGGTTCAGATTTCCTTTACAGAAGACAAATAATGAAGGCAATCCTTGGTCAGTGATTCACTGGACTTCTCTAGTTAGAAATAACTTAGAGGAGTATTCTTATATTGATTTTGTTGATAAATTTATACATACATCACTATGTTTTCTTAATAGTGATCTGATCCCAAGGATTTCACCAGAGATAAAGAAGTTTTTTCACTTGTTAGAGCAATCTAAAGTTGGAGATTGGTATTTATACCAGAATTACACTAAAATTAGGGTATATGGATTAGAGTTACCTCCTTACAGGTTGCCAGTGTTTGTACCAATCATAATATTTGCATTAGAATACACTAGGAAAATGATAAACATGGATGAGCTGCATTTTGTCTCCTACAAAAAGAAAGCACAGTTCAAGCTGAAGGCTCATATAGGTCCCTATATTATCAACACCAGAGCTGCAGCAAAGGAGGTGGAAACTATTTTAAGTCAAATGAAATTCAAGCCTAGTTTTTCTTGGTCTTATGATCCTCTAGGCATCATCTCAAAGCTCAGATTGGAGTAGAAAAGTACTTCCTATGCTCATACACCAAGGCCCAAAATTGAACAATATGCTAACCAGGAGGAATGGATAGAGGGCACTTTACAAGAAGCTAAAGAACAACTGGTTAGTCAATCATCCATGTAGACACCTATTCCCAAGGAGAAGGAGGCAAAAAGGGGGAGAGAGGACATGTCCCCTACTGATTCTGAAACACAAGGTGCATAATTTATTATTTTTAAAAGGAAAAAGAAGGACCCAAGTACTACTAAAAAATCAAACCCTCAAGTTGATCCTCTGGTGATTACTATCCGAGATGAATCTCCAGAAGAAAGAGATACACAATAGCAGGCCACAATAGTTTTGACAAGAACTCCTGTAAATCCTTTTCCTCAAGTAGAGGAACTAGTTCATTCACCTATTGTAGAAACAACATTCCAGTCTCCACTATCATCCAGTTCTCAAATTTCCACTCAACAGAGCATATTTTCAAGGTACAGGGAGATAAAGTTGAAGAATGAAGCTTTGAAAGCTTCAACCTACTAAGAATTTTGGAAGTAGATAGCTAAAACACAACACAAATTTCTCTTTTCATTCAACTCAGAAAAATGACAGTTCCAAATGGCCTACATGGAACCTTTAGTGCCAGCTCCCAGGAGCGCTAAAGACTGCAAAGCCTCCATTTTCTCAATTGATAGAAAGAAGATACATGAAATCGATCAAATTAATTTAAATAAGAAAACAGGGGAGTTGATCTTTTCAACACATACCAGTTCGTCCATGGCTGCTTCCAAACTATAGTAATCTTTTAACAATGTCAATTCCCAGTTGAAGATTGAGAAGATTTACTCCTTTGCTAAAGACAATAGAATCAAATCTCTAGAAGATTTGATAATAAAACTTGGACATGACCTTGCTGATATCAAGGCAGCAAAAGAGCTCATAAAGAACAAAGAGGTAGATATTCAAGCATTAAGAAAGCAACTAAAGCTACCATCCACAGAACATCCTCAAGCTAAAGAAGTTGCCAATATAGAAATGGAAAAGGAAAAATTGTTTACCATAGTTGTTGAGCAGAATGCACAGATACAAAAGATGGAGTAGGGCATGGAAGCATTGTTAAAAGAAAAAGAATAGTGGGAAGCAACAGGAGCATCTACATTAGACACAGATACAGCAGCAGAAACTCTAGAAAAGGCAACATCTTTAGTTTCTACAGAAGAGCTTACCAAAGCTTTGGAAGAATTGTCATCAGTTCAGGCTGAGAAAGAGAAATTGTCAGCAACATTAACTCGGATGGAGGAGAATAAAATTAAAACTAACAATGCATATTTGACAAAAATGCAAAAAAACTACAAGCTCATTCAACAAATTCAAAAATATGAGGACCAATCTTTTGTCATTCAAATGTTGGCAAAGGCCAAGAACAACATTTGGCATAATATAAATGCCAATATAACAGATATGTGGCCTTCAATTCAAATCACTTTTGAGCAGGAGGAACTCATGCAAAGAGTCAAGACAACAATACAGAACACTAAAGCAAATTTGGAGCACAGACTAGAAGAGGCACAAAATATTATCAAACTATTAAACTCCAAAACCAAGGATGAACTAGAAGACTTGAACATTCCAGATAGGACAACAACAATAATGGAAGTTAAGAGGGTCTTAACAAAAAATAATTTGATGATACAACTAGAGAAAAAATGCAAAGACCTTGAGTTGTATGTCAGGAGGTTCAACAGAAAATTCACACTGTTGTAGGAAAGGGTTTACCTACTCTAAGGAATTCTAATGGAAAATTGATTCCATTAGAAAACTACCAGGAACAATTGTGTAACATAGTTGTTGATGCTTCAAAGTTTGTAAAGGCCAAAGGAGTTATAAGTGGAGAAGCATTCATACAAGGCATACAGTTTGATTTGAATATTCAACATCAAATCCATCACCTTTTTGTCAATAAGCCAACTTTTGACACACATATCGAAGTGGATGAAAGGTTTAGAAACATGGTAAACTTTTCTATCCCAAGTGAAGAAAGGTGGGACCGGTTACTAGAATTGATCGAGTAAAGGATAAATGAAGCCCAAAAATTTTGGCAGCAAAGGAACAACATTTGCAGCAAAATAGCCACAGTCATCAACAGAGTCCTTCAAAGCCTCAACAATGCATCAAATTTTAGCATATTCTCCCTATTTTTCTTCTTCTATTTTCTGAAATATCTGTGTTTCTAACATATATTATTTTGTAAATATATTTTATGTTTGAAGTCCGATCTGAGATGTAAGAGTTTCTATAAATAATTTGAAATAAGACTTAGAGAGGGTTGGAACTTGTATGAAAAAAACAAACATTTTGATGTAAGATGTGAATGTACTAAAGTGATCAATTTCAATAATATAGAGAGTTTGTTCTAGGATTCCCATGTCAATCAATTGGTGATGTTCCTTCTCATGCGAAATTGTTATTTTCTCAGTTTTCCATATGTTTTTATGCCTCCATTGTTTCAAGAATATAAAGGGCCAAATTTGTTTAAGTACACTTCTCTCTGGCTTGTAAACAATATTAATGTTTTCAAACTGATGTTGAGTATAGTATTAATCTTAGCATGATCTATATTTAATTGAATTGAAATCAGATTCAACCTATTCACTCCACCAAATACTTTAAAAGATGCAAAAGCTTGCCTATCTTTCCTTGTTACAAATACTCTGCCATTTTTGTCTTTGATCACCCAAAGACTCATGAATCCATGCCCAATGGACTTTCCCTGTAGTTTTCAACCAAATATTTGAAAAACCAACCTCAGAACTCAATAACTAGTCTAATACCTTAAGACACAATTTAAATAAAAAAGAGAGACCCCTTTCTAAAGATGGAAGGGATAGATCCTAGCTTTTCAAGTGGTTTTGTGGTTACCTATGGGTTTCTCTCCATAACCTAGGGAAATTACGGAGTGATAACATTCTGGCAACCATACTGGGGAAGAACCTGATACAAAATACATTATTTCCCTGGTAAATATTCCTTTCAAAGCTTAAATCTATTTCCAGTGTTTGACTATGAAAAAAATGTTATTAAGGTTGTTTTTCCACCCAGATTGTATACATCCATCCATCTGTAAATATTCTATTGAATATCTGGCTCCCAGAAAGATATACACTAGATCCCATCCAGATCCTAACCCACCTAAAATTGTGAATAATCCTAAGAAACTTTTTAGGAAGAATAATTTCACTGAGAGCCAAGCAAGCAATAATCCATTGCCCAGAGTTAATTCTCTCCCTGATAGTTTCATAACTATATAGGATATTGAATTTGATTTACCTTTTGAGCACAATCTTTTCTGAGCCAAGTCAGAAAGTTTTGTCCTTGAGACAGTTTTTGATGAAAATGTTTTGGAACCTTATATATCAACACATCAACCTGTCATTCCAGATCCTGATGAAGATGTTATAAAACAATTTAACAAACTTGAAGTTTTGGTGACTGAATTAAATTAGGTTGTTCATAAAACATTTACTGATCAATCAATTGTTTCTTCTTCTTCTACCTCATCACCCACCCCTCCAGTGGTTTCTCTAATTTCCATTGTCCCTATTTCATCTACTTTTTTTACTACTTCTATACCAACTCAGGTCATAATCCCATTTTCTTTACCACCCTCATCATCCACATCAATTGTAGTTTCATCTTCCTCCCATTTACCATTCATGGCAGATAGTTATGCCCCTTTGTCTTGCCTGGACAACTTAATTCCATGCCATAGGATTATTAGAGTCGAATACCTCTCTTTGATAGAACAGGGCCAATCACAACACAATAACACATAGAAAGAATGAATGATTACTCAAATTTGCAATAATTTGATGAAGATGATGTGAAAATGAGACTCTTTGCACAAAGTTTGATAGGAGAAGTTAAGAAATGGTTCAGGGCATTGCCAGTAGCTAGTATTGCATATCTCCCACAATTTCATCAAAGTTTTCTCACAAGATGGGAAGTAAAGAAGAATCCTCTTCAAATATTGGCTGAATATGGGAGTATAAAGAGAGCTCTTGGTGAAACAGTT
This sequence comes from Pinus tabuliformis, assembly GCA_031772625.1. Lineage (NCBI taxonomy): Eukaryota > Viridiplantae > Streptophyta > Pinopsida > Pinales > Pinaceae > Pinus > Pinus tabuliformis. The sequence goes on along the minus strand of CM062816.1, from coordinate 1,039,893,362 downwards.
CAATATTATTGCACTAGGTTCAATAACATTTACAAGTCTATTCCATCAGCGATACAACCTCCACAAGGGCTATCTCTGATCAAATTTCTAGATGGTTTTGATGCAGATATGTCTTATCAATTGAGGGAGAGAAATCCTACTACAATAGAGGAAATGCAAAGAAATGTTTTTAGTGTGGAATCCAATTTATTAGCAAAGAGAGCAAGGTTAAAGGCTAAGAGAAGAGTCACAATCAAAGAAGAACCTTCTTCTTCTTCATCAGATGCAAATTTAGACACCTTAGTTAAAACCATGGAAAGAATGATGGAAAGGATAAGTTTAACTGACAGGGCTCCACCAAGAGAAACTCAAGGGTCTCCTCAAATCAGAAATCCTAATTTTAGGAAGAATCCACCCCAAATTAAATAGAGAGAGCAAAGAGGCCTAGCTGATTAGCAACAAACTAGACCTTCATTCCAAGAGAATTATGCAGATGAAGAGGTTGAGATAGCTGAGGACCTTGAAGAAAACCAAATAATCTATTTGGGGAAGGAGAAATTGACAATATTTTCTTAACTAAGGGATATCAAAATTGACAAGCGAAATCCATCCCTGCAGAGTCAAATGATTATAAAAAGGGATATCAAAATGCTATTATGGAGGTACAAAAACAATACAATTTGAGAATTAAGAAGAATGCTGCAAATCCTCCCAAGATGATTATGAGTGATGCCCTTTCCACCATCTAGGTAAAGGATGCTTCTTAAAGGGATACTTCTCAAAAACAGGATATAAGTATAAAGGAAGTTGATAAACCTGAAACGTCTTTCAGTATTGAAAATGAATTAGCTAAGGTCAAAATTTATTTTCCTCTGATAGAATTAACTAACAAGAATGCATATAGATCTCAATTCATGAAGGCACTAAAGATAGGGGAGGGAACAAACACAGTTAACTTAACTGATGACCAACCTAAATTATTGTTTGGACCAGAAGTTGAAGAAAAGTCTCTGGATGGTAGTGTGCCACCCTTCTATGTCAGTTTGAACACCCATGACTACATTCTACACAATGCCATGCTTGATTCTGGTGCCTTGCACAATATTATGCCTAGAGTTGTTATGGAAAAGCTAGGATTAGATATAACAAGACCCTACAAAGATTTATATTATTTTTATTCTAGCAAAGTAAGATTCTTAGGTCTCATCAAGGATTTAAGTGTGACTCTTGCTCAAATACCAACACAGAGTTTGGTAATGGACAATGTAGTGGCAGACATACCTCCCAAATATGGAATGCTAATATCAAGATCATGGGGAGCAAAATTATAGGGTACCTTGCAGATGGACATGACATATGCTACAATTCATGTTTTTGGTCAAAAGAGAAGGTTGTTTGGGGAAGCATTAATGAATTATATGGTAAGTAGAAAAGACAACCAAATAATTATCCCATGTATTCTGTGCATTCAAATATGGATTCCTTCATCCTATATAATGACATATGTGCAGAAGAGGAAGTGTCAGACTTGAAAACTGAATTGAGAAAAACAAAGTAGATGAAATTAGATGCTAAGAAGGAAGATGAAGAGGGTGAAGTGCTTTGGAACATGGACTTTGATGGGGTGGTGAGTAAGGAAGGAGCAGAAGCAGGTGTTTGGGTCTTAAATTCACAAATAGGTGTAGCAAAGGGATATTCTTACGAGCTCAATTTCATATGCACAAATAATATAATTGAGTATGAAGCACCAATTTTAGGACTGCAACTTTTGAAAAGGTTGGGAGCTAAAATAATTTCTATACATGGTGATTCTGAACTCATCATTATTCAAATCAAAGGTGAGTACTCAGCTAAACAACCTAGACTAAGGGCCTACAAAAATATTGTCTTAGATTTTCTGCAGTGTGTTAGAAAATTTTATATTAATATAGAGCAATGGAACACATAAAATATATTGCATAAATATAAACATAGAAAACACATAAAACAAGAGAGACATATATACGTGGTTCACCCAATTTGGGCTACATCCATGGAGAAATAGCCAGTCCTTCCTTTTATATTATCCAACAAACTGAAGAGATACAACCTAGCAGATCCGCTGTAATTTCCTCTTCGCTCTCACACAATCTCCTCTCTCTTTCTCACTTAAAATACAGATCTACATAGACGCAATACAATTCCCTCATATATAGCGAGGGGTTGCCTTTTAGGGAAAAAAACCCTAAATTAAACATAACTTCTACTGTCAGATATTCACCTAATGAACAGCCCAAATTGACTACAAAATTACAACATTTTACAAGGAAAATTTACATCTATTTTTAGCTTCGGTGGTGCTGCCCCCTATCCCCTGCCCAGGGGGGGTGGGGGGCCTCCAAATAATCGTCATTGTCCCCCCTGGACCCTCTTGGCGGCGGAAATTTTACGGGCGGTGTTGCCACCACATTATGAACTGGGGTCTAATGCGGCGATACCTCTGAATAAAGAAGATAATTAGGCTCCACACCCAACACAATGTTTCCCAGAATATTAGTTATATCTATTTCCTAGGGGTCAAAATATTTTAGTTGATGCATGGACTACTTCAGCCAACACTTGTAAGATGCCTTTTCATCCTAATAGAAAATTTGAGGTGGAAGTGAAGCATAGGCCAGTTGTTCCAGATAACATTAGATATTGGTAGGTTTTGGGTAGTGATAAGCAGGTAGAAAATTTGAGAATGTAGATATTGATTCAGATAACAATGTAGATAATGATATGAATGAAATAGTTTTGAATGAGATTGAGAAAATCCAGAAGAGATGGAGGTCCTACAATTGAAAGACAATGTGTTACCAAGGGGTTTGGTACCATTAGAAGGGCTCTTTGATTATAATGATGTGGCTAAAAAGCCAAAGATAGAACCTGTAGGAGCTGAGGTTGAAGACTGTAACATAGGTACTGAGGAAAATCCTAAGATCGTAAAACTATCCAAGCCATTACCTCCCAATGGAAAATAGAAGTACATTGATCTACTAAAAGAATATTCTGATGTGTTTGCTTGGGGTTATGAATACCTAAAGGCATATGATACCAGTATTATACAACATACCACTCCCATCAGAGAGGACCAAAAATCTTTCAAGCAGAAATTAAGGAGGCTAAATCTAGTTCTGTTACCCTTGATAGAAAAAGAGATTAAAAAACCTTTCGATGCCAAAATTATTATGCATTTAAGATTTTCAAAATGGGTGTCAAATTTTGGTGCCAACAAGGAAAAAGAGAGGAGAAATAAGACTGTGTAGATTTCAAGAATCTGAACAAAGTGTCACTTAAAGATAACTACCCTCTACCTAAAATGGATCATATTTTACATAAAGTAGTTGGTTCCAGCAGAATTTCTTTGCTTGATGGTTTTTCAGGATATAACCAAATTCTGGTGCATCTTGACAATCAACATAAAAAAGCTTTCCCAACACCTTGGGTAACCTTTATGTATGTAAAGATTCCCTTTAGCCTTATGAATGCAGGGGCCACTTTCTAGAGAGAAATGGATATTTCTTTCACATATGAGAAGGATAGATTTATTGTGATTTATTTGGATGACATTACTATATTTTCCAAAATAGATGAAGATCACTTGCTTCAGTTAAGGATAGTTTTTGAGAAATGCAGGAAATATGGTATTTCCTTGAACCCAAAAAAGACTCTTTTTGGTTTAGAGGAAGGAAACTACTTGGTCACATTATTTCTAAGGATGGTATCAGAATAGACCCCAACAGAGTTGAATCCATAATGAAGATTGATCCTCCTAGGAATAAAAAATAAGTTCAGTCTTTCATTGGCAGGATAAATTTCCTGAGAAGATTCATCCCAAACCTAGCAGAGATTTTGAGAGAAATCACCAACATGCTAAAGAAGGATACTAAGATAAAATGGAATAGTGAAGCTAAAAATATTTCAGTGAAGTGAAAGTATCCCTGAAATGTGATCTTGTTTTAATTAGTCCTAATTTTGCTAAAGATTTCATGATTTTTTATTTTGCATCGGAACACACTATTGTTGCAGTTTTGTTGCAGAAAAACGAGGGACATCAACAACCAATAGCATTTTTCAATAGAGCTTTAAGAGATGCCTCCTTGAATTACAATATCATGGAAAAACAATATTTTTCCTTAGTAAAGGCACTGAAGGACTTTAGAGTCTATATTCTACGTTACCACATAATTGCTTTCGTTCCAAGTGTAGTGGTGAAAGATATCCTCACTCAGACTGATCTAGATGGGAAAGAGGCAAATGGATTGTAGTAATTTTAGAATATGACATTGAGATAAATCCTAGTAAACTCATCAAAGGTCAAGGACTAGCCAAATTGATGGTTGAGTCAAATTTTCATGCACTAGACATAAATTTTGTAGCTGCTCTAGATGAACAACAAGATATGGCAACTCCACATGTATTAGAAAATTTTCTTACTTCCCCCTATCATGCAGATGTTGTGTATGTTTTGGATAATTTACAAGCTCCTGTTGGTTTGACCAAAACCAAAGCTAGATTTCTTAAACTAAAAGCTGTAAAGTTCTACATTTTGAATCAAGCTCTATATTGGAAAGATGTTGGAGGAATTTTACTGAATTGTTTATTAAAGGATGAAGCAGATAAATTCATGGAGGAATTTCATCAAGGTGACTGTGGAGGACATTTATACTAGAAGGCCACTACCAACAAAATCTTGAGAGCTGGTTTTTACTAGGATATATTATTTGCAGATGTTCATAAAAAAGTTTTAACTTGTCATCAATGTCAAATTTTTGAAGGCAAGCGAAAAATCCTACCTCTACCCCTCAAGCCTACCTCAGTGGAGGTGCCTTTCCAACAGTGGGGTTTGTATTTTATTGAAGAAATCCACCCAATGATCTGAAATGGGGCACTAAAGGCTTCTTGTCAGCTTACAAGAACCTCTCCCACTCCAAAGCTTATATATTCCCCAAGATCTATATTATGCTTGATAAATGCGGAATTAAATAACTTGAAAGAGGTGTATGTTTGTGTTTGTTTTTAACTGACCAAATGCCTTAAGTTTATTTACTTAAATTGATATGCAGCATATAACAGTGAGATAGTGTAGCAAATAAACATCATGCACATAGCAATAAGATGTAGCAAGTAAACAAACCATAAGACAACAATATAATATGGAGTTCACCCTGATATCTTGGGCTACATCTCCTTGAGCTCTAATCAACTCGACTAGGCTCTTTGGGATTATGGCTTAAATTCTTTTGCAAGCTCCATGCTCAACTCCATTGGTTTACACTGAACCTATGGGTTTGGAAATACAATCTTATCCTGCTGGCTGTCCTTACTCTGCAGACATATCTAGGCTTCTCTGGACTTGACTCCTTCAGTCAGTGCTCTGAGATTCTTGAGCTTCTGGCCTCTCTGACTCCCTCAGAATTCTCTTAGTTGTCTCTGGAATTCCTTCTTCTATCTTTAACATACTTTGGACACCAGCAATAGCTAGATCATTTCGATCTCTTTGTTGTTCTCTTGGCTCTCAGCTCTAGCTCTGGTTCTCGGCTCTGGCTTTGGCTCTCGCTCTTGCTCTAGCTCTCGCTCTGGCTCTTGGATCTGGCTCTGGCTCTCGGCTCTAGCTCTGGCTCTCACGAGCTTCTGGGTTCGCTTGACCTCCAAGCAACCCTCTGTCAATTGAGCTCTCTGGTTTCGCTCGACCTCCAAGCGATTCAAAAACTCCAAGCTCTCTAGGTTTCACTCGACCTCCAAGTGACTCCAAACTCCAAACTCTCCCTCACTTTCAATTGTGCTCTCTAGCTTTTGTGAGGCATCCTTTCGGCTCTACAACTTCTTGTCCATTTCTTTGTGTGTAATCATTCCTCTGTCTCTTCGACTGGCCCTCTGGCTTCTGGCTCTATGGCTCTACGCGTTACAAACACATCATTGTTACAAAATGCCTGCTTACAGCGTGGCACAATGATCAAGGACAATTACAAAGGAATTAGGGCCTTTCTTAAGGCGAAAACTTGAAAATGGAACAAAATTCCAATACACAAAAATATATCGGAAATACACTATCGGGCCAAAATTTGGACTTCAAATATAATGCAACTGCATCTATAAACCTATTGGGTCTTCCATTCCATCACAAATTGCAATCGCATGGCGTATTGGCCAAAAAACCCAATACACAGGAAATACAAAGGAATCCTACATTTCCGGATTTCAAATATTATGAAATCGCGTCAATAATTCCCATCGGGTCTGCCCTTTATCGACATATTGCAATCGTAGTTGCAATGTGTATTAGTCCTTTGTATCAGGGATCACCGATAGCCGATCGCTGATCAAATTAGGACTGTCCATTCTTTTTCCGATCCGACTGTTGATATCGCACATCGCATATCGCTATCGCATTGGCCCTTTGTATCGGGGATTGCCGATCACTCTGATCAGATCCTGACTGTTGATTTAAATCCTCGATCCGATGGTCAATATCGCATCGTGGCATATCGCATTGGCATATCGTGTATGTAACGAAACATGGGTTATTTCCATATACCATGGACTGTGCTTACCCTATCCGCTGATCCGATCCCGCTTTATCGCAATTGGGTCCGCCTGGGTCTCGATATCATGCTAAGGCCTACCTCCGATGCGATATGTTAGAGATCGCTATCAGGGGAGTCATTTCACCTTTGGCCTAAGTTCGCCTCTTGAACCTTCCGATGTGATTTTTCCCATATAAGGCCTTAAGCCCATTTTTGTAATAATTTGCCTCCTTTTCAAAGGACAATGGCAAACTTCTTTTTACAATAACTTCATCATCCAAAGTCCATTTTAGCCCATTCAAATTGCATTAGATTCAGATTGAAAAGATATATGCAATGGGACTATTTCCAAGAGTAGCCCTTGACTTTCATTTTTCCTCTGTGAGGAAAATTCATAGAGTTAGAAGTCTATGTTAGATCCATTTTGAATCACCCAAGCTCTTCAACTCAACATAACCAGATTCTAACAGCAACAGACCGTTGGGAATAATACTGAGAGGGGGGGCTGAATCAATATTTACAAATCAATAACTTTTTCCATTTCACAATCAGATTTATATAGGCTACTTCAGTGAAGGGAACTTGAGCGTGCACACAACTGTTCTTAAGGCAACCAACGTATATCCAGTGAACTTATGATTCAATTAATTCATCATATGTTGATCTTTAATCAGTGCATCAGTACTTTATTAAACATTAAATAGTAAACATGTGTAATAATAACAGAATAAATCATCACACACATGAACACCAAGATTTAAGGTGAAAACCCAATGCGGGAGAAAAACCACCTGCCACTGTTGTCTCTGTCTTCTTTTAATATAAAGAATAATTTGTTTAGAATCTTATACTGGTGCAAACTCATACCAGTACGCAAGCACCCACCTGCAGAAGGCTACAACCTTCCCTCGTTCTCCAGCTTCTATTGGAAGGGAGCTACAACCCCCTGGCTCTTGTACTGGCTAATATGTTTACCAATATGTAGGCACCAACCTACCATCTTCATTCGTTCTCCAGCTGCTACTAGAAGGGAGCTCCAACCCCCTGATCTAATCACCAGCCACTACTAGAAGGAAGCTTCAACTTTGTCACTGAAGGCTCCAACCCTCAGTATCCTCTAGGTACCACATTTCATAAATTTTCAGACTGGATACTACTGGTACACATCAACACAATATGAAGGCCACGTTTCATCAAATTTTCATATTAGACCCATCAGTAACATTGAAGCTCAAAATTAATCACCACTGCAATACAACCATCAAATACATCTAAATCAACCAATAACTGAAACCCAATCATCAATCTCTGATATCGATGAAACCCAATAATCAATCTCTGAATCAACCACAAGAAACTCAATCATTAATCTCTGAATCAACCAATCACTAAAACCTCAATCAACTGACACTTAATCAAAATTCAACCAATCAAGAGGAATAGAAAGTTTACTATAACTAGTGCACAGGTCTCAACCCAGAACACTGCATCAACAACCAGAATCAACGACAACCTCAAAAATCATATGTTAGAATGTATACACTACTTCAATGATTCCAACCTGCATGTATACGCTACTTCAATTAACCCAACCTGTGTATACCTCTAAAGGTACTAAATCATAAAACCTCTGAACCAAAATTGTACCAACCAATGACATTCTGAAGATCTACTGTCATATTACAGAGATCTAAACAGACAGCAGCAAAGATCACCCTTCTCATTTAATCAATCAATCAATCAAATTCAATCTCCTTATGCATTCAATTCTACTTTCAGATCTAAGAATACATCACTCACAAAAAATAGTAAAACAATAGCACTGATAAGATAGATCAGTCATCTCTGAACATCAAGCTTTTCTTTTACACACATTACTTGGAAGAGCCAAAGCAACATGTATACACACCTTCACCAAAGAGAACCAACGTATAGATCTGCAAATACTTACTTTTAACTTTGCAGCTATTCCAGACTTCAGACATACCCACGTCATAGAATTTAAAGGAAAAAACATTTGTTAGCACTTAGATCTAGCCTATCCATTATCAGATCACATAATGATAAGTCCTTATGATCCTGATCCATCATTAGATCTCATCTATCATCAAACACTCAGTTGCATATTTAGTTCAGATCAAGCAAAGAAACCCATAACATGCATATTTTCTTTTGATCTAGCACTTCATAAGATATTCATTACTTGTTCTCTTAGCCCTTTGATCTTCTCCTCCTTATATAGTTTTAACCTTTGTAAATACCTTGGACCAAAACAACACTTAGAACCTGTGGTATTCTTAGACGAGATCAAGTAACGATTATTCTACTCAATATTGTGGGCTAATACCATGGTATGGACCCTTGGTATTCTTTAACTTTAATTTACCTTAATTTTCCATCTCATACACACTTTTCCTCTTGTGAAACTGCGTGCATACATATATGCTCTTTTTTTACAGTGAACCCGATTGTATACACTCTTTTTGTACAGTGAAACTGTGTATACAACTTAATGTGAGTTGTCATTGTATATTATTGTTGGCTTAGTGGGTCCTGACCTAGGTTCAGAGTTAGTTGCACCAAAAAAATCCCTACACTACTGGCCCTTTTGGCATCAATCCATGGAGCGCAGACTGAAGTCTCACCTGAAGCAGTATGGGGGGATGTTGGAACCAAGTTTCCGCACCCAGAGATAAGCGTGATGTCGTTTTGTTCCCTCAATCTACCTTCACGTAGATCGATAAGCCTTTATGGCTTATCGACGTAGCCTCCTTCAATCAGCCTCTAAACCTCTGCAAAGGTCTACGACTGGCTTCCACGGACCTCAATAAGTAAATTAACTGCTTACATGCATGAAATATTATTATTAGCCTAGTAGTTACTCAGATCTGTTTAAGTGTTCGGTAAATCTAACATAAAATGATATAATCTTTGCATAAACCTTTAACATCAATTGCGTTCATATAACAATATAGATCAAGTAAAGTCGTGCATTAATACATCATTATTTCATAAACCCATCATTCGTCACAGCATAAAGCGCATTCATACATAATAGAAGTAGATAGGTAAAACACAGGAATTTATGTAATAATCTTCTTTATTAATATTTAGTTCAGCTTACAGACTCAAGACTTCCCCGCACACTCAGCTATAGGGATCCGCGCACTCAGCTGCAGACTCTACTCTAGGCCTCTACGCACACAGCTATAGAGCCTTTTCCTCCTCTAATACCTCTATGATCTTCCTTTTATTGACCCATTACATTCCTCTTCATCCTCCATATCTTCTTTTTCTTCCCTTAGACTCTCTAAGACACACCTATTTATACAATCCCATGGTTCGCGAACCATGGGTAGATCTTCAAAAAGACGACTTAACTTACATAAAGAAGGGTAAAACCCTTTTTGACTCTTTAACTATCTACGCGCTTCGTGACCATAATTTGTGGAGACTTTACATTTTTATACAACAAAACTTGGGCTTTTTCCCCAAAATTGAACCTAGGGGATCCCATCCCAATAGGCCCCCAACACGAAGATCGTGACTCGCCCTTAAGTCACTTGACTGGCATGAAGATCTTGATATGAATATCTTCTAGATCCACTTGTGCAACCGCTACTTCAGGTGGCTACCTACTTGATTTGTTCCACTAGCTGCTTTGTGGCTAGTCCTGCACTGTCTTGCTTAATCTTCTGTTGCGTACTCTGCAAGTTCACCAATTTTTCCTGAATATTGGTGGAGACTATGTAGGCCTCATCAACCCAAGGCCCCAATCTAGCCTTAAGGACTGCCTCTTTCTTTTGTGCTACTTCCACTTGTGTAAGCAGCTGCTTAGCCTCCTACAGCTTGGAGAGGCACTGTGTTGTATCAATGGTGCGCATTGTTTCCCTCACTTCATCGTATTGCTGCTAGAGCTCGCAGAGTTCTGTATTCAACACCTGCAGGGTGGGATCTTCTTGCAGGCTCGTCATTACTTCCATATCCTATTTGAATAGAGTGGTGCAATCCACCATCGCGACATCTACTATAGAAACTCCATCCTTGAAAATGACTTCACACTGCTCTCTTACCCCTGGTAGGGTTGAAGGCTGTGACTTCAGCTCTAGTTCTGTTATCATCAAGTTCAGCTCGAACTAAACTTTGGCCACCTTTGCCTTGGCATCCCTCAGACCCACAACAAGCTTTCTGATCTTTGCCTCCAGTGGTGCCTCCTCATGGATATGCAATTCTAGCACCATCCTACATGCTTCTGCCACCGCGGCCGCTAACTGAGTGCTCTACGCTTGGATTGTGTCTTTTTCTTTCAAGGCCTCTGTCTTTTCAATGAACATCTACTCATTGTTCACCCGATACTTGCTTATGAGGCTAAGCGTGCACTGCTCCCGTGCTCTTAGCTCCACTATCACACCTGACTGTAGTGTGTGAAGGTACTCATTGGGGAGCGCAGCCAGGTTGAGGCCAATGTTCTTCAGAGAACTTACGACGACCTTGTCATCAGCTGCCTCCATGCTCAAGGATCCTTCTGGTAACGCGACTACCCGGAGATCCAATGATCTGACCATCTCTACTTCTTGACTGGTCTTGTGTGCCAAGCTTAACTATGTGGCACTTACCTGCCCTGCACCCACCTAGATCCTACTCGTCTGAATCTGCAGCTTGTGCAGATCCTTCTGAATGGTACTTAGTGCCTATTGTTGTTGCTGTTCGAACTGTTGGAGCAGTTTGATTGTAGTATTGCACACCTTATCTTCAATTTCATCAAAGTCACCTTCTGTTAGAGTGACTGGATCCTGTTAGTGTCAATCAGTTCAGCCTATCACCAATGATCAAATATGCTCTTATGGTGTTGTTAGGATGTCAAGTCAAATTTTTGTCATTTTAGTGAGTCTTCAAATAAAAATTTGGTCACTGGTTATTGTGTCTAGGTAATTGCTGCTCCCTTCACTTACTCATGGTCTTCATCACTCATCATGGTCATTATGTTCTTCGAGGTATCATATCTTCATTTAAATGTCTTGGGTCATGAAATGCTTAAATTGCTTATTTTAGGTCATGGTCTAGGGTTTCACTCCATGTGTCATTATGATACCATATGTAAAAAAAAAAACATGTCCACAATTAAATCAGTGGGTAAAGGGAGTTAGCATCTTAGGGAAATCAAAATAAGGGTAAAGGTAATGATTAATTTCAAATAAGATAATGCTGCAGTACACTACCTCGCCTCATCATTCCTCATATGGACATGTTTTCTTCAAAATATGTTTATGACAAAATGGAGAAGAATTTTACAAAAGTGAAAACGTTTTTGTCCATTATAGTCCAAGGAACAAAAACATCCTTCATTTTATGCACAGGTGTTATGATTTGAAATAAATTCCCAAAATACGCTTGTTACGGGAGAGTTGCTGCACTTCTGGACAACTTGAATTCAAGACCGTTTTCTAGTGGTTTGGAATAGGTTTTGGCAGTTCTTAAGGACTCTATTACATAGCCTAGATCCTAATCTTTCTAATGGTACCTTCAGCTTGTGATTTAGATTAGTGGAAGGCATCCAAAAGTGCTTTGCAAGTTGGCGTTGCATGTTTGTCAGAGAAACCCTGAGTTTTTTGAGTGACCTTGGGAAAATCAATTTTTCTCCCTGATGGAGCGTCCAAATTTCATGCTTGAGGAGTCCCTCTTATACAAGACTTCAAGAGATTTCCAACGCGCTATCAAGATCTCAATTTGGAGCAGTTTAAGGCCTCCAAACATGGTTTGGAAGACCAGTGTTGCACTTAGAAACAAAGCGTTGCGCTCAGAGCAGAGGCACTGCGATTAGAAGAACTATGCTACGCATAGGCACTGCGCTCAGAAAAAAAGCACTGCGTTTAGGACAACGTGATCAGAATTCACCCAAAACTCTCCCAAATTTCATTTTTTTGGCTTGCAAGCTTAATTTCATTGAATTCTAAGCCAAGAGACAAGGTTTTTTGTCATCATGGAGGAAAAATCTTCACCAAAGAAGAAAAGACATCATAAGGGAGGGAAGATCCTTAGATATGAGCCATCAAATTGTAAAGAAATCAACTCCTATCCTTTCATCAAACAGTGCTTCGAGGATGTACATTGCTTGGAGTTTTGAAAAAGGAATGAGTGAGGTGGCGTTTCATGAACAATTAACAGATTGGGTGGCAACTCAGTTGAAGGGTGAAAGTGTTGTCATCGCTAGTGTTGAGTTCATTTTTACAGTGGCCTCCATCTCACTTGCAATAGGGTTACCAGACAATGGTGAATATGGGTTCAAAGAAATGAGCCTAGATCTTGAATACTACAAGCCTTTCTTAAAAACACCATATAAGGAAAAACATGCTCACATTATGCCTTTTAGACACTTATTGGAGAAATATGCCCCTTTGATGAAGATTGTCATGAAGTTCTTTACATATGAAGGAAGATTCTCCAGGTTGTATGCTTATCATATTCGCCTCTTGATGCAGTTCACCTCATAAAAGCCACCAATGTAAGAATTGACCTTTGAGGAGAGGATTTCCATGGAAATAAATGAAGACATGGAGTTTTGGCTTGAAAAGATAAATTTCCACCTTGAAAAGCTCCTTGAAAAGGTTAACAGACATAATCAGTTGCTTAGCCATATGGTGCACCACTACTATGCTCAAAACATGATCGCCAATGTCAAGGTAAAGAGGTTGAAAACAAGCTCAAGAAAGAGAAAAAATACCAAAATGATGAGGGAAACTTGGATATGCTTGCTGAAGAATCTATGAAGGTTTAAAAAACATATTTTTACAACTTCCAGCCAATTTTGAGCAAATTTTTAGGACTTTTTGTTTTTTGAGAATTTTTTAGCTAAATTCAGAAAATCAGCTGCTCCAGGCACTGCGATTTTTCCTCAGGCCTCCATTTGAGGAAAAGTTTATATTTTTTGAAAGATATTTCCATCCTCTAAAAGCCCATTTTCTCATATTTCATAGAGGTGGCTCAGTTTTGGAGAAAAGTGCAAGAAAGTGGCAAAAAGCTAGCATTATGGACCCTTTTTTGACAGGCGTTGTGCATAGGGAGTGACCTTGGGACAATGGATATTTGAAGGCCTTCCCATGGTCCAAATTCAAAAATTCAAAATGTTATGGAAACTAGACTTGAAGGGCTAGTTTACCATTCTCTTAATTTTTTCATTTTGACCCCTGGAAGGCACTTTAAAATCAGCTCAAAGTTGCCACTGGGCTTCTATGCTTTTCTGTGTTTTAATTTGTAAATTTCACTGTGTAAAATTTCTAGTTTCAAGTTTGACTTGGTCAAAGTCAAACCTATTTATGTAATGGAACTAATTCCAAGGATAGGTGATTTAGGCATGAATAAATGTACATCATAGGTAGTTTTTGATGTTTATTAGGCCTCATAAAGGAAGTAAACTCCTAAACAAACTCTCCAAGAAGTGTTTGAGTTTCACCTTCTCACTCTCACCTATTGGTTGATAGAATCTTGGATTCAGTTCCTCCACCAAGGAATTCGACTCCTGAAGGTGGGAAAGTGGTCTAAGAGAGTCTATATGTATGATTTCTTTTTAGGAGAAGAGGGTTGAACTTTTTGTGAAGGAAGCTTGAATGTAATCATCTTTTCAGCTAATACAGAGACAGGTTGCAACTATTTTCAAGGAACTCTAGCCCAGTGAGTTCATGGTGCTTGTACTTCATTCTATTTGTTTTCTCATGGTTTAAACATCTTCATCTATATGATTTTTCTTCTTTTTATGGATTCCTTACAGTGAGATATATAGAATTCTTGTTTTTCAAGCTCTGTTATTTGGTTTCCATAGTTATGTTTATGTCTTCCTAAGCTAATGAAATCATGTTTACTTATGCTCATTAGTCTCTTCTACACTTTCTCCTTTATAATACAACAACAATATTCAAACTACACCATGGCTTTTGATATCTAGCTCCTTCTCATATTTTCTCCTGCACTCCTACAGCCTAGACCTATTTGTGGCTCCAAACCCTAAGTTCAACAAACCCTAAAACTCAATTTTTCACAAACAAACAAACAAATACACATATCTAGCCTAAAATTTATTTGCTTTAAAGTCATATAAATTATAAGAGACTTAGAGAGATCCCTCTCATGCTCAGTAGGGCTAGCTACTGAGCTAAAGTGGTTTGAGGTTACCCTTCTTGATTTCCTTTTCAGCCTAAGAGATTGTAAGGACTAACATTTTTGGCATCGTTGCTGGGGAAACGAGTGCTATATCTTCCCTGGGAAAGAACGACAAAGATCAGATTTGATTGTTGATGGTGAACAGTGATTAGACACATATGAAGGCTGAACCATTCACCTGGTGACTCCCACTTGATCTGAAGACTCCACTGGTAGCAGGATCTAGAAATCGAAATGAGTTCTCAATCCAGAAGGTATGCTCCTATGCATCGAGATCATGTTCCAAGCTTTCCAAATCATATGCCTCAGGCAGATTGGCAAACATACTTTCCAAAATTCAGAGATGGAAAAGGTGATGATGCTACACTTCATTTAATAAGATTTCATATGCATGTGTGTAAGCTGAGGATTAATTTTCATGAAGATTGTTTAATGAAGATGTTCATGGTCACATTAGAAGAAAGAGCACGGTCTTGGTATGAAAGCTTGCCTCCTGCTTGTATCTATTCTCTCAAGGATTTTCACTCAGTATTTTTTGAGAAGTATAAAGAAGCCTATCCTTCTTTGCTTTTTATTGAAGATTGCTGTGATAATTTTGAAAATTTTATTCAAGAGCTGGAAAGTGCTTATGGCAATGAAGAGTTTATGGATGATGAAATATTGGATGCTTTGAATGAAAACCATTTCACCACCATGTTAAGTTCATGGATTCTACCTTGGATGGCAACGAAATTGAGCAGAATTCTCCAATAGATGACAGTGATCTTCTATCATCTAAAATAGGTGATGATTTGCAACAATCTTATGATCCACAAGAACATCTCCAAGAGACAAAAATTTCTGCAGCTGAAAATGAAATTGATAAGATCGTTAAGGATTAAGAAAAGAGCAATGAAAGAGAATATTTTGTTCTAAAGCATATTGTAGAAGAGAATTGTATTCAAGAAAACTTCCAGCGAACAATGTCTTCTTTGATTGAAGATAATATTGATCAACAATCAATTGATGAAGGTCACATTCATTCCCTCAAATTATATGAAGGTATTTAGTAGACCAAGACTTTGATGAGGAGTGTCAATCAGATTTCTCTTCAAATATTTCATTTCTTGAATTTTTGTTTCAAGATGAAACTTGTCCATCTATATGTTTAGAATTTTTTGAAGATCAAGAGCACACTCTTCCCAAAATTCATCATGAAGAGCAACTAGTTGCAATAGAAGGATGTTTCTTGATTCCTCCAAAACAGCAAGAGCCAATTTTTCATGATTTTCAGGATCTCGTGGAAAATTTGTTACAGCCAGTAATGAATGTCAATGTTGCAGCATTCATTGATGAAGGTGGCCAGTTTCAACACATGGACAAATCAACAGTTTGGAATGAGGTTTGTTTTCCTGTTTTAAATCATCCAGAAAAGCATATGTTGCATGGTTTACATGATCCTCTTGTGAGTTTATTGCAGTCATCAGTAGAGGAAGAATTTTTCAAGTTTGTCAATACAGGTGTTGAATCCATATGGAATTTGGAGTTTCTTGGCTTTTGTTTTGTTTGCCTGCTCAAGCAAAGTGTGAGTAGGATTCAAGTAAGTAGCCATTTGTTGGATTAGTTACACTGGAGGGATCATTACACATGATTGTATATACATCTTCAGTAGGTGTGTGGTTATCATAAGGATTTGAAGCCTGAGGTGAAGGCCCTAAGATCCTGATGGTATGCTACCGTAAGTAAGTTCATTCAGTATGTTTTTTATAGTCAAGCGAGTCAGTTAGTTAGTCAGTTTTCAGTTTGAGTTTAGTATTTGCCTTTTGACTCCATTGCCCAATGGATAAGGCTGCTTGGTCTACGGTGTTCTTGACACCTCCAAGGTGCTACCATCCCCAGTTGGAGCCAATGTTAGTGTCAGTCAGTTCAGTGTGTCACCTATGATCAAATATGCTCTTACAAGGTGTTGTTAGGGTGTCAAATCAAATTTTTTTCATTTCAGTGAGTCTTCAAATAAAAATTTGGTCACTGGCTGTTGTGTCTAGGTAACTATTGCTCCCTTCACTTACTCATGGTCTTCATCACTCATCATGGTCATTGTCTTCTTTTAGGTATCATATTTTCATATAAATGTCTTGGGTCATGAAATGGTTAAATTCCTCATTTTAGGTCATGGTCTAGGGTTTCACTCCATGTGTTGTCATGATACCATATGTCAAAACAAAACATGTCCATCAGTTAATTCAATGAGTAAAGGGAGTTAGTATCTTAGGGAAATCAAAATAAAGGTAAATGTAATGTTTAATTTCAAATAAGACAATGCTGCAGTACACTACCTCGCCTCATCATTCATCATAGGGATATGTTTGCTTCAAAATATGTTTCTGACAAAATGGAGAAGCATTTTGCAAACATGAAAGAGGTTTTTGTCCATTATAGTCCAAGGAACAAAAACCTCCTTCATGTTATTCATAGGTGTTATGATTTGAAATAAATTCCCAAAATACACTTGCTACGGGAGAGTTGTTGCACTTCTGGACAACTTGAATTCAAGATAGTTTTTCAAGGGATTGGAGTAGGTTTTGTCAGTGTTTAAGGACTCTAGTATGTAGCATACATCTGAAGATTTCTAATGGTACATTTTGCTTGTAATTTGGATTAGTGGAAGGTATCCAAAATTTCTCTACAAGTTGGTGTTGCGCTTTTGTCAGAGAAACCCTGAGTTTCTGGCATGACCTTGGGAAAATCAAATTTTCTCCTTGATGGAGTGTCCAAATTACATTCTTGAGGAGTCCATGTCAGCAGACTTCAAGAGATTCCAACAAGCTATCAAGATCTCAATTTGGAGCCGTTTAAGGCCTCCAAAAGTGGTTTGGAAGACTGAAGCTGTGCTCAGAAACAAAGCGCTGCACTCAGAGCAGAGGCGCTACACTCAGAAGAATTGCGCTGCCCACAGGTGTTGCGCTCAGGAAAAAAGCACTGCACTCAGGACAGAGTGCCCATAATTCACCCAAACCTCTATCAAATTTCATTTTTTTAGCTTGCAAGCTTAATTTCATTGACTTCTAAGCCAAGAGACAAGGATTTTTGTCATCATGGAGGCAGAATCTTCACTAGAGAAGAAAAGACATCATAAGGGAGGGAAGATACTTAGATATGAGCCATCAAATTATAAAGAAATCATCTCCTATCCTTTCATCAAACAGTGCTTCGAGGATGTACATTGCTTGGAGTTTTGGAAAAAGAGTGAGTGAGGTGGGGTTTCATGAATAATTAACAGATTGGGTGGCAACTCAGTTGAAGGGTGAAAGTGTTGTCATCGCTGGTGTTGAGTTCATTTTTTCAGTGGCCTCCATCTTACTTGCAATGGGGTTACCGGACAATGGTGAATATTGGTTCAAGGGAATGAGCCTAGATATTGAATACTACAAGCCTTTCTTAAAAACACCATAGAGGGAAAAGAAATGCTCACATTATGCCTTTCATATACTTATTGGAGAAATATGCCCCTTTGATGAAGATTTTCATGTAGTTCTTTACATGTGAAGGAATATTCTCCAGGTTGTATGCTTATCATATTCGCCTCCTGATGAATTTCACCTCACAAAAGCCACCAATGGAAGAATTGACCTTTGAAGAGAGGATTTCCATGGAGATAAATGAAGACAGGGAGTTTTGGCTTGACAAGATCAATTGCCACCTTGAGAAGCTCCTTGAAAAGGTTAACATAGATAATCAGTTGCTTAGGCCTATCGCACACCACTACTAGGCTCAAAACATGATCGCCAATGTCAAGGTAAAGCAGCTTGAAAACAAGCTCAAGGAAGCCATAAAAGACAAAAAGAATGAGGGAAACTTGGAGATTCCTGATGAAGCATCTATGAAGGTTTTAAAAACATATTTTTACAACTTCCAACCAATTTTGAGCACTTTTTGTTTTTTGAGAATTTTTGAGCTAAATTCAGAAAATTAGTTGCTCCTCAGGGTTCCATTTGAGGAAAAGTTTATATTTTTGGAAATATATTTCCATTATCTAAAAACCCATTTGCTCAGATTTCATAGAGGTGGCTCAGTTTTGGAGAAAAGTGCAAAAAAGTGGCAAAAAATAGCATTTTGGACCCTTTTTTGACAGGGGCTGCGCATAGGGAGTGACCTTGGGAGAATCGATATTTGAAGGCCTTCCCATGGTCCAAATTCAAAAATGAAAATTGTTCTGGAAATGAAACTTGAAGGGCTAGTTGATAATTCTCTCAGTTTTGTATTTGGACCCCTACAAGGCACCTGAAAATCAGCTCAAAGTCGGCGTTGCGCTTTTGCAATTTTCTGTGTTTTAATTTGTAAATTTCACTATGTAAAATTTCTAGTTTCTAGTTTGACTTGGTCAAAGTGAAACCTCTTTATGTAATGGCACTAGTTTTGAGGATAGGTGATGTAGGCATGAATAAATGTACATCATAGGTAGTTTTTGATGTTTATTAGGCCTCATAAAAGAAGCAAAATCCTAAAAAACTCTCCAAGAAGTGTTTGAGTTTCACCTTCTCACTCTCACTTGTTGGTTGAGAGAATCTTGGAGTCATTTCCTCCACCAAGGAATTTGACTCCTGAAGGTGGGCAAGTGGTATAAGAGAGTCTATATGTATTATTTCTCTTGAGGAGAAGAGGGTTGAACTTTTTGTGAAGAAAGCTTGCATGTAATCATCTTTTCAGCTAATACAGAGACAGGTTGCAGCTATTTTCAAGAAACTCTAGCCCAGTGAGTTCATGGTGCTTCTACTTCATTCTATTTGTTTTCTCATGGTTTAAACATCTTTATCTATATGGTATCTCTTCTTTCTATGGATTCCTTACAGTGAAATATACATAATTCTTGTTTTTCAAGCTTTGTTATCTGGTTTTTATAGTTATGTTTATGTCTTCCTAAGATAATGCAATCATGTTTACTTATGCTCATTAGTTTCTTATACACTTTCTCCTCTATACTACACTGACAATAATCAAATTACACCATGGCTTCTGATATCTAGCTCTTTCTCATATTTTCCCTTGCACTCCTTCAACCTAGACCTATTTTTGGCTCCAAACCCTAAGTTCAACAAACCCTTAAACTCAAATTTTCACAAACAAACAAAAAGATACACATATCTAGCCTAAAATTTATTTTCTTTAAAGTCATATCATTGATAAGAGACTTAGAGAGATCCCTCTCATGCTCAGTACGACTAGCTACTGAGCTAAAGTGGTTTGAGGTTACCCTTCTCGATTTCCTTTTCAGCGTAGGAGATTGTAAGGACTAACAGATCTAGTGATGGATTTGTTGCTTTGGATTTCTTCCGGGGCCCTTACTTTTCTTGTTCCCTATACTGCTTCACCCGGAAGGGAGTGCTCTGCTCCTCCTGACCACCACCGCCTTGCTCTGACTGCTCATCTTCCTCTATTTGGGGTGAAGGGGACTTACCTCTATACTCGGAGTCACGCTCTTCTTGTTCAACCTGCTGCTTTGCGGTGCACTCCTCTTCCACCCAAGCCTTCTCCTCGGCATTTTTTCTATGCTTATCATCCAACTGTTGGACCTTCTTCTTTGCTACCTCCTTCTTTTTCTTCTCTATGGATTTGTTGGTGCTTGCGGCCAAATCAGATGGAGAATGCCAATCTTCCAACCAATGCTTGATAGTTTCCTGGATGGCGTCATCCGTGGTCAAGTAGGGTAGATCAAACCATTTTTGTTGCGGATCCTTCGACGCCCTGATATATATGCAGTGGAAATCTGCCTTAAACTCTGCATACTCTGCTAGTTGCTCAAACACTGTTGGGGACAACCGCAACTTCTGGTTGATGGCCATGTGAATGCTCGCCTCCATCAACACCTAGAAAACTTTGGTCTTTGTGACGTGAACAATGTCCTTTGAAGCCCAAAGGGAGGCAAATTGGGCAGCCTCCAACAATCCTTTGTCCACAGGAGGAAAATGACTATCCTTTGGTAGGTCCCAAGCTACGAGCACGATGGAGAGCAAAAACCACGCGTAGTGGAAGGTTTTGCTCTCATCCCGCGCCTCCTAACAATTCGTGAGGAACTTGCTACAAAGGTAGTGTGACCAATTGAATTGCACACCCTCCACGCACTGTGTAGCCAATGAAATTACAGGCACCAGAACCTCATCCACGTGAAATTTTCTCATGACCTTACCGGCTAAGATCTATGTAGAAACTTGTAACACGGGGTCGGTGATAGGGGTGATCGAGTACCCGCGTTGCTTCTTGACTAGCTTGAAATTCTCCTTTATTTTCTCTATTAGGTCGTGTTCACTCATCTTTCTGCCAAACTCCTTGGCCAGATTCAAACCTAAGTGCGGCAAGAGTGTGATCCGGTGGATCAACATATCTATAATCGGGATCGGTGCACTCAGCCACGAACATATTTCATGCACCAAGGTCAACAATTTCTTGATAACAATGAGGTTGATGTTGGACCGGTGGTAGTGGGGCACCCACAGTAGGTTTAGCAACCCCGACTGGTTCACTCCACGAATCCACTCCACAGGCTTCAACGTGGTGACACCTGATTCCTTGTAATAGACCCTCTTCATATAATTCTCTGTGGCAAGGTGGAGGAAACTCTCATGGTCCGCCAAATCCCAGTCTTCCAGCTTTATATGGGGAATATGCGCCAAGCACGGACCTTCAAAAGTGATTCCGTCCAGTAGCAGTGGCATATGGAGGAGGAATTTTCCTGCATATGGGTCCTTAGGGACCTTCACTTTTACCTTACACTGAGGGATATGATCCGGAAGTTTGGAGATAGGCTCCACCCCTCGGTATCGATATCCTTTGTGCCTTCTTCAGCCTCCAAATCTACCACTTTCCCCTTGTCCTTCACCTGTTGTTTTTCCTTCTTCTGGGCCTGGGTAGAAACATGCTTCCTCGATGACTTGCACACTGACATTGGCTTCTTCTGCTTGTCTTTCTTGGGCTTGGGGACTTCCCGCACCAGTGTAGGTTTCAACCTAGGTGACCTCAGCTCCATAGGCACAGCAACTGGAGCCTCCATGCTCACAAATTCTGGAACCGCCCCTCAGAAGTGACATCTCCAAGAGTACTCATAGTTTTTGTGGGGATTGGTCCTAGCATCTTTTCCAGGATGGATTTCTGATTTACCTCTGATAACTTGAAAAATGTGGGGCTCACGGCTAAATCCTCCCAATAAGAGCGATTCATACACAATCGACGATAAAAGTCGATAAAAACTCTAAGGATGTAAAGTGTCTTCCGTTGGATGGCCATGCATAGTTTATAGGCAAATTTGAATTCAAATTCAGCCGCCACCCCCCCCCAAAATCTATCCATAAATGTTGATTTGGTGGCAAATCTCCAAATATTACAGCCTTAAATGCTTTAAAGTCCTCCACCCTGCTCCTCTTAACCATCTCCTGGAAGTTAAATCATGAACAGTGACTGTAATGGTCTTTTTCTGGTTGTGTTGCGTAGTATCTTCCCTCACTGTACAAATCCCTTCGCACACCTTCTGATGCTTTGACATTACCATTTTTCACGCAGCCCCTCTATCGCCTAGTTTCACCAACCAGGCAGTGTAGTTTATAGTCCCACACTCCCTTGCAGCTACCTAGAGTGCTAAGACTATGCTACCGTCATGTAGTCATTGAACTGAATCCCTCGTGTATGGCTTCAATCAGCTTCCATTTACCCTTCCCAAAAATGGATCTCCATTCAACTTTGCGAGTTGAACTGCTCCACCATTTTTATTTTCTTTGATGACATATGGTCCCAGTGAGTGCATCTGAAACTTCCCTCGAAACTTAGAAAACTTACTGTCATATAATAAACCCAAATCATTTACCTTGAAGGTGCATAGTTTGATGTGCCGATCGTACCAAGATTTTTCACGTTCCTTTTGAACCTGATGATGGAATCTAGCCCGAAATCTATCTTCCTCGAGCTCCATTAGTTGTGCGAGCTATTCTTCTAAGGCTCCATGGTTCGCCATTCCTGTGAAAGCTGCTATGCATAGACTAGGCACAATGTACTCCATAGGCATCACAGGTTCCATGCCAGAGACCAACCTAAAAGGCGTCTAACCTGTGAGCTTTTTGCAAGTAGTTATGTATGCCCATAATACTGCTAGTACACATACGTCCCAGTCATTCTGCTGCGCATTGCAAACCTTCGTAAGCACATTCACCAATATCTTATTAAAAGCCTCAATTGTTCCATTAGATTGAATATGATATGGTGTACTCTTCTGATGGTAAACCTGGAACTCTTTCATTAGCTCGCTGATCGTTTAATTAAGAAAATGCGTACCGCGATCACTCATCAAAACCTTCGAGAAACTAAACCTGGTTGACACATATTCAAATAGAAACTTTGCTATTATTGCCCCTGTACAGTCTTTCACAGGCTGTGCCTCCACCCATTTGGTCAAATATTCGGTCGTGGCGATGATATACTGCACACCCGTCTTCTTGCTTGGGGGTTGAATTTCCTACAAATTCAATTGCCCATTTCTCAAATGGCTGCAATGACACCTATGGATTCAGAGACATCTCATCCCTCCACGATGACCTGCCTGTTCTCTGACATTCATCGCATGCCCTAAAATATGCTTTAGAGTCTTTATGCAGCATTGTCCACCACAACCCAGCGTGTAAAATATTTTGAGTTGTTGTTTTTCCTACATAATGCCCTCCTGCAGCTCCTACATGAGCTTCAACGAGGATACTATTTTGCTAAAAATCAGGTACATAACGTCGAATTATCTTGTCTGACCCCATCTTATACAAATGGCCTGCAATGACCAAAAATTCTTCCACACACACCACCAATTATTTATTTTGTTGACTTGTATGTCCCTCTAGATCCATTTCTGTAGTCAGGAAGTGGATAATGTCCGCAAAGTGATTATCCGCTATGTGCATCGTGAAGAGTTGTGCATCAGGCAACCCTTCCTCCAAATTAGTAGGCTCCTCTCCTGTTTCAATGCGCGACAGATGATCTGGTCCTGCGTTCAATCTTCCTGGCTTCACAATTACTTTAGAATCATATTCTTGAAACAAAAGAAGCCATATGCATATTCCCCCCCCCAACACAGGCTTATTGACTAGATAATTCAATGCAGAATGGTTTGTGTACATCTTGAAATGTCTGCCTAGCAGGTAATGTCTGAATTTCTGGAGCGTGTACACCATATCCAACCCTTCGTGCTCTGTCGTTGAATAATTCTTTTCATCTTTTGATAGCTTCCTTCTTTCAAACGCTATAAGGTGATCCATCTCCCCTTCACCAGACTGCATTAGCATTGCTCCTAGCATAAGACATGAGGCATCCACATGCACGTGGAATTCCTTCTTCCAATCTATGAATACTAGGATTGGTGTGGTGACCATTCTTTCCTTCAATACATCCAGACTGCACTGACATTCTTCATTCCAATAGAATGTAGCATCCTTCTTTAGCAACTTTTCCATGGGTACGATAATCTGAGCATAACCCTTGATGAACTTCTGTTAGTATCCAATATGACCCAGCGTTGCGCACAGTTGTTTGACACTTCTTAGCACCTCCAAATTAATTATGAAAATGATCTTATCGGGGTCCACCATTATTCCTTGCTCGCACACCACATGACCCAACAAAATTCCAAAAGGGATGCAGAATAAGCATTTCTTCAGGTTCAACGTGATCTGATACCTTCGGCATGTATCCAACATCAAGCGCAAACTGGCTACATGGCGTTTTACAAGCCCAAATACTGTACAGTCATCAAAATATACTTCCAATAATTTGTGAATGAATTCCTTGAATGTCGCGATGACTACACGTGAAAAGTTTGTCGGCGCATTCTTAAGTCCAAACAACATTACTATATACTGGAAACATCCCCATTCTATTGTGAAGGTGGTCTTACTCCTATATTCTAGCGCGATCTTAATCTGATAGTATCCAGAGAACCCATCAGTGAATGAGTAGACCTCCTGCCCTCCAACATTATCCAGTACCTCATTAGTAAATGGGTTCGGAAAGGGATCATGGACACAGGCATTGTTAAAATTTCTGAGATCTAAGAAAATCCTTATTTCATCCTTCTTCTTCTTTTCTTGAACCACCATTGGACTCACCCATTCAGACTCCTCCACGGGTTCAATAATACCTACTTCAAGCATCTTGTCCAACTCCAAGTAGACATTTTCTTTATACTTGGGATTAAGGCGATATGGCTTCTGCTTAATCGACTTCACGTCCTGCTTCAAGGTAATCTTCATTATGCCTAAGTCTCCTATGATACCTTACAGGTCTGAAAATTTTGTAGGGAACAAATCCTGATATTCGCGGAGCAACTTAGCGACTTTGCCTACAGTAGCATCATCCTAATAATCCTCAATCTTTGCAAACTTTGGCTACACTTCTATGCCGATGTTTACTTGCCTAGTTTTCAGTGGTGTAGTGATGTTTGGATTCTCTATCTATGGTCCCTCAACTTCACAGTGGCCTTCTATTTCTAGAATGTTAATATTCCATGGATCCTCATTATCTCCTTCAGGAGTCATATTATAGCATTCCAGCGCATGGCGCAACTGGGTGCTCTAATATGGTTGAATCAATTCCAAGGGATCTTGCGGGATTTGGAAGATCGTTGCCTTAACCTCCTGTGGTACCTCATTAATTCTTTTGAACCCATTCTCAAAGCTGAAGGTCATCAAAAATCCTTCTCTTAAGATATCCCACTCCACGGTGTTGTGGCAGAGCTCTGTTTCCAAGTAACAATTCATAGGAATGATGTCCAAAGTGTGATAGAATATATGCACCCACTTAGGCTGTGGCTCTATTCCATAAACCTTAGTCCACTTTGCTAAATGATCATGTGGATCATTTCTCCCATCATATTTCTCAATTAGCCGAACTTTTGGGCGACCAAACCATAATCTCATCATTCTTCAGTACTCACGCCATTCTTAAAAACTGTCCTTATGCATACCCCACCATCGTGTGACCGTAGCGCGCAGTGCCAAATCCAGTGCTTGGAAGCGATGTTTCTCAGGTACTTCCATTTCAAATGCATCCAAAAACTTATGTACATCAGTTAGACCATCATAATAAGGTAAATTTCTTACCTCCGATGATACACAATGCAATGATTTAGTCATCATATTACAGTGCAGCATAGATACTTCGTGCAACCTATTCTGCCAATGCTCCAGCTCTTCATATGAATCTGATGTACATGAAGTTTCACAGTCCCATGCAATTTGTCCATTAGCTATTGGATTAACCTAGTCTTGATCTCGCGTTGTTATTTTATAGATCTGGTCCAAATCATCATCACTTTCCTCATAGTCGTGGACTGGTTCAGTATAATGCGCTCCTTCTACAGGGTCCAATGGGACTACAACGTGGAGCGATTTCCTTTCAAATGACATTTTCTGCTTCTTCAAATTGATTACCCCGTTCATGTCGATAGCGTAATTGATTCCCATGAGCGTGGGATATGAATTTATATCATCAACAATCTCTATTGCTTCAAAATTGGCCAGTGCGCTCGCTCCTTCTATATCTATAGCCACTCCATCTAATAGCCCCATAGGGATAATCTTTTGCTGGTTTTCTATCCTCAATTGAATCAGAGACCACTGAAGTGTAGGTCTTCCCATCCTTTCCCATGCTTTTTAAGGCAAAACATTTGCATCCAACCCTAGATCTAAGATAACGTGGTCCATCTCATAGTCTCCTATTTGCGCAGTGAGCCTCATCTCATGCCTTGTTCTCATCTTGTGTTTGCCTATTTTTATGATTGTGTGATGTCCTTTAGGATCACATTCCTTACCAGCACACTTATTTATCAGTTCTTGTATCCCTTTCATGGTCTTGCTATCGCGTAACAGCTTCATACAAGTCTCCAAGAAAGTAGTAAGCATGGAGGGGTCAACCTCTTTAGATAACTTGTCCTAACATCCTAAGGTAGAGGCCTCAGCGAAGCTTTTCTTTGCTTCCATGAACATTTCCTTCACGTGCTTTAGGTCAAACCCAAATTATTTTTCTAGAGCCTTGCAAACCCATCCACATTCATCAGGCATTTTCCCTTTATCATCACCAGTCATCATTCCACTTCATAGCACAATATTCACATTGGGATCCTCTTCGCGGGGCTTGGCCATTTGTAAATTCTGGGTAGGTTTCTGAGGTTGTGCCTTCTTCTCCTGCATATTAGCTATCAATATATGGCATTCTTCTATCGTGTGGTCAAACTGGGTATAATACCGGCATGACGGGCATGTCTGGCTTGCACACTCCCGCGCGTAGTGTCCTGGTACTCCGCAATTATAGCAAGTAACATGCCCTTGACCTCTACTAGGTCCTCCTCCTCCTCGGCCTCATCCACGCCCCTCGATATGCAGGTATTCTGTCCATCATCAATTCATAGCTATTGTAGTTATGCTCATCGTGGCCAATTGATTTACAAAAATTGCAGAATAATTGTTGCGACATCTGTACAAATTATTGCAGCGAGTGACAATTGTCTATTACATGTTTTCCAGCAACTTGACAGATAGCGCACCATGACGTAGGCCCTGTACTTGGTCCTCCAGCAGCCTCCTGCCTTAAGGGCATTGGCCCTTCCCATGTAATATAATTCACGAAAACAGGGAAGTGATCTTTATCATGCCCCTGGCTTTTACATTTGAGGCATCAAACTTCTTTGTGCACCTCTGGCTGAGCTACTTTTTCCTTTTTCAATCTTTATAATTCCAAGCAAAGATTCTGCAATTTCGTGTGAATCTATTGAACTCCCAAAACAGTGTCCTGAATAGGAATTTCATGCAATCTCATCGCAATTTCTAGGGCTTCTGCCTAGGTCCCTATCTTTTGCTATGATAAATAAACCCTTAGGTGGGGTAGGAGCAAGGCTACAAACCATTCGTGGTGCTGAATATCTGTGAGATTCATATTAGCTTCATGGATCTGGCACTTTAATATTTGATCTAATTCCCAGGATGTTTCGTCTGGCCTCATCATGATTTCCTTGAATCCAATGACTAATTGCGATTCAGACTTGGGCTTGATGAATTCTTTATTCAAAGTGGTCTGAGTGCCTGATAATGATGCCAATAGATTCTCAGTGCAATATTCAATGTACCAGGTCAACGCACGATCTTGTAGAGCAGTAACCAACTGCACCTTCTTTATATGATCATTTCTAATATTCTATGCCATCCATACAACCTTCAACGAACCAAAACTGATCCAGGTCCTCACTTCCCAAGCCCTTAAAAATGGGCAACTTCATGGTATTTGACATGTTGAGTGGTGGCGGAGGTGGTGGTGGTGTGGGCAAAGGTGTATGTTGTGGAGGTGAAGGTGGAAATGGTGTGGGAGGATGAGGTATTCACAGAAAACCCTGCTTTATCAATCGTACAGCTTTTTGCGGTGAGGCCTGTACCATTCCCTCGTTGTCGCTGGAAGGAGGTTCTATCAATTGGCTATATTTAGGACCTGCTCTTTCCTAATTTCTAAAGAATCGTCCACTTTGTGTAGATCCAAACATCAACGCAGTGGCATAATCCGCTTTTCACACAAGAGCATCTTAATCCAAGTATTCAAAGACCTCAAATACTTACCTCACAGTCCCTTGAAGAAGTGTCACTCTGCTTCACTATAACTGACTAAGGTGTCAACTGCGAACTCTGTAAAAAATCCTTTGATGACTCGATCCAGCCAGTGATCAACGACACACACGATATTATCTTTAGAAGATTCCAACCTTCACACAAGCTCCAGGGTCGACACTATTGGATTGTTAAGAATCCACCTTCTTTGGCCCTTTGCCAATTTAGTGATCCATTCATACAGTTTGATCTGGAAGGCGTAGAACAAAATTTCGTGTATCTTTGTGTATAGATATTTGTCCTACCATTTTTTTTGTCAAGCGCGGATTTCTTTTCTCTTGCGCTGCGAATTTGTGGATCTTTCTGTCCAACCACTTCTAAATTTCTTTCTTTGTTGGATTCCAGTGATGTGACATCAAACATCTCTTTATCCAGATTCCAGTCCTAACAATGGAACAATTTTTTGTCTTAGTGGGTCCTGAACCAGGTTCAAAGTTAGTTGCGCCAAACAAATCCCTACACTACTATCCCTTTTGTCATCAATTCGCGGAGCACGAACTGAAGTCTCACCCGAAGCAGTATGGGGGGATGCTGGAACCAAGTTTCCACACCCAGAGACGAGCTTGATGTCATTTTGTGCCCTCAATCTACCTTCGCGCAGATCGATAAGCCTTTATGGCTTATTGAGGTAACTTCCTTCGATCAACCTCTAGACCTCCACGAAGGTCTACGACTGGCTTCTACAGACCTTGAATAAGTAAATTAACTACTTACGCACATCAAAGATTATTCTTAGCCCAATATTTACTTAGATCTATTTAAGTGTTCGATAACTCTAACATACAATGATATAATCTTTGTGTAAACCCTTAACATCAATTATGTTCATATAACATATAGATCAAGTAAATTCGCGCATTAATACATCATTATTTCATAAACCCATCACTCATCACAACATAAAGTGAATTTATACATAATAGAAGTAGATAGGTAAAACACAAGAATTTCTGTAATAATATTCTTTATTAATATTCAGTTCAACTTACAGACTCAAGAATTCCCTGCGCACTCAGTTGCAGGGGTCCATGCACTCAACTACGGACTCTAGTCTAGGCCTCTACGCACATAGCTGCATAGCCTTTTCCTCCTCTAAGACCTCTACGATCTTCCTTTTATTGATCCATTACATTCCTCTTCATCCTCCATATCTTATTTTTCTTGCCTTAGACTCTCTAATACACACCTATTTATACAATCCCATGGTTCCCGGACCATGGGTAGATCTTCAAAAAGACGACTTAACTTACATAAAGAAGGATAAAACCCTTTTTGACTCTTTAACTATCTATGCGCTCTACGACCAGAATTTGCGAAGACTTTACATTTTTATACAACAAAACTTGGGGTTTTGGCCCAAAATTGACCCTTGGGGACCCCATCCCAGCAATTACTTCTGAACTGATTCCTCTGAATTGTCCTCCATTTTTTCACAGCTGTAAACACAACTGCCATGTATTCTGTCACATCCTGTTTATGCTTTTATCAATTAGTTCATTCATCAAAGAGCAACTCTTATCAATACTAACAATCTCCCCGTATCAAACCTTCTACCATTATTTTGTTCCATCATTTTGTTACCTTTGATCTGTCCTCTAGATTCATCTAGTTATCATATACTTGTTATGCTACAAGTGGGTTGCCATCAAGTACAACACATGCATCATATTGCCAACAATCTCTCCCTTTGGAGTTGATGGCAACCACTTTGGTGTTTGGTCACCACAACCTATAAATAACATCAAGACATCAAGCTACCACCACTCTCCAAACACTAAGCTACTCTCCCCCTTTGAAATCAAGGGAAAAGGGCTGACTGACCAATTTTAAATGAAGACTTCTATATCTGAACTTCTGAATATGAACAATGAGCATGCCCCCCCAGGCACATGCTGAATTCTCTAATCAAAATCCCCCTTAGTACATGTTGAGATGCACTATATCGTCCATGCTCCCCCTGAGCATATGGAAAGTCTGCAGAATTTTTTTGAAAGAATAACATGACTCTATAACTCAACTATGTGAGAATGACCTTCCTATCACCAATGACTCATACATACATCAATCACCCATCCAAGTGGGGATACACCAAATTTGGCTCATCCACTCAACCAAGTGGGTTTACATATTTGACATGATTTTAAAAGTCCATACATGACTAAATATGAAAATTATTACATCATAGGTCTTTACATGACTTTTACATAAAATGATACACATGACATTTATAAAAAATACCAAATATCTAAACAAGACCATGATAGTTTTTAGCAACTATCATACACCATAGATGTTCTGCAACATAAGCATCTGTCAGCAGCATCTAGAACAACAAACTCTATATGTCCATCATCAATTTGCAAGATAAGATATTGTACCTTTAATATCATCAACCTGTGACAAAGTATGTCGCATATAGATATCAACTCATCTTCTTGATCTTATCAAGATCACCTTGTTCCATAACCTTCCATGACTCAACTAAGCATATGTCATATTTCCAAGCAGTAATACAAAACCATTCACATCATATCATATATATATATGTGAAACCACCATAGTCATCATCTATGACCATAATATCATCATTGTCGTAACAAGAACTGCATGATATTTCCATAACTACCCTCAATATATCAACCATGTATCTTCACTAGGTATTTTTCCAATATCCACATTTGATAAGCATCAACCGTGGTAATCAAACATATCATCATGAAGTAAGAAGTCATCATCATTATGTGAATAAGTAAGCCATGTCTCCAAATAACCATGTCTTCAAATAGATATGTCTTCATGAAACCTGCAATAACACCATTCTCTTGGCCAACCAACATTATTTATCAATGTGTAATTTAAGTCATCATCCATGTATCCAGCATAACATGTATCCATCATAGAGATAGAAATATGTATCTAGCTTCTCATCAATGTGAAAAGAAAACCATGTTCTCACAGTCATTTGTCAATCGTTCTTGATACCATCAAGAGCAACAATCCTCAACCAATATACCATGTGAGAGCCAAGAACTATGGGAATCCTGCACCATAACTACACCATATGAACTTTATGCATCTTTGAAAGCATGTTGACAGTAGCATAAAAGGAATGAGTGAGTCATCATCAAATAATGAAGTTGTGAATTCTAGATTCATTCTTCTCCTTGAACTTATGAATATCACCATGTAAGCAACATACCTATATGCATCATCAAAAGAGTCATCCAAAATCATCCATAACTTTGATCTTAATAACAACTATGTGGTTAAAGAAATATCTGAGATTTCATCATAGGTAACTCATGATTGCAGCATAGCATGATGTATCATTTAAACAATTTAAAAACATAAGTGTCCTCAGCATTGATAAGAATTGTTATGTACCAAAGACTTCTACACATAATGAAAATAATGCATTATTAGAAGCATAACATATTCTCCTCTTGAACCTATGCAAACTGTTCACTGTCAGATCTGATCATTGCATATATCAGTAAGAATGATCAAGGCATCATCATCAACTAGTTATACATCAAGTCATCAACAACTTATGAGCATCAAAATCACTTCTAAGTAACATCCACAGACTATAGTCATCAATCATCTAGACATATCAGACCCTTTTTCTCTGAGTCTACCCCACTGCATCTTCATCAAACTAACATATACATGACTATGAAGCTTCTAACTCGCATATATACGTGATTTTGAAGCTTCTAACTCGTGTATATACGTGAATGTGAAGCTTCTAACTCGCGTATATACGCGACTTGTATTTATGATAATTGCATATGAGAATTAGAACACTGAAATTTCATACTTTCAGTTCCTCCTGAGTCTGTTCTGTCTGTATACTGAGTTATGCCACATTTTTCTGACTGTAATTCCTTCTTCTTCCATACCTTGGAGTGTGATGATGTTTGCTCCTTTTGGTATGTTGGCTGAAATTTTCTCCTGCATTCTTTTGCTATATGCCCAAACTTGTTACAAGAATAACATCTTATATGTTCATATTCCTTCAAAAGCATTCAATGGCTTTGTGACCAAACATATTGCAAGAAAAACAATATCCCTTAAAGTACCTGGAAGATGATGATCTTTCTGGGTGATGGTTATTATCTTGAACCATTCTACTTCTGCATCTTGCTGCAACATGTCCAAAATTATGACGTACAAAACATTCAACATTATTCATCAGAGGAAAGCACTAATTATCACTTCCATAGTTAGGAGTAAATGATTTTCTTTGACATCTTTCTTTCCTTGGTTGTTGATGGGGTTGACCTCTTATCTCCTTGTTGAGCATTTCAGATTTTTCATTAAAGT
Source organism: Pinus tabuliformis (assembly GCA_031772625.1). Classification (NCBI taxonomy): domain Eukaryota; kingdom Viridiplantae; phylum Streptophyta; class Pinopsida; order Pinales; family Pinaceae; genus Pinus; species Pinus tabuliformis. Next base: position 1,039,860,703 of record CM062816.1, on the reverse strand, counting down.
TCGTTGCCTCATCTTGTGAGCTAGATTCACCTTCAACAGTTTCATGAAAACCAAGACCATATTTTATGATAGGAGACCTATTACTACTAAGAATATAGTTTATCCAAAATCTTAGTACTATATTGAAATCGTAATAGTTTATCCTTTTCTTCTAATTTACCTTTTAAGATATTTACCTCACCCTGATATTGCTCTTTATTTTCCGGATATTGCTTCTTCATGATTTCTTCAACCTTTCTTCCTTCTTCCACATGTTCTCTTGATTTGAGAATATCATTTTCTTGTTCTTCATCTGCTTGAGGTAGTTCTTCATTCTGCTTATTTGAATTTTCAAGATCTTCTTTTAGAGAGACAACCTTAGCTTCAAGACTTTCATAGTAAGTGGATATATCTTTAAGTTTCTTGATTATTGTATCCTTTTCATTTACTTCATTTCTTAATGATGTCACTTCATCCTGTAGCCTTTGACATTGATCTTCTTTTTCCTTGTATTGCTTCCTTACTTTGTTTCCTTCCTCTAACTAAGCTTTTAACCTTGTAACTCTTCTTTGTAGGTACACTCCCTTTTTTCCAATAGATCTTGTTGATCTCTAATTTTGTTTGTGAGACTTTTAACTTATGCCTCTATATTTCTTTCACTTTCACCCATAAGAGCAAATTCAGCTGATTCATTGTCACTTTCATTATCATCAATATTGCATGAACAAAGAACTGTATCACTAGAAGACCGAATTTTTTTACTTGATAATTCTTTTGCATGATCATCTTCAATATAAGGTGATTCTAAATCTGAATACTTACTTCCACTTAATAGCCAATTGTCTCTCCTGCTGAAACTATTCCTTTGAGATGCCTTTTTCTTCTGAGGCGCTTTCTTCTTTAGCTTCTTTCACATTGTCTCTGTGGATCTCCTTCAAGCGATCAAGCTTCTGCCAAAGGACCTGCTCTGATACCAATTGGTGGGAATAATACTGAGAGGGCGGGCGGGGGGTGTAAATCAATATTTACAAATCAATAAATTTTTCCATTTCACAATCAGATTTATATACACTACTTTAGTGAAGGGAACTTGTGTGTGCATGCAACTGTCTTAAGGAAACCAACGTATATCTAGTGAACTTATGATTCAGTTAATTCATCATATGTTGATCTTTAATCAGTGCATCAGTACTTTATTACACATTAAACAATAACCATGTGCAGTAATAATAGAATAAACCATCACACACAAGCAACACACATGAACACCAAGATTTAAGGTGGAAATCCAATGTGGGAGAAAAAACACCTGTTGCTGTTGTCTCTGTCTTCTTTTAATATAAAGAATAACCTGTTTACAATCTTGTACTAGTGCAGACTCATACTAGTATGTAGGCACCCACCTGCAGAAGGCTACAACCTTCTCTCGCTCTCTAGCTTCTACTGGAAGGGAGATACAACCCCCTTCTTGTACTCGTTGATATGTTTACCAATACGTAGGTGCCGCCCTACCATCTTCACTCATTATCCAGCTGCTACCAGAAGGGAGCTCTAACCCTTTAATCTAATCACCAGCCATTACTGGCAGGAAGCTTTGACTTACTCACTGAAGGCTCCAACCCTCATTATCCTCCAGGGACAACATTTCATAAATTTTCAAACTGGATACTCCTAGTACACATCAACACAATATGAGGGCCACGTTTCATCAAATTTTCATATTGGACCCATCAGTAACCTTGAAGCTCAAAATTAATAACCATTGTAATAAAACCATCAAATACATCTAAATCAACCAATCATTGAAACCCAATCATCAATCTATGATATAGATGAAACCCAATCATCAATCTCTTAATCAACCACAAGAAACTCAATCATCAATCTCTAAATCAACCAATCATTGAAAACTCAATCAATCGACACTTAATAAAAATTCAACCAATCAACTAGAATAGACAAAGCACTGTAACTAGTACACAGATATGAACCCAGAACACTGCATCAACAACCAGAATCAACTACAACCTCAACAATCATATGTCAAAATGTATAAGCTACTTCAATGAATCCAACCTGCATGTATACACTACTTCAGTTAGCCCAACCTATGTATACCTCTAAAAGTACTGAATCATAAAACCTATGAACCAAAATTGTACCAACCAATGACATTCTGAAGATCTAATGTCATATTATAGATATATAAACAGACAACACCAAAGGTCACCCTTCTCATTTAATCAATCAATCAATTAGACTCAATCTCCTTATGCATTTAGTTCTCCTTTCAGATCTAAGAAGACATCACTATAAAACAACTGTAAAAGAGAAACACTGATTAGATAGATTGGTCATCTCTAAACATCAAGATTTTTTTTTTCATGCTCTACTTGGAAGAGTCAAACCAGCGTGTATACACACCTTCACCAAAGTGAACCAGCATATAGATTTGCAAATACTTATAACTTTGCAGCTATTCCAAACTTTAGACATACCCAGATCATATCATTTAAAGGAAAAAACATTTGTTAGCACTTAGATCCATCCTATCCATTATCAGATCACATAATGATAAGTCATTATGATCCTGATCGATCATTAGATCTCATCCATCATCAAACACTCTGGTGCATATTTAGTTCAGATCAAGCAAATCATCAAAAACCCATAACGTTCATATTTTCTTTTGATCTAACACTTCATAAGATATTCATTACTTGTGCTTGATGAACCTAGGTATTGCAACAATAATGATGCAACTCCTAGGGCTACTAGCTTTACTTATCAACTCGGGGTTCATACAAACTTAGATGTGACAGGGCTATATGCACAAGTAGAAGTGAAGGTCCTGCGTGTTGTCACTATTTGTCTGGCAAGAGACCCCAAGGGTTCCAAGCTAAACTTCTATAAGATCAGAAGAAGCTTAATTATTTGATGGAAGGAGAGAAAACCTATTCTAAGAGAGAGCTACTCTACTGTAGTAATGAATAAAACAACATGAAATGCTAAACTTGCACCATAACCTAACTAACCAATTAAACAACTATGCTAAGCAGAATTGCTAAAATAACACTAACCTAATGCTAATTATCTAAGCTGCAGAAGTAAATAGCATCAAAACTAGACTAAGGTGTAACAAAGAAACTTAGGCTAAATTGGGTTTCAAGCAGAAAAAGTAATCGAAGGTCGAAATCAGTGAAAGGAGGGTGTGAGGGAGCAACAATGCATAAGAACCATTGGATCAGTCGGGTGAAAGGCAAATGAACGAAAAAGATTGGATCGCAGGAGGTTACGTAGATAGATGGGAAAACAGGGTTAACTAATAGGATGAAAGGTGGAGATCTTATCGTGAAGGCTTAACTGAATGGATTAACGAACAAGGGAACAAGAAGATGAACAACGGAGATCATGTCGCAAGGGATTAGGTGAGTGGATGGACGAACGAGGTTAACAGGAGATGAATGGCCAAGATCAAATCGTGCGGGTGAAGTCAAGAGATGGATGGATGAGGCTAACAGGAGTGATGAACGACTAAGATCTTATCGCGTGGGTGAAGTCAAGAGATGGACGACGGAGATCATATCGTAGAGAAAAGAAATGTGTGGAAATGAGGGAGCGAGCTTCTAAGGCGGTAAGTAGTTTCTCGCGTGCCCTTCAAGCTGTAAGCAGTATTTGGAAATTTCACGTGATTAGCCTTACTGTGCGACACGTAGCACGAGAAAACCACTTTTCTCACGTTCTCTCAGGCTGATAACGTTTGTGCACTAATCTGCACGAGATTGCACGATAGCCGCTGGATCAAGCAGTGTTGATCAACGGTGGAGATCGGCCAAGCTAGTTGGCGATCATATGAAGCGATAGCTGTCGAATCAGGTAAGGGAGATCGACGGTGGGGGTTTAAAGTGCCTAAAGTGATCGGGTGACGCGATAGCCATCAGATCAGGTGAGGCAGATTGATGGTGGGGAATTAAAGTTCATAAAGTAAGTGGCAGACTCCATGCAAGGCAGCAATTGGAGAAAATAGTGAATCGAACGGTGATTGTGAAGGTTTGTTGGTGATCGAACGACAAGGAAGCAATGCATGAGGAACGTGCTGGAGGTGGTTTCAAATGAAAATGACAGAGAAAACTAGTGCGGGTGAACAAATAATTGCATTAAAAAGCGAACTCCATAGCCCACGTGAGAACCAGGGACCAATGCTTTTGGCACTGTTGAAGGGTCTCTTCCTTAAGTCATGGTCCTAGAGGGTGGAGATGAGGCCGAGACACTTGCACATAACCTGCTAGTGATATTTTTCACCTAGCTAACCTGTAAACTAAAAGAAGGCACAAATGGGAGTAAAATACAACACAACCGATCTACTCTACGCTACTATAATGAAAATGCATCTACCTAAGCAAATAACTAGAAAAACCATGAATCCTACTTAAGCAACTAAACAAAACTAGAAATCTATTTAAAAAAATAAACCATGAAAACCAGGAAACTATGCTAGTATACACCTACAGTAAAGAGGAGCTTTGGTTGCTTGGGTCGGGCCCTAACCCAAGAGCTTCAGCCCTTAGAGTTAACTCAAAGCTAGATTAAACATAACTCATTCTTATTATAAAAAACATGGATTACAAAGCAAACTGTCACAAGTCTTTGCAGCTCAGAATAAAATAGAGTTTTTACAATAGAAGTTTGAATCCTACTGAGGCCCTAAGCCTCTCTATTTGTACATCTGAAGTCTCTAACACTTCCTTCCCATTAGGGAGGCTTGGCCTCTAACTCAAGAAAAACTGGTTTATGTCACTTTCACTTGCTCGGTTGTCTTCTAGTCTTCAAAGTGATGGTTGTTTGCACTCCGAGCTGATGGAGGAATATTCGAACGGAGGGGTAGTAAATGAGGAGGATTTACCTCCTATAATTACTCTTCCTTGTCCCATTTGAGTTTTTACCAAGGTCTTTGCCATAGTTCCTTGCTTTTATCCTTTATGCTTACATTTTTCCTTTCTTGTATCCTTTATTCTTACATTATATGTAGATTAGACCACAAAGCAAAATATCCAACTCTATCTCATCTCATAAACAAAATATAATCAAAAGTATGCAATAAGTTGTGAGAATAGTTGGTTTGATTAAGCTAGGAGGTGAATTAAGGACAATAAAGGCCCATATAATTACTTAATGATGAGGCTCATCACCACCCCCTACTGAAAGTGTCGCTCATCCTCTGAGCAACTTAGTCAATGTCCATGCCCTTCATGGCTCTGGTAGCCTCTCTGACATCCCATGCTTCTGTTGTGGTCTCTTTTTCTTGTACATAGAAGCCCGCTTTCCTTTCTACTTCCTCCCACTGCCTCTTTTCCTCTTCTTCTTTTCTCCCTTCTAGCATCCCTAGGAGTAGTGGTGGATTGAGTTTTAGGCCTATCCATTTGACCTTCAACCTTTGCATTGATTTCTCATACATAGGTGTTCTATTGAGTGATTTTCTCAACCTTTGAGGGGAGTGATATTCTCTGATCTTCAAGCTATGTGGCAGTGTGTTCCATCTCCTTTAGCAGGCATGTATATTATCATCTTAGTAGCCTAAACATATCCTCAAAATGTGAAATTTCTTGCTCTTGGGAAACAAGATATCTAAATGCTAGATGAGGATCATTTGCAATTAGATTATGGGTGTTGAATAGGGCCATGGGATTTGATTGCTCAGCTTTGATGAAAAGAGGTTCATTTTTCTCTCTGACCAATATTCTTTCATCTCTACAGCCCTTGACTTCTCATGGTTCATCGATGATGCCAAAGCCATTAATTGTAGATCTCCTAGCTCTGCATTAGGATCCAAAATATTCATGTATGTGAGGGCCATTTTATGCAAGTAAAACTCAGCCATTTTGGCCCCATCCATTAGCGCACATTAATCACAAAGATCAATAAACTTTCTGTAATCCTGAAATGGCATGGTGCTCCTTTGTGCTAGTGTTTTATTCTGAAATTGCAACCATCGTTCTCTGTGGTAAAAAAACATAGGATTTTAGCTGGCATCCTACACTGGATGGCCTCCAAGGAGAGGCTGGCCATACATGCTAGCTAGTTTTCCTTTTTCTACAGTTGTCCTCTTTGTTTTTCTTATCTTCTTCCTTTTGCTGTTCTTCCTCATCTCCATCAGTTTCTTCCTCTGTTTCAAAATCATCCTCCTTGTGTTTCAGCATGTTCCTCTGTATTAGTTTCTTCTCTATTCATCTCATCCCATCTAGCTCTGTATCTTCTTCTTGTTTTGCTTCCTCCTCACTGACAGAAGGACTAACATCATAGATGAGGGTTTTAATGTCATCCTCTGCTGGTAAGTCTCTAAAGATTGACCATTTTATAGGGATCTTGAGGTTTTGGAGGGAATTCTCAATGAGGATTCTGATCAACCCATGGTGAACTAACTGCTGGGAATTTCCTTCCTTTACTTTGTTGCTGGAGTCTATGAGTGATTGCATCAAGAAATAAGGTATGTTGAGTCTTTCGTGAATTGGTGTTTCTCCCCCAAGTCTTAATTCTTCAAGCATCCTCAAATGGTTGCCATAACAACACTATATCTATGTACTCTTGCATTCTCTTTTGACTTATTAAAGAATTTTCTTTTTTCCACCTTTTCATTTATAAATCAACCACCTCTTAACCTTTACAACTTTTGATCAAATGATGCATATGAGTGAGTGAGTAGGATACTTACCTGTGGTCTTGATGCCATGTTGTAGTTGTCAAAGATCAGAGGCGTTGTTGATGGTCATTATTCTTCCTCCTCTGTTGTCTATTGATGGTTTATTAGCTTTTGCAAGTGTCTGTGACTGAAGATTTGATGTTGTTGCTGTTGCTATGGAGCTCTTGGATTTGATGCTGCTGCTATTGTGGAGCTCTTGGATTTGATGTTGCTGCTACTGCTGTGGAGCTCTTGGATTACCACTTGGAAATGTCTGGTGTCTTCCTTAGAATTTATTGATCATGTTGATGGCTGGTGCTGTGAAGATGCTGTAATGAATGGACATTGGGAGTAGGAGTCTGTGTGGATGCGGGGATGATGGTAATGGATGAGGTGATTGGTTAGAAAACACAATCTTCACCTGAATTGAAGAAATGATGTGAAAAACAATGGAATTTATGGAGGTATGCATGGTAAGGAGTGGAGGAGATGAATATATGTGAGGTAGGGTTCCCTTTGGATCTTCTCTTTGCTCCTTGCTTGTCTTTCTCTCCCACTTGCAAATAACAATTATGTTTTCTCTTATATATATAGATATATATATATATATATATATATATATATATATATATATATATATTTAAAAACACCTAGGCTACCTCAGAGAGGTTTTCACCCTAGATATCTGCCCTGGGCACCTCAAGGAAGGTTTTCACCCAGGGATCTTCTTTTTTCTTCATTTTTTTCTCATCCTTGGGCCACCTCACAAGGTTTTCAACCCAAAGATGGGACTCAGGTGCCTCATGGAGGTTTTCACCTAAATCCTTATTCTTTTTTCTTTTTCAGTGTCCTGATGAGGGAGGAGCTGGAACTTGCTCCACCATCATCAATGTCTTATTGATATTGTCTATGAACTCTTGTTTTGATAAAGGCATCTTGTACATTTTCAATCGGTGTCCATTAACTAACAATGGAATGGATTCTTCATCAATAGTTCTGATTTGCATTGAACCATTGTCATGGAATAGTTCCACCACATAAGGTCCCAACCGTCTTGTCCTTAGCTTGCCCTTGAAGTCTCTATACTTTAAATCATATAACAATGCCCATTCCCCCTCCTGAAATTGCTTCTCCTTGATATGTTTGTCATGCCAGATCTTCCTCTGAAGCTGAACTATCTTTGTATGTAGGAGGGCCTGCATTCTGAATTCATCCAAGCCATTTAAATGTAACAATATTTCTTTCTGTGCATGACTAAGATCCAAATCTAGTTGGGCTGCCATCCTCAATGTGTTATATTCAAACTCAATGGATAGCAAATCCTTTTTCCCATAGACCAGCTCATAGGGTGTAAATCTAATTGTGGTCTTACATGTTGTATTATAGGCCCAGGTGGCCTCAACTAGTCTCTTTGTCCAATCCTTCCTATTGTTGCTCACTACCTTGGTTAACATGTTCTCCAGTGACCTGTTGGTCACCTCCACTTTCCCATTATCTTGTGGATGATAAGGAGTGGAGGTCCTATGCTTGATTTTATGATGGATGAGCAGTTATTCAATCATGTTGGAGGTAAACTGGCTGCCTTGGTCTATTACTAGCTCTCTAGGATACCCAAATTTGTAGAATATATTCTCCCTTAGGAACTCAGCCACCTTCTCTTCTGTTGCTGCCTTAATTGCCTTGGTTTTAGCCCACTTAGTCAAATAATTAGTGCACAAAATGATGTGTTGTTTTTGCTTTGAAGGAGGGTTAATAGGCCCAATGAAGTCCATGCCCCACTTTTCAAATGGCTTGAAAGTCACTTGACGTTGCAGGGTCATTTCATCTATTAGAGTAGGCTTCCCATCCTCCAGCACCGATCACACTGACTAATGTATTTTTTCACATCCTGATGAAGAGTAGGCCAATAATAGCCTGCTTTCAATACTTTGAATGATGTCCTCTTTGCTCCAAAGTGACCTCCACAAGGCCCATCATGACAGGTCAGAAGGATGTTAAAGACTTCCTCTTCCCTTACACACCTTCTTAAGATTTGATCTGGGCCAAGTTTGAATAGATTGCCCACAATCCAGGTGAAGGGGGTGCTCTTTTTTACTATCTTGCTCTTTTCTTTGGAGGGAAAGTTTGGTGGAAGCTGTGTTGATACCAAATAGTTTTCTATATCAGCAAACCATGGGGAGAGAACTAAAATAACAAACAAATTCTCATCTAGTAACTGGTCATCCACCATTCCTTCTTCACCTACAGGCAGATTCATCCTAGATAGAAATTCAACAACAACATTTTCCTTTCTAGGTTTATCAACAATAGTTAGATCAAACTACTGTAATAAAAGAAACCATCTTATAATTCTAACATTCACATCTGGTTTGTTCATTAAATATTTGATTGCAGCATGATTAGTATGCACAAATACTTGATAGCCTATAATATAATGCCTAAATTGATTTAATGCATGCACAATAGCCAGAAGTTCCTTTTCAGTCACAGTATAGTTTAGCTCAGCCTTTGATAGGTTCTTACAGATAAAATAGATGGCATAGGGAAATTTCTCCTCTTCCTGGCCTGAGGCTGCTCCTATGGCTTTGTGTGAGGCATCAACATGAATATGAAAAGGGAGGGCCCAGTTTGGACCTCTAAGGATTGGAGCAGTGGTTAACTTACCCTTTAGAATGTCTAAGGCCTCTTGACAGCTCTTTGACCATATAAACTCAGAATCTTTGGCCAACAACCCAAACAAAGGAGAGGCCAACTTGTTGAAGTCCTTTATGAACCTTCGATAGTATCCAACTAACCCTAAGAAACTCCTTACATCTCTCTATTTTTGTGGAGGTGGTACCCTTTGGATGATTGCTATTTTGTTTTGGTCCACCTGCAATCCTTGTTATTGAATGACCTAACACAGTCTCTTCAATCATTAAGAATTCACATTTTTCTGGATTGAGAGACAGATTCATTTCAATGCACTTATGTAATACTTTTCCTAGGTTAGTCAGGGCTTCTTGGAAATCACAACCATAAGGTGTAAAATCATCCATATAGATTTCCATAGCATCATGTACTAATTCAACAAAAATACTCAAGACTACTCTCTAGAAAGTGGAAGGAGCATTGCAGAGGCCAAAAGGAATGATTCTATAGGAAAAAGTACCCAAGGATAGGCGAATGTGGTCTTATCTTGGTCTTCTGGGTGGATTTGGATTTTTTTTTACCCACTGAATCCATCTAGGAATGAAAAAAACTCCTTCCCTGCTAGGCCATCTAGCACTTGGTCAATGAAGGGTAGGGGAAAATGATCCTTCTTTGTGGCTTTGTTCAACTCCATATAATCAACACAAATCCTCCACTTACCATTTTTCTTGGGAACTAACAATAAAGGAGAGACCCACTCACTGTCTAAGATAGGGTAAATGAATCCTACATCTAGCAGTTTTTGTAGTTCTTCTTTGATTATGTCTTTAAGAGCTGGATTCATCCTCCTTTGTGGTTGCTTGAATGGTTTGCAACCTTCTTTGATGTATATGTGGTGAGTACACACTGAGGGGTGTACTCCCTTCATTTCCTTATAACTCCAAGCGAAGGCTTCTAGGTGTTCTCTCAACATGTTGCATAGATTTTCCTCTTCTAAAGCAGAAAGAGATGGGTTAATTTTCAAAGTTCTCTCTAGGCCAAATTCTATGGTTTTGACATGGAGTGGGTTGGAATTGGCCAAGCATAAGTCAATTGGATGATTGCTCTGGGTTTCCCTTACTTCCTCTTCTAATGGTAATGAACTAGGAGTTGGACTTTGGAGCAGGTGTTCAATTAAGTCATCCTCATCTTGTTGTCCTCCTCCTATGGTTTCTTCCAAAGCATAAAGTTGGGCAGAATAAACCTCATCTTCTTCCTCCTCCTCTAACCATAAAGGTAAATCATGCTCTAGGGTAGGTTGAGCAGGAGGGTATAAGACTAACTGTTTGGACATATGCCCATTCTTGATGGTCATATTCCCAGCTCTGCAGCTAATGTAAGCATCAGCTGTGGCCAACCATGGCCTCCCAAGGATGAGAGGGTAACCAATAAGCTTAGCCTTAGGCTGGAGAACTAGGAAATTTGCAGGGTACTCCCAGGAGTCAATGGAGACCATCACATCCTCCAGAATTCCCTCAGGGGTGACTATGGAACGGTTTGCAAGTTGTAGAATTGTTGTGGTCTTCCTTAATGACCCTTGGAGGTTGATCTTGAGCATGGTATCCTTGGTCATCACATTAATGGCAACCCCAATATCAATCAGAGTGTGTGGGACAATGGTGCCATTTATGTGCACATCTACTACAGGGCTTCTAGGGTCCAAATATTTTGGACATATTACTTGTCCCAGCATTAAGTCAGACAACTGCCTAATGCCATTAATGGTAGGGGCATCCCTTTTTCTTCTTCCTAGATGCTTGAAGCACTTCTCCTTAATCAACTTATTGTAAATAGGAAAATATTTGATTGATTGGAGAAGGAGGATCTTTACACATAGATTTTTCAATTCTCCCAAAAGTTTAGTTTCTTCTGGGGTAGGCTAGAATGGTTGGGCTAATCTCTCAGGAAAGGGTGGATTTACATTAAGGTTGATTTCCTCTCTCTCTTCCTCAACCTACCCATGTGGAGAGGGAGGTTGGTTATTAGGGAGAATTCTCCTAGATCTTAGGTTGATCTCCTGGATTTCTACAGCATAAGCTGGGTATGATGTCTCTCCACTATATGCTTGTTGAGCCTGCCTATTGTTTGGGTTCAGATTTGGCTAGGCAGGCATCTGGGGTTTCTTGGGTGGAGCAGAGTGCAGGAGTTGTGGTTGGGTAGGTGGTGGAGGCAATAGGGCTGGAGCATTGTTGAATTGGGGCCTCCACCCCTCTTGTGGGGTGTTCCACTGATGTTGTCGCTGAACATAAGGTTGAAATGACTGGTTGGGATTGATAATGAGATTCATAGGACCAAGGATGGGGTGTAGACCAGGAAGGATGAGCAGGGGGTCCCCAAGAAGGTATAGTTGTGGTTTGGTTGGGGTTGTAATATGCATGGGATGACCCTTGCATACCTTACTGGTATGGTCTAGGCCTAAGAGGTCTCCTTTGGTTGATGTAGAAAAGCTACTCAGTGACCCCTTCATCCCCTTGATATACAGCTTTTATTCCAAGTAAAGAAGGGCACTTGTCTGTGGAGTGGTTTTCTTCACAGACTGAGCAAATATTAATACAGTTCAATGGACATTCATTCCTAGGATGTCTCCTAGTGCATCTAGGACAAAAGATGGCCAAGGCTCTCTCTGCTTCCTCTTGCTTCCTTTTTATGTTCATGGTGTCCAATTACAAGGAAAGGGTTTGCAACATATCACTTTTGAAATCTTCCAGCATATTTCCAATTTCACCCTTGATGGATAAGTTAGAGGATGATGTACTGGCCATAGGTTGACTACCCCTACCCTTTTTCCTAGCTTCCCTAGAATGGTTTCTAAAGATAGTCCTAATATCCTCATAGGGTAATTGGTAGACATCTCCTCCTACTATCATATGTAAGGTATCTAGAAGATCCTCCCTTACTCCTCTAAGCAAGACTAGTTTTAGTGACTCAGGGTCAAGTGTGCACCTGGCCTTTTTGTAACTGAGCTGGAATCTTTCTTCATAGTATTCTAAGGATTCATCTTGGCCTATGGTCATCCTGAAAATCTCTTATTTATTATCCTTTGACCTAAAATAGTCCCTATATTTGTTTTTAAAGGTTTGTTGCATTTGAGCCCAATTTGTGATGCTATCTCTGGGTAAACCCATGAACCAGCGCAATGTTGCATCCTTGAGGGTAGATGGGAATAGTTTTAACTTTTTCTCATCATCAGTATAGTCATAGGTTCGGCATATAACAACAAACTCAAATAGGAAAGTGTTAGGGTCCTCTTTGGTCAGGCCATGGAAATGAGGTAAAGCAGAGGGGCTTATATTCTTCATCTTAGTGTCCCCATTGGTTTCCTTGATGGGGAAGGCATCCTCAATTCTCTCTCTATTCCCTCTGTCATTTCGGTTTTCAGCCATTGGTTCAGTAGGAATTGGTTCTTCCTCTTATTTTTCCTCTATAGGTTCTTCAAATATGTAAGGTTGCTCACCTAAAGGGTCTTCCAATTCACCATCACTGAAGAAGAGAGAAAGTTGACTGTTGGATGCAGTGGGGGTATTTGACAAGAATCTCCCTGAATTGTCCCTATTCCTACGAGGCAGTTGGTTTTTGTAATATTTTCTTTAAATATAGAAAGTACTTTTAGAATGGAAGGAAAGAAGATAAATGACAAATGAAAGAAAGGAAGCCTGATTACTTTTGTAGAAATAAACGAATGGAGGAAAATTTAGGACTAGAAGTAGAAGAAAAGAAAGTTGGAGACTAGAAAGTAGTAATTACTTCTACTTAGACACCTCCCTGGAAACATTTCCAAAAAGTGATGAGCCTAGGTATTGCAACAATAATGCTGCAACTCCTAGGGCTACCAACTTTACTTATCAACATGAGGTTCATACAAACTTGGAGGTGACAGTGCTATATGCAAAAGTAGAAGTGAAGGTCCTGCCCGTTATCACTGTTTGTTTGGAAAGAGACCCCAAGGGTTCCAAGCCAAACTTCTATAGGGTCAGGAGAAGCTTAATTCTTTGATGGAAGGAGAGCAAACCTATTCTAAGAGAGAGATACTCTACTACAATAAAGAAGAAAACAACATGAAATGATAAAATTACACCATAGCCTAACTAACCAATTAAACAGCTATGCTAAGCAGAATTGCTAAATTAACACTAACCTAATGCGAATTATCTAAGTAGCAGAAGTAAAGAGCATCAAAAGTAGACTAAGGTGTAACAAAGAAACTTAGGCTAAATCGGGTTTCAAGTGGAAAAAGCAATCAGAGGTCGAAATCAGTTAAAGGAGGACGCGGGGGAGCAAAAATGCATAAGAATTGTTGGATCAGTCGGGTGAAAGGAAATTGAACGATGGAGATTGGATCGTAGGAGGTTACGTAGATATATGGGCGAATAGAGTTAACTAACACGATGAATGGTGGAGATCTTATCGCGAAGGCTTAACTGAATGGATGGATGAACAAGGGAACAAAGCAGATGAACGACAGAGATCATGTCGCGAGGGATTAGGTGAGTGGATGGATGAACAAGGTTAACAGGAGATGAATGGTCGAGATCTAATTGCATGGGTGAAGTCAAGAGATGGACAGACAAGGCTAACAGGAGCGATGAACGACTAAGATCTTATCATGCAGGTGAAGTCAAGAGATGGACGACGGAGATCATATCAGGGGGAAAAGAAATGTGTGAAAATGAGGGAGCGGGTTTCTAAGGTGGTAAGTAGCTTCCCGCGCACCCTTCAAGCTGTAAGCAGTATTTGGGAATTTCACGCAATTAGCCTTACTGCGCGACACGTAGCATGAGAAAACCACTTTTCTCACGTTCTCTCGGGCGGATAACGTTCATGCACTAATCCACATGAGATTGTGTGATAGCCATTGGATCAGGCGGGGCTGATCAACGGTGGAGATCGACCAAGCTAATTGGCGATCGGTTGAAGAAAAAACCATCGGATCAGGCAAGGCAGATCAATGGTGGGGGTTTAAAGCGCCTTAAGTGATTAGGTGATGCGATAGTTGTCAGATTAGACGAGGTAGATTGACGGTGGGGACTTAAAGTTCATAAAGTAAGTGGTGGACTCCATGCAAGGCACTAGTTGGAGAAAATAGTGAATTAGACGGTGACTGTGAAGGTTTTTTGGTGATCGGATGGCGAGGAAGCGATGCATGAGGAACGTGATAAAGGTGGTTTCAAATGAAAATGACAGAGAAAACTAGTGCGGGTGAACAAATAACTGCATTAAACAGTGAACTACATAGCCCACGTGAGAACTAGAGACCTGTGTTTTTGGGGATGCTGAAGGGTCTCTTCCTCAAGTCATGGTCCCATAGGGAGGAGATGAGGCTGAGACACCTGCACACAACCTGCTAGTGATCTTTTTTGCCTAGCTAACTTATAAACTGAAAGTAGGCACAAATGGAAGTAAACTACAACGAAACCAATCTACTCTACACTACTATAATGAAAATGCAGCTACCTAAGCAAATAACCAGAAAAACCATGAATCCTACTTAAGCAACTGAACAGAACCAGAAATCTATTTAAACAAATAAACCATGAAAACTAGGAAACTATGCTAGCATACATGTACAATAAAGAGGAGCTTTGGTTGCTTGGGTTGGGCCCTGACCCAAGAGCTTCAACCCTCAAAGTTAACTCAGAGCTGGCTTAAACAGAACTCATTCTTATTATAAAAAACATGGATTACAAAGCAAACTGTCACAAGTCTTTGCAGCTCAGAAAAAAAACAAAGTTTTTAAAATAGAAGTATGAATCCTACTGAAGTCCTAAGCCTCTCTATTTATACATCTGAAGTCTCTAACGACTTCCTTCCCATTAGGGAGGCTTGGCCTCTAACTCAAGAAAAACTAGTTTGTGTCACTTTCACTTGCTCGACTGTCTTTTAGTCTTCAAAGTGATGGTTGTTTTCACTACTAGCTGATGGAGGAATATTCGAATGGAGGGCTAGTAAATGAGGAGGATTTACCTCCTATAATTACTCTCCCTTGTCCCATTTGAGTTTTTACCAAGGTCTTTACCATAGTTCCTTGCTTTTATCCTTTATGCCTGCATTTTTCCTTGCTTGTATGCACATTAGACCACAAAGAAAAATATCCAACTCTAACTCATCTCATAAACAAAATATAATCAAAAGTATGCAATAAGTTGTGAGAATAGTTGGTTTGACTAAGCTAGGAGGTGAATTAAAGACAATTAAGGCCCATATAATTACTCAATGATGAGGCTCATCAGTGCTCTTAGCCCTTTGATCTTCTCCTCCTTATATAGTTTTAGCCTTTCTCAATACCTTGGACCAAAACAACACTTAGAACCTGTGGTATTCTTATACAGGATCAAGTAACCATTATTCCACTCAATATTGTGGGCTAATACCATGGTATGGACCCAACTTGGTATTATTTAACTTTAATTTACCTTAATTGTCCATCCCATACATGCTTTTCCTATTGTGAAAGTGTGTGCATACGTATACGCTCTATTTGTACAATGATCCCGTTTGTATACGCTCTTTTTTTACAGTGAACCCGTGTATACAACTTAATGTGAGTTGTCATTGTATATTAAATCTAAATTGATTCCTCTGAACTGTCCTGCATTTTGTCACAACTGTAAACACAAATGCCATGTATTCTATTACATCCTATTTATACTTTTATCAATTAGTTCAATCATCAAAGAACAACTCTTATCAATACTAACAATCTCCCTGTATCAAACCTTTGACCATTATTATGTTCCATCATTTTGTTAATTCTAATCCGTCCTGTAGATTCATCTAGTTATCATATACTTGTTCTGCTACAAGTGGGTTTCCATCAAGTACAACACATGCATCATAATGCCAACATAGACTACTTCACCAAATGGATAGAAGCAGTCCCAACTAGACAAGCTACAAATCATGTCATCATTCAATTCTTAGAAGGTAATATTCTTTCCATATTTGGATGTCCACATAAAATCATTACTGACAATGTTGTTGCTTTCAAATCAAAGAAAATGGTTGATTTCTGCCACAAGTATCACATAAATTTAGGACATTCTACAACCTATTATCCCCAGGGAAATGGGTTAGCTAAATCTTCTAATAAGAGTTTAATCAACATTATAAAGAAGATGTTGTAGGAAAATAAGAAATCCTAGAACAAAAATTTGATTAATTCCCTATGGGATGATAGGATAAGCACAAAGAAATCAATTGGAATGTCACCTTTCCAATTGGTTTATGGAGTAGATGTAGTTTTTCCTGTTTCCCTAGGAATTCCAGTGCTGAAATTATTGTAGGAAGAGGAAGCAGAAGAAAATGATGCTCAAATAAGGATCAATTAGTTAATACATTTACAACAAACTAGAGAAGAGGTTTACAATAATACACAGGTCATTCAAGATAAAATCAAGAAAATTCATGACAGGAGGATTAAAGCAGATGATTTTCAACTAGATGATGTTGTTTTAAAGTGGGATGCCAAGAATGAAGATAAAGGGAAACATGGGAAGTTTGACAGTTTCTGGAAAGGCATTTATAGCATTACAATTGTCCAAGGAACTCATGCATTTTTTCTAGAAGATCTCATTGGAGAAACATTGCCCGGAGGGCCTGTTAATGGCAGGTTTCTCAAGCACTATTTCACTCAAGGATAGATAATTTTTCATACATGTCATTGTAAATATCATTTTATTTTTTTTACTTCAAGTGAGGGTGGCTAACATCAGGAATTGAAGCCCACAGAGAAGGCCCTAAGCTTCTGATGAGTTGCTTCCAGTATTTATAATAACAACAACTAATCAATTCAGTTACAGAATAAGAACAAAGGACCATTACCCAATGGACAAAGGCTACTGATCTACAGTGTTCTTGACACCTCACAAGGAGGATGCCATCCCCATTGGAGCCACTGTTAGGGTCCTATAATTTATATGATCAATTGATGATTATCTGTTGATTTTCTAAAATGAGATATTGTAAATAATTATTTCATTTTGCAAATTATTTTCAAAAGTCAAAAGAAAAAAAGATAAAACTAAAAAAAATATGATATGAAGAAAAAGAGAAAAGAAAAAGAAAAAGAAATTAATAGGGGATATATATATGTGTGTGTGTGTGTGTGTGTGTGTGTGTATCTAAAAAACAAAATAAAAGAAAATGGAAAATTAGAAAACAAAATGAGCCCCTATAGCGAGCTAATCAAAATGCCGCTTTATATTCCAAAAATGTCAAAAGTTTTACGCCTTGGTTATTATGTTTTATTTAATGTTATATGTAATATAATGACCATATTGATTTTTCATATGTGAATAAAGTGTGCGATGGAGTCAATGACCATGATTATTCTTGCCGAGATCTACTGTGGGGGAGTGTTTTCGCACCCCCCCCTCGAACTCTCAATAGTTAACATGAAGGGGGGTGGGGTCGCGGGTTGGGGGGGGGGGAAGTTGTTTCCACCGAAACCTCTTGGGCCAATGTGGTAGCGCCTGGAGCATTTCGTGGGGTCCCCTCCCTATACCATTTACTACCTCCACCCCCCTTGGATATACCACCGCTCCATCTCCTCCCAATGACCCATCACAACTGCCAATCTGCTCTCACCACATGTATTCTCCTCTGCCACTCATCTCCTGCCACATGTTTTCTCCTCTATCACTCATCTCCTGCCACATACCCATTACCTTTGTCACTCTGCTTCCGCCATTTTTCATGCTACATCACCCACTCCACATCAAAGATAACCGTTCAATGTTCAAAATCTATCATGAACTCCTAAATGAATGTTATTTCATTTAAATTTCTCGTTGTTATCTATTTTAACAATAAATCTCTCTCACTCCATAAATGGTAATTGTGTTGTTACTCGACCAATAAAAACTGTATAAAAAACCCTTGGAGAACAACATTCGTTCCTTTTAGCACGACATTGATCCTGCAGGTCAAAAATCAAATTGTCACCAACTTCTAGCCTTCAACAACAACTTCCTTTCGCACAGTCAACAAATTTCACCCGGGTAACCATGTTCTTAAAATTTCTTTCTATCACTCATTTTCTGTGATTTTTCTTTGCCTCCTGTGTTTCATTTCCAAGATGTCAACCCATGAAGGAAAGGGGAAGGTTATAGAGCCAAATCCCATCATTCCCCCTATCCTGGATTTTGACAAATCTCCACTGTTAGACACCCTATATAAAATTATTGAGACCCAGTGTGAATTTGACTTGTACGAATTTCATAACTAGGAAAAAAAAATTCATGGATAAAAGCGATGACCTTAGAATTTGGGAATCCCTTCTCCCTCAGTTTGTCTTCCCCCAAACTCACTTTTTCCCTGAATTTTCTGTCTGGTGCCATCTCCGATATTTACCAAGCCAAAAGGCTGTCATTTCCCATAATAATGAAGTCATTTTCTCCATTTCCCCTGAAAGTATGTGCCAGGCTCTGAAAATTGAATACCAAGCCTCCCATCATCCGTTTTCTACCGATTTCTTAATGGAATTGTATAAAAGACTGACTTTCCCTCAGGGAGAACAAAATTTTGAACATTTCCTTCCACAAAATGCCGAATTACCCCAGACAAATCCCCCATATCCATTCTCAATCTTCCCAGAAATGTCCAAACAGGTAATTTCTATGGTAACTCGACTGCTTGGGTATCATAATGATCAGTGGGTAGATGAGATAGTTCTAGGATTTTTATCAATTTTTGCAGTTGGAAAACAACCATCAATTCTTTTCAACTACAGTCAGTTTCTATCAAATTCAATCCATGATCAGTTTTTAAATTTCAAAGAAGGTGTTTTTAAGTACCAGTCATTTTTGGTTTACCTTATGCTATTTTATTAGTAAGACAGGTTCAGATTTCCTTTACAGAAGACATATAATGAAGGAAATCCTTGTTCAGTGATTCACTGGACTTCTCTGGTTAGAAATAACTCAGAGGAGTATTCTTATACTAATTTTGTTGATAAATTTCTACATACCTCACTATGTTTGCTTAGCAGTGATCTGATCCCAAGGATTTCACCAGAGATAAAGAAGTTTTTGCACTTGTCAAAGAAATCTAAAGTTGGATACTGTTATTTGTACCAGAATTACATTAAACATTTAATAAACATTCCAAATAGGACAACAGATACAATAATTGGAAGTTAAGAGGGTCTTAATAAAAAAGAATTTGATGATACAATTGGAGAACAAATGCAAAGACCTTGAGTTGCAGGAACAAAAAATTCACATTGTTACAGGAAAAGGGTTTACCTACTCTGAGGAATTCTAATGGAAAATTGATTCCATTAGAAAACTACGAGGAACATTTGTGTAATGTAGTTGCTAATGATTCAAAGTTTGTAAATGCCAAAGGAGTTATAAGTGGAGAAGCATTCATATAGGGCATACAGTTTGATTTGAATATTCAACATGAAATCCATCACTTTTTTGTAAATAAGGCAAATTTTGACACTTACACCGAAGTGGATGAAAGGTTCAAAAACATGGTAAAATTTTCTATCCCAAGTCACAAAGAAAGGTGGGACTAGTTGCTAGACTTGATCGAGTAAGGGATAATTGAAGCCCACAAATTTTGGTAGCAGAGGAACAACATTTGCAAAAAAATAGCTACAATCATCAACAAATTCCTTCAAAGCCTCAAAAGTGCAGTGAATTTTAGCAAATTTTCCCTATTTTTCTTCTTCTATTTTATGAAATATCCATGTCTCTGACAGATGCTATTTTTTAGATATATTTTATTTTTGAAGTCTGATATGCGATGTAATAGTTTATATAAATACTTTGAAATAAGACTTAGAGAGGGTTAGAAATTGCATGAAGAAATTATACATTTTGACGTAAGTTGTGCATGTATTGAAGTGATGAATTTCAATAATATAGAGAGTTTGTTCCAGGATTCCCATGTCAAGAAATTGGTGATGTTCCTTCTCACATGAAATTGTTATTTTCTCAGTTTTCCAAATGTTTTTATGTCTCTATTGTTTCAAGAAGATAAAGGGCTGAATTTGTTTAAGTACATTTTTCTTTGGCTTGTAAACAATATTAATGTTTTCAATCTGATGTCAATTATAGAATTTGTCTTAGAATTCTTTATATTTAATTTAATCTAAATTAGATTCACCCTATTCACTCCACCAAACACTTTTAAAGATCCAAAAGCTTTTCTATCCTGCCCTGTTACAATTGCTTTGTCATTTTTGTATTTGATCACCCAAAGACTCATGACTCCATGCCCGATGGAATTTCCCTGTAGTTTTCAACCAAATATTTGAAATACCAACCTCATAAGTCAATAACTTGCCTAATACATTAATATAGAATTTAAATCAGAAAGAGTGATCCCTCTCTAAAGCTGGAAGGGCTAGATCCCAACTTTGCAAGTGGTTTTATGGTTACCTTTGGGTTTATCTCCACAACCTAGGGAAATAACAGAGTGATAATAGTGTGATGGGTTCTCATGCTTTTAGTTGAGTTGGATTGCAAGATGGATTCGAAACTGAGTGAGGTATATCTTTGAAAGAAATAACACATGTCTTAGTGATCCATTAGCCGGATTGTGGGTTGTGGTAAAGCCAGATTTTGTGTTATATTGGTGGGCATAGGAATCCTAGACCGATGAATGGTGGGATATATGGTAAATCCTAGAGGCGGATGATCTCCATCAAGCCTAGGAATCTAATGATGGGATATACAACAAAGTCTAGAGGGTGGAGTCTTGATTGGGCATAGGAATCCTAGGATGGGATATACGATAAGGCCCAGACGCTGGAGTCTCGGTTAGGACCTAGTGATCCAACGTGGATTGTGGTAAATCCGAGAGACTAGGAGACATGGAAATTCCTCACAGTGTAGGTGGAGAAACTCCGGTGGCATCCATGCTTGTTTTGGCCTAGTGATCCAGTGAGGATTGCAGTAAAGCCTGGTTCTATTGATGAGGGTGAGGTTGTGTAGCCTTAGGAATCCCTGGTTTATTTTTGGTTATGAGTCCCACCTTCATGCTTGGAATATGGCATGGGGGTGATTGATTGAGAGAAATATTTGGTTCAACCAATCTATGGTCAGATGGTTCGTGGAAGTCCCATACTCGGTTGGATTTTTCATCCATTAATAAGAGTTCCTTTCATTGGTATTTTATGAGAAAATGTATTGGTTCATATGTGGCATTTATGTCTGATGTATCCCTATTATTTCCGTTGTTTATATGTTGGTTATGAGTATGTTTTATGACAATAATGATGTACGGATATCATCATGTTTTGATTTGTAAATGAACGAGTAATGAATATATGACCTAATAGATGATAATGTAGCTAATGTGATAAGGCATTAATGCTTCTTAGCGATTCTTAGATAAGTATGTGACTCCTATGCTTAGATCTATTGTTATGACCTATAAATTGCATAATCATGACATGTTTGATGAAATCCCTGTCATGATTAGTAGGGGTCCACTCAAGTCTTTGTTCATATATTTTCATTTGTATCGTTTTCTCAAAGTTAATTTTCATTCTTGAAGGCTTCATGGACTTATGGGAAGTGGCCTGAGTCTTGGCCCTAAAAAGGTGGCATAGAATCCAGGGTCGCAAGCTCAAAACTAGATGAAAAAGACCCCAGTTGCTTGCATGCCCATGCTATGAGAGTGGTTGGAGGGCCCCAGTCGTATGCATTCCCATTTCATGGGAGAGACTAAGGCTCTATGGTAGTGAAGTGTCAAGTTGTATTAGGGGTTGATCACCAAGAAAGGTTGGTTGGCTCTTGTAGGTTCTGTGACATTTGCAAAAGGTCAGAT
Organism: Pinus tabuliformis; assembly: GCA_031772625.1. Lineage (NCBI taxonomy): Eukaryota > Viridiplantae > Streptophyta > Pinopsida > Pinales > Pinaceae > Pinus > Pinus tabuliformis. The sequence continues at coordinate 1,039,838,598 of CM062816.1, read as the reverse complement.
TGGTTGTGTTGTGTTGGTTCCACTTCCCTAACTATACATGGGGAGTTGAATCAGATTGTAGTAGCCTCTCATCGCATGTTTACCCTAGAAGACAAGTTAACTTGGGTAAATGTGGGAGGAGGGTGTTATAGAGTGGTATTAGATCATGGTTCACCCCTTGGACTGGATGGGAAATGTGTTGTTCATGCATTCATGTCGGTTGCATATGTGTTCCTTATACTTATGGTCTATGTACTTGTTGTGTATGCATGGTGTTGGTTATGGTTGTTTTTGGAATTTGATTGTCTGTTGTTAGATGTGTTTATCATGAGTATAGCTCAGTTATGCACTGGTTGTGCATGACAGTGTTTGTATGTATTGTGTGTGCATGCATGTTGTACGTATGTTGATTATGCATACATTGAAATGGTTGTAGTTTTCATGCTTTAGGTCATGATGTGTGGTTGATATAGTCATGCATTGATGACTACATATGGTTGATCTCACAGACGAGATATCTTCCCCGAGATACACTGAGGTATTTTGACTATGTTTATATTTTGGTTTAGCTGACATGGTATGTCTGGAAAGAAAGAGATCAAGATGACTAGCAAGATGGTAGACTACAGTTCATGAGAATTTCCTTATGGATCAGATGAGCAACGTGTGTTGTTGGGAAAAGTGTCTACTCAGAATGCCCCTATCCCACTAAGGTGTGATAGTGCCTTAGCAACAAACAAGGAAAACTACTTTCGTATTCTTCTTTATGAATTGTAAACGAAGAGGAATAGGATGAACCAACCTGTGTCTTTCGCTAGTCCTTTGATCCAATCTCTCTTCTCTTTGACAGCTTCCAGCTACCTGCTCCCTTACTTGCCCAGCTTCACCAAGTTCCTGCAAGATCACAGAAGAGGAAAACTACACAAAGACATAGATTTACATTCATAAATAGCTTAGGATCAGATTTAAGCTAAACATGCAAATATAACAAAACATCATTGATACACAAGCATGTAGGAGAAACTCAAATAGTTTTATTGATATAACGAGAAGATCCAGGAGGAGATACAACCAAGTGAGTCCCGATCCAGCATCTACCTCCCAGCAAAGGAATCCCTTCTTCACCTCCAACAAAGCATAAATCACCTAATGCATTGATCTCAATCTCAAAACCAACAGCAATTCTCTGCAAAGTACAAAATTCTAGCCCCTGGATCTCTGGGATGAGGGATCCATATATAGATGTATGCAAAGAGGATGAGTCAGCTTATGATTTGACTTGTGGCTTCTCTCTGTCAGTTCTTGCTTCCACTTGGAGACTGAGAGCCTCTTACTCATCCTTGGTCGAACTCAGTGAGGCAAGTGTCATTGGGGAAGATTCTGGAAGCTTCCATTGTCTGTCCACCTCGCGGAATGACACTACCATTTGTCATTTCCCGCTCAGCGCACCCTGGTAGTGCATTTAGGTGCGTTGCAACGCACCTAGCTAGTGTACTGGGGTGCTATGCAACGCAGGTAGCTAGTGGAGTAGCTGAAATGATCCTAATTTGACTGATTCTGAGTAGTTTCTGGTGGAGAACTTCTGGGAGAAGCTGTAATTGGTTGACCTTGTTCCTTTAGGGGCAGGAACAACACTTTTAGGGACTTAGGATCCCTTGGTTTATGGACATTTCACGCTTAGAGCTGTAAGGCACAAAAATGTATATAACAGTTGCCCCCTAAAGTATGAGGTCGTTTATCGGGTGAAATGCTTTATTAGGAGGATCCGAAGTTCTTTCAATGCTGGGAGGAGACCTATAATAAGATACAATACAATACATTATCTTCATACTGTTTTCATGATCTAGCTGAGGCGGGCATTCCCATGCTCAGCTTTATAAATTCATTTTTATGTACATAGGACAGACAATCGTCTGATGGTAGACTGATGATTCTGATGAAGTCATCATCCTTTTGGTAGGATGATTATCTGTGCTGCAATGCTATACATGTCAATGTTTTTATTTTTCCTGAATATAAATCACAGCCTGGATGGATGAAACTAGATCCGGGGTCTTCAATATCATCTAATCTTCACTCGAAGTACAAGTCGATCCATGTGAAAAATGTTTTGAAGTTGAACATGGAAAGACATCGCTTGATTACCAGTCAATGATGTAAATTGTTAACAAGCGCGAGAGGAATCACCGATAAGGATGATGACCCTCAAGGTACTGCAGTACAATTCACGTGGTGTGAATAAAGGACTTGGCGTCGAACACCACGCAAAATCTTTCGGTCGAAGGTCATTGATGTATAACTGTCGCCGGAAGTGAGAAACTTGCCTTTGAGGCATGCAAGCTTCAAAGTACTGAATGGGGTGTTCCTAGATCAACTTCTTGTATAATGAGCTGATGTCGACAAGAAGTGATCCGTCAAAGGAGGGCCTTTATGAATCCCACATCAATAACACGGAACGGAGCAAATTATTTTGATGGAGGTGAAAACGGTCTGATGATATATGGTTCAGGATGGCGGTCATGAAGGAATGAAGTATAATGTATGGTAGTGGATGGAACACAGGTGACTTCTCTGGATGACTTCTCTTGAACATGTCGACGACACTTATGTGATGGATTGGTAGCATTTACCCCAAATGTGGATGGTATGGCGTGACCATGGTGATGTGACCGGTGAATGAAACAACCCAACCCGACTCAGGCACGGAGTGGAAGTGTCATGTTCAAGAGCGACTTGCTACCAATAAAGATTCTTTGAGTTTCTTCCCAATTTTTCCCCAATCATTGCTGATCAGTACCTCTTTATTTTTTGTCAAGCTTGAGGAGGATAACATATGCTTGTTCTATAATTTTCCCTTCGGGCAAACCCATCGCTATGTTTTAACGGGCCTAGCGATAGTGAAACTTGTTCTCGTCTAAAGACAAGTTTGTCGCTATTAATCTTTTTAATGAGTTTAACGACAAAGATAACTCGGTCCTTTTCATTTTTAGAGAGTCTGAAAAGGTACGTAAAGGTAACTCCGAAATTCCTTTTTCTTCATCTAATCCCTTAAGTCCGAAAAAGTATAAAACAATACAGAAGGGATGAATTTTCGATAGTTTTAACGAGCCGAACAAAACAAGCGCTCGATCTTTTTGTGCAATAATCCCTCAGGTCCAAAAAGATTAAAATCTAGATGAGGGATAGCACTTCCGGTCGCTTTAACGAGCTGGAAGGCCAAAACTCGGAAATCTTTTCATATTTTACGAGTCAGATGAAAAGAGCTTAAAGAAGACTCGTCTTTTGAGGAACGAGTGATAAAATGGGTAGCAGCTAATTCCAGGTAAGGATTGGAATTTTCCAATCACGGCAGTGTCACAAGGATGGCTAGTGAAATCACTCTTCGCAGCTGTCCCTCAAAATGGGTAAACAATCAAATGGAGGTGAATGTTCGGCCAATGGAAAAGTGGAGGTGACGTTGCAAACACGACCAAGGCTTTAATGGCTGATAATGTTACATTCACGGTGGTTATTTACCGGAGGATAGTTCATTTTTTAACGAGCTTAAACGCGGATTGAAACACTTGCTCGGTCTTATGTTTATTTTTTAACGAGCATGAACTATGTGCTAAAACTGCTCGATAATCCAGTCATATGATAAGAATGTCTCATATAAAACGGAAACATTTAGATTTTTGCCCCACATCCTTTCATTATGCAAGTTAGGAAACGACTAATCCTACGAGTTTAAAGGGTTAGCCTACGGGTTTAAAGGGAGGACCTAAAAATTTAAAAAATAAATAGCCACCCCTTGCTTGCATTCCAAAAGGTTTGCATGCCCCCAGGTATAAAATACGATTTCAAGGTTACTCCTCAATTTGCAGACAAAACATTTGTTCTATCAGGAAAGGCCTACCTCTTTCAGGTTACCAAAGATTGTCTCATTCGCGTTACAAATGAAACACTTCCTCGGCAATGTCTACCGAGATAAACAAAGGTGGGTGACAACGAGCGCCACCCACATAACTTTGACAAGAGAATCTTATTCTAGAATAACCCCTCTTCCACTGACGGACGGGGTACAGACTAGTCATATTCTCCCGCGGAAACCTACCCTATACCCGAAGTTTTCTTGCCGAAGTAGACCAGGACGCATGCCCCCTGGGTTCCAGTCATATCCCTCCGAATTACTCGCGCTCATCGGGAGGACGGACCGTGGGTTGAGACATTTCTTGCGCGAAGAGACCATTTAGGGATGGTATATGACTATTTGCGATGCGTGATCCGGGAAATGGAAGCTGGTCCACGAGCTTGACCACTCTTCCTTCGTGCGGAAAACAAATTACTCTAAAGAGTGAGGAGACGATGGCTCCCATGCAATAAATATAGTCTCGTCCAAGGAGTAGGTTATAATCCAAGGGTCCTTGAACGACCATTACGTTCATTTGAACTGTCTTCCCTTTCAATGTTATGGGAACATTGGGGAGGATCTCTAAAGGTCGACTGGTTCCTTTATCAAAGCCTGTCAGATTTCTCATCTCAGGCAAAAGCGATGGCGAACCAAGCGCTTTCCAAGAAGTAGAGGAAAGGATACTCACAGAAGCCCCCTCATTTATGATGGTACCAGCCATGACCATTCTATATATTTGGACGATAATTATGAATGGTATGCTTGCTGGTAAACGGGGTCTGCCTAGTTGATTCCAGTCGAAGGAGACAACTAGGTTTCTTGGAGGTGGGACCGAGTAGACGGCCGGGTAAGGCTCTGACGAACTTCCTTCTTGCGGTAAAGGAATGGGTAGGTTGCCCCCGCGTTCATCCTTGTTCTCTCCAGTGACTGTGTCATTCGAAGATAAAACCTCTGAAGGTAAGACCGGGTCGACTGCCGCCTCGACCTTTTGACTTTCGTCGAGTATGGATTCAGCTGGTCCATCTTCAATGGCAAGCGCTTCAGCTGACCACTTGAGCGGGCCAGCTGGATTCTCAACTAACGAAGGACTCGGCAAGAGTTTTTTATATCCAGGAGGAAGTCGTAACGGTGAAACCGAACGATCATCCAAAACTCTTTTAGCTTCGTCTAAGAAGGGACAATGGTGGATGGCATGATCGTCTTCGCACAGTTTACAGGGAGATCTAGCTCTCCCTTTTTGTCCTGGGATTTCACTTTCGCTACTTGACGGTGTGCTTTCAACATGGCCATCAGAGGTTGACGACACCAGATTGTGCAAACGGGGAGACCAGTCCCTTAGTATCCGAGGGATGCAAGGACAATCTCTGTGAAAGTGGTCTCCCTTGCAAATGACACATGGTGATTTAGGCCTGGTCGGTGCAGTGTGTGGATTTTCGTTAGACGACACTCGTTTGGCCCCATTCGCTTTTGGCTCCTTCTTCTTTTTCTCTTTCTTCTTCTTTTCCTTCTTCTCCTTAGGAACTTGACTTTTGGCTTTGCCAGCACCATCAAGCGAAAAGGAAGGAGGAGAAGAAGAATTAGAGGAAGTAGAAGGTTGGTGGGTAACTCTGGACTGGTCTAACTGCTGATTCGATTGTTCAGGAATAGTGGTGTTCTGAATGACATTGGTTGAGAAGAGCCAGACTGGCAAGCCAATTTTCAGTCCTGGAAGCGACAATGTGGCCATATGGGGTGCACCAACATCTCCCCAAGAGGAGAAGGGACTAGGATTCCCACCAAGGGGAATTCCTTGATTGGTAGACTCCATTTTCTCAACCTAAGATCAACGTAGGAAAAGGGTATAAATATTCCGTTTAAAATAAATTTTACGACGCTTGGACACAACTTGTTTTTTCAATTTTAAAGAGTCGAGAAAAAACAAAAGATGACTCTAGTCTCCTTCGATTTTTAATGAGCCTGAAGTGACAAGTGCTCAGATGGACCTTTTTCGTTAAGGAGTCTGAAAAGGAACGAAAGGGACTACTCTGGAGATCTAGGTAGAGGGTGTGCCAAACCAATCACAAAACTGCAGAATACGTTTTACGGTACGGCAGTCAATCTTCCCGAATGCTGTGTTCGGTGCATTGCGATCAGTAGGGCGGCCGACACGGCTTCCTATGGATAAAAGGTTTTAAGCCTATAGGGGTCTCCCAATATATACTCGACGGTACGTGGGAGCACAAGTCCGCACTGGAACTTATCGTCTCACAGTGGAGGAATCACCCAACCATCAGTGAGGACAACAATTACCAGGTTTTACGGCGCCGGAACACGTCTCTAGCCTAGACCTCTATGTTGTGCGTTAAGTTCCAATGCATTGTTAGATTCATTCAATTTATTTTAAGTTGATATTTCTTAGAAGTTTTCCTTTTGGGATCACCACGAGATGTAGATGTAATTCCTAAATGCAATCTAAAGATGATAAGCAAGTCTTTTATCTCTTTTCAGCAATGAAAATCCTAGCTACAAGGGGAAAAGAAAGACACAATCTTTTCTCAGAGAGCAAAGAGCACACTGTAAATGCACTTTTCCTAAATCAAGCCATACAAACTATCAATATGCAAATGAACATATGCATGTATTTGTTTTCACTTTCTTAATATTGATGCCTAAAAATAAATTTGATGTACAAATCTGAATTTGCTTTCAAGTGAAAAACATAAACAAGCTTCTTTTCGAAATCAAAAAGGTAGAGAAGATTACGATACTCTATGATTTTGAAATAAACACTTGTTTCGACACTAGAAAGTGAAAAATTCAAACCAAAGGTAAAAGTAAAAGGTATAATCAACTGTCAACAGCAAACAACCTTTCTCCTAAGATCAAAATCGACACTTACGACAGATCTAAATCTAAGGATGACAGTATGACTATTCTACTTTTCAATGGAAAACTGTAAATGATGTAACAAACACACAAAGAACATCTACAACCTTTTTGTACAAAGGAGGCGGAATTAAGGCAAAGAAAAGGGGTTTTCAGACAGGTACACACACTGATCACAGGCTACAAAAATCAGAGACAAAATTGGACGAAATGAAGCAAAGAACCTCAGCTGCACAGGGCAAAGGCTGATCAGCGCACCTATTGTACAAAGAAACTGAATTGTAGTGCAGGTAGCCCTCTCGGGACCTGCGTTGAAATGCAGAACCTCTTCACAGAGCCTGCGCTGGGGCAGAAACGAGACTTCTATCCAGGTTCTGGGTCACGGTTTGCAGTTTAATCTATGGTTTTTGGCTGAGTAAAAGCAATCAGTAAGGTACAATCAGAGGGATGATTTAAAGGAGGACTAAGAGCTATCACAAAGCGCAATCAGATCATTTGTGAATCAGCTGTTCAAATCATAAACAAATCCAGTGAGTGGATCGAAGTAGCAGGTGTCTACTTTTCATTTGATAATGGCAAATGCAGTTCGATTGCCACTTCTGTGTTTATGAAACAAACAACAAGAGAAACACAAACAAACTAACTAGACACGCTCCCCAGCGGAGTCGCCATTTTGTTGTTGGGAAAAGTGTCTACTCAGAATGCCCCTATCCCACTAAGGTGTGATAGTGCCTTAGCAACAAACAAGGAAAGCTACTTTCGTATTCTTCTTTATGAAATGTAAACGAAGAGGAATAGGATGAACCAACCTGTGTCTTTCGCTAGTCCTTTGATCCAATCTCTCTTCTCTTTGACAGCTTCCAGCTACCTACTCCCTTACTTGCCCAGCTTCACCAAGTTCCTGCAAGATCACAGAAGAGGAAAACTACACAAAGACATAGATTTACATTCATAAATAGCTTAGGATCATATTTAAGCTAAACATGCAAATATAACAAAACATCATTGATACACAAGCATGTAGGAGAAACTCAAATAGTTTTAATCATATAACGAGAAGATCTAGGAGGAGATACAACCAAGTGAGTCCCGATCCAGCATCTACCTCCCAGCAAAGGAATCCCTTCTTCACCTCCAACAAAGCATAAATCACCCAATGCACTGATCTCAATCTCAAAACCAACAGCAATTCTCTGCAAAGTACAAAATTCCAACCCCTGGATCTCTGGGATGCGGGATCCATATATAGATGTATGCAAAGAGGATGAGTCAGCTTATGATTTGACTTGTGGCTTCTCTCTGTCAGTTCTTGCTTCCACTTGGAGACTGAGAGCCTCTTACTCATCCTTGGTCGAACTCAGTGAGGCAAGTGTCATTGGGGAAGATTCTGGAAGCTTCCATTGTCTGTCCACCTCGCGGAATGACACTGCCATTTTTCATTTCCCACTCAGCGCACCCTGGTAGTGCATTTAGGTGCATTGCAATGCACCTAGCTAGTGTACTGGGGTGCTATGCAACACAGGTAGCTAGTGGAGTAGCTGAAATGATCCTGATTTGACTGATTCTGAGTAGTTTCTGGTGGAGAACTTCTGGGAGAAGCTGTAATTGGTTGACCTTGTTCCTTTAGGGGCAGGAACAACACTTTTAGGGACTTAGGATCCCATGGTTTATGGACATTTCATGCTTAGAATTGTAAGGCACAAAAATGTCTATAACAATGTGGTATTGGGAACTCTTTTAACTTAGCAGACACATTGAGAATCTTGAAAGAAGAATTAAGAAGTTGCAAGGCAGATAATGATAGAATCATGTAGGCACAAGAGAAACAAGTAGAAGTCAATGCAGTAATCCTTCAGAGTTTTTCAGAATTGCAAAGATAAGGACTAGTTTGGATCAGCCATGGATAGGAGGACAAAACTAATGGGGCATATGGAAGTAGATCTCATGGTGGGAATAAGTCAGATAGGGATGACACGATTGCAGATGGAAGATTCTTGGACTTTGGATCAGAGAGGTGATGGAAACATGTACTATTCTAGTTTTGGTTCCGACAGGTACTATGATTGTCATTGTTATCATCCTTAGAGGAGGAGTGACAGGGGATATTTTCTGGATGATTTTAAAAAATATAAGCCGCCTACGTTTGATCAAGATTTGAAGAAGTTGAAGGTTGTAGAGGCTTGGTTACTTGGGATGAAGAATTTATTTGAACCGCATGATTACTCAGAAAACATGAAGGCCAGAATAGCAACATTCAGTCTTAAAAGTAAAGTAGATATTTGGTGGGAAGATGTAAGGCAAGTTAGAGACATCATGATGAAGGATTTGAGTTAGCATGAATGAAAAAGACTTTTTAGGAAGAAGTGCTTATCAGAAAGGTACCACGATAGTAATGCTAAAGAATTTTATGAGCTAAAGATGGGATCGATGAAAGATGAGGAGTATATGACCAAGTTCTTGGATTTATTGAGGTATGTACCGTATCTTAAGGATGAGAAGGCTAAAGTTCAAATATTTATTAGTGGATTTCCATTAGATTTTAGATATCGGATTGAGTATGATGAGCCTCGATCACTTGAGGAAGTTATTGGGAAATTAAAGCATTTCTATGAGTAGTCAAAGTGTAGAAAGAATCTCAGAAAGGACGGAAATGGAAAGATAAAGGTAAAGGTAAATGACATCCGAAAAGAACAAGGCCTCAAAATATAGAAGAGAAAGAAAATGTTGCACCATACAAAAATTTCAACATAGCTAGACAAGGACATGGGTCACAACAACATAATAGAGGTGATGGTACAAGACAGTTGGAGTGGTAGGCCTCATATCTATAGTGCACAAGAGGTGCAGACTGTTGGGGATGTTGGGCATAGCATTCCTTGTATCTATGCAGCGCTGGATAACAAGTAGGCAAAGCACTAGGAAACTGCTATCGAGATGGATGGTAAGCTTTGTGATCAATTTGTTTCCATTTTGATTGACCTTGGATCTTATTATAGTTATGTTAGTCCAGATCTGGTGGATAAGTGTGGTTTGAATAAAGAAGTGCATGTCGAATCCTGGTTAATGTAGTTGGCTACAGGTATAAAGAACAGAGTATATCATTGGGTAAGAGCTTGTGAATTTGAGTTGAATGGTATGCCTACTGTTGTACCTTATTTTTACCCTTACAATAGTTTGTAAATTTCCTTTTATTTAAAAAAGAAAAATGAAGAAGAGAAAAATAGAAAAAAAAAAGAATAAAAAAGAATAAAAAAATCAAAAATAAAAAGAAGGAAATGAAAAACAAAAAGGGGAAATAAAAATAAAAGAAAAAGAAAAATATTTTCACCCCTGGAATAAGTGAGAACATTAAAATGCTTCTCTTTATATTTTAATTTGACAAATATGTATTTTTTCAAAATTAATATTATAATAAATGTGATGTGATTGTCACCCACCAAAGATTAATTTTTATGCAACTTCTAATGGCTACAATCAAGTGCACTGAGATAAACGACATATGAAGGATTGTGGGACCCTTCACATTCCCAAATGTTAATGGGTGGGGAGAGGGGGTCCACAAAGTGGTTTCCCCCGATCCCACTATTAGTGTCAGTCTTATCTGCCTTCCACCAGTGATCAAATATGCTTTTACAAAGTTTGTCAGAAGTCTCAAGGTCAAATTTTATCCTGTCACTAGGTTTACAGAGTAAAATTTGGTCACTTGCTAGTTGGTCTAGGAATGTTTTTGTTCTTTTTGGAAAATCACACATGCTGGTCTCCTACCTCATTCAGATGAAGGTGTCATAATAATAATAAAAAAATCATTATATTAGTCATCATCATCACCATTCCATTCAGTCTCAGGTATTCATTAAGTCATTAGGGTTTCAAGCTCCATCATCATCATGTGTAAATCCAGCATCAAATATATCATGAAAAGCATCTCTTTGATATTAACTTGACAGATTTTTACAATATCTTCATGATTTCAATTTCAAATTTTCCAAGAGAAGAAGTTTCAGTGTTCAAAAAAGTTAAAATGCGGCTCAGGTTTGAGCGCTCCAGAGTGAATCGGTTTTAAAGGTAAAAAATCAATTTTTTAAAAGGTATGTGGGGCCCATTTCTTTTCAAAAGGGAAACATACTTGCCTATACAAATCCAAAAATCCCCAAACTCACTTCATTTTCCTTTTATTTCCCTTTGTTCATCGAGCTTTTTCCTCCATTGGCAAGAAAAACACAGGTTTTTAGGAAAAATTGGCCAAAAAATTAAGGCGTTGCACTTCCAAAGATTGTGTTGTGCTTCTGAGGTCAGTGTTGTGCTTCTAGACACTTCACTACACTTCCAGGCACTGCACTGCACTTGTGCCAGAGTAGCCCAAAAACTTCCAGAAATCACCCAAATTTCAAAATTGAAGCTTTTATTTTATTTTCTTGCTAATCTAGAATTCTCTACAAATAAGTACATCACTTCACTTACCTTTTTCATTTAGCAAGATGGTTTCAAGCACAAGATTTCTTCATCTAGGTTTTTTAGTGAAATTATCATGAAATGAGCTAGGGTTGATGATGGCTAGTCTATTCTTCATATGCTAAACATGTAAATCTTTCATCCTACACCTCTACACATGTTTAAAATACATTTTGAACCACTGAACCAACTACAAATAATCAAATTACTTCACCAAAAACTAAACCCTAGCTCATTCCTATGCAATTTGGACAATTTTCCTAGAAACTCTATTTTCCATCTCTCACAAGAACCCCTATCCTTCATTTCACCTCATTTGAGTTTCATGAGTTGCTCATAGTCCATATCCATCTCCTAGAATTTCTCTTACCATTTTTTCCACTCCACCTATTCATCATTTCATTTTTTCACTCATCCCTCATGGTTTTTTCTCATTTTCCTGATGTTATGGTTTCCATCATCATGGAAGGTGATTCTTCACCAAAGAGGAAAAAAGACCATAAAGGAGGCAAAATTATTAGATATGAACCTACCAACTGCAATGAAATCAATACCTCACCCTTCATCAATTAGTGTTTTGAAGATGTGAGTTGTCTAGAGTTTTGCAAAAGAGCATGTGAAGTTGGTTTTAATGAACAATTGACAGATTGGATTGCCACTCATTTGAAAGGGGAAAGTGCTATCATTGCTGTAGTTGAGTTCACATTTTCAGTGGCTGCTATTTCACTTGCTACAGGGGTACCAGATCATGGTGAATATTGGTTTAAGGGCATGAATTTAGATCTTGAGCATTACAGGTCCTTCTTGAAAACACCATACAGGGAAACCCATACACATATCATACCTTTTCGGTACCTGTTGGAGAAGTATTCTCCATTGATGAAAGTTTTCGTGAAATTTTTCACATGTGAGGGAAAGTTTTCTAGATTGTATGCCTATCACATCCAGCTTCTAATGCACTTTATAGCTCAAAAACCTATCAACATGTGCAACTATCTTTGTAGAAGCCTTGTCAAGATGTTCGAGAAGGTACAGGTGAAAAACAAATAATAATATCCTAGTCTCTTTCATCATAGTTTGATCAAGACTATAGTTCTCCATCAACTTGCAAAGAAAAACATGACATGGGATTCTTTCTTGGAGACAACTTTGAAATGGCATGAGTCTAATGTTTCAGTTCAGTATCCAAACATGCCAACACAACAAATGGAGGTTGGATCCTCAAGCAGATCAGTGGAGGTTCCTAAAGCACCTAGACCTGAGGTGACTAGGATGTAACAAAGAGGAAAAAGGCTTGTGTTTGCTTCTCATGGTGAGAAAGGGGCCAAGCCTTCTACATCAGCAAAACAGGGGTCACCAGTACAGGATAAAGATTTGATTGAGCATGAGTTTGAGTTGGTAGACTTGGAAATAGAAAATGAGCCCTCAATCATGCAACAAACTATCAAATAAAAATACTCTCAGATCATAGAACTCATGGATAACATGGTGAGGGCAAGATTTGTCATCTCATACCTAGAACAAGAAAATAGTCATCTAAAGACCAAACAACTTATCATGGAAAAATAGCAAGTTAAACTGTTGCAACAAGTAGGTAAGGGAAACTAGTATTGGAGATCAATGAAACTGAAGAAACTAAAGGACAAGGCAAGAAAAATAGGCCAAGAACCAAAGGGCTCAAGAAGGCATTGAAAGAGGAGAAAAAACACATCTTGTTGGATGAAGAGCTAGAGTTGGAGGACAAAATCGCCTTAGAGGTTAATGAGGACATGGAGTATTGGTTATACAAGGTCAATGACCACTTGGAGAAGCTTCTAGACAAGGCCAATAGAGATAACCAACTACTAAGGCACATGGCACATCACTCCCAGACCAGGAATATGATTTGTAACATCAAGGTCAAACAGCTAGAAAATAAGCTCAAAGAAACCCTAAAGGACCAAAATGAGAAGGGTAACTTAGAGATTCTCGCTTAAGCATCCATGAGGGATTAAAATACCTCATTTTTTAGCTCTTGGCCAATTTTGGAGAAATTCTGAGCTTTTTGGCTATTTTGGTGCCTAATTCAGAAATTTGGCCAGTCAGCACTGTGCTTTTTCCTCAGGCACTCAAATAAAAAATGGTTTGTAGTTTTGGAAATCCCATGGCATCCTCTATAAACCTATTTCATCATATTTTCTATAGAGAGACCAAATTTTGAGAAAAAGAGAGGAAAAAGTGGAAAAAATCAGCATTCTGGCCCTCTTTTTGACAGGTGTTGCGCTTCTAGAGCGACCTTGGGGGAATGGATTTTTGAAGGTCTTCCCATGGGTCATTTTACAAAATTCAAGGTGTTTTGGAGACTAAACTTGAAAATATAGTTAACCATTATTTCAGATATTCATTTGGACCTTAGAAAGGCACCTTAAAGTGTGCTCGAAGTCGGCGCTACGCTTCTGCAAATTTCTATGTTTTTCATTTAAATTTCACTGTGTAAATTTCCTAGTTTTCAGTTTGACTTGGTTAAAGTCAAAAATCTTGATTTAATTGAAGTTATTTCGAGGTTAGATGATGTAAGCATGAATAAATGGACATTATAGGTAGTTTTTGTGGTTTAATAGGCCTCATTAAGTTAGTAAAAAAAAAATCAAAGTCTACAAGAAGTGTTTGTATTTGACCTTCTCACTCTCACATGTTGGTTGAGAGAATCTTGGAATCAGTCCCACCACCTAGGAATTCTACTCTTGAAGGTGGGGAAGTGGTTCAATTGAGTCTATATTTACTATTTCTCATTCAAAGAGAAGGGTTGGACTTTTGTGGAGCAGGCTTGTATGTTTATGTTCTCTTCAGCTAATACTGGAGTAGTTTTAGCTATATTTCAGGAACTCTAGTTCAGTGAGTCTACGGTGCTTGTTTCTTCTTTCTGTTAGTTTTAATGGATATATCATATCTCTTTACATGCTTTATGTTCTTCCTATGGGTATATTTGCATTTATATAAACAAGAATCTTGAAATTAAGCTTTGTTTATGAGAAATTCATAGTTGTGTTTCCCTTCTTCTAAAGCTAATGAACTCATGCCTTCACATGCGCATTAGTCTCTTTTAAACTCACAAATCTATGCTACATTGAAAAACACTCCAATAGCACCATAAAACACTGATATCTAGCTCCTATTATACTTATTTATGCATACTTGAAGCCTAAACCTAATTACTTGTTCTAAGCCTTAGTCCAACAAACTTAATTCACAAATACTCAAAACCAACTTGCATATCTAGCCTAAAACCTTGTTCTTTACAGCTTTGCATTGACAAATCCTTTGGAGAGATCCCTCTCTAGCTTAGTAGGGATAGCTACTGAGTTGAAAGTGGTTCGAGGTTACCTCTTTCAATTTCCTCCTCAACCTAGGAAATTGTAGAGGACAACACCCTCTTCTATCACGTGTCCACTCCTCGTGCATTGTAGTACCCCACCCACAGTTGAAACCAAAAACAACCACCACCCCCCCTCGCAAACTTATTATCTCACTCTGCCACTATTCTCACCATTGTCACCTTCCACCAACCTTCCACTATGTTAGCCATGACTACCTCTCCCACCATATTTAGAAGACGACCGTTATATTATTTGTTTCTCTCACCAATTTTCAAATGCATTAAATTTTCCATGCCATTAACGGTTAATCCAACCAAAATTCGTTATGACAGCCTTAATAAAAGTTGTTATCCCTGCCAAACCACAAATTCTTTTACCATTTCACCTGCAATTAGAGCTTCTAGAACGATATCTGAGCAAATTTTAGTGAATATCAGCCTCCAATCGTCATTACTCTTGGGTAAATTTTTAATTGCTCTCAATAATTTTATTTTTCCAAAATGGCTAGCCATAAAGGAAAATCTAAAGTATCTGTAGAAAATCCTCTGTTTTCCCCTGTGATCAATTCAGATGAACTTCTCCTTATTGACACCCATTTCAAAATTGTTGAAACCAATTGTGAATTCAACTTGTACAAGCTTCACAATTGGGCATTTCATAAATCTGAAGATGCCAATCATGAATTCTCTTTCTGGGAAGCCTTACTTCCTCAGTTTTGTTTCCCGTAAACATATTGTTTTTCAGAATTTGTTACTTAGTGTGGAGTTCGATACCTTCCTAGTCAGAGATTTGTAATCACTCAAAATAATGAGACTCTTTTCTACGTAACCTCCGATTCAATTTTTTAGGCCTTGCAGTAAAACTCTCAGAACTTTGTTCACCCTTTTTCCCCTGATGCCCATATGGAAATTTACCAGATACTTTATTTTTTAGAGAGAGCGCATATCTTTGAGTCTTTTCTACCAAAAAAATATGAATTACCCACGACAAACTGAACTTATCCTTCTGAAATGTTCCCTGAGATGTCTAGGTATGTTACTTCTTTATTTTATTATCTGTTATTGTTGAAAAATGGCAACAAGAAATTCCACTTTAAATTTGTCCTTGAATTTAAACTGAGAGTTAAAATTGAATTCTATTCTCATAGCAAGTTGTAAATAGTTAATTAAG
Organism: Pinus tabuliformis; assembly: GCA_031772625.1. Taxonomy (NCBI): domain Eukaryota; kingdom Viridiplantae; phylum Streptophyta; class Pinopsida; order Pinales; family Pinaceae; genus Pinus; species Pinus tabuliformis. The sequence continues at coordinate 1,039,822,887 of CM062816.1, read as the reverse complement.
TTTAATTAACTTAATTAGCTTAGTAATTTTGAGTTGGAAGTCTTTCTATAGTCAAGTATATCTTCTCCCTAAATTTTAGGCGTCTAGGATGAGTTTATTTGAGTTGTAATTAGATAACTCAATTTACTGAGTTATAGTTAGTTAAATTAGTTCTAATTGTTTGTGCAACTAATAGAGGACTACCAGTCAGTTGGTGCACTGGTGCATCCACAAGTGTTACTCCAGTTAACTAAATATTCCCTCATGAGGAACTCATGCATGTCAGTTCAGAGAAAGACCTAGTTGAGGCTAGAGTGCAGGGATAGTGTACTATAAGTTGTATACTTTACTAAGTTGTAAATATCATGCATGCAATCAGGAAGAGGACCTAATTAGGATTGCACAGTTTTGGAAGCATGAATTCCCTTTAAATACAAGCTATTCATCCTAGGAATTGCACAAGGAAATAGGGGCTTGGCAGGCAATGGAAATTGGCTAAGTGTTGGCTGAGAGCAGGATTGTGAGGCTGAGAGTTGAGCATACTTGAGCATAATTATTCTAGTGAGAACAAGCTTTGTATCTTCATTCATATTCTAATTAATGCAATATAGATAGGCAGGGTTTTGAGCAGTGGCTTTCCCCAAGAAAAATTATTGTTTTATGTGCCATTAATTTGTCTTCTTCTTGTTCATATTGTTTTCATCAATCTATTGGCTTCCGTTGGTTGAAAGTAGAAGTAGATTCTTGTCCTGTGCTTTAGTAAATTGCATGAGATTGTGAATCTACAAAAAAATATAAATGGTATTAGATCTGAAGATAGTATACTAGAGGAGATTTTGAAGTTTTCAGTTTTGGGTTACAGGCGAAATTCAAATTTGCAATACATACTTTAGGATTGGTAGATGGCGTTCTATGGTTTGGGCTCGAGTATGCCTTGGAAGGAAGATCGAATTATATAGCCTGGAGGGACATAATGGAGGCTGTGTTGGAGGATAATGCCTTGAAGGAATTCGTTGATTAAGACATTCCTAAGCCAATAACATCGGATGCACAAAATTTGGTCGAATGGAAGAAGTGTGTGGCGAAGGCGAGGCAGACAATCCTTGAGGGAGTTTGAGACAACATTGTCTCGAGTCTCCATGGCAAGGAAACTTTGTATGCTATGTGGAAAGAATTGACAGACTTGTATCAGAAAAACAGTGACCAAAGGAAATTGGCACTGAAGGACAAACTTCAAAAAATCAAAATGGAGAAAAGCGAGACTATTCCAAAATACTTGACCACGTTCACTCAATGTCATGATGAACTTGGAAGTGTTGGAATCATAGTTGTCGAGGAGGATATGGTGAGTCTTGCTCTTCTAGGAATCCCAAAGAGTTGGAATAGTTATCAAGAGTGTATCAATGGTTGAGAGAAGTTGTGAGATTGGGAACAACTGTGGTCAGATTTGATGCGGGAGGAGATCAGGAGGAACACCAGGGATGGCTCCTAAACAAATAATGATGATGAGGAGAATTGTGCCTTAGAGATTAAGGTGAATACGGGGGAAGGGAAAGATTCCCATTCCAAATCAAATTCTTTCCATGTAGGTAAGAAGAAAGAAATGACGAAATTTAAGTGCTTTCAATGTCACGAGCTGGGCCATTTTGCTACAAATTTCCCACTCAAGAAGTCCAAGAAAAAGTCCTCAGGAAGAGCAACGGGGGAGGCTTTGGCCTCTCAATTTGAATTGGACTTTTCCCTCATTTAATGCATGGTGTCATCAATGATGGGAAGTGTATGGTACTTAGACAATGGAGCTTCATTCCACATGACTGGCGATAAGGAGTTATTCAATGACCTGGAGGAGAAAGATCTCTAGATGCATCTCGAGATGGGTGATGACGGGAGGTATAGTGCTACTAGATTGGGCACGGTTAATTTTCAGAGGGAGCATGGGGCTCCAATCGCCTTGAAGAATGTTATGTATGTTCCTAGGATAAAGAAGAACTTGGTATTAATTTTCATGCTTGAGGATAAAGGCTATGATGGGATCTTCTCGAAAGGAAAGGTGTTCTTTCGACACATAGCCATGGGTCAAGTAAAGAAGATAGGGATTCAGGTGAAGAATATCTATAAGATGGAGGTAGATGAGTGTTCTGCTTTGAGCACAAAAGAAGAAAGTGTGCAGAGTCGAGACGTTGGTGAGTTGTGGCACATGCAATTGGGCCACTTGCATCATGGGTATTTGAATATATTGCAACAGATATCTATCGGTCTTCCCAAAGGTATGTTTGAGCAATTTGATACATGCAAGTGGTGTACTTTGGGAAAATAGACCAATTATTCCTTTCACAATAGAGACATTCAAGCATAGGCTATTCTAGACCGAGTCCATTCAGATGTGTGTGGACCATTCTCGACAACATCCATGACCAAACACATGTATTATGTTATATTTGTTGATGACTATTCTCATAAATGTTGGATATTTCTCATGCAAAAAAAAGGATCAAACTTTCACAAAGTTTTGTGAGTTTAAAGAATTAGTGGAGAAAGAGTTGGGCAAGAAGGTCAAAGCTATATGGAGTGATAATGGTGGTGAGTATGTCTCAAATGAATTTAAGAACTTCTGTGCAGTGGAAGTGATTAAACGAGAGTTCACAACACCCCATAACCCTCAGCAGAATGGGGTGGCCGAGAGGAAGAACAAAAGCATAGTAGGGGCAACAAGGGCTTGTGAGGCAGAGAGTTGAGCATACTTGTGAAGAATTTCTCTAGTGAGAAAAAGATTTGTATCTTCACTCATATTTATGATTAATGCATGTTGGGATAGGGTCAATTTTGGTTAGTTTAATCAATTTTTGGTTAAGAATTTTGTAAAGAAGGTAAAGTCTCTACGAAATGTGGAAGCGAAGCACACAACTAAGCAAGAGTCAAAGGGGCTTTAGCCCCTAGTATGGTTGAGTAATAGGATGAGTTTTAGATTCACCCATAGGTTGTGTGCCATGGTATTGTAATAGAAATCTATAAATATTTGAGTCATAGCGAGTATAGAAGGATAAATTTTGGTGAAGAACAAGTCTAAGGGAAAAGTGCTAAGGCAGGAAAGCCTGTTTCTTGTACTTAGGCGAAAGGGGAAGGCTCCTGCAGCTAAGTGTGTGGAGACCTTGGTAAGTCTGTAGCTGAGTGCACAGGTCCCTACAACTGGGTGCATAGGGTGGAAGAGTCTATAATTTGAATGTTGAATCTAATAAAGACTGGTTCTGGACTGAATCTATTGCATCTACGCCTTGTTCTTAATTTTGTTTAAGCTTATGCATCGTCGCTTAATGATCTGTTTTCTATGAAATAAAGTGTATTCTCTGCACGAATTTGTTAAATATTTAATATTCATGCATGAAAATAATAATGAATTGTTTCCGTGAAGATATTAAATAAATTTGTTACTAACTGTTCAAATCGAGTAGATATATTCAAAGGCAGATCTAGGGTTGTTATTTACTGAGCAAAAGTTGTGAATCTGCTTCTTTTATGTCTAACAAGACTGATCGTAGACCTTCCCAAAGACCTGGAGGTCAATTGAATAGAGTTGCAGTAGTAACCCTTAGGAAGGTATAGATCTATGTGAAGGAATATATGAGCTATAGGGGCTCAAGAATACACATCACACGATCTCTAGATGCAAAAACCTAGTTCTAACATCCCCCAATACTACTTTGGGTGAGACTGTAGCCTGCGCTACGTAGGTTGTTGTCAAAAGGGCCAATAGTGTAGGGTTTTGTTGGTTGGAGAGAACAAATCTAAACCTAGGCCAGCCCCCCTTAAGTTGCCAAGACCGAGATATATTTAAGAGATGTGTGATAAGTGGTTTCTTACAAAGAAAGAGATCGAGAAGTGGATTGAACGAAAAGTGCACGCATTTTCAACTCAAGAGAACATAAACCCTAAATTTTTCAAAGAGCAGTGGTTGTAGAGATATTTGTAAACATATGAGACCAAAGTATTCTTTTGTTTCTTCCCTAAAAAAATACACGAGTGGTTGTCTAGATTGGCCAATAGTCAAGGGACATGGAGGCTTGATGGACCTATAGTGTGGACTCTGGAACTGGTGTGACGTTTGGAAGCATCAGAAAGTAATATCGCGCAGGCCATGGATCATTAGATTGATCGCACACTTGGAAGTTTTGTCACTGAGTTCGCAGTTGATCGAACTATTAGCTATAGTGAGGCAGAATGTAGCCTCATTAAGGGACCATGAGGTAAGTATCTGAAATCATTGAAAACGTGGATTAAAGTGTTGTTATGTGAAAAGAGGGTTATGAAATTACCTTGATGTTTGGAGCTACACGAAGTGGTAAATTCTTCATAAAAAACAAAGGAACGAGCTCAAAGTACAGTCCTCTGATCAAATCCCCATCTAGTGACGATGAAGGGATGATGCTAACTATACCATGAAGTGTAGTACAGTTGATTAAGCAAGGTATCTCGAAGATACCTCACCCATCCACTCAACCTCCACATCCACCTCCACCTCATACACTGACACCTTCACCTCCACCTCGACTTCCACCATTCAACATGGCGAATGTGATGAAGATGCCAGTTTTTAAAGGGATAGGGAGCGAAGAACCTAAACAATTTTGGTTTGTTGCAGGATCTATATGGATGACACAGCTGATTACGAATGATAACATCAAGAAATGGTAACTGGTCATAGCCTTACAAGATCGAGCATTGACATGGTACATCAAGTACTGCACTGATAACCCCAACGCGACATTGGCAAAGGCTTAGCAAGCTCTAAACAAGGAGTTTATGAAGCCTAAGTCAGAGGCACAATCGATGACTGAATTTAAAGAAATTCGACAAAAGATAGATGAGTCGCACTGGGATTTTGATCAAAGGTTGAAATGCCTGATTAGGCAGGACAATATGGTGATTATAGATTCCCAGCATCGAGACTGGTATATCGCGTCGCTCTTACCCTACTTAAGATTTCCATTGTCACAGCAAAAGATAGCAACGCAAGCAGAAGCCTTAGAAATCACGATGAGGCTGGAAGCCTCACCCATACATGATTCCAACCTTGGAGTGCAACAGATTTACTCACAGCTGGAAAGCCTACACTTGGAGTTGTAGAGCCTGAAGAAAGGAAAGGAAGCGCAGCCTAAGGTGCGTGTTAAAGTCTAGTGCTTGAAATGCGAGGGCAATGGGCATGATAAGGACCATTGCCTGGTTTATCATAACTATCTTATTGGGGGAGGGCTTGTTCCCCTGAAACCAGAGAATTCCATTAGGCCGAGTATGGGAGCTGTGCCATGGTGTGCTATCTGTTAGGTTATAGGACAATATGCGACTGATAATTGCCATTTAATACATAATTTTGTACAGACCCCCCAACAATTGTTTTGAAATTTCTGTAAATCTATAGGTCATGACGAATGCCATTGTAGGAGTTATGAGCTAATGATGGATAGAACCCCTACCTACCAAATGTAGGCAGAAAACCAACCTTAGCATCAGGGCGCAGGAGTAGCACACAGAGGATTCCAAGTTCAAGGATGAGGAAGAGGGGGTGGAGTGGTAGAGGACGGGGGTAGATAATTTGCTATAATTGTGGCGAAGCAAGAAATTTCGCGCGAGATTTCCCAAACCCCATGCATCTGTCATGTCAATATTGTAGACAGTTTGACCATGTGATAGAGGAATGTCTGATCCTTATAGAAAAGATGCAAGAAAAGAAGACACAACCCCAACAACCTACGCAGAACATCTAAATGATGAGAGCGGAGCCCCACGAAGAAGATCATAGCATAAATATAGTAACAAGAAGTGGTATGGCCACTGGTGCAGATAAGGGCAAGAAGCTTGAGACTGATGGGTGGGTGCGCAAGGCTGCTGAGAAAGAAATAGACTTTGATCTTAATCGAGCTAAAGAGACCTTCATGGAAGCAAAGAAGAACTTTGCTGAGGCCTCCACCTCAGGAAGCCAGGAGAAAATGACAGAAAATAGTATGACACAAGAGGTAGATCCTTCAGTATTAGCTACTTTTCTAAAGACTTGTATGAAGTTGCTGCACAATAAGAAAGAAATAGAAGGACTGCAAGAGATAATAGAGAAGTACGCGAATAAAGAAAAGACCCCTGCTGACAAACGCACCGCGAGAAAAATTGGTAAGCATAAGAAGAAAATGGGGTGCGAGATGAGGATGACCGCACAAATAGGAGAAAATGAAATGAACCAAGTAATCTTGGATCTAGGATCTAATGCAAATGTCCTTCCTAAGAATACGTGGGAGAGAATGGGAAGGCCTACACTACAGTGGTCTCCTATCCAACTGCGCATGGCTAATCAACATAAGATTATTCCGATGGGGCACTTATATGGTGTAACAATAGACATTGAGGGTGCAAGCGCGATGGATTGCTTTGAGGTCATTGAAATAGTGGATGATAGTAACCCATACCCCACGATACTGGGGATTGATCGGGCTTTTGATATGGACGTAGTAATCAACTTGAAGAAGCATAAAATGACATTTGAAAGGAAGGCGATCAGGGTTGTAGTGCCACTAGACACTGCTGAGGGAGTGCATTATACTGAACCTGTTCACGACTTTGTGGAAGATGATGATGATCTAGATCAGATATACAAGATCACAGTGCGAAAAAAAGATTGGATCAATCTTATGGCTGATCGACGAATTGCGTGGGGTAGGGATAGTTCCTACACTTCAGACTCAGATGAAGAGCTTGAACACTGGCATGACAAGTTGCATGAAGCATCTACGCTGCGTTGCAATATGATGACCAAATCACTGCGGTGTGTCTTAACTAAGGTAAGGAATATTTCACATTATGATGGTTTAACTGATGTGGCCCTGTTTTTAGATGAATTTTAAAGGGAAGTACTTGAAGAACATCGCTTCCAAGCTCTGGATTTGGCACTGCGCGCTATGCCTGCCCGTTGGTGGGGTACGCACAAGGAGAGCTTCGCTGGATGGAAGGAATATAGAAGAATGATGAGACTAAGTTTTGGGTATGCTAATACCTAGGTGACAGAAAAGTACGGTGGAAGGATGATCTGCGCGATCATTTGGCATGATGGACTAAGGCCTGGGGAATGGAACCACAACCAGAATGGGTGCACATTTTTTGTCATACCTTAGATACAATCCCAATGAACTGGTATTTGGAAACAAAGCTTCGCCATGGGACAACTGAATGGGATATCTTAAGAGAGAGTTTCTTATTTACTTTCAGCTTTGAGGATGGGTTTGAATGCATTGATGAAGCACTCTAGGAGATAAAAGCAGCTATATTCAGAATGCCTAAGGAACCGATCGAATGGGCTCAACCGGATTGGAGTACACAACTGTGCCATGCACTGGAATGTTACAATGTGACTACTAAAGAGGAAGAAGAAGACCCATGGAATATTAACATTCTAGAGATAGAAGGACAATGCGAAGTTGAAGGACTGAACGTAGAAAACCCAGAGATATCATAGCCTTTGAAAACTAGACAGTTAAATATTGAATCCGAAGTAGAGCCTAAGTTCGTGAAGATAGGGGACTATTGGGATGAAGATACAGTTGATAAGGTGGCCGAACTGTTGCGCAAATACTAGGATCTATTTCCAATAAAGTTCTCATATCTGAAGGGGATCGTAGGAGATTTAGGTGTAATGAAAATTACTTTGAAACCTGATGCGAAACCTGTCAAGAAGAGACCTTACCGGCTCAATCCAAAGTACAAAGAAAAAGTGTGCCAGGAGCTTGATAAGATGCTCGATGCTAGAATTATTGAACCAATAGAGGAATCTGATTGGGTGAGCCCAATGGTTATCTAAGAGAAGAAACAGAAAGGTGAAATTAGGATATGTGTAGACCTAAGAAAGTTGAATGATGCATGCGTACATGATCCGTTTCCAACACCATTTACAGATGAAGTGTTAGAGAATGTTGGAGGACAAGAGGCTTATTCATTTACTGATGGATTTTCAGGATACCATCAAATAAAGATCATGCCAGAGGATCGTAGCAACACAATATTTACAATGGAGTGGGGTTGCTTCTAGTATACAGTAATGTCATTTATATTGAAGAACACACTTGTAATCTTCTCCCAGGTAGTAATCGTGACATTCAAGGAGTTTATTCATAAATTTTTGGAAGTTTATTTTGATGATTGGACTGTGTTTGGGTTGGTTAAGTGTGATGTTGCAAGTCTGCACCTTATGCTAGATACATGTCAGAGGTATCAGATCTGAATTTGAATAAGTGCATATTCTGTGTGCCCTTTAGAATTTTTCTTGGCCATGTAGTATGTAAGCAGGAATTAATGGTGGACCCTGTGAAGATCATTATGATTTTGAATTTGGAAGCCCCCAGGAATGTAAAACAGTTGCGTGCAACCTTGGGGCACATTGGGTATTATAGAAAGTTTATCAAGACATATGATTAGATAACTGTGCCGATGGAAAAATTATTGAAGAAAGATGTGATGTTTTGTTGAGATGAATAATGTCAGTGCAGTCTATATGTGCTAAAGGAAAAAATGTCGACTGCAACTATTTTGGTGTTTCTAGGTTGGGAGAAATAATTCCATGTGCATGCAGATGCTTCTTGCATTGCGCTCGGTGTAGTATTAACACAGGCAAGAGAAGGATAAATTGATCATCTAATCGCCTTCACGAGTAGAAAGTTATCAAATGCTAAGAAAAATTATTATACTACAGAGCGGAAAGGACTGGTGATGGTCTATGCACTGCAAAAATTTAGACACTACTTATTGGGCAGACATTTTAAAATGTATACAAATCATTCCACACTGAAGTACCTAGTCAATAAGCCTGTGTTGTGGGGAGGGGTGGGGGAATGTGCCGATGCTTATTTTTGTTTCAAGAATATGACTTTGAAGTGATTGTGAAGCTTGGAAGGCCAAATGCAGGACTAGATCACCTGTCAAGGATTGAAACGGGTGAAGAACCAAATATTTTGGAGGAAGGACTACTAGATGTGCAACTCTTTGTGGTGTGTGTTGCGGATGACCATTTTGTGGATATCAATAAGTTTTTTACCAAATTAGTAGTCTGCTCTGCATATTTTTCAGTGATTTCAGGTCACTTGTATAAGATGGGAACAAATGAAATACTGCGAAGTTATGTTCCAGAGTTTGAATGCACTAGTATCCTCGCCGAAGCACATGGAGGAGTGGCAGAAGGAAATTATGCAGGAAAAGTGATTGTACAAAATATTTTGCACGTAGGGTTATGGTGGTCGACCTTACATAAGGATTCCAAGGCATGCTGCAAAGTGTGCGATGCTTACCAAAGGACAGGAAAGCCTTCGGGAAGAGATGAATTGCCTTTAAATCCTTAGGTTTCATCGCAGGTATTTGATAAGTGGGCTATTGATTTCATAGGTCCAATACAACCACCAGGAAATAAGACGGGCACACGGTATATTATCAATGCATCATAATATTTAACCAGATGGGTGGAAGCGCAACTAGTGAAGGATTGTACAGCTGCCACTATTGCGAAGTGTTCTTTTGAATATGTATTAACACTGTTTGGATGCCCTAAGGTGTTGATGATTGAAACGATCAATGTGATGCTTCAAGAATTCTAGGTACACCACCAAAAGAGCATGCCCTATCACCCATAAGCGAATGGAACGGTGGAAGAATTTAACAAAATCTTGGAGAACGCATTGATAAAGGTTTGATGTAACACGTAGAGGAATGAATGGGATGTGTGCATGCCTGCAGTTCTATAGGTATATAGGATGAATTGCAATAAGTTAATAGGCCAAATGCCATTTAGGCTAGTCTATGGGATTAAAGCATTGATGTCTATGGAATATATTGTGCCAAGTCTACGTATTTTAGCTTTGATAGAGATGGCAGATCGTGAGACCTTTGGAGGAACGACTCACACAACTAATGGAGTTGGAAGAGGACCTCTTTCTTGTGGGATTTCACCAGCAAGTACAAAAGGAATGAGAAAAATCATGGCATGATAGGCATATTAAGTTGCACACTTTCAAGATAGATGATTTAGTGATGCTATATGACAGCAAGTTCATAAAGTTTCTGAGGAAATTCCAAATGCATTGGTTAGGGCCATATGTTGTTAAGGAGATCACAGATGGTGGCACAGTTCAGCTCGTGAATCTAAATGGTGAACTATTCCCCAAAAGAGTGAATGGCAATAGGTTGAAGTTGTATACATGGGATCCTAGCCTTGCGCAATGACTATATGGTCATAGGATAGTCTTAACACTCCAGGAAGTTGCAAGGGGGAGTGGGACTTTAAACTACACTACCTGAAGAGGATATAAATACAACAATGGGGTTGCACAATGGGTGAAAAAGGTACGAAGAAAGACACTGTGATAGATGAAGTTGTGATGGATGAAGCTACGATGGGTGAGCTATGCCACAAGGGGTGGTGTCATGCAATTGGGTCCAAAAGTAACTGTTGAAGTCACTATTCATGATTGGATAGCAAAAATCTTGTTAGGAGGAGTAGGTAGGTGACATTTATGGCGAAAATCTTTGGATATCTACCACCAAAGATGCATTTATGATCAGAAAATAGAGGGAATGGTTGGATTTGAATTCAAAGTCACCTATAAATCAAGCGTGTTGGTCTGTCGAAGAAAACTTTGCTTTCTAAGAAATTTGTACAAGCCCTATTTATTTTCTATATGAATTGACAAGTTTGGGAGGACTTAATTTCCAGTCCGGCATTCGCGAAGTTGCCTGAAATTAGCCAGCAACTTATTCTCAAATAAATGTCTACTCCAGTAAGTTTTGAAGCTGCGGTCTCTCAAGCCGAGACCCCTGGAGTTGTGTCCATGGAAGCTATGACCTTAGTGCCTACAACGCCAAGGTTTCCTTGGGGCCAAAGTAATTGGCTACTAAGGAGAAGCAGAATAAACCTGTATCAGTGAGGCATTCACCGAGGAAGAACCAAGAGATTCGGCAGAAAGAGAAGAAGGATAAGGAAAAGTAGCCAGAAGAACCAGTGGACTTAGAGGCAGAGAAACTTTGTGATGGAGTTGAGGAGTTAGATGTTGAGGAGGGAAAGTCTATCACACGGCTCCCAGCATATATCCCTCTGTGAAAATGGGAAGATAAGATAACCAAGGACCTCGATTCAGGAAAATTCACAATCTCTACACCGTTGTTACTAGAGGAGGTAGTTTTTGAAGGCGTGCTCTTAGTGTGCATCCCGGTATTGAAGATGGGGGATTGGGATCTTGCCAACCATGAGAAATTCCATCACCTAGATACCAATAAGTACATGACGAAGATCTATTATGAAGAGACTGGGGTCAGAAGGCTGGAACCCATGATATGGGTTAAAGGCGTTGAGCAGGCTGGATTACTACATATGCTTTGCGTGCCACACTTCCATCGGTCGATCATCAACACTGTTTGTGTGTGTCAGTTGTTCATGTTGGTGCATGATGGGTTCTTATGGCTCAGTGAACCCATCCCTATAACCACTATTCTCATCCATAGAATTACAAAGCTTCCTTATAAAGGGGCAGACCCCACCAAGGAATTTGGAGGAAAAAGAAGAGAAAAGGTGTTGGCGGATAGAATGAATACTGATTTTGGGCTGATCAAAAAGTCGCGCGGGTATTCAATCCACTTAACTCAAGACTTGGTAGTGAAGTTTGCTGCCCAAATTCTAGCTATAAAGATAATGAGGAAATGTTGCGCAGACGAAGTTCTGGCGCCAATAGTTTCGTTGGATGCACAGTGCGCGAAGGGGGTGAAATACAACTAGGCATAGTACCTCTGTAAAGAATTTCTAGTGAACTTCTGTGAAGCATAGGAAGGGAGCAATGCATTTCACTATGCCTGACCCCTATTGCTAATTATATTAGTAGCATGGAGACTGTCGGAGAATAGTTAGTTTCCTCCGTAGGAAGAATATTTACTGAAGGAAGTGAAGTTCGCTTCGCTATGGTCGACGAAGGATCCAGAGCAAATCATGGAGTCAAAGCTCTTTTGGATACTAGTTGAGATGCACCCATGCATAGTGATAAGTCAACGGCCAAGGTTGTCTCCAACCTTGTTTAAGAAACTGCGGGCCTTCGCGAGTTTAAGGCCGACTTTCATAAAGTCTCGATCCGGGCAAGGCGGGACCCTAAGCATATCTGGCACAAGTTTCCATACCTAGTCTCAGAGACAGACGTGTAGGAAATTATGGGGAGTTGGCTAGCAGAGTGGCGACAACCCATGGATGTTGTCACAGGTACTAGTCAGGACGTAGGAATCTCTGTTGCGCAAACGACAACTGCGCAAAAACAAAAAGAAGTAGCATAGGCAGTGGCATGGGCATTAGTTGAGTAGAGAAAGAAAGAAGTCGCTACTGAAAAAGAGTGCACTGAGAAAGAGTGTTTTGAGAAAGAGTGCATTGGAAAGTAGGACTGAGTGGAAGTCAAAGCATCGGCTTCCCAGCATACTGAAGAACAAGAAATTTCCGAGAAGGGTGGAGACGACGGGGATGAGAAGAGTACTCCCTTCACATTGAAGAAGTGAAGTAAGGAGGCAACCTTTGGGCCAAGGGAGAAGCAAAAATCAGACAAGCAAGAGTGCATTGACCCAATGGTCCTCATAGAAGGGGATCTTGATGAAATTGGGGATAAAGTCAGGGACACCACAATGGAGCTATGGCAGTAGTTTGAGCAATAATACATGTAGATGCTAGGGAGCATCCAGAAGGATTTGCGTGAGCTGCAGATCTAAACAGGTAGGGTTCAAGCGAGTGTAGGGCAAGCGAGCAGGGTGCAAGCGAGCCTGGCACATGTGAGTGAGAGTGTGTTGGAGACGGAAAGGACTCTGGACCTTAGAGTCATCTCCTTACCAGAAGGATCAGTATATACATAAATTAAATGAAGACCGTGCTCTAATGGGCATGATCAAAGACATAGGGGTGAACTTAGCCGTATTGCCACTTTAGACCCTCCATATGCTTCATCAGGGCGTCTTGGATGAACTTCAAGTCAGAGACAAGTGCACAGTTGTAGTAATTAGTGCAGTTCAAGTAAACAATGAACAAAGATCTACTGAGAAGGCTCAAGCCCTGAAAGAAAAGGAAGAGCTAGAAGCACAGAGTCAGAGCCTAGAAGCAGAAATTACACAGGTGTGTAATTCCGACCCAGAGCTACATATTCTGGAAGACACCGCAGCTACAATGAAGATTAGGAAATTGGCTACTGCAATCTGAGAATCAAAAGATGAGATAGGCAAAGTCACATTTGACTTCCAGATGAAGATATCAGAATTACAACTGAAGCTACAGTCGACTACTCCGCCAGAGGTTAGGGAATAACGCGACACAGCTATAAAGGTGCATATGACTACTATGGAGAATGTAGTCAAAGGTTGCGACTTACTTTTTAACAATTCCATGGAGTTATGGGACACTTTATAGGAGGACCCAAAATTACAGAGATTGAGTACATAAATCAGAGAGGCCCAACAGAAATATAATGAGATCAGGGCGACTGCCCGCACATTGGCATCAGTCCAGCTCTTTGTGTGCTTGCGAGAAGAAAGATGATAAAGGCACAAGTACAGGAATTGCAACAAAAAGTATCAGTGTTAAAGGCTCGGCTTCAACCTTGAACAAAAGAGGCTAGCTATATTTCTGAGACTATTCAGGAGAAACTGAAAGCTTTGTAATAGACTCATAGGACCATGCAGCTTGCAGTAGAGGGACCAACTACAGAAACGTTGGTTGGAGAGGTGAAGCAGGCTGCAGTACAAGGCATCGCAGATTTGGAAGCATTCAAGTAGGATTTCAGTGAGCTCTGCCACAAAGTAGAGAAGCCAATTGAGTGACTCAAGGGCGAGTCACCATATTTGTGTTGGGGACCTGTTGGGATAGGGTCCTTAGGGTCAATTTTGGTCAGTTTAATCAATTTTTGGTTAAGAATTTTGTAAAGAAGGCAAAGTCTTTGAGAAATGTGGAAGTGGAGTGCACAACTAAGTAAGAGTCAAAGGGGCTTTAGCCCCTTGTATGTATAAGTAATAGGATGATTTTGAGATTCACCCATAGGCCGTGGGCCATGGTATTGCAATAGAAATGCTATAAATATTTGAGTCATAGTGAGTCTAGGGGGATAAATTTTGGTGAAGAACAAGTGTAAGGGAAAAGTGCTATGGTAGGAAAGTTGTGTTTCCTGTACTTAGGTGAAAGGGGAAGGCTCCTGCAGCTAAGTGCACAGAGACCTTGGCAAGTCTGCGGCTGAGTGTGTGGGCCCCTGTAGCTCGGTGGGTAGGGTGGAAGAGTCTGTAATTTGAATGTTGAATCTAATAAAGACTGGTTTTGGACTAAATCTATTGCATCTATGCCTTGTTATTAGTTATGTTTAAGCTTATGCATCGTCACTTAATGATATGTTTTATATTAAATAAAGTGTATTCTCTACGCAAATATGTTAAATCTTTAATATTCATGCATGAAAAGAGTAATGAACTGTTTCCATGAAGATATTAAATAGATCTATTACTAACTATTAAAATCGGGGAGATTTTCGTGAAGGTGTATCTAGGGTTTTTATTTACTGAGCGAAAGTTGTGAATCTGCTTCTTTTATGTATGACAAGCCTGATCATAGACCTTCGCGAAGACATGGAGGTCAATTGAATATAGTTGCAGTAGTAACCCTTAAGAAGGTATAGATCTGTGTGAAGGCATAAATGAGCTGCAAGGGCTCAAGAATACACATCACACGATCTTTAGATGTAGAAACCTGGTTCTAACATCCCCCAATACTGCTTTGGGTGATATTGTAGCCTTCTCTACATAGGTTGTTGCCAAAAGGGCCAATAGTGTATGGTTTTGTTGGTTGGGCCAAACAACTCTGAACCTGGGTCAAGCCCCCTTAAGCCAATAATGTAATATAGATAGCCGAGGTTTTGAGCAATGGTTTTCCCCACGAAAATTTATTGTGTTATGCGACATTGATTTGTCTTCTTCTTATTCATATTGTTTTCATTGATCTATTGTCTTTAACTGGTTGAAAGTAGAAGTAGATTCTTGTCTTGTGCTTAAGTAAATTTCATGAGCTTGTGAATCTACAGAAAATTCTATAATTAGAATATCCCAATGATTAGTGGGTAGATGAAGTTATTTTGGGGTTCTTATCAGTGTTTTATTTTGGTAAAAAACCTTCAATTATGTTCAATTACAGTCAATTTCTATCATATGCAATTCATGATCAGTCTCTTAAGTTTAGTGCTGAGGGATCATTCAAGCACTAGCCAATTTTGGTTTACTTATTTTTATTTCATTAGTGAGTTAGGTTCAAATTTCCTCTAAAGAAATTGGATGCTGAAGGAAAAACACAATCAGTGATTCATTGGACCTCATTAGTGAGGAAAAATTTCGAAGAATTCTCTTTCAGTTACTTTGTCAATCAATTTTTATATATGGAAATTTATTTGTTAAGTAGTGATGCAGTTCCTAGAGTTTCCACAGAGATCAAAAGGATTCTACATTTGAGTGAGCAGTCTAAAGTTGGAGACTGGTATTTATACCAGAATTTTATAGAGATTAGAATCTATGGTTGTGAGCTTCCACCTTACAAACTACCAGTGTTCCTCCCCATGAGGATTTTTGCATTAGAATATATCAAATAGATGATTAACATGGATGATGTTCATTTTTTTTCCAAGAAGCAAAAAGCTCAATTTAAACTAAAGGCACAAGTTGGCCCATTCATAGTCAACACTAGAGTTGTAGAAAAAGAAGTCAATGATTTGTTAAGTCAGATGAAGTTTAGATTGAGTTTTAGTTGGTCATATGATCCATTAGGAGTAATATCATCAATAAGAGTTGGGCAGAAGTTTGCACCATATGTGCACATTAAAAAACATGAGATTGAATAGTATGCTAACAAAGAAGAATGGGAAGAACACACTGTAGGAAGTTGAGAAGTTAGTTTCTAGTCAAACAACATTGGAAACTCCAAGGATGACTAAAAAATAATTGAAAAGACCGAGAGAAATTTTATCTCCAACAGGGTCAGAGTTTCAGAAGGAAACATACAAAGTGTTTAAGAGAAGAAAGAACATAAATTTTGAAGAAGAGTCCTCAAAGTTCAAACTTCCGAAGAGCCTACCACAGTCATAATTTCAGGAGAATTTTCATTTTCATTACAAAAATCGGAAGAAACGACTATAGATTCTCCTTCTTATCATTCTTATTCAAGACATCAGAGTATTTTTGAAAAATTCTTAGAGATGAAGAAGAAAAAAGAGGCACTAAAAACTTCGAATATGCAGAGTTCTGGAATCAATGTTCTACAACTCAAACTAGGTTACTATCTGCATTAGATAGTGAAAGATGACAAATCCAATTAGCATTTTTGGAACCAAAAGTCCCCGTGCCTAAGAGTGTTAAATATTACAAAACCTTTGTATTTTCATTTGATACTAAACATATACATCCTATAGATCAAATTGATCTTCACAAGCAAGCAAGAGAAATGATCTACACATCCTTGACAAGTTCTTCCATGGAAGTATCCAAGCTACAAGAATATTTGAACAATATTCACTCTCAGTTGAAGCTATAAAATATGTATTCTCTAGCTAAATATATCAAAATTAAGAGGCTGGAAGATCTGGTTTTAAAGTTAGGATTGAATCCTAAAGATGTAAAGGCAGTTGAAGAAATAATTAAAAGCAAAAATGCAAACATTCAGGCACTAAGGAAACAACTGAAATTACCAACAACTAAACATCCCCAAGCACAAGAAGTAGGTCAACTAGAGAAGGAAAAGGAAAAAAATTCTTTGGATGATTTTGGAACAAAATGTGTAGATTTAGAAAATGGAGGCAAAGATGGAAAAATTAATCAAGGAAAGAGAACTTCAAATCAACACTGCAGCAGGGACATCTACAACAGTAGGGTCAACAACAGAAACAAAGTGTACTAGTCAGAATCCAACAGAGCAATTATCAAAAACTATGGGATACCTATCATTAAAATATATGGAGATTGAAAATCTCACGGCTCAGTTGGAGAAGACCCATGACAATAAAATAAAAGTTGAAAGTGCATATTTTGCCGAAAAGCAAAAAAACTTCAAATTAACCAAGCAACTTGAAAAATATGAAAGTGAATCATTGATTACACAAACATTATATGAAGTAAAAGAAAAAATATGGATTGATATAAATTCAACCATAACTGAACTCTGAACATCTATTTAGATCATTTTTTAACAGGAGGAATTGGTGACAAGGTCAAAGGTAACCAATACAAAAATCAAAGAAGATTTAGATCATAAGCCAGGAGAAGCAACCAAAATAATCAAATTGCTGAATTCTAAAACAAAAGAAGAATTGGAGGAATTTTGAATTGAAGACACAGTTGATACAGTGCTAAAAGTAAGAAGAGTTTTGAAAAAAAGGAACTTAATCTTACAGTTAGAAAATAAATATCAAAACTTAAAACTATAGGTTAAAAAAATTCATAGAAGGTTTAATGTTTTACGCAAGAAAGGACTTCCAACTCTATGAGATTCTAGTGGCCAATTGATTCCACTAGAAAATTACCAGCATAGATTACAGGAGATAGAAACAGATAGAACAAAATTTTCTAAAGTCAAAGGGATAATCAGTGGTAAAGCATTCAATGAAGGCTTAGAATATGATATTTTCATCCAAGATGAAATTCAACATTTTTTCATTACAAGGCCAACCTTTGAGAAGTATGCAGAGTTGGATGAGGCATATAGAAAAGTAACAAAATTTTATATTCCAGATGAAAAAAGATGGGATAAATTACTTGAACTCATTGAGTAAAACAAAACACATAATTTCAGCAACTAGTTGGAGTGAAAGAACGAGTACAACGCAGAATAACAAGAACGTAAAGCAGAGAATTCAGTTTGAAGTAATAGTCATCAAACAACACCCTCGAATTATGTAGTGATTACTCAAATTAGTTCAGAAAAGTTGTTTTTGTGTTCTATTTTTGTAATATCCAATTCAGTTTTGGATAATATTATATTTTGTAATAAATTTTATTAGATTTAGATATTTTTGAATTACACTCTATAAGTATTTTGTAATTCAAATAAAGAAGGGTTGAACCCTTGTGATGATCCAGTGACACTATTGTAATACTCTGAAATATTTCTGAAGATAATCAAAGGATTATGGCTTCATTCTTAAAAAAATTGTGTTCATGTGAGTTTTTCTTGTTTATTCATTTATTTTTTTCATAATCTATTTTTGCATATGTTCAATTTAACATAGGAGTTAGGGAAAGGATAGATTGAGTATCAATCCCCTTAACAACCCACTGCAAAGTTATAATCATTATGAACATTAATTAACTAAACAATTTGTTTAATTTAGTTCCTCTACTTATTTTAATTATTGCCTTATGTCATCTCTTGAACATATATTATTTGGATGTAGAATTATTCTGCACGCATCAACTATATTTGATTAATTAAATATTCAATATGGATGTTTGATTGTCACATATATTCTTGTTTTCCACATTCAAACTCAACTAAAAGATTTATTTTGTTATGAATGAAAATCGGCCCTTTAAAATTCTCAGAAATATTTAGATTTTACAAGTGTTAAAGGTTTAATACATTGGTCATCCAATTCAATTAAACCCTTACTTAGATGCTTTGAAACAGTTCCCCATCCTAGCACTGTCTATAAAGATACAACACCTACATCAACACATTTTAATGTATTGTCTTTGGGGTCATATATTATGCTATTGGGTATGGATTGGCTATATCTTCATAGGACCAAAGTGGATTGTTATGACAAAGTCTTTGAGTGCTTGGATGACAATGGAGAACATAGAATATTACAAGCTAAGAAGAAGGCAACATCAGTTAGAATGGTTACAACTATGCAGGCAAAGCGCAGTCATAGAAAAGGTTGTGTGTTATTTGTAGTGCAGGTTTCTAGTGACGAAGGTAAGGATGTTGAGGATGTAGAGGTATTAGTAGGCACCCGATCTTGCGGTAGTTTAAGGATGTGTTTTTAGCAGAGATTTCAGAGTTTCCGCCTCACAGGAAAGTAGAATTTTCTATTGAGTTGATACCAGGGGCAACAACAACATCAAAGGTACTATAAAGGATGAGCACTCCAAAGTTGGTGGAGTTGAAGTTGCAGTTGAAGGAGATGCTTGACAAGGGATAAATTAGGCAAGTGTATCACCTTGGGGTGCATCACTATTGTTTTTGAAGAAGAAGGATGGTACTCTCAGGTTATGCATTGATTATAGACAGTTGAACAAGGTGACTATCAAGAAAAAGTATCTATTGTCAAGAATTGATGACTTGTTTGATTAGTTGAAGGGAGTAGCAATGTTCTTAAACATTTATTTGAGATATAGATATCATCAGGTATGCATTAAGGAAGTGGACATATACAAGACAAATTTCTGGACCAGGTACAAGCATTATGAGTTTCTTGTAGTTCCATTTGGTTTCACTAATGCTCTAGCTACCTTTATGTTCTCTAGCTACCTTTATGTTGCATCCTTATCTGGATAAGTTTGTTATTGTGTCCATTCATGACATCATGATATATACTAAAAATGAGGAAGATCATGTTGAGCATTTAAAAACAGTGTTGAGATTGCTGAGAGAGAATCAGTTGTATGTTAAGCTTAGAAAATGAAATTTCTTTTAGGCAGAGGTACATTACTTGGGGCATGTGGTCTCCAAGGAAGGTATAGCAGTGGATCCAAAGAAGATAAGGGTTATCATGTAGTGCGAAGCTCTTAGAAATGTGGGAGAGTTAAGATAATTTAGCGGGCTAGAAGGTTACTATAAGAGGTTGATTTGGAAATTCTCTCGGATTGCATATCCTATTATGTCATTGCAATGGCAAGGTAAGAAAATTGAATGGAAAGAAGAATGTGCAACAAGTTTTGAGCAGTTAAATCAGTTGTTGACAAATACTCTAGTGTTAAATATTGTAGATTCATACAAGGAGTTTGTGGTATGTACAGATTCCTGCAAGAGAGGACTTGGTGGAGTTCTTATGCAGAAAGGAAATGTGGTATTCTATGAATCATGAAAACTGAATGAGCACGGGAAGAATTATCCGACACATGATCTTGAGCTGGCAATGATCATTCATGAGTTGAAAATGTGGATGCATTTTCTTCTTGGCAGGAGGTTTGTATTGATGAGTGATCAAATTGCGTTGAGATAGTTATTTGATCAGCCGAACTTGAATTTGAAGCAAGCTAGATGGTTGGCCACGATTAGCGAGTTTGACTTTGAGATCATGTACATCAAGCGTAAGGAGAACAAGGTTGCATATGCTCTTAGCAGGCAGATACAAGTGAATCATATAGCAACTATGAGATCTTATGGGACAAGTTACAAGATCGGATCTTATAGGCAAGTCAGTAGGATGACAGGTACATGGAACTTATGCACAGGTTACAAAAAAGTACAAGTATAAGTACAAGTGCGAGTACAGGTGATCAGGATGTGGACTATCATATTACAACAAATGACTTGGTCATATTTAGGGACAGGATATATGTGTCAGACAACAATGAACTCAAGAAGCTCATCTTGATGGAATTTCATGCTAATTCGTATTCAAGTCACCTGAGATATCAAAAGACATTGACAACAATGAAGAAATTTTATTATTGGTTGAATATGAAGAAGGACATGGTAGATTTTGTGGCTAGTTTCTTGGAATGTTATCTAGTAAATCTAGAATGTAAGCATCCAGGTGGACTACTACAACCGATTGTGATTCCAGAGTGGAAATGGGAGGAACAATGTAAACTTTGAAACGGGAACTATAAACTCAAAACAGGAACTCTGGCAAAAAAACCCCAAAAAAACATCAAAAACAGTGCTAAAAACAAAAAGTGTGTATACTGGAACGATGTTTTTTTTTTAGGTGTCAATTTTGAATGTGTTTTAAAAATGGCGGTGACTACAAAATTTACTACGAAATTTTCGTGCAAAATATAGCTTCAAAACGAAAGTGATGCTACTGGAATAACGTTTTTTTTTTTTTAGGGTCAATTTTCAAACTTTTTAAAAAATGCTAATAAAACCAATTTTTTATGTCTCAAACAAAGTTAATTTTTAAGGAAAAAACACATTAATGTTTCTGGTAGAATATCATTTTTCTTTCCTAAGTATAAATTTAACATGTTTTCAACCACACCATGCTAGATACAAAAGAAATTGAAATTTTTTCAACTATAAAATTAAAAAACCATGACATTATGAACAAATTATATCACTGAATGAAATCAAAAGTCTTTATTTGTATACTGAATAAAACAGACATTATATCTCTAATTTGATATTGCATTGTAGATAATTAAACAATAAAATTTATCATACTTAAGACATAATCCAACAACATAAAAATGCTTCATAACTTCTCATTTAACAACATATGGAAAACATTAATTTTATTTGAAGATATGATGCATACATCAGTTATATAATCTGTCTTAAACAATTATTCAAAATCACTCATATTTTCGTGCACACCATCACAATTCACATCTTCAGATGAGTGACTGGATGCTGACGAAGATGTTCCATATTCTTCTCTTTCATCAACTAGTGCCCCATCTGAGTCCACATGCATGCCCAACATTCCAGGTTTCAAAAGTCTTCTAGATCTACGACTGGTTTCAGCAGACTCCCATGTCAACACTATTCCTTCTGGTAACAACCTTTTCAGAATCTCTATCGTCTTGAAGCGAAGAGTTCCTCTCTTTGTTAAATTGAAGTCATAAACAAGTATGTCAACATCCTCCAATTGTAATATGTCTGTGCGGCGACGATTTATATTTGTACCATTTCTTTTTCTTTTTCCACCATTTTTTTTGTCAACTACCATCTCTGGCTTATACACACCATTGAATGGGTGTGTATTTCTGGCATACCAATGTACTTCAACACTTGTAACATCCTCATTTTCTGTAAAGACCTTTATAACTTTAGCAACCCAAAATGGATAGCCTTTGGGATCTCCATCTGCTAGCACTGCAATCATGCAACCCTCCTTAATATCATGTACTGAACCCCTATAAAGGTCTTCCATGGCTTCACGTTGTGCACGAGATCTTCTGGAACCAATATACATCTCTCTTTCCATTGTCTATGAAGAATTAATAATACCTTGAGTTTGTTGATGTTCAACAATGTTTACTTCCTCTTGTTCATTCGACACATTTTGTGGCCAAATAAATGGATTTTTCAAAGGTATATCTTCATTGGTTGTTGTTGAAATGATATCACTTTGATTATTGAAAAATGACTCCCACCAAACTGAATCAACAATGTCAAAGTACTCATATGTATATCTAATACTTTTTTTAATTTCTTCTAGGCAATCAGAATAATTTATATGTCTATTCTGTCTGTGTGCATTCTGAACTTCACCAACTGATTGTAATAACAATATTTTTGATGCAAATATTGGACGATCTGGAATGAACTTCAAAAATTGCAAACCTGATGACGGTGCCCATTCTGTAGTAGTTGAAAACTTCTTGCCCCATATTAGTGTTTTCCCATCAATTTTTTTTATACGAAATTGATGTTGGAAGCTAATATCATTAAGTTGTTCAATGCATTTCCCCTCACCATATGATCCTAGAATAAACCTTCGCATGTCAACAGTTTCTTCCAACACTTCAAAAGCAGGCTCTGGCATGTATGATTTCTTAAGACATTCAATTAGTGATGGCAAGCTCCCAACTTCCTTCCTCCTCAATGTGACTGAAAAACGACTGGACATATGATCAATATGGTCATGAGTGTGCCCAACAAGAAGGAAACCAACCTTTACCTTTTGAAAAATTCTCAATTCAACAAGCATGTTCAGATACCCAAAAACAACCTGATTTTTGTTTTCACGGCAAGTGTTGTCCAATTGTAGATACAAAACTTCAGGAAGATTACCAGACCAATGAGAAATCACATCATGAATTATGGTTATGGTCAGATTTGCATCATTATGAATATTTGGAGCTGTGAAGTACACCCTTGGCAACGTTTTCCCATTGAAGACCATACAACCGACCAAGTGAAACTGAATAAAATTTTCCTCTTGTAGATTTTTGGGTGTGCGAACAAAATGTGGTAAAAGTGTTTTCTTCTGGTCCATACCATCAATTATCAAACCCAAATATTTATTTGGATTATCATAAAACTTCTTTCGATGCTTGTACAACTTCTTCCTTCCATTTGTTTGTTGTTCGCGATGCTCCTGAAGTTCTTTGACAATTAAATCTACACAACATAAAAGAAATTCATTAAGAAATATGTTTTCATAGTTGATGACTATACAATTTTGAAAGTAAAAGTTATGAACACTTACCTCTTTCTGAGCCTTCACATTTGTCCCTTTTTTATTTAAGAGAAGCACATGTACTGCAAATCCCCATCCTTTTCTTCTTAGGAATACGAACATTATTGAATTCTTTCTTCCATATCTTCACAAAATATTGATATGTAATAAATTGGCCCTATCCCTCAGCACTTTCTGCATATTCTTTGTATAAGTTGTAGATTTCTCGTCTTGAAAAATTATCTGGAATATGTATTGTCTCTCTATTTGGCATACACTCTCCATGCTTTGAAAAGAAATCTTTCATCCATGACATTGCAGTATTTGATAATGGCCCAAACTGTCTTTTATAACGTACTTCTGAATAAAATGTGGGATCCTTTTCCAAATTTTCTTGAATTCTCGAGAGACGAAAATTCCCAATTGAATGAAACATTTTGAAAGCTTTTCTACACAATAATAAATTCCTAATATGATAATCATAACCTGACAACGTAGATTGCATGCAGCCAACTAAATATGAGTTTTGCATGCTTTTATTCATTGACAAATATCTCTTCCTGCTTTCTAATGAAAATGTGAAATCCACACGTTTCAAGCAATTTTTTTGGCAACATTCACTTGAAATGAGAGCGCTGATAGAACTTCTTCTCATCAGATATTCTGCTCTACCCCTTGTATAACTAGAATAGTTTGCATTGATACGAAAAGGTCTGCTCCTACTCCTCGATACAATATTTCTTGGCAACATCTCCATCATTGGATCATCACTGCTGCTCGCATCCTGTTCTTCATCACTGCTGCTCTAATAGTCCTTAGAATCAGGACTAAGAGGAGATTGTGATACTCCAATCTTTTGAAAATCATCATCCCGCGCTTCATCACTGCTGCTCTCATAGTCCTTAGAATCAGGACTAAGAGGACATTGTGATACTCCAATCTTTTGAAAATCATCATCCCGCGCTTCATCATTGCTGCTCTCATAGTCCTTAGAATCAGGACTAAGAGGACATTGTGATACTCCAATCTTTTGAAAATCATCATCCCGCGCTTCATCACTGCTGCTCTCATAGTCCTTAGAATCAGGACTAAGATGACATTGTGATACTCCAATCTTTTGAAAATCATCATCCCACGCTTCATCATTGCTGCTCTCATAGTCCTTAGAATCAGGACTAAGAGGACATTGTGATACTCCAATCTTTTGAAAATCATCATCCCGCGCTTCATCACTGCTGCTCTCATAGTCCTTAGAATCAGGACTAACTGGACACTTTGACACTCCATTCTTTTGAAAATCATCATCTCGCGCTTCATCACCGCTGCTCTCATAGTCCTTAGAATTAGGACTAACTGGACACTTTGACACTCCATTCTTTTGAAATTCATTATCACACTCATCATCGTTGCTGCTCTCATAGTCCTTAGAATCAGGACTAACTGGACACTTTGACACTCCATTCTTTTGAAAATCATCATCCCGTGCTTCATCACCGCTGCTCTCATAGTCCTTAGAATTAGGACTAAGTGGACACCGTGACACTCCATTATTTTGAAATTCGCCATCATGCACGTCAAAATTGCTGCTCTCATAGTCTTCAGAATTAGGACTGAGTGGACACCGTGACCTTCCATTCTTTTGAACTTCACCATCACGCTCTTCAAAACTGCTACTCTCATAGTCCTCAGAATTAGGACTAAGTGGACATCGTGACACTCCATTCTTTTGAACTTCACCATCATGCTCTTCATCACCGCTGCTTTCATAGTCCTTAGAATCGGGACTAAGTGGAAGAATTGACTTTCTATTCATAGTGGAAGAATTCCCGCTATATTCATCAATATGAATAGAGTTGTTACGCGATGAAGATGTTGATGGTGTATAAATCGAAACTTCACCATCAGAACAATCCATCCCTTTCAAACAGAAGATGTTGAATGATACAAATGGAGTCTCCTAAGAATATTTTATAGCTTAAAGAATGAAATATTCCCTCCAAAATTATTCCCTCCAAAAATTTTCGCGAAAATATTTCCCTCCAAAAGTTTGTTAGATTTATTTACCTTTATTATTTTATTCTACAATTCATTGAAAAACATAAACTAAATTTTTTTATGAAATCAATCACTGAAATTCAAATTGTAAACTACAACTTCTATATTAATTATTTTAATAGTTAAAGTATATAATATTTACTAAACAACTAAATTTTTCTTTTAAATTTTTATAATATATTCTAAAACAAATTAATCCCACATTCAATCCATTGTAAAATAACTCTACAATATTCGCTCTACAATAATTTAAAACAAATTATCCCACATTAATCGTACAGAAAAACATCTTCGTAATTTCACTTATATATTAAATTTCGTTATCACTATTACTTACCTCACATCCAGGTTTTTTGAAGTTCGTTGAAAGACGTGAATTTGTGGAGCAGCTATATTGCTATCAACAACATATTCAACGAAGAATTATTGCAATTGAAAGGTAAGTTCATTTTTTTTTTCAAAATTTTCATATTAAATTAATTTAACGTCGAAGAAGATTTTTTTTTTAAATTAATAATTTTTCCAAGCCAAAATAACAATTATGTCAATCGTGAGCATGGTGGGCCCAATCAAACTCAATCACCCAATAACCGTGGGTAGGCCGTCGTCGTGCCCCCTTCCCCCAACCCATTACCCATCTTTCCCATTCACCCATGCCCTCTTCCCCCTTCTACCCTACCCATGCACCAGCCCTTGCCACCCCCAACTCACCCACCCATGCACCCTTTCCCCAACTCTTCCTTCCCTACCCCACAACTCTCTTCCCCATAAGCCCACCCCCTAACTCCCATTCCCCTACAATCTCAACTCCTCCCCCCCCTCCTTAACGCCGGCCCTATGGGCCCCACCCCCTAACCCCTTCCCCCTGCCCCCTCTCCCTCCACCCCCTTCTGCCCCCCCAACCCGCACCCTACCCCCACCTTTTGCCCCTACCCCTACCCCCCCCTACACCCTAACCCCCCCCCGGCCCTACCCCTACCCCCCCTCGCCCCCTACCCTACCCACCCTACCCCCCCCATTTCTGCCCCGGCCCCCCCCCACCCCGCACACGCTCCCCCGTCCCTACCCGGCCCACCCTGCACACCCCTCCCCCTCCCCCGCCCCTACTCGGCCAACCCCACCCCCTCCCCCCCCCTCGCCCCCTCCCCGCCCCTCCACCCACCCCTCCCCCTCCCCCGCCCCCCCCGGCCACCTCCGCTCACTCCTCCCCCGCCCCTCCCCGGCCCCCTCCGCCACCCTCCGCCCACCCCTCCCCCCTCGCCCCTCCGCCCCCTTCGCCACCCCTCCCGGCCCCCTTCGCCACCCCCTCCCCGGCCCCTTCGCCCACCCCTCCCCCTTTGCCGCCCCCTCCCTGGCCCCTCCGCCCAGCCCGCCCCCTCCCTGGCCCCCTCCGCCCGCGCAGGGCCACCCCCGGGTCGGTCGGGCGGGGCGGGGCGGCCCTGCGCGGGCGGAGGGGGTTGGGCTGGGCAGAGGGGCCGGGGAGGGGGCAGAGGAGTGGGAGCTGTGGGCGGAGGGGGCCGGGGAGGGGCGGGGGAGGGGGAGCGGGAGGGGGAGGGGCGGCGGAGGGGTGGGCGGAGGTGCGGGGGAGCGGGAGGCGGAGGGGTGGGCGGAGGGGCGGGGGAGGGGGAGGCGGAGGGGTGGGTGGAGGGGGCCGGGGAGGGGCGGGGGAGGGGGAGGGGTGGGCCGGGTGGGCCGGGAGGGGGTGGGGGGGGTGGGGGTGGGGGGTAGGGGTGCGGGGTGTGGAATGGGGGGGGTAGGGGGGAGGGGGGGGGGGGGTGAATGGGGGGGGTAGGGTAGGGGAATGGGGGGGGTAGGGTAGGGGGGGGGGGGGAATGGGGTAGGGTGGGGGGGGGGAATGGGGTGGGTGGGTAGGGGTAGAGCGCGGGTGGGGAATAGGGGGGGATGGGGTGGTGGGGTAAGGGTAGGGCGCGGGTAGGGTGTAGGGGGGGGGGATAAGGGTTGGGGGGTCGGGGGGGGGTAAGGGGTAGGGGTAGGGGTAGGGGCAGAAGGTGGAGGGGATGGGGGAGGGGATAGGGCGCGGGGATGGGGGGGGGCGCGCGGTGTGGGGAGTGGTGGGCGCAGTGGGGAGGGGCGGCCGCGGGGAGGTGTAGGGGGGTGTAGGGGTTTTGGGGGCGGGGGATGCGGGGGGAGGGGTTTTAGGGGGCATGGGGCGAGGGGGGATGGGGCACGAGAGTGTGGGGGGACGGTAGGGGGTAGGGTGAGGGAAGGGGGGGGGGGTCGGGGAGGGGGGGAAGCTTAGGGGGTTGTGGGGGGCGCGTGGGTAGGGGCTCGCCCATACTTGCCTAAATGTTTACTTAGCCTCATTATCCCTCACTTGACCTCCCGCTCGCCCATCGACCCGCCTACCCATTAGAGGTGGCTGGGCAATTCTGATTATACAAATAAAAAATTTATGGTATATTTTTGTTATTAATTTAAGTTAATATGTTTTTTTATTTACTAATTTATGTGTTTTTTTTTAGGAAAATGGCATCAAGGAAAATTTTTGTGAATCTTTCTGGACCAAAGAGTCTTAAAGGTGTATCTTCAAAAAACAATGGTGAACGAACTCCACCTGAGCTCATTCCTACAAATATTTCAAGTGCTTCAAGTGATAAGAAGCTAATCTCAGATTGGAAAAGTTCAAAAGAGATGAAATTTCCATCAAGAGTCTGGTATGTGAAAGAAAGAGAGAGCACAACTGTGAATATATATCTATACATTGATATATCCCATAATAATGAAAATTTGGAGGTGATGGGAAGAGTCATAGATATGTGTTCGGTACCAAACACTAAATTTGTTTACGTACTAACAAAAGCTCCCAAGTCACATGAAAGGATTAAATACCGACTATCATATTCATTATATGACACGAGAGAGGTATCTACAAAGTTGTGTAAACAAATCGTAAATGAGATGACACAAAACATCGTAAGTATTGTTATTTGTATTTTTATTTTGCGTTTTGAAAGTGTCTCGCTATATTTTTTTAACTTTGTTTATATTAACATATGATATTTTGTTTGGCAGAATTTTGTTGAAAGCTATTCAATTAGGTTGGGAGGCATTCATTTCATAGAGCATGATATCATGAAAGTTGTCAGCCATTTTTACTCAGTGTCAGAAGAAGATATGGAAAACATGGAAAATGTAGTAATTGATGATGCTACAAAACTACATCCAAAGAATCAGAAAAAAAGGCCTCTGGTGGATAAATCTAGCAAGGGTAAACAAGTTACTTTTGAGGACGATGAAGTTGAAATTGACAATGAAGCATATGTTGCCATTACTGAAGATGACATTGGAACTGAAGAAGGTCGTAAAAGACCAAAAGTAACAATGCCCAAGAATAGATCTCTTGAGAATGTTATGACGAAAAAAAGTAGAGTTGAAGATCTTGAAGTAGTCATTACCAGCAGTCAAGAACCTAGTGAAACTTCAAAAGAAAGCAGAGAAATCATTACACCAGGAGCTGATTTAGATGATGGCATAATCAAAACAAACAAAATGTCATTTGACAGAATTTGACAAAGAGAAACTTAATTGATGGTGGTCGTACATTTCAGTTAAATGTCAGACAAACCTATAAGGCAAGTGAAGGACAATGCCAATATCAAATCAGAAAGCCACATCATCTGCATGTTCACAACTTGAAGACATTGATGAGGTACAATCCATATGCTCATGTGGTTAGTTATTTGCTTCTTGTTGATCCACTTCAAGTTCCCAACAATAAAAGCATTTGATAAGTCAAAATGTTTTGAATACAATTATTATGTGCTTGGGGGGAACCATTCTGTTGAAGCTCAAAGACAATTGATGGAGGAATATCCTAATAACCCACGTTTTGAAACAATGAATGTATCATTTATGCTGGTTTAAATGAAACAGAATCAAAGTTAGTGGCATTGGATCATAATTCAGATAATGAATATAGGATGTCTATGACTTTGATCCAAAAGGTTAGATTTATTCATAGTGAATTCCTAGAAAAATGTGGTGGGGATAGGATAAATATTACTGCAGATTTCCGAAAGAAATGTTGTATGGAAATAGGCTATCAAATTGAAGAGAAAACCAATTCAAAAGGTGAAAAAAGACAGTAGATATAGCGATTTATTCAAAGGTGTTGATAACATTTTCCAATTGGCATTTAGAACTGGAGATATTTGGAATTTGATTGATGACATTTTTAGCATGTGGGAAGACATTGGAATTAAAAACCAGAGGGTCAAAAAGTCTAAGCCATTGATATGTAGCAACAATAAATCAGCTCCTGAACTGAAGCAACTTCCAGACGATATGACCATCACGCCTTGGAGGGCGATGCAAGGAGTGAAAGATGAAAAAATTGTCAAAACAATATTATCTCGTGTGAGGTCAGGGGAATTATCATTGGAAGAAATGTCTGAAGAATTTCAAAAGTAAGTTTGCTGAATTATTTTTACTTATTTCCAGGATTATAGTTATCTTTTAAATAAAACATGTTGTTATTGGTAGTATTTGTTATACATATCATTATATTAACTTTTTCTTACTTTATCTATGCAGTCACAAAGTTTACATGAAAATTCAGGAACAAATGGTTAAACTGTTGAATGAAGATAGTTGGGATGATGTTGTACGCAACTATCCAGATTCAAGTTCTACATCAACATTAAAAGCTTTTTATCTTGCATTTAAAAAGGTAACTTGATTTATACATTCAGTTTTAATCATCTGTGTACTATTTTTAATTTAAAACTTACACATACATTTGTTTGTTTGGTAAAAGATGAGGAAAGAAGATAATGGAGCACCAGACAGTTTCAAGACTTTTATTGAAAAAATAAAGATTGAAAGGCTGAGAAAGCAACGTATTAAGAATGTTGAACTTGATCCAACTCTTAATCATTTCATTTGGAATGGGCTAGACACTATTCA
This sequence comes from Pinus tabuliformis, assembly GCA_031772625.1. Taxonomy (NCBI): domain Eukaryota; kingdom Viridiplantae; phylum Streptophyta; class Pinopsida; order Pinales; family Pinaceae; genus Pinus; species Pinus tabuliformis. The sequence continues at coordinate 1,039,792,579 of CM062816.1, read as the reverse complement.
ATATCAAGTAATACAAGGCGATTGTGAATACATTGCTAAACTCGTACCAAAAAGGGATTATGCCCTGGTTATTGCAGATATTCCCCATGGTTTCAATATTCCAAACATTTACTATGATAGTGACCCTTATACTTATCAAGCTTTTAATAAAGTGGTGGCTGGATTTATGGAAGTGACATCATCACCATTATGGAGATTTGTGACATTTCATTGAGACACACAATTGGCAATGGTATTGTCAAGCTTCAAGGGGAAAACAAATTCAAGGATGCAGCTTACATGGTAAGATGTTTAAAGGTATATTTGATTAATGTTGAAAAATTCATTTATGTACAAGTTAATTGAACTTTTACTATTTTATGTTACAGGCAAAAATCAAATCTTCTTAACAATGAAGATCAACAATTTATAAATGACTGTGAATTCATTCATATTGATAGTTGGGCAAAAGATGATAGCCATATGTCTATGATTTTTAATCGGGTGGACAGAAAGAGTCATAGCCAAATATTGACTTATGATGCTGTTGTGAGAAAACTAACATATGAAGACAAAGAAACGAAAGGAGAGATAGTTAACATTTATCAGAAACCACAATTATTGATTAACTATCTTATAGACATATGTTCAAATGAAGGAGATTGGGTTCTGGATTTATTTTCTGGCTCAGGTAGGTTTTGCCACATGGAATTGAAATTCAATATGTTCTTTTTTTTAATTAATATGTCATTGTACTAATTTACTTCATTATTTTTTTGTGGTTGATAATTAGGTACAACACTAGCATGTTGCCTTCAAAAAAGAAGAAATTGCATTGCAATTGAGAAAGATCCATTACAATGCAATTTCATTCAGCAAAGAATTAATGGTCTTCAATTTCTTCCAGATGCAATGCAAGAAATTGGGTTGAAGAAAGGGGACTTTATTGAATCACATGTGGCAAAAAAGGCAAAGGAACCCCAACCACCATTACATGGAATGTTTGGAAAGACATATATTGGGAGATTTGCAGACATCAAAGACCCATTAGAAGAGGAAATTGGGCAAAATGAAGCAGAAAATATTGTGGAAGATGACAATTATGAAACTCTAGAGGACGATGAGTTTGGATTACGTGACATTGTTGATTAAATTTAAGTTATACCTAGAAATCAAGCTTTGCAATGTTTTGACTCTGACATTTCATGAAAAGAATAATCAATGAATTAAAGTTGTTATGTGTTCAATATTTGTAATTTGTGATTTTCGCATTGATTTTTAAGTTAATTATTATTTTTTGAAAAAAAAGTTGTTATTATTATTTTTTTTGACATGAAATTCATAAAAAAAATTATTATTTGACCATTTTTAGTTAATAGTTTTGTATAAAAATTGTGATTTTGACATGTTAATTCTAGCAAAAAATTATCAAAACGTTTAGTTTTTTTGTTATATTTATGTTAAAAATGGTTATTTTTATGTCTATTGTTAAAAAATGTTGTTTTTTAGAAACAATTATTTCATGTGGATTGAAAAATTAATTAAGGATGTATAAATATGTAGATTATCTAAAATTCAAACTATCGACTTTCTAATTTAAAAACGCAAAACAATAAAAACCCCACTAAAAAAAAAAAAATTAAGATAGAGAACAAGAAAATATGAATAAAATGACCACTTCAAAAACTATCAAATTTAGAAAATAATTTTTTACATTTCACACACTAGAAAATTTAAAGTCAAAAAATAGGTCTTTTAAAAAAAGGGTGTGATGCAGAATACTCACTTTTTAAAATCAGCATGAAAATCACTACCATTCTAAAACTTAATGCACATGAACAAAATTAAAGTTCCAAAAACCATGTTCTAAAAAAAACATGTGTATTCTGCATCACCACTTTTGAAAATCGGGTCATTTTTTTGCTATCTCTACGAAACGGGTAACAGTATCAGTTCCCGTTTCAAAGTTTACATTGTTGAGGCCATTTCCATGGATTTTATCACAGATTTGTCGAGGACATCTAAACAACATGATTCCATCGTGGTTGTGGAAGACAGGTTGACAAAGGTAGCACACTTCATTCTAGTGAAGTATACTTATTCAAATAAGGATGTAGCACAGGTCTTCATCAGATTTGTGGTTAGATTGCATGGTGTTTCGAAGAAGATTATATTAGACAAGGATGCTAAGTTCACTTACAAGTTTTAGAAGGATTTGTTTGCAGGTTTAGGGACATAGTTGGCCTTCAATACATCTTATCATCTACAGAAATATGGATAGACAGAGAGGGTCAACATGATATTGGAAGATATGTTGAGGATGTATGTGATGCATTAGCAATGGAGGTGGGAAGAGTATCTTCCACTGGTTTAGTTCGCTTACAACAATGGGTATCAGGAATCTCTGAGGATGAGTCTATTTGAGGCATTGTATGGGTGGAGTTGTAATACTCCCATCAGTTGGAGTGATCCAGTTAACAAGGTGTTGATTGGACTTGATATGTTGGCAGAAATGGAACAGGAAATGCAAGTAATAAGGAAGAATATGAAGACATCACATGACAGACAAAAAATTTATGCAAACCATAAAAAGTTGTTTAAGGAGTTTTAGGTTGGGGAACATGTGTACTTTCACATCAAGCCCAAAAAGATATCCTTGTGGATTGGATCATGTGCCAAGCTAGCACCTTGGTTTTGCGGACCTTTCAAGATTCTTGAAAGGATTGGACTAGTAGCCTATTGAATTGCACTGCTTCCGACAGTGAAGGTCCATGATGTTTTCCATTTGTCATTGCTTAAGAAGTTTTTTAAATATGTTGATCATATGATTGATTGGTCTGTATTACAGGTGGAGCTAGATGGAGAACTCCAGCTAGAACCTCTGTGTATATTGCAGAGAAAGATGCTCATGTTCTTCAACTAAGCAATCAAGCAAGTTAAAGTGCAGTGGAAGCACTTTGGACCCCCAATGAAGCTACATAGGAGATAGCAGATCAGATGGAGGCTATGTATCCTTCTCTATTCATTGGTTGAGAGAATGTTTTTGGTATACACTTTGGTGTGATATTTTGGTATATGTATATATGTATGATGTCAATGTTGCCATGAGTTGTGTTATAAAGTTCCAATAAGCAGTACAAGTGTCATGTAATTATGGTTTTCATGTTGGATTTCTTTTTAGCAGATTGATCATTGTAAATATTGCAATGAGATAAGTTACAAATATCCATGGGCAGTATTTGTTTCTTTCAATAGTCTTGTTGGTTGTAGATGTCATTGAACACCAACAACAGTGTTCCCTCAAGGGGGAGGGTTTTGTAACATCCCTAGTAAAAATTCCATGTAATAAAGTTAATAGAGGAGCAATAATAACCATGGTTATGGGAAACTTATTCCAAGTTGAATGTTGGGCAAACAAATACTAGTGTGGGTGTTCATTTGGATTATCATGTCTAAGGAAAATGGTAAAGGCCTTGGAAAGGCATGAGGCATTAATTGACATTTTATTTATGAAAATAAAGAAAATTAGGAGAAAAGGAAGGTGAAAGGTAATAGGTTGCATGTGAGTAGGAAAATGAAGGAAATTAATGGAAAATTGAAGAAAATAGAGGCCTCGTTAATAAAAAGGCTTCTGAGGATTAGTTGGTACCTTTTGTTAGTTTAATTTTGGAGCTCTCTCTCTACTATCTCTCTCACACAGTCTCAGACATTTAGAGTTTTCTTGGAGCACTTCAGTATTAGATCAAGGAAAACAAAGAAATCAAGATGAAGTAGAGATCAAGCAAGGAAGAGTAGGATTAAGTAGCTACAACGAAATTATTTGTAGGTAGCAATTTGCATGTGTGATTTCCTTACTAGTTTTGGCATGCATGGTTATGCATGTGTGTTCTTGGCAATCTTATTTTCATGGGCATGGGTTTTTCCAGGTGTCACAATGTTCTTCAACCTTGTCTTGCCATTTTTAGATAGCCATGGTGTGATGGATTCTCATGTTTTTGGTTGAGCTGATTTATCGGATGGATTCGAAATTGAGTGAGGTGGATCTCTAAAACAAAGAACACATGGCCTAGTGACCCCTGAATTGGAATATGGGTTGCGGTAAAGCTGGATTTTGTGTTACCGTGGTGGGTCTAGGAATCCTCAACCGGTGAATGGTGGGATATACTGTAAAGACTAGAGGTGGGTGCTCTCCATCAGGCCTAGGAATCCCGATATGGGATATACGGTAAATCCTGGAGGATGGAGTCTTGATTGGACCTAGGAATCTCGGGATGGAATATAAGGTAAATAACAGGTACTAGAGTCTTGGTTAGGGCCTAATGATCCATTGTGGATTGCGGTAAATCCTAGAGACTAGGAGACATGAAAATTCCTCATGGTGTAGGTGGAGAAACTCTAGTGGAATCCATGCTTGTTTTGGCCTAGTGATTCGGTGAGGATTGTGGTAAAGCTTGGTTCTATTAATGAGGGTGAGGTGGTGTAGCCTAAGGAAGCCTTGGTTGATTTTTGGTTATGAGTCCCACATTCATGCTTGGAATATGACACAGTGGTGATTAGCATAAAGAAATATTTGATTCAGCGAATCTATGGTTGGGTGGTTCGTAGAAGTCCCATACCTGGTTGGCTTTTGCATCCATTAATAAGAGTTCCTTTCCTTCGTATTTTATGAGAAATTGTATTGGTTCATATGTGGGATTCATGTCTGATGTATCCCTATTATTCTGTTGTTTATATATTGGTTATGAGTATGTTTTATGGCAATAATGATGTATGAATTTCATCATGTTTTGATTTGTAAATGAACGAACAATGAATATATGACCTAATAGATGATAATGTAGCTAATGTGATAAGGCATCAATTCTTCTTAGTGATTCTGAGATAAGTATGTGACCCCTATCCTCATATATGTTGTTATGACTTGTAGATTGCATACTTGTGACATGTTTGATGAAATTCCTGTCATGGCTAGTAGGGGTCCAGTTAAGTCCTTGTTCAAATATTTACATTTTTATCAATGTTCCAGTGTTACTTTTCATTCCTGAAGGTTTCATGGAGTTTTGGGTGGTGGCCTGAGTCTTGGCCCTGAAAAGGTGGCAGAGATTCCAGGGTCACAAGCTCAGAACTAGCTGAAAAAGACCCTAGTCACTTGCATGCCATGCTTTGAGAGCAATTGGAGGGCCCCAACCACCTGCATGCCTATGTCATGAGAGTGTTTGAGGCTCTAGTGCAGTGAAGTGTCAAGTTGTCTCAGGGGTTGCTCACTTGGAAGGGTTGGTTGACTCCTGTAGGTTTTGTGACATGTGTAGAGGGTCAAATTGGTTGTGTTGTGTTGGTTCCACTTCCCTAACTATACATGGGGAGTTGAATCAGATTGTAGTAGCCTCTCATCACATGTTTACCTCAGCGAACTGATTAACTTGGGTAAATGTGGAAGGAGGGTGTTACAGCTCCCATGGATGAAGAAGGCAAATTAATACTTATTCTAGAGACCATTCCATAGGTAAGGGAGAAACAATTGAGAATTAAGTAATCTTTCAATATCTCATCAAATGAAAAGGCTTTCCCTTGGAGGATGCAACATGGGAAGGGGAGAAGAGTCTTAAGCATCATGATCTACGTGTGCTTGAGGAAAAACATTCTTTGGGTGGGGAGGAAAATAATGTCCCCAAATCAAACCATGAAAACTAACATAAAGTCGACTGTCCTTTCCTTATCTTACCCAAGAAGAAAGGACGCATTGCCACATTGGGTTTGGGCACGTGCAGGTGGATTAGTGCACATAGATAAGATTAAGCGTGAATGGGAGTTATTTGGAGCACATGCATGAGAGAATTAAAGACCACTGGGGTGTATCCACTCATTTAAGAATGATTGGCACTTTTCTTGGAGTTAGATACAATGCATGCATGCATGGGGAGATCACTAAGATTATAGTATAGTTAACTAGGAGCAAGTCTTTTTCTCTCCCACTTCACAACAATATGACATGAGTTAGATTAAGAGTATCTCCACCAGAATGAGTGCATGCATCTTCTCTCCACTTCTAATTCAATTGAACTCAAGCATGCTTCATTAGCCCTATGCATGGCCATATCATCCTAGTTCACCTTTAGTTAACCAAAATGCATGGAAGAGAACTCCAAGAAGACTAGTGAGTTAACAAAGCACATCTCCTTGAAACTTTCTCTTGACTCAGTGCTTGAACACTTTCTTTTGGGTCATCCTCAAGTCAACAAGGAACACTTGCACATCAACTTGAGTCTCACTAATGCACGTGGGTTGAAGACAAAATCTTGCATGGATAATTTGACTTCCATAGTTGATAAAATGAGAAGGTAGCTTTGGTAGATGTGAGCTATATGTTGTGAGTTTTCTATTCAATGTTGCTATAATTTTGGGCTTAAGGTATGACAACCTTGAGTATCCCTAGTTTCAAAAAGACATATGGGCTCCCCTAGTCAAAAGGGTGTGTTTTAGTGAAAGAGTTTCGGTTTGTGAGACTCTATCACATCATCTTTTCTGGGCTACAATCATTCATAAGGATTGCAGGTCAATTTGGAGAGACAATTTAGAGGAGAGTTTTAGATTTGTGTTTATTTCAGCAAAAAATATTCATATTTCTTATTTTTTATTTTATATGCAAATTAGATTCTCTTGTTCTCTCCGTTTGGAAATATTGTTATTTTTCTAGCATCTCTATTTGAGGATATTACACCTTTTAGGGGTATTTCTTATTGGATGCTAGGTAATTTTTGTTAAAATTATAATTTTGAATATGATGAAATTGCTATTTTTGATGTAAAAATGAATTCAACACTTTCCAATTGTCGTTATCTAACTATTTTACATTTTGGAGTTTTTTCAAACATATTTTTTGGTTAAATTTACCCAGAATCTAGTAGGAATTTGTTGGAACAACAATTTGATATGTGAACTCTGCATAATCCCAAAACCTCAGGATTTAAAACTTAAAATAGTTAGACAACACCCTTTCCAACAAAATTATTGTTACAATGTTAATATTTAAAAAAAACACAATCTGAAAAAAAAAATTGAATTTCTCAAAAAAAAAAAAAAAAAAAAAAAAAAAAAAAAAAAAACTTAGAACAGTTAGACACGCACACAAAAAAAACAAAAACCTTAGTATTATGATATTAATATTCGATATCAGTTTTTCGTCCATCTCATGAAAATAATTCTTATTACATTTTAAATAAAAAAATGTTTATTTCAAACTTAGAATAGTTGGACAAAGAAAACTTATTGTTACAATGTTAATATTCGATATCCGTTGTTCATCCACCTCAAAAAATTCTTATTACATTTTAAATAAAAAATGTTTATTTCCCTTTAAATGTATTTAACTACATGTGGTAAGTTCATCAACATACAAAATTGAAGTGAGTATTCTTCCATTCATGTATTCGGTTAAGAAAACTACTCATCATCTTCAAATATTCACTTTTAACTCTTAATCTTTTATACGCAACAATATCACCGCCTTACTGCACCCACTATTAGGTGGCATTCTAAGGATGATGATGGTGATGATGCGTGGCTTTTAGAGATGTCTCATACATATGTTAAAAGGATGTAGTGATAACACAGTAGTGCTCGCCTCCTTTTCACTCGGATGAGATGGAATTTTAATATTTAGTTTATTTTCATATTCATTTATTAATTGAACAATATCACTCATTTGTATTATTGCAATTTTTTTACTGCGTTTGTAAATTAAGTTGTTCTTATTGGTTTTTTTTATAATGAATATGGATACAGATTTTTATTTAAATGTTAAGTTTTTAAATATTTAAATTTAAATTTGAATGATTTATAATTTTTTCATAAATAATGGTGGGAATTTTAATGGTTTTTCCATGATAATTTCTATTTTATATTAGAAATTAATTTATCATTTATAATTATAATATAAGATGAGTGAGATTTGGACATTAATTTAATAAATTAATTAATCATATAACCAAATAAATAATTATAAAAAAGTTAAATATAATATGTCATTGAATAATAATTACTCTCTCACTCACCCATTTCCTTGGTTGGTCATATTTCAATGTTTACCATACCACCATAAACAAATACAAGGAAAAATGAGATATTATGAAAATATATAGCTATATTATAAAAAATTTGTGTTAGAAAACAAATTAAATAGATCAATATATATCTTTATTCCTGTGAAGAAAACAAATAGGTATATCATTATGGCCTAATAAAAGAAAGCAAAGGGTATTAGTCATTGAAAGGAAAATATTTAAAGAAAAAAAAGATAATCATTGAAAATATGTCACATAATTGGTGGAGAGAAAGAAACAACTATTAGGAGATTTTGTTTGAGTCATTACAATTACTCTAAAAATCTAGACAATGGAACATATTTATGAAGATAATATTGCTTACTCTCACATTGAAGCATATAATGATCATAGTCAATAAGATGATAAAGTGTGGTTCAAGCATTAAGAGATTCGTAGTAATGAGAGGTATACACAAAAAAATATTTTAATGTGACAAGAGATGACACAAAACTTGGGTTTGTATGGTAAGATTTATAAATTTGCTTAAGAAGCGTGCACTTGATAATCAAGGACAATCAATGGTTGGTAGGAATGATGTGTTACTTTTAAGAGTATTCACAGTGCTAAGGGAAGAATCACAATTACATATTAAGCGGACACATAGTGTTTGTTAAGAATTACGTATTATTTTAAAGGGTGTCTACATTTGTAAGGGAAGGACCACAAATACATATTAAAAGGACATCTAGTAGTGGTTGTATGGAATGATGTATTATTTCGAGGAGTATTTATATTTGTAATGAGAGGATTACAAAAAAATTATCATGAGAAGTCTTTGGTTTTCTTCCAAGCTATACATCATGTGAAATATGCATATCTAACATATTTGGCAAAAATAAATTCTAGCTTAAGGGTTATAAGACATAAAAATATCTTTTATCCATATTGAAGGTTTAAATTATAAAAGAGAGAGGAGAGAGGAGACTTTGAAGCTGAAAAAACATACGACTATTCACTCAATCAACCAATATTATAATGAAAGGGTCATTACCTTTATTGACACCCTTGGTGGCATAAGCATCATGGTATGTTGAGACTAATACTTTTTTGGAAACTAGAGCTTATAATTAATGTGGGATGTCACTCAAGGGGAGAGATATTTTAAAGTTGTAAAAACTATTCCAAAATGTTAACTACAATGTATCCAATAGAAATACAAATAATAAAACACATAATAATGAAACATTGAACAATTGCACAATTGATTGAATACTAATGTTGAATCATCTATCTTCAATTATCATCAAAAGTAATATTGTGTCTAAGAATATCATAGACAATACTTGTTTGAAATTGTGCAATAGTAAATAATTATGTACAAAGTGATAATAGTGGTGTCTTTAGTGTCTTTTCTTAGTGTAATACTCATTTTGAAAGAAAGGTTAAAAGTGAAGTTTAGTTTGGAAGGTATAAACACAAATTTTTCCATAGACAATGTATTTCGATAACTAAGAAAGTCCATAATTTATGAAACCCTGCCATCCTTTTAATATTAGGGATAAGATTAAGGAGGTGTAGGCGGCCTATATGTTCTTATCATCCAATAAAATTATAGTTTGTCATCAAAATTGCTTCTATATCATATTTTGTTTTTCGTTGTTATAATGTAAGATATTTGTGCTTAGAATCAAAAGGTGGTAGTTTGCATAGTTTAGGACATGTATATCAAACATAGTATTGGTAGTGTATGAGTATTCATTGGGTTAATGAAATAAGTCAACATGGATTGTTTCTAAAAATTGATGTTGTTAAGGTTCATGACATAGTGGATTGGTCCTTTATTGTATATATTTTTTCATGGTTGGGCTTTGGTCAATGATTTGGGTACAAGGTTAATGCTATTTTCCCTAGAACTTTTACATTTTATCATGTCAATGAAGGGTTTACACATAAGAATATGCTATGTAAGTCAATTAATCAAGGTTGTTTTTTAGTAGCATATCGTAATGTTCTTGTAGAAAATACTTTGGGTTTCCCATTTGAGATTGTTAGCATACAAGGTCAAATTAGAGGCATTTTGGTTCTATAATAAAGGGAAGTGATTAATAATCACTTTGTAGATGGTTGCTTTCTTTCCATTCAACTTTCTTAATGTTCCCTTAGAAAAGCTATGGATTGTTTGTGAGTTTTTGGAATTGCAATTAGGGTCATTATGAGTGATGACAAGAATAATTATTTCTTGATTGGAAGGATAATTTTCCTTGGTTATCTCATTCTTGGAGACATGTGAAGTATGGTGATATTCTATATGCTTTTTGGGTGTTTTATTTGGTGTTAATATTTCTCTGTGAAAGATGTGTGCATGGTGTCTTGAAAAGATTGAGAGAAAAATCCAAAGGTTGTGGTACAAAGATCTTCTATTTTCAAGTTAACTATTCTTAATAAGATATATAGACTATTCATATCTATTTTGTTTCCTCGTGGTTTCTTTCAACTCTTCAATTTTTTCATTTGGATAAACTATTAAGAAAGTTCCTTTGAACTAATTATTGTGGTGCTCAATCCATTTCATTAATCTTGTGGGATATTTGTACCATCTCAAGGATCAAGGAGGGATTGACCTTATCGACACTAAATTGCAAGCATCAATATCGCATATAAATGGGTTTCCTATTACTTGTTTGAATAAGTTCCTTGGAAATGTTTAGTGGTTCATATTTGCTTCTAGTGAGCATTATTATAGGTTCTATGAACATTTCCTTATTAATTATATCCTTGTTACTTATGATTCTAAGATTATTATATCTCTTGTGATTCACAATATATGTGAGACTTAGAAGAGGAGGTTTGGTTTAGCTTACCACTCAATTTGAATGATGAATGATCAATTTGATATTGTGATACACTCCTTGAAACTCCTTGTAACATACCTAACCCTTAAACATTTTTTAAAGAGGTGAGGTAATATAAATTTTCCATCTTAAACCAAACTCCAAAGCCAAAATTTTAGCTCACAATTTCATTTTACTCTTTGAGATCTTTCCAACAATTATACTTAAGTTTCCAAATCCAAGTTACAGGAAAGGATTTATAACCCTTTGAATATTTCTTTGAGCATCCTCTTTCACTTGCCACATCAACACTTGTACTATGCCACATGAACATTTGTATTATGACACATTAACTTTAGTACCATGCTGCAACATTATGGCCATGTGGAAACCATTTAGGACATGTCCTCATCCTCATTGGCGCAAAGGAATTTTCTTTTATTGGTGATCAACCTTTTATCCTACCAATTTATTGGCCCACAAAATTTTTCCACTTCCAACCCATCTTGTTCTACCATGATGTCGTGTTTCTTCTTTGTTTTTCCTTTGCTTTCCTTGTCTTTGTAGGACCTCATTTTTATTGGTGATTGCTTCTTCTTTTTTCACCAGTCCATCAAGAACAACCCTTTTCCTCCATTGAAGGCTTCTTTTTTTTATAACTTATCATTTTCTATTTGTCATTGTATCGACAAGATCTTATTTTTTTTTTTTCCAGTGAAACATGTCACTTGCTTGATGGCTTGTATTTTCGTTTCCTTTTTATCACCACCTTACTATTCTTTCTTCCTTGTCTTCATTTTCTTTGCTTCTTTTCCAAGTGGTCATGTCACCATCTCGAAGGAATTTTTATCAACTAATCCATGAAATGTTTCCCTAACTTGAAGGAATTTTATCGACTAAGACAAGAAATTTTTCACTAGCTTGAAAGAATACATACTGACTAAGCCAATTTATGTTTCACTAGCTTGAAGGAATATTTTGTTTTCATTGGGTTCTCTTTTCTCCTTGCTGGTATATTGACGCTCCTTAAATTCTCATTAGTGCATTTTGTTTTTCCTTTATTTATGTCAGGGCATCACAGTTATTCTTTCCACTGAAAGATCATCTTCCATTTATTATCGATGACCAATATTATTCTTTCCATTGAAATGTATCAACCCTCAATAATATCCCTTCTTTTTTGATACACACATATTAACTGAGTCCCTTAGGCTTATATACTTAATCATTTTTGACATGATTTCTTATTAAGTTCTTCAAAGGGGTTACTAGCATACTAGCTTATCAGAGGCCTTCATTAGTAACTCGAACTAACCTTCATGACACATATGTGAATCCATACACAAGCCATAGTATTTCAACAATACATACATGCAATCTTGTGCATACAATTACATGCATTTCAAATCCAAATCAACCTTTCTCATGCACAAATAGAAATACATCAAACACAACTATGTTTAAAATTTTATTCATTCCATTGATGATAAGAATATATCCTTCTTACTATAATAACTCTATCTACTATTTAAGGATAATCATGAGATAATTTAGATACCAGAACCTTGTTCTTAGAGCATTTATCTCCAGCAACCAGTGTAAACAAAAATTCAAGCAAAAATTTTAAATCACCCCTATCAATATTGATTAATTAATTAAGCTTTCCATAACAATCTTGATCCCATAAGAAGCTTGATAACTAAAATTAATTTTGATGGCCTATGATTATCATCCATGCCTATATATATATCTATATAAAATATTCTTTATACATGATTATGTTTATACTTTATTTCAGATGTTTTGTGAAGACCAAAATACCTTTGTAATAGCTACAAAATCAATGGGTTCTTTCTTTAACTCTCTTTATCTCCAAAAATAAGAGTTAAGACTATATTGGACTATATGGAGTCCTATAAGTGGCTCCAAACATTCACTAGGCCACAACTACATACTCACAATTATTCCCTACCTTAACCCTACAATTATTCAATCTTCTTTCCCCGACGATCCTTTTTCAAGGCATCACAATATATAATTATTTTGCATTTCTTTATACATGTCAATGATAAGTAAGAGCAACATCTATACCATGCAATGAATCAAACATTCATAAGTTTTTTCCCATAGAATTAGGGAGATCAAATCTAATAATTCCATAAGCCTCCAAGTTTATCTACTATGGACTTCGAATAAATAAAAGGGTAAATTTAACCAAGTTTGTTGGTCATTAAATTTGAATTCACTTCTCCTATGAAGTACCTCAACAAAACCAATATAACATCTAATCATTCACTTAACACATATACACCATATTCACGGTTCTTGCTCCTTCTAGGAGTGATCACATTAGCACATCAAACTCATATGTATGCATCCACTATTCATTTCATCTACCTCTACTATCCAACTCAACATAAAATCACATACAATTGTAAATAGAGATGTTCATTCACTAATATTTCTCATAGTAGAGACATTCCATGCAATTTAATGAGACAACAATAAATCGTTCACACATCTAAATATACATACATGTCATTAAGTAAAGCAACTTATCTACAGTATGAGATACCAAATTGTCTAGGAACAAACCATTTTCCACTTAACCATAGGCTCAATTTCACCTTGATTTCTATATAGTTGACCACCCTAATCAAGGCTATGATACCACAAGTGAAACTAAATTTATCTCAAGTACGGGTGAAAATGAAGGTTGTCTCCTTCATCAACAAAAATAATGCAATGATCTTTATTCTGATTGAGTCCATGGCTTCCACGAATTTCCCAAATGCTTCCTTAGTTGTTTCGCAACTGCACTAGGTGTTGAATTTTATTAGGGCTATATTGTTCTTTGCTTTAGATAATTGCATTTCTTCATTTACATATTAAATTCACCCCATACAATCATATCATTATTCAATTTTACAACATTATTCAACAACATATGCAATTATGTAGAAAGAACAACATCATCATCAATGCAACGGAACATAAAGGAACAATAAAAGAAAACAATTCACACATACAGACACCAAGATTAGTCTGAGACTAGGGAAAAACCCACTACGGAGAAAAACCTTTCAAATTCTTCTTCTTATTAAATTGTCATTGAATATTTAAGAAAAGAGAGAGTACAATGATCCATATCTTTATCCATACAACAATCGACCAAAAACAACTAAACAACGTTCAAGAGATGATTCCAACAAATGTACTGATAAGATATCACTTAACCAGGCTGTAGTCAACTTTAGACATATGCAGTCAACTATAGTCAATTATAGAAAATGTAAAAACAAACCTACTTCCAACCGCAGGGAAGACATGATGTGTGTGCGATTGAAAGGCTTTAACCGCACGGATGAGCCGACTTGCATGTTTTGCACAAAAATTTCACCATGGCAAGCCTGTAGCTAAGGCTCAAAACCCTAAAACAAAAATCTGATCTTTGGACCCTGTAATTTCAACTTCATGTGGACCAATTCTCTACTGACCTTCCTTAGACCTGTGCTAACCAAAACCAAAGAAGATAATAGAATAATTCCTCATAATGATCATCAAATGAGGGTCACTTTACTTGTATCTATAGTCATCCATGGGTGTCCAATTTCTCTTTTGGAATGACCTATCATTTTGTGCAGTTGTGGGATTCAAAAATACACTTTCTCTTGTCCAAATTGAGCGGTTCAATAGTCAAAACTTATCCTCTTGAAAAGAGGAATCTAGTTCCATGATTAGAATTTGTCATTGAGTTTCCAAATTAACACTCCATCTCATCTAGGGAGAAATTGCAATTGCATCACGTAATCATCACAAGTATCCTGTCATCAAATCATATCATATCTCAAGTATCTTGTCATAAAATGTCATCATTTCTCATCTCAATTAATCTAAGCTGATCTCTGCTTATCCCTACTTATATCTTGATTGTCTTTGCTCATATGCTGAACATTCTCGAATCTAAAAGAAGAATAATTTGATATCGGAGGGGATTTTGATCCACCACTCTTTATTCATTGGGGAGCCACTACTACAACCCAGAATCACTACCAGTGGGGAGCCTGATGCTATTATCAGGGAAACATAAGAGAGCTTATAATCAGGGAACACATCTCAACCTGAAACCACAGCAGTGAGCTCAGTCTCAACCCATAATATAATGACAATGAGGAAGGTCCTATGGGACACTCTCACCCCAATTCATCTCATAGGGGAGTAAAAAATTCCACCCTATGTCAAGTAATAGGAGTCATAACATAGGGGAGCAAACATCTTCCACTATATGTTGATCAACAATCTCTCGTCCATCCTATTTTCCACTGATCTTCCCAATAATGATCCTCAAGAGTCACGTGGGAGAACACATGCATCATAATCATCTTGGGTTGTAACCTCCAAGCGCTCTCTTAAGCTGTTGGCCAAACGAGGAGTGGTATTCCCAACAAGCCCATCTTGTGGGTATGATGCCAACTAGAGTATACTCTGCATATACCAAGACAGGGGAGAAATATCTCTGATCCTATGGGTAATAGATGAGGGTGATACCCTATTGTTCAGAGATCTCTCAACCCCAAGATCCCTCCATCTCAATTCCTCACCCCGAGAGCTCAGACATGGGGGAAGATTTGGTTAAGTGTCCCCGATCAATCCTACTCTCTATATATCATAAACATATCATCATGCTCATATCTAGTATCAACTTAAACAAATTACTGAAGAGTTTAATCATAATGTCTCAATAGCAGCAAGAAATCAAATCAAACATTATATTGGAACAAATATATCACAAAAATGATACCTTATTCATCCTCCCTCTTATGGAGGCAACAACCACAAGCCTAAGCTTGACTTGTACACCAACATTGTCTCAATATATGAAGATATCTCAGTCCCAACTATATATGGGATTCTCTTCCAATCGAATCCCACATGTTATCATTGCAATGTTTCACTGTCACATCCAAAACCCATTCAAAATAGCTTTCCAAAGAGTTTCTTCGACCTGCCTCATAGCTAGCCATGCTAGCAACATTACACTCAACCTCCACCATGCTTAAATCTATGGAATTTTCATCCAAAATATCATGGCAGATTTCATACTAAAGTAGCACCTAGATGTGCTCACCTCATCAATAACAATCCCAAACAACATCAGTACATCCATGCAGTCACATATCATAGGAAGAGTATCCTGGACCAAAATAATTATCATCCCATGCAAATATGTTGAAGTGTGCTTGGCGGCAACCCAATGTGTATGAAGCGGCTCAATCATGAATTAACTTAAGTTGTTCTTCGCAAACATATATCGGTATGGGTGTTTACACGAAACATCAATGCCTCAATCAACTGTTGGTTTCCAAGTTAGGTTCAACAACATCTCTTCATAACTTCTTGAAATTCAATCAGAGTGTCCAAGGATTTTCTTTTCCACTTTCCAAAATCTTTCCAATAGCTTCATGATATAGATTTTATTTTCCAAACTTTACAAAATAATTCATCACACCATGATACTTCATTTCAAACTTCAGAGGCCAAATCTCTCTTACTTTTACCATCAGAGGCTCATTACCTATCAAGAATGGATTATCATCATATAAAACCAAAATCAAAGGCATACCTTGGACCACTTTTGAAGTAGAAATTTGGATCG
The DNA here is from genome assembly GCA_031772625.1 of Pinus tabuliformis. NCBI lineage: Eukaryota > Viridiplantae > Streptophyta > Pinopsida > Pinales > Pinaceae > Pinus > Pinus tabuliformis. Next base: position 1,039,776,071 of record CM062816.1, on the reverse strand, counting down.
ACACATCTTCCTGGTTTCACTATGTAACTGTCAATGCAGATATACCAGGCTCGTGGAGATTTCTTCATACATTTATGAAAACGTAACACTTGACCAAACCAATATGCTCATCCTTACACAAATAAATACTATGAAAGTAAATCAACTAAGTTAACTTATCAAGCCTTTAGATGCTAAATCAAAACTAATATCAAAGTCATAAAAGTTTCTACCAATGTCACTGTTACAAACTCTTCGTACTAGGTAGAGCTCATATACAAATACCAAGTTATGATTTAATCTATTGTCATGTCAAAAAATTGTTATTAATCAATATCAAACTCCATCAGGCCATCCATATAATCATAATATGAATTATTTTTTCATTATCAAGGATAAGTCATATAAGTTTATGCCATCTATTCATTATGAGATTTTTTAAATAAAAATCATTGCATATTGAATTACCACTATTTATACTTCAACTAATGTGCCAATACCAATGTTAATCATTGAAATTCATTATGCCCATATTGTCATGTCACATCAAGGTAAATCACCATTGTCAAGTACCAAATCTGATCAAAACTCTAACTTGTTATCATTGTGAATTCAATCAATCCATAAGCCAAAAACAAATCTATCACCTATCAAGCATCATGTCAAAATTATAGTACCAATAAACCAAATCTTGTCAAACCCTTGCAACTATTATCAAATACTGTCATATACTAGCTTCACTGATCAAATCAAAATAACATACTTGATATGCATATTTTGGTCCCCTATAAACACAAGTTTAGTTAACACATTTACATTCTCTATAGTAAGTCAAACATTCAAACTTCCCTAGTCATACAAATTTCTATTGTGTGCTCCATATCTGTAGGACTATCATACTCCTAGTGTGTTCATAGGCACAACCGCACCCGTAGGCCTTCTTTCGTGCAATTGGCAGGCTTATAACTACACTCTTAAGCCTCTTTTCTAGTGGTTGGGACTTAAACTAGGAGAATCCTTCTCTTCTCATACCAAAACTTGTTGCAAACTAACAACACCATATATTTTACTATTCATGTCCAAAAATATTACTTCAACATTAAAGAATATTATATACATTTAATGCAAATGATAATAGGTGTAGGGATCTTATGGGGAGTTCCTCCCTGTTAATGAGAAGCCACTTCAGTCATAATCATTCAAAACATCAACGTGTTTAACATAATAATGTCATGCATCAACAAAATTGTTAGATCATGAAATAAAACTATTTCAAGTTCTAAAACATATATCCATCATGGTCATAACATGATAGCATTAGCTACTTCATCATCACATATGAACATGACATCAGATACCTTTGCACTTTGGATCACTTACTTGTCATGGGAAACTATATCTCTTCTCTTCCTTTACTAGCTATCTTTTCCTGCGCCTTAGATTATCCTTAAGAAGGATCCACTTATCACATCTCGTTAAGAGGTTAGAACTATAAAAATACTCAAATATACATGCAAGAAGTACAATCAATGATCAAATAAATAAATCTAAAAGAAATTAAAGAAAAAAAGGAGTAACATAAATTGAAAAATTACTTATCTTCAATGAGAGGTGATCATCTCCCTCTTGAACTGGTCTTCAAGAGTCATGATTGACCATTTTCTATATAGAATTATTTCCTTCATTATATTTCAACCATCTTCATCAGCAATTAGGCCTAATTGAGAATATCTCATTTATCAAACTGATCACATGTGCTAGAACATCTTCACATTGATCATGCTAGGTTTTCTAGATTGCATATCTCAAATCTTTTTCATAATCCAGGGTTTCTTCTAAACCCTAACCTCACAATATCCATCACACCCTAATAACCAAATTTCCTAGGGTTTTCTTCAAACTCTAGCCTTCTTTTAGGTCTCCTCCGTATTCTCTTACTTGAATCAATGGTGTCTTCATAGGGGTTATATTAATTACTTTTCTTCAGCCAAGCTCTAGTACCATGTTGAGTTTTCTTAGTGATATATTGTTCTTTGCATTACATAATTGAATTTTTTTTATTTACATATTAAATTTGCCCCATGACATCATATCATTATTCAGTTTTACAACATTATTCAACAACATAAGCAATTATATAGAAAGAACAACATCATCATCAATGCAATGGAACATAAAGGAACAATAGAAGAAAATAATTCACACATAGAGACACTAGGATTGGATGGAGACCAGGGAAAACCCACTATGAGGAAAACCCTTTCAAATTATTCTTCTTATTAGATTGTCATTGAATGTTTCAACAAAGAGAGAGTAAAATGATCCATATCTTCTTCCATACAACTATCCAACAAAAACAAATAAACAACATTCAAGAGATGATTCCAGAAAATGTACTAATCAGATATCACTTCACCAGATTGTAGTCAACTTCAGAGCTATGTGGTCAACAATGGAAAATGTCAAAAACAAACCCTACTTTCCAACTGAAGGGAAGACGTGATGTGCGTGTGGCTGAAACGCTTCAGCCACATGGATGAGATGGCCTACATACGATTGCAACCAAAATTTCCCCATGGAAATCCTGTGGCTGAGGTGAAAAACCCTAAAACATAAGTGCAAGCTTTGGACCCTTTAATTTCAACTTCATGTAAACAAATTCTCCATGAACTTGCCCCATACTTGTGTGAACCAAAACCAAAGAAGAGAATATAATAATGCCTCATAATTATCATCAAATGAGGGTCAATTGAATTGTATTTATATCCAACCATGGGTGTCCAATTTCTCTTTTGGGACAACTTGTCCTTTTGTGCACATGTGGGCTTCAAAAATACACTTTCCCTTGTCCAAATTGAGCGGTTCAATAGTCACAACTAGCCCTCTCGAAAAGAGAAATCTAGTCCCATGATCAGAATTTGTCACTGAGCTGTCGAATTAACAGGGAGACGCTTCACTACATGTGTAGTCCCTTAGTGTTCTCCCTTCTTAGTGCATCCATGCTCACCTAGTGTGGATATATTTGTATCCCTCTATGCTTAGTTTAGGATTTGGATTCTTTTTCTTGAAATCATGGTAGTAACTTGAAATATTTATGCTCTACACTCGTGCTCTCTTTTGTTCTACATTTTCAACTTTGATATCTCTTCATTGAATTTAATATTTCTTCTCTACATGCTCACTATTTTCCTGATTGATCACATGTTTTGCACCCATGAGTCTATGAAAGATCAACATCCAAACTCATTTCCTTCTACTAAATTCTCTCCCCTTCTATTTCTTCTCATACAATCCTTTTCTTATTCCTTGAGCCTTCATGATTGTTTGATCTCTTCCAAGTAAGACATGGGAAAAAGTTGAATTCTCTATGGTTTCTCATTTAATCACTACCTACATTGATGTCTAAGTAGACTCTTTAACCACCACTCAAAGTCCATAATTATGACATGTGACTACTCCAACTACTATGTTTCTATCATTCAATTAGCATCATGTAAGACATAACAGGTTCAAATGCAAATTTCTCTATATGGATTTGAAAAAGTAACTCGCACCACCCCTCTCACCAATGTCCACTCATAATATTAAAGTGTGTATCAAATCTTGTATATTCCTAGTCAATTGTGTTATAATTTCATTAATCAATAAAACACATATGTATACATTATTTCTAGGTCAATCTAATCCATCTTGTCATCATTAGATATTCATGCCAACATAAGTAATACAAACATCATTAATCAGAATGAATGACAAATAATTTATGGGATTAATATGGAGTTTCTACACTCCTCCTAAGGAAACTAATAACCAAGGGATTTTTAAATGGAAGGGTGTTAAGATAGGAAACCCACAGATTGAAAGTATTGACATAATATGTCAAGGGAATTTGTTGTATTATGTTTGAATCAAGTATCAATTTAGGAGCTTCAATAATTAACCAAGAAGGTGAGTTGAATAAGCTTAATTTACAGGCTACAAGCCCTATTTGTATAGATTGTTGTGAATATATGGTAAAACCATTAATGCTTACAATCCCTATAGCTTGTACTAGTACCTATGTCTTTGTTATCAGGCCTAATTTTTCTCACCAAAATGGTTTTGAGTGATTTCAACTGAAAACACCACTATGGTAGTTATAATATTTATGCCGTAAGGCGTTTCCCTTTGAAATGAACCCCCCAAAATGTCTTTGTGTCTTAATCGTAGCCGTTAGATGTAATGTTAGACGATTGGAGAGAAATCAGCCGTTAGATGTAATAGGTTAAGGTTTTTTAGGGTTTAGAAATCAGCGGAGGGCGTGGGTTTTGAGGAGGTTGGCAGCGGACCTACGGAGGAGGGCGACGGATCTGCAGAGAAGGGAGAAGGGTTTCCATGAGGGCCACACGTCTCTTTCTTCGCTGCATGAGGGCCACGTAGGCCGTTTTTTCTTGCCTCTGATGTTTCAGGTACCTGGAGGAAGTAATGAAATTGTTGGAGTCTTTTATAAAGCCAATGAATATGCTTCGCTGAATCCAAACTTTCTTGGGTGTGTTGAGAATGCTTTGGGCATACGAGAATGGCTGGAATCTAATGGTCACCAGTAGAATTGAGTTCCCTCTGTGAACCTGTATTTTGTTTTTGCATTCCCAGAAGCATTAGCCTGCTAGCATACCCACTTCCTCTGTTCAGGTAAGAGGCTACATCACATCCTGTGATTTTATGCTCCGTAATTTCCTTTCTTTTAATGGTTTGTTTGCAGCATTTAAACACTTGATTTAGAATTTTTGTTTTTTAACCTCTTTTGAATGGTTTGTAAATATCTTTTAATGATCTTCACTTATCTTTTAATGAACTGATTCCTTTTTCAATGCAGTGGCTATTGACGGTTTTCACTTTGGCTTTGGTTTTTCATATCAAATACTATATCAGGTGTTCCAGTGATCTCAGACCTTCAAGATTCAGGGTTTCTAGTTTGACACGCACATTTTTGTTGAGAAAATTAAGATGTTCAAGATATGAAAGATCTGTCAATGTGTTTAATTCTAAGCAAAATTCCATGCATAGTTTTTCCAGTGATCTCAGGCCTTCAGGATTCACGGTTTCCTGTTTGATGCACCCATTTATGTTGAGATATTTTAGATGTTCAAGATTTGAAATGTCTGTCAATGTCTTTAATTCTAAGCAAGATTCTAGATTTGTGTTGATTTATATGTGCAGTGGCAATGTCTATCCGCTTGTGATTACTGCACATCCATCAGAACCTAATCAGTTTTCCATTAGGTTGACTGGGCGTTGTCTCAACACCAGCTTGTAGAAGTTCTTCCATGTTCACATTGTCAACATCGTTATGCCATCCATGTTTGAATAAAAAATCACCTAATTCAGATGTAATTTTTAATTATGATTTAGTTGTAACTTGTTTCTTAATACTAGATACCTAGCCTGAAACTTAACAGATGCTTCGGTGAACATAATGCTCACTGCTATCTCGAACTTGGGCCAAATCCAACACATCATCATATCTAAAGATTGGGCTAATTCTAGAGAGAGCACAGAGTCATCTACAAAGTGGATTTTAAAACATCTTGTAGGCACCTGATAATGATCATTCCTTCGATTTGCAGTTGACTCTAGCTAACCTAGAGAATTAGCTGCGATGAAATGATTTATTGGACAAAGAAAACCCTTTGTGATGGACCATTGCAGAATAACTTGATTGGTTAGGTTCTCAACGTTGTACCTCATTGCTTTTTTGCCCTTAGGATACCAATCCATGTCATCATATCTGAAGTAATATACCATTCTAATCTGTCTAGGACTTTATCAAAATCAATCTTGAGGAGCAGATCTTCTTGATGAATTTCTCCAGCCCACTAGATAGTTTTCAAGCTTAATTTTTTGTGGTTAATGCCTCTGCAGGAGTCTTGTAAGCCACGTAAAGTAGAATGATTAGCCTGGGATCATAATTGACTTCCTGTTGGCCGAGTTGTGGTTTATATTAATGATGCCTGCATTAGTTTGCTCTGCAAGTGGTTCTAGATGAAGAGCTTCCAAACACACATTTAAAAGGTTTCCCAATGGTGTCTCAGAAACCCATATAGAATTTTACAAGGAGACCATCATTGCTTGGGTATTATCATTTTTCAAGGAGGGATAAATCTGGGGTTAAGGCCATGACAAGGAATGGTCTGTGTCTCGGCCTTAAACTTGGTTAGTAGGATGCTGTGAACATTCCCACCACAAATTCCACTCAACACAGCCAATAGAACAGGGAAGTAAGTTACACATTTGCTAAGTAATTTTCCTGCACTCCAATGCCTTGAGGTGGGAAACAATAAGCTTAACAATGAATGTGTTTCACTTAGTAAAATCAATTGGGAATGAAAAGGCCATTTTGTTTTACTTGTTGGACTATCTGAGAAACCCTTGTAGAATTTTACAGGGAGATCATCATTCCTTGGATATTATCATGTTTGAAGGAGGGATAGATCTGGGGTTAAGGCAAAGACAAGGAATGGTCTTGCCTCGGCCTTAAACTTTGTTTTACTCGTTGGACCAAGTGTAGTGCTTCGCATGGATCGTCTGCTTTTGCTTCCACTTTATGTCTACAATATGAAGAGATTAGCAAACCACATTCAAGGAATTTTTTTCCTGCCATCAATGAGAGGAAAGAACCTCATCTTTAACACCTGCCCAGTTGATTGTATTCAAACCAGCTCGTAAAACCAACTAATAGCAGGAGGGGAGTTATTAGCTATCCATAACCACAAATGGATCCTTTCAGGCTGTGTTAGGAGAATATCAATGGATCCGAAATCCAAAACACTAGCTGAAATAGTAGTAATTATATAAGCATACATGTTTTTTGGATCACAAATAGGTCTCTTTCGTGGTCTCTGCAAGGAGAGCATAAATGGAGCAGAAACCAAAAATACTATTTGAAAGAGAAATAGTAATGTAAACACGCATGTTTTCTGGCTTATGTTTATTTAGAATGTGGAGTGGGCCATAGGTAAACACCACAAATTGTTAGCCTTTACCAAATAAATCACCTGATTCAAATGTAATTGTTAATTATGATTTAGTTGTAACTTGTTTCTTAATACTAGATGCCTAGCTTGAAACTTAACAGATGCTTTGGTGAACATATTGCTCACTGCTTTCTCGAACTTGGGCCAAATCCAACACATCATCATATCCAAAGATTGGGCTAATTCTAGAGAGAGCACAGAGTCATCTACAAAGTGGATTTTAAAACATCTTGTAGGCACCTGAGCATTAGCTGCGATGAAATGTTTTATTGGACAAAGAAAACCCTTTGTGATGGACCATTGCAGAATAACTTGATTGGTTAGGTTCTCAACGTTGTACCTCATTGCTTTTTTGACCTTAGGATACCAATCCATGTCATCATATCTGAAGTAATATACCATTCTAATCTGTGTAGGACTTTATCAAAATCAATCTTGAGGAGCAGATCTTCTTGATGAATTTCTCCAGCCCACTAGATAGTTTTCAAGCTTAATTTTTTTGTGGTTAATGCCTCTGCAGGAGTCTTGTAAGCCACGTAAAGTAGAATGATTGGCCTGGGATCATTAATTGAGTTCTTGTTGGCCGAGTTGTGGTTTATTTTGATGATGCCTGCATTAGTTTGCTTTGCAAGTGGTTCTAATTAGAGCTTCCAAGCACACATTTAAAAGGTTTCCCAATGGTGTCTCAGAAACCCTTATAGAATTTTACAGTGAGACCATCATTCCTTGGATATTATCATGTTTCAAGGAGGGATAAATCTGGGGTTAAGGCCATGACAAGGAATTGTCTGTGTCTCGGCCTTAAACTTGGTTAGTAGGATGTTGTGCACATTCCCACCACAAATTCCACTCAACACAGCCAATAGAACAGGGAAGTAAGTTACACATTTGCTAAGTAATTTTCCTGCACTCCAATGCCTTGAGGTGGGAAACAATAAGCTTAACAATGAATGTGTTTCACTGAGTAAAATCAATTGGGAATGAAAAGGCCATTTTGTTTTACTTGTTGGACTGTCTCAGAAACCCTTGTAGAATTTTACAGGGAGATCATCATTCCTTGGATATTATCATGTTTGAAGGAGGGATAGATCTGGGGTTAAGGAGAAGATAAGGAATGGTCTGTGTCTCGGCCTTAAACTTTGTTTTACTTGTTGGACCAAGTGTAGTGCTTGGCATGGATCGTGTGCTTTTGCTTCCACTTTATGTCTACAATATGAAGAGATTAGCAAAGGGCATTCGAGGAATTTTTTTCCTGCCATCAAAGAGAGGAAAGAACCTCATCTTTAACACCTGCCCAATTGGTTGTATTCAAACCAGCTCCTAAAAGCCAACTAATAGTAGGTAGGGAGTTATCAGCTATCCATAACCACAAATGGCTCTTTTCAGGCTGTGTTAGGAGAATATCAATGGAGCCGAAATCCAGAACACTAGCTGAAATAGTAGTAATTATATAAGCATACATGTTTTCTAGATCACAAATAGGTGTCTTTCGTGGTCTCTACAAGGATAGCATAAATGGAGCAGAAACCAAAAATACTATTTGAAAGAGAAACAATAATGTAAACACGCATGTTTTTTTGCTTATGTTTATTTAGAATGTGGAGTGGGCCATAGGTAAACACCACAAAGTGTCAACCTTTACCAAATGGATGTTCCTTATATACACATATCATCCTAGATACAGTTGGCGAACCAAAATTACTGGCATTTATCTCCTGAAAAAGAAATTCTGGTTTCTGGATTCAAATCTCAAACCATTCTAGCAATGTTTGTTATCTCTGTATATATGCTTTTTGAATGTTGTTTGAATCATAAAACGTCAAGCTATCATGGTTTATTCTCAGAACGTTGTGAGGATGTTGAGAAACAATTTTATTTTAAATTGTCATCATTCTAAGATCTGCTGTGTAAATCAATGTTGGTAAATTATCCTCATGTAAATAGCAGGGATCCCAGCTGGTCCTATTGTTTATTTTATATTTTTGTTGAGAAATTCGTGTTGATTTATATGTGCAGTGGCAATGTCTATCCACTTGTGATTGCTGCACATCCATCAGAACCTAATCAGTTTGCCATTGGGTCGACTGGGCGTTGTCTCAACACCAGCTTGTAGAAGTTCTTCCTTGTTCACATTGTCAACATTGTTATGCTATCCATGTTTTAATAAAAAATCACCTGATTCAGACGTAATTGTTAATTATGATTTAGTTGTAACTTGTTTCTCAATACTAGATGCCCAGCTTGAAACTTAACAGATGCTTTTGTGAACATAATGCTCACTGCTTTCTCGAACTTGGGCCAAATCCAACACATCATCATATCTAAAGATTGGGCTAATTCTAGAGAGAGCACAGAGTCATCTACAAAGTGGATTTCAAAACATATTGTAGGCACCTGATAGTAATCATTCCTTCAATTTGCACTTGACTCTAGCTAACCTAGAGCATTAGCTGTGATGAAATGCTTTATTGGACAAAGAAAACCCTTTGTGATGGACCATTACTGAATAACTTGATTGGTTAGTTTCTCAACGTTGTACCTCATTGCCTTTTTGACCTTAGGATACCAATCCATGTCATCATATCTGAAGTAATATACCATTCTCATATGTGTAGGACTTTATCAAAATCAATCTTGAGGAGCAGATCTTCTTGATGAATTTCTCCAGCCCACTAGATAGTTTTCAAGCTTAATTTTTTTGTGGTTAATGCCTCTGCAGGAGTCTTGTAAGCCACGTAAAGTAGAATGATTGGCCATCATTCCTTGGATATTATCATTTTTCAAGGAGGGATAAATCTGGGGTTAAGGCCATGACAAGGAATGGTCTGTGTCTCGGCCTTAAACTTGGTTAGTAGGATGTTGTGCACATTCCCACCACAAATTCCACTCAACACAGCCAATAGAACATGGAAGTAAGTTACACATTTGCTAAGTAATTTTCCTGCACTCCAATGCCTTTAGGTGGGAAACACTAAGCTTAACAATGAATGTGTTTCACTGAGTAAAATCAATTGGGAATGAAAAGGCCATTTTGTTTTACTTGTTGGACTGTCTCAGAAACCCTTGTAGAATTTTACAGGGAAATCATCATTCCTTGGATATTATCATGTTTGAAGGAGGGATAGAACTGGGGTTAAGGCGAAGACAAGGAATGGTCCGTGTCTCGGCCTTAAACTTTGTTTTACTTGTTGGACCAAGTGTAGTGCTTCGCATGGATCGTGTGCTTTTGCTTCCACTTTATGTCTACAATATGAAGAGATTAGCAAAGCGCATTCAAGGAATATTTTGCCTGCCATCAATGAGAGGAAAGAACCTCATCTTTAACACCTGCCCAGTTGATTGTATTCAAACCAACTCCTACAAGCCAACTAATAGCATGTGGGGAGTTATCAGCTATCCATAACCACAAATGGCTCCTTTCAGGATGTGTTAGGAGAATATCAATGGAGCCGAAATCCAAAACACTAGCTGAAATAGTAGTAATTATACAAGCATACCTGTTTTCTGGATCACAAATAGGTCTCTTTGGTGGTCTTTGCAAGGAGAGCATAAATGGAGCAGAAACCAAAAATACTATTTGAAAGAGAAATAGTAATGTAAACACGCAAGTTTTTTGGCTTATGTTTAATTAGAATGTGGAGTGGGCCATAGGTAAACACCACAAAGTGTCAACCTTTACCAGATGGATGTTCCTTATATACACATATCATCCCAGATACAGTTGGCGAACCAAAATTAGTGGCATTTATCTCCTGAAAAATAACTTCTGGTTTCTGGATTCGAATCTCAAACCATTCTAGCAATGTTTGTTATCTCTGTATATATGCTTTGTAAATGTTGTTTGAACCATAAAACGTCAAGCTATCATGGTTTATTCTCAGAAGGTTGTGCGGATGTTGAGAAACAATTTTATTTTAAATTGTCGTCATTCTAAGATCTGTTGTGTAAATCAATGTTGGTAAATTATCCTCATGTAAATAGCAGGGATCCCAGCTGGTCCTATTGTTTATTTTATATTGTTGTTGAGAAATTCGTGTTGATTTATATGTGCAGTGGCAATGTCTATCCGCTTGTGATTGCTGCACATCCATCAGAACCTAGTCAGTTTTCCATTGGGTTGACTGGGCATTGTCTCAACACCAGCTTGTAGAAGTTCTTCCTTGTTCACATTGTCAACATTGTTATGCCATCCATGTTTGAATAAAAAATCCCCTAATTCAGATGTAGTTGTTAATTATGATTTAGTTGTAAATTGTTTCTTAATACTAGATGCCCAGCTTGAAACTTAACAAATGCTTTGGTGAACATAATGCTCACTGCTTTCTCGAACTTGGGCCAAATCCAACACATCATCATATCCAAAGATTGGGCTAATTCTAGAGAGAGCACAGAGTCATCTAAAAAGTGGATTTTAAAACATCTTGTAGGCACCTGATAATGATCATTCCTTCGATTTGCACTTGACTCTAGCTAACCTAGAGCATTAGATGCGATGAAATGTTTTATTGGACAAAGAAAACCCTTTGTGATGGGCCATTGCAGAATAACTTGATTGGTTAGGTTCTCAACATTGTACCTCATTGCTTTTTTGACCTTAGGATACCAATCCATGTCATCATATCTGAAGTAATATACCATTCTAATCTATGTATGACTTTATCAAAATCAATCTTGAGGAGCAGATCTTCTTGATGAATTTCTCCAGCCCACTAGATAGTTTTCAAGCTTAATTTTTTTGTGGTTAATGCTTCTGCAGGAGTCTTGTAAGCCATGTAAAGTAGAATGATTAGCCTGGGATCATTAATTGAGTTCCTGTTGGCCGAGTTGTGGTTTATATTGATGATGCCTGCATTAGTTTGCTCTGCAAGTGGTTCTAGATGAAGAGCTTCCAAGCACACATTTAAAAGGTTTCCCAATGGTGTCTCAGAAACCCTTATAGAATTTTACAGGGAGACCATCATTCCTTGGATATTATCATGTTTCAAGGAGGGATAAATCTGGGGTTAAGGCCATGACAAGGAATGGTCTGTGTCTCGGCCTTAAACTTGGTTAGTAGGATGCTGTGCACATTCCCACCACAAATTCCACTCAACACATCCAATAGAACAGGGAAGTAAGTTACACATTTTCTAAGTAATTTTCCTGCACTCCAATGCCTTGAGGTGGGAAACAGTAAGCTTAACAATGAATGTGTTTCACTGAGTAAAATCAATTGGGAATGAAAAGGCCATTTTGTTTTACTTGTTGGACTGTCTCAGAAACCCTTGTAGAATTTTACAGGGAGATCATCATTCCTTGGATATTATCATGTTTGGAGGAGGGATAGATCTAGGGTTAAGGCAAAGACAAGGAATGGTCTGTGTCTCGGCCTTAAACTTTGTTTTAAGTTTGGACCAAGTGTAGTGCTTCGCATGGATCGTGTGCTTTTGCTTCCACTGTATGCCTACAATATGAAGAGATTAGCAAAGGGCATTCGGGGAATTTTTTGTCTGCCATCAAAGAGAGGAAAGAACCTCATCTTTAACACCTGCCCAGTTGATTGTATTCAAACCAGCTCCTAAAAGCCAACTAATATCAGGTGGGGAGTTATCAGCTATCCATAACCACAAATGGCTCCTTTCAGGCTATGTTAGGAGAATATCAATGGAGCTGAAATCCAAAACACTAGCTGAAATAGTAGTAATTATATAAGCATACCTGTTTTCTGGATCACAAATAGGTCTCTTTCGTGGTCTCTGCAAGGAGAGCATAAATGGAGCAGAAACCAAAAATAGTATTTGAAAGAGAAATAGTAATGTAAACATTGATGTTTTCTGGCTTATATTTATTTAAAATGTGGAGTGGGCCATAGGTAAACACCACAAAGTGTCAGCCTTTACCAGATGGATGTTCCTTATATACACATATCATCCCAGATACAGTTGGCGAACCAAAATTACTGGTGTTTATCTCCTAAAAATGAACTTCTGGTTTCTGGATTCGAATCTCAAACCATTCTAGCAATGTTTGTTATCTTTGTATATATGATTTGTAAATGTTGTTTGAACCATGAAACGTCAAGCTATCATGGTTTATTCTTAGAAAGTTGTGAGGATGTTGAGAAACAGTTTTATTTTAAATTGTCGTCATTCTAAGATCTGCTGTGTAAATCAATGTTGGTAAATTATCCTCATGTAAATAGCAGGGATCCCAGCTGGTCCTGTTGTTTATTTTATATTGTTGTTGAGAAATTCGTGTTGATTTATTTTTGCAGTGGCAATGTCTATCCGCTTGTGATTGCTGCACATCCATTAGAACCTAATCGGTTTTCCATTGGGTTGACTGGGCGTTGTCTCAACACCAACTTGTAGAAGTTCTTCCATGTTCACATTGTCAACATTGTTATGCCATCCATGTTTGAATAAAAAATCACCTGATTCAGATGTAATTGTTAATTATGATTTAGTTGTAACTTGTTTCTTAATACTAGATGCCCAGCTTGAAGCTTAACAGATGCTTTGGTGAACATAATGCTCACTGCTTTCTCGAACTTGGGCCAAATCCAACACATCATCATATCCAAAGATTGGGCTAATTCTAGAGAGATCACAGAGTCATCTACAAAGTGGAATTTAAGACATCTTGCAGGCACCTGATAATGATCATTCCTTTGATTTTCACTTGACTCTAGCTAACCTAGAGCATTAGCTGCGATGAAATGTTTTATTGGACAAAGAAAACCCTTGTGATGGACCATTGCAGAATAACTTGATTGGTTAGGTTCTCAACGTTGTACCTCATTGCTTTTTTGACCTTAGGATACCAATCCATGTCATCATATCTGAAGCAATATACCATTCTAATCTGTGTAGGACTTTATCAAAATCAATCTTGAGGAGCAGATCTTCTTAATGAATTTCTCTAGCCCACTAGATAGTTTTCAAGCTCAATTTTTTTGTGGTTAATGCTTCTACAGGGGTATTGTAAGCCACGTAAAGTAGAATGATTGGCCTAGGATCATTAATTGAGTTCCTGTTGGCCGAGTTGTGGTTTATAATTATGATGCCTGCATTAGTTTTCTCTGCAAGTGGTTCTAGATGAAGAGCTTCCAAGCACACATTTAAAAGGTTTCCTAATGGTGTCTCAGAAACCCTTATAGAATTTTATAAGGAGACCATCATTCCTTGGATATTATCATGTTTCAAGGAGGGAGAAATCTGGGGTTAAGGCCATGACAAGGAATGGTCTGTGTCTCGGCCTTAAACTTGGTCTGTGTCTCAACACCAGCTTGTAGAAGTTCTTCCATGTTCACATTGTCAACATTGTTATGCCATCCATGTTTGAATAAAACATCACCTAATTCAGATGTAATTGTTAATTATGATTTAGTTGTAACTTGTTTCTTAATACTAGATGCCCAGCGTGAAACTTAACAGATGCTTTGGTGAACATAATGCTCACTGCTTTCTCAAACTTGGGTCAAATCCAACACATCATCATATCCAAAGATTGGGCTAATTCTAGAGAGAGCACAGAGTCATCCACGAAGTTGTTTTTAAAACATCTTGTAGGCACCTGATAATGATCATTCCTTCGATTTGCACTTGACTCTAGCTAACCTAGAGCATTAGCTGCGATGAAATGTTTTATTGGACAAAGAAAACCCTTTGTGATGGACCATTGTAGAATAACTTGATTGGTTAGGTTCTCAATGTTGTACCTCATTGCTTTTTTGACCTTAGGATACCAATCCATGTCATCATATCTGAAGTAATATACCATTCTAATCTGTGTAGGACTTTATCAAAATCAATCTTGAGGAGTAGATCTTCTTAATGAATTTCTCCAGCCCACTAGATAGTTTTCAAGCTTAATTTTTTTGTGGTTAATGCTTCTGCAGGGGTCTTGTAAGCCACGTAAAGTAGAATCATTAGCCTGGGATCATTAATTGAGTTCCTATTCGCTGAGTTGTGGTTTATATTGATGATGCCTGCATTAGTTTGCTCTGCAAATGGTTCTAGATGAAGAGCTTCCAAGCACACATTTAAAAGGTTTCCCAATGGTGTCTCAGAAACCCTTATAGAATTTTACAGGGAGACCACTTTGACTAGGTGGCAACGGATCCAACCTTGGTTAGTGGGGCATGGATCTAATGACCCTCATGACAAAAGTTCATTATGGACCGGAACGGTATTCCACTGTTCCATTCTGGTGCACCCTTGTTAGCTTAAATCGTTATGGACCGTGGCTGTATTCCACAACCGTTCCTTTCTTGTGCGCCCGTGAAATTTATCGATAGACAATTTTATTAGATATTTTACCTTTTTTATTTCTGTATTGTTGTTAGACTATGCCATTTACTTGTCCGCCCGTAATTTTATTAAAATTGATCAAAAATACAATGGTGAAAGCATGTGGTTCATTTGTTTTAGGCATTCCTTCTTAAAATTGCTGAGCATTTTCTAAACTCCATCAATACATATATTTTAATGTTAAGAAGGTATTTACAAAAACATTCTTTGAATTTTTCTTTGTCAAATTTATTGACAGAAAATTTTATTAGATATTTATATATTTTATTTCTGGAAGAGGAGAGTAAGTAATTTATGTATGTAACTTGGTAATTTTATTAGATATTTATATTTTTTTATTTCTGGGAGAGGAGATTAGGTAATTTATGTAGGTAACTCTGTTGTCGCACAGGTTTCTCTGGACATATGATTATTGTTTTAGATTATACTCAGGGTTACCAGATATATTTAGATTATTTAATGTAATAGCACCCTATATCTATTTAACTCCAGATCTATCAAAAAGATCAAATCTGGTGTAAACATTTCCTCAAATATTATAATAAAAAGAAAAAATTGCACCTCATATATTTGATCTATTTAACTCCAAATTATATAAAAAGAGAAATTTGTACACTTTTTATTTTACATAAATTAAATTTTTATTTTTATTTTTTAAATTAATTTAATTTATTCTAATTTAATTTTACTCTCTATAATGTTATTTTTTTTGGGTTAGTTATATCATTTATATTCTCTATTAATCATATATATATATTTTTATTTAATCCTGGTCTTGCATTTTTCTTATCAACATTTTTAGTTTTATATAATAAAAAATAAGCTGTGTTTACCTTAAACTTAGAACACTTCAACTAGAATACATACTATTCCAGACAAAATATTTATCTTTTTAAAATCAATAATTTATAAAAGAAAAAAAGATATCACCTTGGCACATGCTCACACATCATGGATTAACTCAAAAAGGTTTTAGTTCCAACTTGATAGAAGGTTATTCCTCTATTTTGAATCCTTCATCACAGTCCAGACTTATATCCTAACCGAGAGAAGTTTGACCCTTCACGATTTCAGGATTTCATTGTTGAATTTCTTGACTATGAATATTGTGTCGAATTGTTGACAAATTCGATTCACATGGTATAAATTCATATGGTGTAAACGATTGATAAATTAAAAAGAAAAATGTATATTGGATAATAATTTTCTTCTTAACTTGCTTTTATTTTATTTTAGAGTGTTTTTTATAAAAGTTAGAATTGAGAAAAATGAAATAAGGAAAATATATTTAAATTAAAGTTAAGGAAAAATTTTAAATTAAAGTTGAGAAAAATGAAATAAGGAAAATATATTTAAAGTTGTTGAAATTAGGTTACATTTAAATCTGTAAATTGTAGTGCATATGAGAATACATGTAAATACCAATGGAAAGAAATAAAAAATTACAATAATTTTCAACTTACAAGGACAGGTAATGCAAATGCAATGTGGAAAATTTTACCCATTTATGAAATAGAAGAACCATAAATAATGAGACCAGTAGCATTAAAGTTGTTGTGTTTTAGAGACCTTAAGCAATACACACTGGTACTGTTTTCTTTTTCCTTTACATATATGAGTTTCTATAGACCCAGGATTTGCTCATAAATCTCCCAAAATTCTAACTAAGGAAGCAAATTCCAACCCATGCAATAAAATACAAATATCATATCATAAAATTTCCTGAAATTTTAATGTGATAGTATTTTTAACACTATTTTTATTTTATAAAATAATCTATATCATATCATAAAATTTTGAAAAATATTTTAATGTGATATTATTTTCAATGCTCTTTATTTTATAAAATAATATATATAATAAAAAGATTTTCATGCAAACTATCTAATTCCAATGTGATAGAAATTTATTCCTCTTATCTTACGTGGTAAAATAGATAAAAGCTTGACAGGGTGTCAAGGAAACATCTACCGGGTAAGGGATTGGAATCTCTATTAATTCAACAATGATTCTCCGCAATTAGATTGTGTGCATTATATTGGGTTTTTTTCCCGCAGAGACTATTAATTTCCATAGCACTGTACAGATTATGTTGGTTACTCACACAACAATGTTAAATACAGATACTTTGCCTCGGCCTACTCTGTTTTGTCTCTGGGTGATTCAACTTTCAACTTTCAAGGACATTTCTGGACATTTCTGTATTACTTCATCTCCGGTAACAGCATTAATCTCCTTTTTGAGTTTTTGTTTAATTTCTATTTCATCCATGGAACATGATAGAAAATCCTCTGCCGTCAATTGAACATTAGCCACAGAGCAGATACAGAGTCTTATAAATTTGATTCAAAATTATTTCCAAATTGAATTGATTCAGTTATATATATGATTTCTTGATAATTCAAACTTTATTCCTGTGTGTTAAACTAATGGAAAGTGGTGCCATCATGACTGTCTTGTTTCTGATGAACATACTCTAGAAATCTTAGATACAAAATTCAATAGCTTTGCTCATGTCTATCAGAATTCTAGAATAGTCATATCCCTGTATTGATATTTTATTCCACTTGGCATTTTTTTTATCATTCACACATTAAGAAAGCGGAAAACAAATACATGCATGTGCATTTGCATTTACAATGCATGTGGAAATTGATTTAGGATAGTGCATCTTAGTGTGTGCTCTCTGCTCTATGTTGAAACAATTTCTCTTCTCTTTCCTTAGTAGCTAGGATTTTCACTGCAAAAAGAAAGTAAACGACTGTTTATCATCTTAGATTGCATATGTAGGAATTGTATATGTACATCACGCGATCAACCTTAAAGGCAAACTTCTTAAGAAATATCAACTGTAAAATAAATTTCAATAAACATAAAAACGCTTTGGAAACCAACGCACAACATTTAGAAGTCTAGGCTAGAGACGTATTCCGGCGTCGTAAAGCCTGGTAACTATCGCTTTCATCGTAGGTTGGGTGATTCCTCCTCTTTGAAACGACAAGTGCCAGTAGGGACTTGTGCTCCCACGTACCGTCGAGTATATATTCGGAGACCACAGTAGGCTATATCCTTTATCCTTAGAAAGCCGTGTTTGCCACCCTATCGATCGCAATGCATTGAACACAACATTCGGGAAGATTGACTACCGTACCATAAAAAGTATTCTGCAATTTTGCGATTGGTTTGGTAATCCCCCGGTCTAGATATCCAGGGTAGTCACTTTCGTTCCTTTTTAGATGCCTTAAAAGAAAAGGTCCATCTGAGCACTTGTCACTTCAGGCTCATTAAAAACCAAAGGCGACTAAAGTCATATTTAGCTTTTTCTCGACTCTTAAAAATTGAAAAAGCAAGTTGTGTCAAAGTGTCATAAATTTTATTTAAACGGAATAACATCACTGTTCCCTCGTTGGTCTTAGGTTGAGAAAATGGAGTCCACTAATCAAGGATTTCCCATTGGGGGAATCCTACTCCCTTTTCCTCTAGGGGAGATGTTGGTGCACCTCATATGGCTACATTGTCCCTTCCAGGGCTTGCAATTGGCCTACCAGTATGGCTTTTCTCGACCTCTGTTGTTCAAAACACCCTGATTCTTGAGCAATCAAATTAGCAATCAGATGATACTAGAGTTACCCAAATCGAAGGCGACTAGAGTCATCTTTAGCTTTTTCTCGGCTCTTAAAAATTGAAAAAGCAAGTTGTGTCAAAGCGTCATAAAATTTATTTAAATCGGAATAACATCACTGTTCCCTCATTGGTCTTAGGTTGAGAAAATGGAGTCCACCAATCAAGGATTTCCCCTTGGGGGAATCCTACTCCCTTTTCCTCTAGGGGAGATGTTGGTGCACCTCATATGGCTACATTGTCCCTTCCAGGGCTTGCAATTGGCCCACCGGTATGGCTTTTCTCGACCTCTGTCGTTCAAAACACCATGATTCTTGAGCAATCAAATCAGCAACCAGATGATACTAGAGTTACCCCCCAACCTTCTACTTCGTTTGTTTCTCCCTCTCCTTCTTCCTCTTCGCTTGGTGAAACTAGTCAAACTAAAAACCAAGTAACTGAGCAGAAGAAGAAAAGGAAGGAGAAGAAGAAGAAGAAGCCAATGACGAAAGGGGGCAGCCATGCATCATCTGACGAAAATCCACACACTGCACCATCCAAACCTAAATCTCCATGTGTCATTTGCAAAGGAAATCACAATCATCGAGATTGTCCTTGCATCCCATGGATCTTAAGGGACTGGTCTCCCCGCTTGCCGTTCCTTTCTAGCACTACTTTTGGCTATTGCATATTCCTTTACTCTTTTGAATGACATACTTCATTTTATCCTCTCATCTAGCTTTCACAAGAGTTGTCCTTTCTTTTTTTGTGAATATGTCAACTAAACAAATGCCAACTGATCTTGAGGATTAAAAACATCTAATTCCAAGCCTGTACAACATACTAAGTACCAGGCAGGTAAGCTGTTCAGAGCTTTTAGATGTTCCAGGATGGTGCCAAAGGTGAAGTTGTTTGGCTTAAAAACACTCTCCTCATTTGACCTAAAAAGTTTTGGGCCTCATGGCATTACCCAACGCAGGCCTTGACAATGGTGCCAAAGCTGAAGTTGTTTGGCTTAGAAACAATCTGCTTATTTGAGAAAAAACATTTAGGGCCTCATGGCATTACCCATTCTGTGCATATCATCAAATTACAAATCCTGAAATTACATAATTTTATGTAACCTCATCTAGCATAGGCATTGCATTAAATAGTTTCAGTGCTTGGTCATTGGACCTATGTTGAGCTTAGCCACCTATCATTGCATTCTATGCAATTGCACAACTTCTCTCCACCATTATGTACAACATTCGTTTTCTCTGGAAACAAAAATACTCATGCAAAACCCAAATTCCACAATACAAATTTGCCCAATACAAAACCCACAACGTAGCTCCAACGTAGCTCTAGTGTTGCTACTGCCAAATTCCCTAAAAAATGTATACATTATTTGGCACAGGAAACTCAATCATCATGCCCTATCTGATTGTTTCTATATGGTTGTTTCTAACATGTGTAGGTTTCTGAAATTGTTAATTTGCAATTTTAACTATGTTTCAAAAAAAATGATCATATAAAAGTTGTTGTAATAAATATCTTTCTTCATTATGTTTACAAGCTTAGATACCCACTCATTTAGAAACAAATTGAACATGCTTCTTGCCCTTTGCCCTTTAATTCATATATTTTCAAGTAATGTTATAGGAATGTAATGAATATTAAACATCTTACGCAAAGAAAACAACATTTTTGTGTTTTGTTTTGTACCAGAAAATGACACCAAACCTTACTCAGAATGCAAGTTCCTCAATGTTATCTGGATCAACTCATATTCAACCATACCTACAAATTGTTGAACTTGAACCAATACAATCGATGCGAAATTCAACTCCATGATATCGTACTGCAATTTCAGACGGAACACATAAGAAACACATCATGCTTCCAAAAGATTTCAATGATCTCATAGCAACAAGCTTGCTACAAAAGGGTTCTATTATAAATGCTAAAAGTTGGACTACCTCAGCTATCGGTCCATCAACGTAAGTTTGTTATAAATTTCTTATTTCAATTTAACATTTTTATTTATAACACATCCACTTCTAACAGTTATTCCTATGACTCTCATTTGTCGTGTAGGTCTATAAAGCTAATAGAATTTGAAATATCTACTTCATTTGCACCCTTAATTGGCAATCCAAAAACTATGAGTATCCCGATCACATCTGATGAAAACACTCCATCCTCATCGAACCCAAATCCTTTATCAAAAAGACACTGCCCTCTTCCAACTGCTCCAACTCCATCTATTCTGCCAGTTCAAATTCCCATCAAATCGTTAAACCCTTACCACTCAAATTGGTGCATAAACAGATACGTCCAAAGGAAAACAGCTCTTTGATAGTTTCAGAATCAATACGGACCCAGGTAAGTGTTTGGTTTTGACCTGTTCGATACAGAGGGTGGAGAAATACATATTACATGTTTCAACAATGTCATAGATTATTTTTTCGACAAAATCCAAAATGGAAATGTCTACATTGTCTCTAAAGGGAATGTAAAAATGGCTAATAAGCAATACAACCACTTGAACAATGACTGGGAAATTTTGTTGAATGCAACATCTACCATAGAACATGTTGCCAATGAAAAAAAACATAATCCAACAGTGCAATTCAATATAAAATCAATTAATGATATCAGAACAACAGACGTCAACTCCATTTTTGATATTCTTGGTGTTGTCACAGACATTTCCAGTGTATGCACTATACGTAGAAAAGACGGCTCTGAAGTTAATAAACAAACAGTACAACTTCAAGACATGTCAGGGTGTAACATAGATGTAATATTTTGGGGAGATAATTTTAATTCCGTGTCATAGGAAATCTCCTCCCTATGTGCTACAGGAAATAACCCCATCATTGCAATCAAATCTACGCGTGTTGGCGAATTTAATGGAAAAACTATCATCACTACAACGAGATCCATTATTCTTGTAGATCCTGACATTGAAGAGGCCCATACGCTAAAGTCGTGGTTTAAAAAAGAAGGTTCGACTACAACTTCTACATCGTTGACAACAAGATCTCCTTTTGGCCATCAATAAAAAGAAATTGCAATTGCTGATATTTACAGTATGGATTCCTTAGAGAAACCAACATTTTTCCAACTAAAGGGCACAATAACAAAAATTGGGATGGATAGTTTTTAGTACATTTCTTTCCCGTCGATCGTTGGTGGGAAAAAATGCATGAAAAAAATTATTCCACAAAATACAGGGATGTGGTTCTGCCCAAAATGCAACGCTGAAGTAAGTGACTGTGATTATAGATACTTATTGAAAATTGACATACAAGATCCCACTGGTGAATTAGCTTCAACTGTTGTTTTCGAAGACGTGGGATCTACAATTCTTGGAAATAATGCCAAAGACTTCTATTTATTATCTTCAGATCCAGAACTGATCAAGGAAATTGTCTCTAAAGCTCTATGGACAGATCATATCTTCACACTATTAGTGAAGACATAAACTTTTAACAGAGTGCCACGATTCAAATGTGTTATCATAAAAGAAGAAAAGTAACATTTCACGACAGAATGCAACAACATCCTTCGAGAAATTCAGAACATCTCAATATTGTAGATAAATATCGCAAAATGTATTCCTTGCTTTTTCACAATTCCTATTGTCCAATTTTATAAATATAACTTTAGACGATATATTGTTGCATGCCTTCTTACGAAATTTTCTTATATACCATTGAAATAAGTATTCGTCCTCCATTGTATCTAGCATTATGTGAGTAAAAAAATTCACATTCTTTTTTTCTTTTATCATCTTCTTCCTTTTAAAAATTGATGTAATTTTCTACATTACACATGAAACTATCTACATGTATAAAGAAAAAATACTAATATGTTCTTTCAAACACATTATTCAAATAAACAAATTCACATAAAACTATTCAAAACTTACATTTTTTTCCCTTCTTTCACTTTCACTTAATTTTTTTTCCCTTCTTTCGCTTTCATACAATGACATGGTTGTTGTCTCCAAATAAAATTCTTCTTTTCCCCTCTCTTGCTTATAGGTACCGTAAATTTTGCGAATGGATTCTTCTTCTAATAATGAATGTGCTCGAAGATACTATGCAACAAATAAAGAATGAATAAATGCACTCACCGTGAGCTTAATCAAGCAAAAAAGGACATTAGAGAATGTCAAAAACACAAAAAATAGAAGGAAAAACAACATTCCTCGCCTAAAATGGCCCACCCCGAAAACAATCCTCCCTTGCAATTATCAAACTCTTTATCTTCTCAGCAAACCTCTCAAACAAATACATCCATACCTCATTGCCCTAAACCCTCCTTTGCACATGCTTTCAGCAACGTTTATACTAATCAAGCACATCGATATTTCCGTGCAAAGCTTGATAAACTTCCACCTAAATGCCCATGCTCCATTTGTCTTGAATCATATCCTGGAATACATATCCGCAATTTCAATCACATGTATTGGTGCTCCAGATGTGTCTCTAAAACAAAGGGTCATCGCTTCTCATTATCAAACAACATGGACCTTGGTCCTCAACCAGCTATCCTTACATCTCTTTCACAAATAGAAGAAATGTTCATTGTTAGGGTTAACCTTATACTGCAAGTAACACATGCACGTGGTGGCCAATATAAATAGAGTGGCCACACAATTTGTTTTCCTCAAGACATTACAAAAATCGCAAACATGTTGCCACGACGTGTTGAAAACTTGGACATCCTAATTGTCACTCATCATAGTAATGACCATAAGGCTTATGATTTCATTGTCAGTAGACATCGCGTTCTCGCTGCATTAGAATACAAATTAGCAAATGACCCATACTATAAGAATGTTCGTATTGATAACAACGCACTGGCATCCTTACCAGCAATCCCCACTGATGTCTCCTCCTCCCTTCACCATTCCAATACTAAAGAAACCATTGTCCACCTTTCACTTGAAACACCACATGAGCTCACCAAAGATTCTGCAGACCCATTCGTAAACCAAACATCATCATTCGTACCCATCATACCTAATACAAATACAGATATCCAAGAAATCCGCCATTATTTACATGCTTACAACCACCAATCTGATGCTACAATTGAGTGGCCAACAATTGATTTATCGCCAATCAATGAATACAACACAAAAGGTATACTCTCTATGGCTTTCCCCACCCTCTTTCCAACAGGAGCTGCAATGCCAAATCATCCAAGAATGAAAGCAGTGCAGTTACATGAATATGCACTTCATCTCATATGTTACTACGATAACAGATTCGGAAAGCACCCATGCTTTCGTTATTACATATATAATCTCATGATGTGACATCGCAGTCAAGCAACAACATCTATTTTTGTGAAAAAGAACATCATAGATAACTTCCCAATATCTATTCAATATCTGAACATCCAATTAGAACAATTTCCAGATGAGCAATTGGCAGAGCAAGTCATGCGATTCGGTAGCTCTTTACGTGGAACAAGATCATTTTGGCACAAAGATAAAAATGAACTAACGGACATGATATCTCAACTCGGTTGCCTGATGTTCTTCTTCACATTAAGTGCAGCTGATACAAAATGGCCTGATCTTCATGCAATCATGCCCGGATGTCTACCTTCTGATATTGCAAAGCAACAAAAGTGGAGAAATGATAACATTATCTCTAACCCACATTTAACATCACTATATATGCACCATAGATTCACAGCATTTCGCGAGATTATCTTAGAGAAACACTTGAAGACAAAAGATTACTGGTATAGGTACGCATTCTACTACATTTTTTTCCCAAAAACTCGAAACAACATTCCTCAGCTATTACAAAATTATCTTACAAAAATGCATACTTGGCAGGTATGAATGGCAACATAGGGGATCTGCGCACATCCATGGTTTCTTTTTGATAGAAAATGCACATGATATGGAAAACCTCAACTGGGAAGACATAGAAGTAGTTGATATTACAAGGCAGTTCTTCGACGAATATATTTCCGCTTGGAACCTTCGTACTCCTTCGACTTCAAACCAACCAATTGCTTGGAGAAATCTCGAAGACCCTTGTCTATTATCCACACTACAAATCTTCAGAACCAATCCTTTCAATGACTATGAACAGCTCATCAACTATGTTGAACGTCACACAAAATGCTCAGAAAGCACATGCCTAAGAAAAAATGGATCCTCATTCTAATGTCGTTATAAAGCACCATGGGAATTACATCCAAAATCGGCCTTATTCATTGATTCCAATGGCCAAAAAACATACACCCCTACTCGTAATGACGATCGACTCAATAGCCATAACCCTACCATCCTATCTATTTGGCGTGCAAATGTTGACTGCCAACCAGTACTCTCCATACACGCTGTACAAAAATATATCGCCAAATATGCATACAAAGTAGAAAAAAAATCTCAAAGCTTCCACCACATGCTACATAGAATTTTCCTGGCTTCACCCATTGTTGACCCAGCAACATCCGCATTTCGAAAATTTCTCGCAGAAACCCTTGTTGATCGTGACATTGGAGCACAAGAAACCTGCCATATGCTACAAAAATTACCATTAACATTATGTAGTCGATCATTCATTTCTTTAAATGTAAACCAAAAAATTCTTATGCGCCTTCCACAAATGAACACCACCTCCCCTACATCCCCACACATCATAGATACATATATCCAGCGCCCTTCTACCCTAGAATCCACATCACCAATAGAATTAGCAAGAGCCTGGTCATATGATCCTCGTCGCAAAACAAACAAATGGAAACAAAGACCTACAAAAGAAATTGTTCGGGTCATACCACGTTACTCCTCCATACCATCCACAACTGAACCTTGCTACGCTGACTTTTGCAGAGTTGAAATTATGCTATACAAACCTTTCCGCCATATCGTACAAGATATAGGAGATTCTACTGCATAATTCATCACAAATTGGCAAACATTTCATCCATTCTACAAACCTTGGCATCAACACCGCACACTATCTGATATTGAATCTGTCACAAAT
Organism: Pinus tabuliformis; assembly: GCA_031772625.1. Lineage (NCBI taxonomy): Eukaryota > Viridiplantae > Streptophyta > Pinopsida > Pinales > Pinaceae > Pinus > Pinus tabuliformis. The sequence goes on along the minus strand of CM062816.1, from coordinate 1,039,750,178 downwards.
GATACCTCAACTATTGATGAAACCAATCCTCCAGACACCATGGAAATAAATGAATGGGAATTACTTTCCCAATTACACCCTACAAATGAGCTTCTCATAAATGAGCTTGACATGCTTGGTCTTCGTGGCTTTGATGACACCCATAACTGGAATCATACCACTATCCCATTAGATCTACAAAATAATGCCATACAATTTATTGAGAATAGCCACTCCATCCACCGCATTCTTCAAACACATCAACATATCCTGGCGACCCTTACTAAATTATCTCCAATGCAAAGAAAAGCTCTAAATATTATTTCTAATCATTTTGCTAAGAAGGATTGTTTAAACCGCTCTCAGAATGATAATACAAGGCACTGTCGGTACAGGAAAATCCCTCCTTATCAATTGCATCAAAGATATGCTCATAAGTCTTGCAAGCCCAGAACCTTCACCGATCATGCTCCTCGCCCCTACAGGGGTTGCTGCCTTCAACATACAAGCATCGACAATCCATTCTGCTCTGCACCTTCCTATAAAGGATCTTATGCCCTTATAAGGTAATGCTCTTGCAAAATTACAAGAAGAACTCAGGCATATAAGATACATGCTAATCGATGAAATGAGCTTCATTGGGCCAAAGCTTCGCAACCATATTGATGAACGTCTCGAGAGGCATTTCCACAGCAAAGAAACACTCCTTTCGGTGGCTATTCCATTATATTGGTTGGTGATCTCGGTCAACTACCACCCGTCAATACATACCTCTATATGCAGGGACGAGCCACGGAAGCGCACTGTGGAACACCTTCAACACAGTCATCACATTAGACACAATATTTCGTCAACAAGGCGACAACATCGCACAGGTTACTTTCAGGAACATTCTCCAGAACATTAGAGATGCAAATCCAACAATCGACGACTACAACGTACTCATGTCGTGCACAGATTCCTTTTTATCAGAAGAAGAAATATCTTCATTCCATGATTCCATGCATCTATTTCCAACAAATGCTCAAACAATGGTCCATAATAAGCAAATGATGAAATCTTTAAACACTCGAATCGCAAGATCCATTGCTGAAGATGGCAACAAATATTCCAACATTTCCTCAGAAGACGAGCAGCTTGAGCAAATTGTATTACTATGCAATAGCGAAAAATTTATGTTGACTTCCAACCGTTGGGTTTCAGCCAGACTTGTTAATGGTTCCCTTGGAGAAATTGTAACCATCTTTTACAAAGAATCAACTGCACCACCACAAATTCCAACATTTTTTGTCGTAGATTTTCCCAAATACATCGAGCCTCCTTGGGATGAAAGAAACCCCACTCACTTGCCTATTCCAGCAGTAAAAAGAAATGGACATACGCAAATTCCACTAAAGATGGCTTGGGCTTTAACCATACATAAATCTCAAGGTATGACACTTCCAAAAGCAACAATTGACATTGGAAAAACAGAACGTCAAGGTCTCACATTCACAGCAATTTCAAGAGTACCTTCTCTAAAAGATATTTGGATTAGCCCCGCATTCAGTTTTGATCGTTACAGTAAAATGAAGGACAACAAAAACATTGCTTGCAGAAAACACACAGAAGAAATTCTCCGTTCAATGTCGCCTCCAGATAATCTGCTCCAACCCATACTTTAACATCACCAAAAGGTTTCCTCCATTTATTTACCTCATTCTATTTCATAACATACTTTTCATATCTTTCAACAACAACCAACTTTAATCAATATTAATAATTAAGCAATGATTAGAATGTCTTTATATTATCTATACATCTCATTCTAACATTTTATTTCTTTTGCAACAGGACACATGGACTTAGAAATAGCATACCTAAGCAACTACAAGTAGAATGGCAAGCAAAAAATATGCATATCCAACTACACATAAACCTCCAATGGTGTTCAATATGCCATTATTCACCATGCATCTTCCACTAACAATATATAAATCCCCATGGCAAAGATAACTTCATTTCCATTCATTCCAAATTCGTTTTAACACAACTCACCTGCAAAGTATTACTAATAAATTTCCACAACTGATTTACATATTACTAATTCCAACAAAATATACATTTTACAGGTCCATTTCTGCTTCTTCGGGTCTTCGATGCCTCCAACATGTTTTGATACAACTTCAAATATGGAATGACAAGCACAATGTTCTTTAGAATATTATGTTCCTTCTCGAACCTCTTCTGTTACAATTCACTATTTGTATTTTCCATTTCAAACTTAAAAAAGGGTGTTTCAAGATCAAATACCATTTTGATGGTTTATGTCCTCACAACTATTTGTATTTTCCATTTCAAACTTAAAAAAGGATGTTACAATTCACTATTTGTATTTTCCATTTCAAACTTAAAAAAGGATGTTTCAAGATCAAATACCATTTTGATCGTTTATGTCCTCACAACTATTTGTATTTTCCATTTCAAACTTAAAAAAGTGTGTTTCAAGATCAAATACCATTTTGATAGTTTATGTCCTCACAACCAATTCATTGTCAATGGGTTTTAACATATTTTGTTAACAAAGTCTATTGATTTTAATGAATATAATACATGTTTTCAATATATCTTCATATTAATTTAATTTCCCATTTGAATAATGATTTCTTAAATAACCCTATCCAAATCAATATGGATACCCGGTTGTTGTTCGCGTGGATTCATTCGTTTACCTTCACCTTTAACTACACAATTTTTACCAACTACAAACAAAGGTCTCTAAACAAGTTCAATGGATATTTATGGCTACTTGCATTCCATTTCAGCGGTTTTCGGCATGGCTTCCTCAAATTAAAACTCCGAATCATCGACCCTTGCTTTCAAAAAAGCTCGCAAAATCCCATTCACATTTCAATATTCTTCCACACACTATGCCTTACGGCATTTCCTTTGCAACATTAGGTGCAAATGCTAGTTATTTCTACCATCATGTGACCTCAAACATTCCATATTGAGCTAAGTCATGTTGGAAAATGTAACTACGTTTTATCTTCATAGTTATCATTGTACTTGTGTCATTATAAAAGTAAAAGAAGAAAAGTAAAATTATTATTATTATTATTATTATTTCATTAGTCAATCATGTTATTTTATTCCATGGTTTATTGAGTCAAAATAATATTTTTCATGAGTCAATATCTTGTACTTGAGTCAAGTCCCATTTGGAATTTTGAAAGAATAAGGAAAGAAAAATTTGAGTAAAAACAATGATCTTGTAACACGCAATACCAAGTTGGCCCTACCTGGACACATCAGCCTTGGAAGGGAAAATTCAACCTCCTAGATATGTATATACAGAGAGTAGTTTGACCTCATTTGGACATACATTGGCAACTTCAATTTCGGCGCAAGCAAGAGAAAGAAGATAAAGAGAAAAAGTCAAAGGAGAGAGACCGAAGGTCAAGACAGGAGAAAAATAGAACGTTTATCTATCTTTGTTCACACGTGCGAAGTGCTCGGGAAACTCTATGAATTGCGGGGCCATAGTTATGTTTCTGCGAAGGTCCTGGGGAAACTCTACAAAGGTGCTAGGGAAACTCTACAAAGTTGCAAGTCCGAAATTTAGATTTGAAGAAGCTTCGACCATCATTGACTTGGTTGAACTTGACTTGGTTGAGGAAGGCTTGAAGGAGGGGTGACTTGGGTCTTGTGGAAGGTCTTGGTCTTGGTCTTGGTTTTTGGGTCCTAGATTTCTCACTTTAATATGATTCTATAAGAAGAGAATTTGGTTGGGTTTTTCCCCTTGTGGGGTTTTTCCCTAGCTTAGAACCTATATCTTGTGTTCATTGTCTTTTTTTTTCATCTTCATGTTTATGTTTTGGTAATTTTTTGATGAAGAGAACATAATAAAAGTAATAAGAAGCCAACACATATTCACAAGAAATTATCCAACAAGAGAAATCAACCCTAATTTGTTTCCCTATTGATTTCTCAACATGGTATCAGAACTAAGGTGAGGAGAAGATAGCTTGAAGATCACTTTTGTTGGCATAAGCGAAATACATTTCTACAACTATCATTTGAGCTACTTTGGAGAAAATCATTTGCAAAGGGCATAAGGAAGAAGACTCAAATACCATCATTCATCTTGAAGAAATACTATTGCATCATTCTATCCATCTCTCTCTCTGTCATTAAAGGCTCTTGATTACTCATCATCATTTTTTAAGAGCATCATCTTATATATATCTCTCTCTTTTAAAAATATATTTGGTCATCGCTCATATTGGAAGACATATCTATAGAATTCATCACGCAAGAAGCATCAATATTCTTGGGAACATCATCCACACTCTTGAAAGTATCATTATTCATCATTAAAGAAACGTGAAGATACTATTGTGACAACCATCTTAGAAGTCATCACTTAAGGATACTTTTTAAGACTCTTGGAATATTGGGAGCATGAAGATATTTGAAGGCATCATCTTCATTCAAGCATCTTACTTGTTTGACAAGTATGTAATTTTATTACATTCCATGTCTCAATATTCAAATAAAATGCCATTATTTTGTAAGGAAGGAATCAAACTCGATGAGTCATCAAACTTTCAAGCATGGAAGAAGATAAATGATTTGGTTCTCATAGAAAATGAAATCGTGGACCGCATTCTAAAGCTACAGAACTAGATAATGACAAGACTCAAGAATTGGCCAAGTACAATAAAGGAGAAGTTAGGGCTCAAATAATTCTCATTGAGTCCATCAAATATCATCTTATCCCCTTTGTTGCAGATTTGGGCACATCTAAAGGAATCTATGAAAAATTGGTAAAACTATATGTAGTTAGTACTACAGGTCATAAAATATCTTTGAGGAATCAACTTTACAAAAGAAGGTTGTCAAAAATTGAAGACTTGGCCTCATACCTTATAACAATCTCACAATTGAAAGAGAAAATATAAGGGCTTGGTGAAGTCATATATGATTATGAAATAACTACTTGTGTACTCAATGCTCTACCTTCATATTGGAGTAGTTTTGTGACTAGCATCTATTCAATAAAGGACACTCCAAACTTTGATGAGCTATGGGCTTTGTGTATTCTAGAAGAAACAAGATTTAAAGCCAAGGATGACACTAAACCCAACAATGAAAAATCTCAAGATTTTACTGCTATATCAAAGTAGAAGTTTGGAAAATTTGAACCCTTTCGAAGATACAACAATAATAACACTTAGCCACGTGGTTTCTAAGACATTTCCAAAGTACAATGCTTTGGGTGCAATGAATATAGAAAATTTAGAAGGGATTGTTTCAAGTATCCTTAAAACAAGAAGAAAAATAAGAGGAAGGAGAGAAGTGCAGTTCACAGTGCTGAAGAAAATGAATAATCTGAAAAGAAACCGAAGAATGAAGATCATAAGAATCTCTATTATTGAATAAATCTATCATTACAAGGTCTACTAGAAAATTTTTTTCTTCCATTAGAAGATGGCAATGAGAATAAAATATGCAGTTACACTCATAAAATAATTTTGGATTTTACAAGTTGTGGCATCATGGAAAGAAACATATTGCATTGGAAGAATTAGAGTCTACATAGTCAGTTACATTTTATTTAAAATGGCCATCTAAACATCTAGCAATAAAAGATAAAATGATTTGGACCATCTAGCACTTTACAGTTCATACAACAACTACATTGTATCATGTTGATTTAAAAGCAACCATTTAACAAAAAAGGATCACAAGGATCCTCTATTGTGATAGAACTATCAGTATAGAAGTTGCTTTAGTATATGGAAGAATCACAGTAGAATGGTAAGAGTATATTCCACTAGCAAATCATGGAAGCAAGCATAAAAACAATATAAGAATTTTAAAGGCATGAATATAGTTAAGTAGTCTCATGAAGGCATAATTGGAGAATTTATCATTTGAAGGAAGGAATCTCATCATAGACATCATCTTAAATAAGATTTTTGTTTTTTCAAAAGGAAGTCAACTAGATGGATATATGAAAATAAGAGGTATGCATATCTTTAAAAAATATATCTTCATTAAAAGGAAGACTCATATATTCAGAGGGATATGAAAGGAAGAGCAATATGAATATGGATCAGAAATATGCTTAAGATCTTGAGCATGATATGTATTAATTAGATTGGAAAAGACAATATCTTCCATATGGTTATTTGATATATGGTAGCATGACAACTAAGCATAATACAAGGGGATATCAATCAACATCTTATATGGTCTCTTGAAAAATGTAAGAAAGATAGTAATGAAAACTTTAGAGGGAGATAGAAGCACAAAATGGCTTGAAGGAACCTAGAGTTTGAAATTTGAATTATCTTCACTTGTTTTAGCAATTTTGATGATGAGAAAATATGTTTGGGATATGATATGACTTCCAGGAAGAATACATGGAGATTTGATACAGGAAGTCATGAGATATTTTGTTGATCACTTGGTGTTATGATGGATTCGATGTTGATATAGAAGAAGTTCACTTTTCCTGGATGGATAGAGGAAGGTACAATTGGATATACATTGTTTGGTTTGAAAAAGATACTTTTGATGATAGAGATACTAAAAATGGCGGTTAATGGAAAGTGATATAAAATTATGATGGTAAAAAACCTATCATGAAGATAGATTATGAAAGAGTTTGGATCCATAAAATGTTTGACATCCAGGAAGGTCAAAGCTCAGGTATGAAGTGATGCGAGATAGGAGCCCTAAAGCTACAACTAATTCTCCATATAAGAACAAGTTGTTGATGATTAAGACAAGCTAAATCTTATGACTATGTCTCCTTGCATTGAGAGGGAGTAAGGATCTCCTCCCTCATTGAGATGGAGTGATGATGGACATCATATTCTCAATGTGTCATAGACTAGGCTAGAACTAACAACCCTGAGTCTAGTGAAGGACCTAGTAGGGAGAATGGAGGATTGGATAAGCATATGGGACTAATACTTCTTGAGGATTTGGAATCCAAGATAGGAAATAGTCCCGTGGACTAATACTCTTTGAGGATAGGATAGGGTATCCAAGATAAGAGTAGTCTAAGAGGGTTAATTTTTCTTTGACGATTGGTAATCCAAGATAAGAATAGTCATGTAAGGACATACCTAGTGAACATCTGGATTGGGTATGTGCCTTGAGAGGTGGTGGTGGTGGTGGTGTCCAAGTGTATGCCTCCCAACATTGTTCTCTAATCTAGTGGAGAGTTAGATCTTGTTAGTCAAGGCCTTGCTATATTGCGAATTGAAAATTCTAGTTATAATGTTGATGCTTGAAAATGGCTTATCAATATGAATTCTTCTTATGAGAATATTTCAATTTGAGAGTATCCTTGTATCTTGGTATGTAATTATGAATACCTCCATAGTTAAGAGGGATTATTGGAAAATTTAACTCGGTTATGTCTTCATAATTATCATTGTACTTGTGTCATTGTATAAAAGAAAAATAAGAAAAAAAAAGTATTATTTCATAAGTCAAGCATGTTCATCTTGCTTCTAGGGTTTATTGAGAAAAAATAGTATTTGTCATGAGTCAATTTATTGCACTTGAATCAAGTCCCATTTGTACTTTTGAAAGAATAACGAAAAAAAAATTATTTGAGTCAAAACAATGATTTTTTCACCCACAAGAGCAAGTTGTCCCTGCCTGGACAAGTCAACCTTGGAAGCGATAATTCAACCTCATGGATATGTATATGTAGATAACAGTTTGATCTCATTTGGACATACATTAGTGACATCAATTTTTGTGTAAGAAAGAGCAAGAAGATAAGTGAAAATCAAAGAAGAAGGAGCAAAAGTCAAAGCAGAGAGAGAAACTTAGGTCAATAAAGAAGAAAAATAGAACTTTTATCTGTCTTTATTCACATGTGCAAAGTGTTGGGGAAACTCTGTGAATTACAGGGCCAAAATTGTGGTTCTATGAAGGTGATGGTGCAACTCGATGAAGTTGCAGGTTTGAAATTTTGATTTGAAGAAGCTTTGAGCATCATTGACTTGGTTGCACTTGACTTGGCTGAGGAAGGCTTGATGGAGGGCTGACTTGGTCCTTATGGAAGGTCTTGGTCTTGGTTTTTGAGATCTTGGATTTATCACTTTGATCTGATTCTATAAGAATAGAAGTTGGATGGTTTTCCCCCTTGTGGGGTTTTTCCTTGCCTTGGAGCTGATATCTTGTGTTCGTTTTCTTTTTGCGATCTTCATGCTTATGTTTTGGTAATTGTTTGATGAAGAGAACATAATAAAAGTAATAAGAAACCAACATATATTAAAAAGAAATTATCAAGTAAGATAAATCAACCCTAACTTGTTGCCCTATTGATTTCTCAAGAATTCAAACATTGTTGACCAAAATAAACATAAAATAAAAATTACGTCATTTTTTACATGCAAAGTGCATAAGGAATCCATAAAAATTTGCACTATCATCTTAAAAAAAAACAATTATTTTGTCATCTCATTAGTGCATATGCATCCTTCAAAATGATGTAATTGGTAGTTGTGAACCTTATCAAGCACTTATTTATATTAATAGAGTTTGATCTAATCTTGCTTAGTTATCATTATCCCATTTATTCATTAATGCATTGGGATAGTTCACATTGAAGCTAGATCTAAAGAAGGTTCACCATTTCACCCACAAATGAATCCATCAAGGTCATAATATTCATCCAAAATAAAGTTTAAGGTTAGCTATCAAAACTTCCAAAGATATTTAACACCCTAGCTCTTATCCCTTTACAATCATCAAGAGTTCGCTCATTCCCTATTAGAGCTTGGAGTTGGGGCACATAATGAAGCAAAATGGCCTAGCCCAAAGGGTGGCTTTGGACCCCATATAGCTACATCAATGCACTCCCATGATGTTGTAAATTGTTGCCTTCCCATTAGTGTTGGTATAATCATTCTTTTCTTTACATTCTATTTCATTTAGTGTTGATTTATTACTTTCTTATTTGTTAGTTTCCTCACACGAGTTATGCTTTGGGCAAGATGATAAATAATGAATTTTTTAGTTTTAGATTCCCATTTTTGTTTATTGATTGGTTTGCACAACCATTAAGTAAAGGGTTTTTGCACACTCTCATGAAAAAAAACTCTCAACAACCTTGTTTTCTTTGTTTAAGAGAACATGAATAAATGTTGGAATTTGTTATATGTAAAAGAAAAATCGGTGAATAACCTTTGCATAATGTAGTCATATATATTGTTCTTTAGGTTGAGAGTCTTTGCATGGATCATGATCATTCAAGAACTCCCTACTAAGAAATGATTGTTGTGTCTGGATTTTAAAAATGTGATGTGTGTACACTATGGCTAGCAAGAGGTTACAAATCCCCTACTTTTGAGCTCCAAGGTTGCACAAGTATGTTAAAAGTATGTTTAGAATATTTTGTTGTCTGTCTTACTCAACAAGTTAAGAAAGGTTTGTTGGAAAGTTGTTTTAATGAGGTGTGATGAATTTCTTGTATTATTCCATATCAAGGGAGTTATAGTTGTATCAAAGTTATTATTGTGCGGGTTTAATAAAATTTCAATGTCATGATCATACCAATTTGGTCCTTCTACACCCATTTACACTAATTTATCCTCACTTAAATCAACATCCCTACCAATAATATAACCATTAATTCCAAATATCTTATTAGCAAAGTTCATTTTTTCATTAACGTGTTGCTTTTCCTCCCAATTGTCGGTTCCCTTCTTTGTACCCATGATCATAGAGATGATGACATCTTATGGTCCAAGCATCACAATCAACCCTAAATTGGGGTAAATATATATAAAAATTTATGAATTTTGAGGTTTGAGTGGGGTGAATATGACATTGTCATTTGTATGGGTCTCATTCAACCTTGTTTAATAAAACTATACTTTATCCAAATAGCATCCTCTTCCATATAAATAGAAGATGAGAGTGAGAAAAAGGTCCTTGATCTTAAGTAATTTTATGCTGCCAAAATCCATTCTTGAGGACTTTGAGGGCCTCTATGGTGAGTATATATTCTATTTATACCTTGGAGTATATGTACTACCCTATGAGGATTGCAATCAATTAGACATTATTGGACATAAGCTCCTTCATTAGAAAATGAGATCATCATTCAATTCATAGAAGGTATACAACATTGTCTTTTATTTTTTGAACATACTCTTTCTCTCCCATATCATGTTACATGTAGATTCAATATTTTCCACAACTTAATTTTTTACATATTGTAATTAGGTAGGTATTTGTTAGTTAAGATAGAGTGTAACACCCCCATTTTGATCCCCTAATGACACTATAATTAATTATATTAATGTTACTTGAATGGGCATGTATATGTGGAATGGGTTAAACATATAATAAAATGCAATTATGTTTATTGTTCATGACAATTGCCAAGAAACTAATGGAGTGGAGCACCTACATTGACCATGAGGTGTGAGTGGAAATTGGCAAGGGGAATGGTAGGAATTGTTGCCTACTGAAATAATCTTTGCTCAATAATATTTTGCTTAATTGAAAATTTAAAAATCAAAAGTTCCCAATTTCTAAGAAATTAGTTGGAAAGGGACTTCACAGTTGAACTACTAACTTCCCACTAATATGTGAGTGATTGGGATGTGTACTAAATTTCTCAAGTTGTATGGGCAACATACCCATTTTGAAATTTCTAATATTGACCCATGAATCTAAGGACCTAGGAAGTCTCATGCCAAATGGAAGAGAAAAAAGTGTGAGGTTGTGTAGAGTTTGTGGGAGGCACATGAATAGGTTTGGGGACCAAACATGGACGAAAATGTGTGCCAAAAATGTTGGTGTTGATGGAAAAGTTGTGAGGGGTCATTAGATCCATTTTTGGTATGAGAAAATTTAACACAAGTGTCATAAACCTGAGTTGTGATTTTAGGTTCTTGTTGGGAAAAACATGGAATCACTAAGAGGGGAGGTCACTTAGGGAATGATGGGGAATTTGAGGGACTTTTTTGTTGTTGTGCAAGATAGCTTACGCAGGGTTTTGGGCTAAAAAATAATACTTGTTGAGTTTTTGGTTATGAAGGAGAGTGGCCTTCATGATTCCACTTTTAATGTCTAAGAGAAAGTTTCATTGATGACTTCATGGTCTAGCTAGGGGGTTTCCAACTGTAAGAGGAACTAACATATAACTGAGCTTATAGTTGGGTGGAAAGTGGCTCACCCTTTATAAGTTGCAGATAACTTTTGAATCAAATTAGATAAGTGTTTTTGGTGAATTAATTTGCATTGGAATACAATGTAAATGACGCTCATGAATGTTTTCTAAAATTTGATTTCTCGTTGAACTGGAATTTGAAATTTTGTGTACATGAATTTTATGCTTGAGATTAAAGTGAATGAGTACATGACTCAAAAATAAATCCTAGTTAATTTATACATGTAATGTTGAGATTGCAGTAAGCCTTTTGGAAGAGAGTTGATCGCTGAAAGGATAGAGGAATTAAGCTTATTAGATTATTGAACAACCATGATGGTTGATTGGTAATGGAAGACTCCTAGAGGTCTTAAGTTAAAGGGTTGTGCTTGCAACAACCATGAAAAAGTTCTTAATATATACTCAAGGACAAACACTCCGAATGAAATATAAATATGTTATGAAATTAAAATCTTAGTTTAATGATGAAGACTAATGAAGAAGAGTCATCATAGAACATATGGAACATTATGTTAAATTATTCATTAAAGAATTCATATGATTAGGAAATCAGTTGGAGCACTTCATTGGGATTTTAAGAGCCTTCCCTAATGTTAGAATTCAATTGCGCAGTCTTGTTTCTCCAATCCATTTCACAAAGGAAACAATTTTGTTTCTAAACAGAGTAAGGTTGAAGGTAATGAGAATGCATTGTTGACTAGTCTACTCACTGTTTTTGTTATTTATTTTCTAGTTCAGATTGTCAATGCACTGTGTTAACGAATGTTTTTTATCACCATTTCAAGATGATACCCATCCTAAACTAAATGGTTAACATGCACTTTACACAATGGTTGAAACCAATTAGTCACCTTCTACATGTTTTTATTTAGTTCTCTAGATCACGAAGTACAGAAAGTTGTTTGTATTCCATCTCAAGAAGGTTATCTTTCAAAATTGAAGGTTAGAATAACTAGAAGTACTTCATTTAATTTCATTCTCTATATTTATTTCAGCATGCCTCACAACTTCACCTCTTAATTCTAAAAATTAGATTCATGACTTAGGATTAATGACAAGATAGGACAGATGCTCTGTTTTCCTTCTTTTAACTTATATTTTGACTAGCTTTAAGCTCTTGGTTCACCTTTAGGAAGTTTAGATTCAGTTTCTTATAATTCAATTTGTACATCATTAGGAATCAAAGAACAGAAACCCCCAAAACAATATAAAAATACAAAACAATGAAGTAGGAAGGGTTAACTAAGCACATATAGTGCACTACACTTCATCGGCTTACAAACCTCGGTTGATAATTCATGCAAGCAATTTAGGACACTAAATTGACTAAACACCTAGGTTCACCATGATACCTATTGCCATATGCCCATTATTTTTGTTCTTCTACTCATGGTTGATTCAAAGTGGTCTTTGTTGCTGAAATTCTAATAAAATCTGAAGTAGCATTGCATTTGTCCTGCTTGCTTCTCTTGTGCTTGTATGATTCTCTCATTGTCTGCCTTACAACTCCTTATTTTTTACTTTAAGCTTCTTAATATGTTTTCCAAATTAGAAGAGTGCTCAACACCACATTGCTCATTTGATCCATAGGGAGAGTCTCGGGAACTGTAGTCTACCATCTTGCTAGTCATCTTTGATATTATTCCTACAAGGTATATCATGTTAGCTAAACCAAATCACAATAAACTAACGTACCTTAGCATAATTCAAGGAGGATACCTCATCTTCCAAATCAATCAAATAGCGTAGTACATGTATAACATAATCATGAGATCATATATACATATAATAGATAAGCATGTAACCATTTAACCGTCATTCTAGCTAGAGTTTAGTCATCAATGCATGACCATATTATTGGGTTGTGTTATATTCTTTCCACGACTAGCCCACGTAGTTAATTGAGGGGTTAGAGGGGGGGCGGAGCCCCCCCTTCATTGTGCCAATTGCATAGCGGTGGGGTCACAGGGGGTTTGAGGGGTGCAGTTAACCCCCCCTCTATGGGGTCCAGGGCAGCACCCCAGAAAATTTTGTTTATTGGGCCCTATATTAGGTTGGGCAGACCTACCTATGGTTTTGTGCATGATTTTCACACATGGTTTTGGGCGCGATGGTTTTCGGTCCATGGTATTGGATGCTTCGACATGTATAAATATTATTGTAACATTGAAAGGAACATAATGAAAAATCAAGCTGGTAGTCTCGGTTTTGGGATCCAGGGGAAAACCTCTATGTATATTTGTTTTATGTGTTATGCTCTCACATTGATTATTTTCTATGTTTTTAGAATTCGTATGCAGGTAATTTCTGTACAGGGTTAAAACCTACATTTGGTATCAGAGCTATTTTGGCTTCAAGGGGACGCTTTTGTTGTTGAAGGATTTCGCTTGGGCCTATGGTAGACCCTGTTTAGTGGGAAATTTGCGAGATCGATTCTGATGGGGAAAGAAGATGGAGAGTAGTGGAAAGATAGAGATCAAGAAATTGAATGATCAGAGTTTTGAGTTGTGAAAAATCAAGATGGAGGATCTGTTGGTGGATAAAGATCAGTGGATCGTGGTAGATCCGGGTACTAAACCAACGGGAGTGTCCGATGAATAATGGAAGAAGTTGGATCGGAAGGCAAAGAGCACAATACGATTTTGTGTCTCAGATTCAGTATTGTTGAATATATCAGGGGAAGCTACAGTGAAGGCTTTGTGGGACAAGTTAGGGACTTTGTACCAATCTATGTCTCTATTGAATAAATTATTCCTGCAAAAAAAGTTGTATAACTTGAGGATGAAATATGGAGGCTTGGTGACAGAGCATCTGAACATATTTAATACTGTGGTAAGTCAATTATTATCTATTGATATTAAAATTTCATATGAAGATAAGTGCATCAGTTTTTTGTGTTCTCTACCAGATTTGTGGGAGATTCTGGTTATTACAATAGGTAGCAATACAACTGCCTCACAGTTTGATGAAATAGTCTCATCCTTGCTGACAGAGGAGATGAGACGGAAAAATATGGAGAGCCAAAATGGTGATCCCTTGTCTGTACAAGGATGGTCCCAGAATAGAAACAAAAATAAGTCATCGAGTGGGAGATCTAAATCTTTAGGAAAACATGTAAGGTGGTGTGTTGGAAATGTGAAAAGGAAGGGCATTACAAAAGGGACTGTAAATATAAAGCTCCTGATAAAGGAAAGGGATCTGATGATGCTCCTTCCGCAAAGGTGAAAACCACCTCAGATGAAGGTGGGTATGTGTACTTGGCTTCTTCAAGTACACATGTAGATCATGAGGCATGGTTGATTGACTCAGGTGCATCCTTTCACTTCACTCCCCATAAAGAGTGGTTCTATGAGCACGAGAAATATGATGGTGGTGATGTCTTCTTGGGGGATGACAGGAAGGCTATAATCGTTGGTCGCGGAAAAGAAAAGTTGAAGTTACAAGGTGGAAGGGTTAGAACACTTCCGGGTGTTCTGCATATTCCTGCATTAGCCAGAAATCTAATTTCTGTAAGCAAGCTAGATGATACAAGTGTAAAAATAGTGGCCGAGAAGGATACCTACAAGATGGTTCGGGGGGCACTGATATTGGTGCGGGGAGTTAGAATTGGAACTCTGTACAAGCTGCAAGGTAGCACTGTTGTTGATGGGTGCAACAGTTCTATGGTTCTTGAAAGTGGAGCAGAAAATAGACCATGATTTGACATCAAAGGCTTGGACATATTGGAGAGAAGGGCCTTCGAATACTTCATGGTAAAGGTATGGTAGAAGTATGAGTAATAGCTCTCTGGATTTTGATTTCTGTGAAAATTGTGTATATGGGAAGCAGAATTGGGTGAGTTTCCCCTCTGGTGGTAAGAGGGTGAAACATAAATTAGAACCTGTGCACAGTGATGTGTTTGGACCTATGAAGGTTCCATCACTAGGTAAGTATGTGTACTATGTATCATTTATAGATGACTTCTCAAGGAATACATGGATATATTTCCTTAAGAAGAAATCTAAAGTCTTTGACAGGTTTAAAGAATTTAAGGCTCTAGTGGAAAACTAGATAGAGAAGAAGATAAAGGTGTTGAGGACAGATAATGGTGGAGAGTTTTGCAACAAGGAATTTGAATAATTCTGTAAGAAGTGTGTTATGAAACCAGCTCAAGAAAGAGATAGAAAAGATAGATCAACGCCTTAAAATTCAGCCTCTTCGAGGGGGCAACCTCCTTTACATTACATAAATGAACAATTCTTGGATGATTCAAATGACAAAACCTCCTTTCTATATATAGGAGTCTAAGGAGTCATAATATAACCCAGCCGACCTAACAATAATAATGTAAAGCCACAAAAATAACAATAGAGGGATTCTATGGGGCATAGTAATAACAATATGGGGACAATAGGGGCACAACAATATTAATAAGGGGTAAAACTACAATAGTAATGGGGTAATCACTAGTATTATAGGGACCCAACATGCCCCTCTCCTTCAAAAAAGTGTTGTCCTCAACGCTTGAGTAGTTCTTGATGCTTCTATATAAAATTCTCATCCTCCCATGTGGAACCTTCAGCAGATAAGTTCTTCCACTTGATAAGATACTCTGAAATTGATCGATTTCGTAGTTGTCGAGTTCTTGTCTCTGTGACTAATTCTAGTTCCAATATAATTTTTCCTTCCTCGTCAAGTTCTGGCAATATTATTTGAACTGGGAGCTTATCGCCTATAACATTCTTTAAACATGAAACATGGAAAACTGGGTGCAATCGAGAAGCTGCAGGAAGCTCCAATTTGTATGCCATAGTACCAATCTTTTGCAACACCTTGTATGGACCATAATACTTTGGTGATAATTTATTATCCTTCTTAGCTTGCTTGAGGGACATTTGCTTATATGGTTGTAGCCGTAGGAATACCCAATCACCTACATCAAAACTTCTTTCGCTGCGATGTTGATCTGCCTGTTGTTTCATTCTATTATGTGCCAACACGAGGTTATCCTTTAAGAGTTGGAGGACTTGTTGTTGATGTTCGATGTGATGTTCCACTGCTTAAACTTAGAATTTTCTCTTAAATATGATGTTATGGATGGTGGCTGATACCCATAAAGTTCCATAAATGGGGTCATTTTTGTTTCTGTATGGAAGGAAGTGTTATACCACCATTTAGCCAGAGGCAACCATTTGACCCATTGTGTCTGTTTATCAGATACAAAGCAACGAAGATATCCTTCCAAACATTTGTTTACTATCTCAGTTTTCCCATCAGATTGAGGATGATAAGATGAGCTATGAGCTAACTGAGTACCAAGACAAGAAAATAATTCTTTCCAAAAATTTCCAGTGAAAATGGGATCTCTGTCACTTACAATAATCTTTGGGTTTCCATGTAGCTTTTGAATTGTTTCCATAAATTCAGTAGAAACTGTACTAGCTTTAAATGGATGTGATAATGCACAAAAGTGTGCATACTTGGTAAGTCTATTAACTACCACCATGATGACACTCTTTCCGTCAGAATTGGGTAAACCTGTGATAATATCCATTGAAACCTCCTCCCAACGTTGGCTTGGAATGGATAAAGGTTGTAATAGACCCGGTGTCTTAATTGTTTCAACTTTATTTTATTGGCAAACCAAACATTCCGCCACAAACTTTTGAATATCTGATTTAAGGCCATCGCAAAAAAATTCCTTCTTAACCCTATGGTAATTTTTTAAAAATCTCGAGTGTCCTCCTAAGGGAGAAGTGTGAAATTCCATAAGAATCTCTTGTTTTAGCTGGGAATTCTTACAGAGGTATAAGCGATCTTTTTACCATAACGAATCATTTTTCCAGCTAAATGTATCCGACGTACTGGAATCTTGTTGTAACTTTCGAATAAGTGCCCACACTTCTTCGTCATTCTTCCATTTCTCCCTTGCTTCGTTTATCCAATCTAGTTGGATAATAGAAATGGCACACAACAATGCTTCCACATCCTCATCCTTTCTTGAGAGTGCATCTGCCACCACATTTTGCTTCCCTTTTTTGTAGATGATTTCAAAGTCATAACCCAACATCTTTGTGACCCACTTTTGTTGCTCTTCAGAGGATAATCTTTGTTCTAAAAAGTATTTAAGGCTATCATGATCCATTTTAACCTTGAAGTGTCTTCCCATTAGGTATGGTTGCCATTTCGTAAGTTCATGGAGTATTGCCAACATTTCCTTCTCATAAATAGCTTTGTGTAAAAACTTTCCCTTGATTGGACGACTTTCAAAAGCAATGGGTCTTTCATCTTGCATTAAAACAGCACCAATTCCATTTCCTGAAGCATCACATTCCACAATAAAGGTTTTTGTGAAGTTTGGTGTAGCTAAGACAGGTGCTTGGCACATTGCTTCTTTAAGATGTTCGAAGGCCTTTGTTGCTTCTGGAGTCCATGAAAATGCATCTTTCTTCAATAGAGTTGTTAGAGGTGCTGCTATTCTCCCATAATTCTTAACAAACTTGCGATAATACCCTGTCAACCCGAGAAATCCTCGCAGATGTTTTATGGATGTGGGGATTTTCCATTCCTTAATGGCTTTAATTTTGCTAGGGTCTACCTTAACTCCTTCATGAGATACAATATGACCCAGATATTCCACCTCTTGTACTCCAAAGAAACATTTGGATCTTTCTGCATATAATTGTTTCTCCTCCAATAGTTGTAGCACCCTGTCAACATGTTCAACATGATCCTTCCAAGACTTGATGTAGATTAGTATATCATCAAAAAATACTAGCACAAATTTTCTAAGGAATCGTTTGAAAATTGAATTCATCAAACCTTGAAATGATGAGGGTGCATTGGTAAGGCCAAAAGGCATGACCAAAAATTCATAATGACCCTCATGAGTTCTAAATGTTGTTTTTGGAATGTCTTCAATCTTCATTCTGATTTGATGATATCCTAAACGAAGATCCAACTTGGTGAAGTAAATTTATCCATGCAATTCATCCAGTAATTCATCAATGACAGGAATGGGAAACTTATCTTTAATAGTGAGCTTGTTGAGCTCCCTATAATCCGGACACATGTGCCATGATCCATCCTTCTTGTGCACCAATACTGTTGGAGCAGAGAAAGAACTTTTACTCGGTTGAATTATACCATCCTCTAGCATTTCTGCAACCATACGTTCAATTTCACTCTTTTGGGCATAGGGATATCTGTACGGCCTGATGTTTGGAGGAACACTTCCTGGAATCAGATGAATAGCATGATCATGTTCACGAATAGGTGGGAGACCTTTGGGAGTCTCAAATACCTTGGAATGATTGTCCAAGACTTTTTGGAGATCTGGAGAAATAGATGATTCCAATGTAGGATCATCTAGCGAACATAATTGTGAAATTACACCTTTTCGTTCCTTTTTTAGAAGCTTTGTCATACTGTTAGAGTTGATTATCTTTCCTGGTTTCCCTGCAATACCCCTTAATTCAACTTCTTTTCCTTCCACAGAAAATTTCATGAAAAGTTCTTGAAAATTAAAAGCTATTGTACCCAAGGATTGTAGCCATTGGACTCCTAATACAACATCAGCACCTCCCATTGGAATGGAAAGCATTGGGCTAGTCAATACATATTCTCCCATGGATAGCTTGATATTATGGCACTTTCCAGAGCAATTTATTGTTCCTCCATTTGCAACCATCACTTGATACTCTGGTGTTGGATATAAGAAGCAATTCAATTCTTTTGCTACCTTACAATGAATAAAATTGTGGGTACTTCCTGAATCAATCAACACTATTACCTTTTTATTCTTGATTTTTCCTTCTATCTTGATGGTTTGAGGAGTGGTAATTCCCGCCAATGCATTACAAGATATGGTCGGATTCATTTGTTCTTCATCTAGGCTTTGTTCCTGGAGTATATCCTCTTCTTTTGACCTTTCTTGCTCCTTTTCTTCTTCCTCTTCACAATCTATGTAGAATAATTTCTTCTCAGCACACTTATGACCTTTAGTGTATTTGCTATCACAACTGTAACAAAGCCCTTTTGCTCTTTTTTCTTCCAATTGTTGTGGTGTCAACCTTATAGGTTGTGGAAGACTAGTAGCAACAACACTTCCGTCTTTATAGTTATGAGTGGTATGGTTCCTGGTTGCCATAATTTTGCTTTCCATTTTTCTTGCTAACCTGAATGCTTTCTCTAATGAATCAAGTTCCCAAAGGTGAACATCATGTTGGATATTATCCTTTAAAGACCCTATGAACACATCAATCCTATGCTCCTCTAGAATATTTTTTACCCTTATGTTCAATTTTTGGAACTCCTCAATGTGCTCCATTATTGAACCCTTTTGTTTGAGACTTATCAATTAGCTAAAAAAGGTGTTGCTTTTTGTATCCTCATAATGTGCTATCAATTCTTCCGTAAAAATTGCCCAAGTGATAAATTGTTTGTGAGAGCAAAGCCATTGATACCATACAAACTCATTTGGTTCCAAATATAAAGTTGCAATACGTACCTTTTGTGTGTTTTGCACATTATTGAGATCGAAAAATTGCTCCATCTGTAATATCCATGTTGCGAGATCCTTTCCATCAAACTTCCTCATATCGATTTTTGGAATATGGTGCATCTTCGATCCAACATTAGAGTCTATGAAATCATGATTAACGTTTCCTTTGTTTGCATCATGAGTTTCCTTTACTCCCCTTTCACCATTAGTAAGTATTTCTTGTAGAAAATTTGTCAAATCTGCCTTCAAATCTATCTTCAAATAGTCAATCTTGGCTTCCACGCCCTTTATCTTAGATTCCACACCATTTATCTTAGCTTCTGTTAGCTTTTGTGAGAGTGAAATTTGTTGCACTTGGTCTTGTAATTTTGATATATCATGTAGCATTTCTTCCTCTTCTTCATGAGTCATGCGAGAGCTTTCAGATTGCTTACTAGGTGTTTGCATTTTCTTTCCTCGGGCATTAGTTACCGATACTAATGCTCTACTATGCCCTTTTAATTCCTTCAAAATAATTTTTCAAACCAAGCTTAAGTAAAAATTTAAAAAATCTACACACCTTTTTTCACTTTGTAGGAGCTCAATATTGCCTCTGATGTATCTCTGTAATTTCGGATCATCCAATTATGAAATTGTGACTTGCGGTAGCCCCCTTTGTTCTCTTTCCAATGCTACTGGTCTGACCCCAATTGGATTCTCCAATGAAGAGTTATGCCAAATCTCCCACAGTGACCTGATTATAGACTAATTCAGTAGAGCGAACTTGTACGACGTTCCACGAGTCACTGTTTTTACATTTGGCTCTGAAAAATATATACAAGAAACTACAGTCCGTCGTCCTTCTGTACCTTCTTACAAAATTTCAATCTAATGCTCAAAGAGAAAGTTATGATGATTTTCCCTAGGTCACCTGTTTGCAATGTAATTCAGGAGTCTGCAAAAAGACCAACTTCCTCAGTGTAAAAATTTCTCATTTCCCACCTTGGTTTTCAGTTTCACCTTATTTCTCCCATATAGTTAAATGCCTTTTCCCATATCCATATATTCAACAACTGAAAAAATATTTTTTTGCTGAAAACACAAATTCTAGAAATTTTACAGAATGCTGGAAAATGCAGAAATAAAAATTAGCAGGTACAAACAGCCATTATAACACATTTAAACATAGAGATTTTTGGTCAAGGTGACCCTGGAAAAACCCCCTACAACTCTTGGGGAAAACCAGTTCGAGAGCTCTTTCTTATTTCTGGAAAATGCCTTTTACAGTGAGAAATATTCAACAAAAATTCAACAAACAAATTTTACAACTTATCTCGATTTCCGAGCCTCACAGCCCACTGGAAATTTCCAAACAGCAAAACAAAACACTGAAAACTATTGTACGGCTGTTGTACGGACTGTACAGACCTCGATTTTTGTGCAGAAAATCAACTATACGGCCCTTGATTTCTGTGCAAAAAATCTGCCTTTTACTGTTTGCTCATTCAGCTGTACAGATTTGCTTAAATGCTGCCTTGGTATGTGTGCCAAGCTGCTACCTCCTTCTCCTCCCTATCCAGAAATCTCCCTTGCTCTCTTGCTCTCTCTCTCTCAATCTGCTCATGAAAGAATGAATGATCTTTTGCTCCTTTTCCTCCCTTAATCCAACCCTAAGTGACTTTTGGGTGATCCCTAAATCCAATGGCTGAAATAGATTGAGATCTAGAGCTGAGATTAAATGCTCATTTAAATCTCACTTTCTATTTTTTAATTCACCCCACTTTAATAAAGACCCACTTAGTCATTTATTTTTAAAGTCACTTTTCCTTTCTAATTTTTCATTGACTTTATAAAAGTCACTTTAAAATTAGACTTTAGTAACTTTATCACTTAAAGTCACTTTTAAATTAGATTTGACTTTATAAAAATTATAAAGTCACTTTAGGAGAAAAATTAAATTCTTTTCGACACTTTTCCCTAGGCCAAAGATCAAAGCCTAAGGGAACCACCTGTCCTCCGGTACCAAATTTCAACACTCCCTTTTACCGAGGAAGGTGTTCCTCACCACACCCATCTTGTCTCTGAAGTAGTCATGCTTGCCCCGTGGTAAGGCTCTGGTAAGAATATCTGCAACCTGCTCATCAGTGGGAATATACTCAAGCTTCACAACGCCCTTCTAAACACAGTCTCTGATGAAATGATATTTGATCCCGATATGCTTTGACCTGTCATGAAATATTGGATTCTTCGTGAGTTTAATGCAACTCTCATTATCACAGTAAATCACAGAAGGTCTCAACGGCTGACCAAATAAGCCAAACAACATCTTGCGAAGCTAGATGGCCTCACAACTAGCTAGACTGGCTGCCATATACTCTACTTCCACTGAACTCAATGCTACTGACTGCTGCTTTCGGCTGAACCATGACACTACTGCCGAACCCAACCCAAAACAGCACCCTGAAGTGCTCTTCCTATCAGAAGCACAACCTGCCCAATCAGAATCAGTATAACCTGCCAATCTCACTCCATCCCCCTACCTTTAGTCCAGACCATAATCCATTGTCCCCTGCAAGTACCGCAAAATGTGTTTTGCAGCCACCCAATGAACCTTCCTAGGCTCACACATAAACTGACTCATCGTGTTGACTGCAAAACAAATATCTGGTCTAGTGTTGACCAAATAGTCAAGGAACCAATCAGATTCCTGTACAATGTGGGATCCACCAACTCGGAATCTGAAGCATGAAGCTTCTTCCAGTTGGTGATCATCGGTGTCGATATGGGTCTATAATCCTCCATGTGGAATCTGCCAAAGATGTCCACAATATACTTCCCCTGCCCCAGGAAGAAATGCCCCTCCTCCTGCCACACCTCCAAACCCACAAAGTAATGCATCAAGCCGATGTTCTTCATCTGAAACTCCGCCGCAAGATCTCTCTTGCAGTGCTCTATGAGTCTCTCTACACCTATAATGACCAAGTCATCCACATACAGCACCAGAATGAGAGGCTCCTCACCTATCACAATAAAGTAAAGGTTCAGATCTACCTCACTCTTTGTGAAACCCAACCCCTGCAAGTATGTATCTATCCTGGAGTACCAAGCTCTGGGAGCTTGCTTCAGGCCATAAAGGGCCTTCTTCAGTCTCCACACATGGGACTCCTTCCCATGCACCTCAAAGACCTGTGGCTGCTCAATGTACACCTCCTCCTGTATGAAGCCATTGAAAAATGCAGTCTTCACATCCATCTGGTGGATATTCCAACCCATCTCTGCTGTTATCGATATAATGGAGCGGATCGAAGTATATCGAGCCATGGGAGTGAAGGTCTCCTCATAATCAACTCCCTCTACCTGGGAGAATCCTCTAGCCACAAACCTCGCTTTGAATTTCTCAATGCTGCCATCTGCAGCATGCTTTACCTTGTAAAGCCATCTGGAAGTAACCACGGATTTTCCCTCAGGCCTTGGCACCACCTACCAAACATCATTCTTCATGATAGAAGAATACTCCTCCTGCATGGCCTCTCTCTAGACCTGTTGGCTAGCTGCCTCCTCATAGCTAGAAGGCTCAAAGTCAAGGATGCTGGTAACCATTGCCATATAGCTACAAAACCTCTCAGGTGGTCTACTCTCTCTGACCGGCCTCTTAGGCTCAGCAACAGATGTGGCATCTCTCAAGGTGTCCTGAAGCCACTTGGGCTTCCTCTTCCCTGAGTGCACTTCTCCCATAGGAGAATGAAACTCCTCCTCCCCATCATCATCAGGAGCCTGAACTCCTGACTGTCTGTCTGCTATCCTCCTGCCTACACCTGAACCTGTAGAAGCTAAGGTACCGTGTGAACTATCCATCAGTGGACTCCCTAGTGAACTACTCTGTGAACTGCTCTGCATGCTGCCCGGAGCACCACCCCTCTGGCTCGGTGAGCCACTGCTAACTGACGAACCTAACATCCTCATAGATGTACCTCCAGATCCTCCTGATCCCTGCTCACTGGATCCCTGCGACTGACTCAACTGCTGCTGAGGGTCTGGCTGATCCAGATACTCTAACTCCCGTGATCTCCTAAAGGTCCTGTCCTCCTCGAACTTCACATCCCGTCTGACAACAACTCTCCTTTGTGCAGGAATGTAAATACGAAAGGCCTTTGAGGTCTCACTGTAGCCCACAAAGATACCCTTCTCTGCGCTGGGCTCTAGTTTGGTCCTCTTCTCCTTGGGTATGTAGGAGTATGTAATGCATCCAAAGATACGAAGATAACCAATATCAGGCTTCTTCCTAGAAAAAGCCTCCTCCGGAGTCATGTGCCCCAAGGCACGATGCAGACTCCTGTTCTGCAAATAAACAGCTGTGTTGCAGGCCTCTGCCCAAAATAACAATGGCAACCCCTGATCATGAAACATTGCTTTGGCAACTCCTACGATGGATCTGTTCTTCCTCTCCGCAACCCCGTTCTGCTGGGGGTTGTAATGAACAGTGAACTCCCTCCTAATGCCTGCCTCTGCGCAATAGTCAACAAACTCTCCAAGGGTGTACTCTCCTCCATTGTCCGACCTCAGGGACTTGATCTTCTGACCTGTCTGTGTCTCCACAAGAGCTCTAAACTCCTGAAACCACTTGAAGACCTCACTCTTGGTCTTCAAGAAATAAATCCAGGTCCTCCTGGAGTGATCATCAATGAATAAAACATAGTACTCATATCCACTCAAGGAAACATGAGACATTCGACTGCTCAAATCAGAATGAATCAAATCAAGTATCCCAGTCGCTTTGTTGTTACTGCTGGGAAAAGGGGATTTGGAAAACTTGCCCATCGCACATCCTCTACAAGTATCAAAGTGATCAGTACTAAAATCTGACACACCTGTAGTGATTTCCCGCAATGTCCTCAAGGCTCCATGATACATATGTCCCATCCTGCTGTGCCAAATCTCACACAGCTCAGAACTGCTAGCTCTGCTGTCGGTACTACTGCTCAATGCCACAAGGGACTGGAATGCAAACTTGTACACCTTTGCATGGCGTACACCTATCACTCAAGTTGAATCAGCTGGAGTGCCCCTGGGATACATTAACACCTGTCCTCCCCTGAACAATACCTCATATCCTCTGTCCTCCAAAGCTGATACAGATATGAGGTTCTTCCTCATCCCTGGCACATAAAGAACATCTGACACCTTCAAGGGAGGTTTCGACTCCCTTTGAAATGTCAGTGTCCCCACCTGACTGCTCTAACAACTCTGTCATCACCGAGTACTACCTCAATATCAGTGCCACTCTCTGAAAGCTCTGAGAAGTACTCACGGACTCCTGTCATGTGACGTGAAGCCCCATTTTCCACATACCAGATACCCGAAGATGCTCCGTTAATCGAGGGAAAAGCATGCTCCCTCTGAACCTGTGCGGCAGGTGATCCTGCACTAGAGGACTCATACACAGTGAACCCAAACTCTCGGTCAAAACGAACTGCAAAGTCCTCAACTTCTGCTGACGCTGCCACGTTCTGGTTCTTCCCCTTCTTCTTCTTCTTCTCCGGACACACAACTGCATAGTGTCCCATCTTTTGACAATTCCAACACTTCACCTTGGAATAGTCCTTCTGTGTGTCACCCTGTTTACCTTTACCTTTGCCTTTGCCCCCACCATTGCTTGTGGAAGCCTGCTTCTTCCCTTTGCCTTTCTTACCTCCTACCGACAGTGCTACATCCTCATCCTGCTCAACTGGCTTGGCTGCCCCAAGCTGACCTTTCCTGATCTCTGTCTGAATGCAATCATCCCAAAACCTCTCCCATGTGGGAAGGGTCTCACGTGCACAAACACCATCAGCAAAGTTCATCCATGAACGGGGGAGGCCATTCACTGCAATCCGCACCAACTCAGTGGGTGGAATGTCCTCTCCAACTGCTGCCAACTCATCTCTCACATTAGTAATCTTTGTGAGATATGTAGCTGCACTATCATTACCCATCTTAATAGTCTTAAACTTCTCCTTCAGGACCATTTTTCGGTTCTCATTGGTACTCTGGTAGAGATTGGACAATGATGTCCACATCTCATGGGAATTTCTCTTTCCTCTTACATGAGGAATGCAATGGTCTTTGACGTTGTCTAGAATCAGTCTCTTACCCTTGTTGTTCTTTTTATTGTACTCAGCCAACTAAGTGGCATCAGTAGGCACAACAACAGGGTTCTGTGTAGTATGCACCATGATGTCCCAGACTTCTGCCTCCTCAAAGATACTCTGCATTCTCTCCTTCCAAACGATGTAGTTTGTATGCCCATCCAACCTATCCTCTACTCTCAATCCCAATGACATCCTGCTGTCCTAAAACTGAAAAATAGCACTGTTGTAGTAAAGATAAAACTGTTGTTTGTGAAAAATCAGCTTGCTGGAATTTTCTGAGTGGAAAATCAGCAGGCTACAATTTCTTCCTTGCTGTCCCAAACTGCACTTTAGCACTC
Source organism: Pinus tabuliformis (assembly GCA_031772625.1). Classification (NCBI taxonomy): domain Eukaryota; kingdom Viridiplantae; phylum Streptophyta; class Pinopsida; order Pinales; family Pinaceae; genus Pinus; species Pinus tabuliformis. The sequence goes on along the minus strand of CM062816.1, from coordinate 1,039,724,078 downwards.
AAGCTCCGATACCATGTAAAAATTTCTCATTTCCCACCCCGGTTTTCAGTTTCACCTTATTTTTCCCATATAGTTAAATGCCCTTTCCCATATCCATACATTCAACAATTGAAAAAATAAACTTTTGCTGAAAACACAAATTCTGGAAATTTTACATAATGCTGGAAAATGCAGAAATAAAAATCAGTAGGTACAAATAGCCATTATAACACATTTAAACACAAAGATTTTTGGTCAAGGTGACCCTGTAAAAACCCCCAACAACTCTTGGGGAAAACTAGTTCGAGAGCTCTTTTTTATTTCTGGAAAATGCATTTTACAATGAAAAATATTCAGCAAAAATTCAGCAAACAAATTTTACAACTTATCTCGATTTCCGAGCCACAGCCCACTAGAAATTTCCAAAAAGCAAAACAAAACACTGAAAACTGCTGTAGGGCTGCAGTGTTGACTATACGGACTGATGTACGGACAGTACGGACCTCGATTTTTGTGCAAAAAATCAGCTGTACGACCCTTGATTTCTATGCAAAAAATCTACCTTTTACTGTTTGCTTGTTCAGCTGTACGGATTTGCTTAAATGTTGCCTTGGTATGTGTGCCAAGCTGCTGCCTCCTTCTCCTCCCTGTCCAGAAATCTCCCTTGCTCTCTTTCTCTCTCTCTCTCAATCTGCTCATGGAAGAATGAATAATCTTTTCCTCCTTTTTCTCCCTTAATCCAACCCTAAGTGACTTTTGGGTGATCTCTAAATCCAATGGCTGAAATAGATTGAGATATAGGGCTGAGATTAAATGCTTATTTAAATCTCACTTTCTATTTTTTAATTCACCCCACTTTAATAAAGACCCACTTAGTCCTTTATTTCCAAAGTCACTTTTCCTTTCTAATATTTCATTGACTTTATAAAAGTCACTTTAAAATTAGACTTTAGTAACTTTATCACTTAAAGTCACTTTTAAATTAGATTTTACTTTATAAAAATTATAAAGTCACTTTAGGAGAAAAATTAAATTCTTTTCGACACTTTTCCCTAGGCCAAAGGTCAAAGCCTAAGGGAACCACCTGTCCTCCGGTACCAAATTTCAACACTCAGATCATATCTCCGCAAATATAGTGCGAAAAGTTATGAAATTCGAACCCGAGGTTCAACGCGATCTCTTCTCAAATGGTTTTTTTTTATCTTCTGAAATGTCACAGAAAAAAATTATAGTGAAAATTCCATGATGACCTGTTTGGAGCAGCGAAACCCTAGAATCCAAAGCTCTGATACCAAATGTTATGAAATCAGCTCAAGAAAGAGATAGAAAATATAGATCAACGCCTTAAAATTCAGCCTCTTCGAGGGGGCAACCTCCTTTGCATTACATAAATAAACAATTCTTGGATGATTCAAATGACAAAATCTCCTTTTTATATATAGGAGTCTAAGGAGTCACAATATAACCCAGCCGACCTAACAATAATAATATAAAGCCACAAAAATAACAATAGAGGGATTCTATGAGGCACAGTAATAACAATATGGGGACAATAGGAGCACAAAAATATTAATAAGGGGTACAACTACAATAGTAATGAGGTAATCACTAGTATTATAGGGACCCAACAAAGTGTAGTATAGCACGGCAGCAGACTACTCCATACACACCTGAGCAAAATGGAGTTGCAGAAAGAATGAGCAAGATGTTGATGGAAAGGGCAAGAAGCATGCTCAGTGGTGCCGGGTTAGGACATGAATTTTGGGCAAAGGTACTGGAGACAACATGTTACCTGGTCAACAGATCACCTTCATCAGTGTTGGAGGATAAGACTCCACAAGAGGTATGGATTGGTAAGAAACCCTATCTTTCACATCTGAGGGTATTTGGATGTGATGCATATGTACATGTTCCAAAGGAGAAACGAACCAAGTTGGATAGTAAATCTAAAAAGTGCATCTTTATTTGGTATAAGGATGGTTTAAAGGGTTATAAGCTTTGGAACCCAGTAACAAGGAAGGTTGTGTATAGCCGAGATGTGGTGTTCAAAGAGGTAAAATATGTTATTAAACATGAAGTCCAACCAAAGGAAACTGACAAGATAGAGTTTGAGGTTAAGGAGGAAGAGTCAAACTCTACAGCAGAGGAGGAATCATAAGATGAAGAGCCACAAACTCTGAGTGTGAGAAGATCAGTTCAAGAAAGAAGACAACTAGGAAGGTATAGTCCATCTGCTTTCTATTCAAAATTTTCTTTATCTGTTACTGATGATGATCCCAGAACTGTGAAGGGAGTAGTAGATTCAGAGGATGGTAAACTCTGGAAAGAGGCCATGGTTGATGAAATGGCATCTTTACACAAAAATGAGGCTTGGGATCTGGTGGATTTGTCGGCTAGAAGGAAACCCATTAGCAGCAAATGGGTGTTCAAGAAGAAGACAAATGCAGAAGGAAAGGTGGAGAAATACAAAGCTCGGTTGGTAGCAAATGGTTATTCCCAGGTGCCAGGAATTGATTTTGGTGATATTTTTTCTCCTGTTGCCAAGGTAGCTTCTATTAGATTACTTTTATTTGCTATTAGTGCTTTTGATTTTGAGGTAGAACAGATGGATGTGAAGACAACATTTCTTCATGGGGATTTGGAAGAGGAGATCTACATGAAACAACCTGAAGGTTTTGCGGTGAAGGGTAAGAAAGAAATGGTATGAAAATTAAAGAAGTCTCTGTATGGGTTAAAACATTCACCAAGGATGTGGTATCAGAAATTTGATACATTTATACAGGGACTTGGCTTCACCAGAAACAAAGCATATCACTGTGTGTATTTTAAAGTAATTGGTGACCATGCTATTTATCTGGTCTTATATGTGGATGATATGTTGTTGGTTGGAAATGACAAAGAAATTATCCAGGATTTGAAGACCCAATTGTCCTCCAAATTTGACATGAAAGGTCTTCGTGCTGCAAACTATATTTTAGGCATGGAAATTAAAAGAGACTGGGAAAGAAGAAGCTCTGGTTAAACCAGAGGAAGTATGTCGAGACAATACTACAGAGGTTTAATATGCAGGATAGTAAACCAGTGAAGGTTCCTATTCTTGTAGGTGTGAAGTTATTTGCTGAACAGTGTCCCAAGACACAAGAAAAGGAAGAGAACATGTCCCATGTTCCATATGCAAGTGCAGTCAGTAGCCTAATGTATGCAATGGTCTGTACTGGACTAGACATTGCAGATGCAGTAGGAGTATTGAGCAAGTTTATGTCAAAACCAGGGAAGGAGCACTGGACAATAGTGAAGCAAGTTTTCAGGTATTTGCGTGGCACTAGTGATTATGGTTTGTGCTACCAAGGAAGACCAGGTGTTTCAGGGAAAACTAGTGTCGATTCGAACTGCTAGTCCCACTAAGATGGGTAGCTATCTTAGAAACAAACAATGAAAGCTTTTCGAGAGTTCCTTTAAGTGTGATAGATTAGAGGGAAGAAAAGAGGACCAACCTGGATCTCTCGCTTTGATCCTAGCTTGATTTCCTTTTCCCTTGATAGAATTTGCCACTCCTCTCTTACTTGTCTCGCTTCAAAGAGTACCTATAGAGTCAAAGTAACAACAAACCATCAAAGCATATCCATCTAAAACATCATAAACAATGCGGAATCAAAAACACATTGACCATACAATTGCATTCATAAACAATAAGATTCATAAACACACAATTATATGGAGGAAAACTCAAAGAACTTTATTAATAGTAGTGACAGAGAGGATTACAACCCAGCTGTCTAATCCAACATCATTCTCCCAGTGTAGAAGCCCTCTTCACCTCATGAACAAGCAAGTCACCCAACAATGTAATGTCTCTTCTCATAGATAAACCAACAACACTTCCTTACAAAATACAAAATTCTCGCCTCGAGATCTCTCAAATGAGGGATCCATTTATAGATGTCTTGCAAGGGTGTGAGTTAGCTCTAGGTTTTTGATTAGTGTCATTCCACTAATAGTTCTTGGTTCCACTTGGAGATTTCATTGATCTCTTACTCATCCCTGGGTGAATTCAGAGAGGCAAGTGTCACAGGAGAAGTTTCTAAAAGATTCCATGATCATCCACTTAGCAAGCTGTCTCTACCATTTGTCTATTCTCACTCATCGCACCCACAGAAGGCCATTTCAGTATGCATCGTACTTGTCTAGTTTGGCAGCTAGTATGCATCGTACCTGGCTAGTTTGGCAGCCAGTATGCATCGTACCTTGCCCATGGAGCAATCTATATGGTCCAGACTTGGCCAGTTCTGAGTAGTTTTTCAGGTGGAACTTATGGGAAATGATGTAATCAGTTGACCATGATCCTTTAGGGTATGAAACAAAACTTTTAGGGACTTAAGGAGCCCTTAGTTTATGGACATATGAGTTTGGGGTCGCAGTGCCCAAATATGTCTATAACAGCTGCCCCCTAAAGCATGAGGTCGTAAATCTTCTAATGTCGGGTGAAATGCTTTATCATGAGGATCTGAGGTATTTGTACTGGAAGGTGACCTGTATAACATACAATATAATATATCATCATCATATTGTTTTCATGATCTAGCTGAAGCAGGCATTCCCATGCTTAGCTTTATAAATTCATTTTCATGTACATAGGATAGACAATCGTTTGTTGTTTCACACTGGTGATTCTTCGCATGAAGAGTCATCTTCCCTGGCTTAGATGACTATCTGTGTACAATTGATGTCTTTATTTTCCTGAATATATCCCAGCCTAGATGGATAAAACTAGATCCGGGGTCTTCAAAACTGGTTCAATCTTCGCCTGATGTACAATTTGATCCATGTGAAAAGATGTTCTGAAGTCGAACATGGAAAGACATCGCCTGATTACCAGCCAATAATGTAAGCTGCTAACAAACGTGAGAGTAGTCACCGATAATGATGATGACCCTCAAGGTACTACAGTACAATTCACGTGGTGTGAATATATGGGTCGATGTCGAACACCACGCAAAATAGTTTGGTTGAAAGTCATTGATGTAAACCTATCGCTGGAAGTGAAAAACTTGCCATTGAGGCATGCAAGCCTCAAAGTACTGAAAGGGTTGTTTTTAAGTCAACTTCTTGGATAATGAGCTGATGTCGACAAGAAGTGACCTATCATAGGAGGGCCTTGATGTATCCCACATCTACAACGCAAAATGGAGCAAATGATTTTTATGGAGGTGAAAACGATCTGATGATATAAGGTTCAAGAATGGTGGTCATGAAAAATGAAGGGTGGAGGTATTGCAGTGGATGAGGCGTTTGCTGGATGGTGAATTCTCTAAATGACTTCTCTTGAATATATTGGTGACACTGATATGGACTTGGTAGCGTTAACACTATGGATGGTACGGAGGACCAATGGTGATAGTGAACGAAAAAACCCAACCCAACTCAATCGCGGTGATGGAGTGAAAGTGTCATGTTCAAGAGCGACCTGCTACCAATAAAGTTCTTCAAGTTTTCTTCCCATTTTTCCTGAGTCATTGCTGACCAGTACCTCTTTATTTTTGTCAAGCTTGAGGAGGATAACATATGCTTGGTCTATAATTTTCCCTTCGTGCAAACCTGTCACTTTGTGTTTAGCAAGTCTAGCGTCAGTGAGACTCGTTCTTGTTTGGGCGGACAAGTTTGTCGCTATTGTTTTAACGAGTTTATCGACAAAGATAACTCGGTCCTTTTCATGTTTAGAGAGTTTGAAAAGGAATGAAAAGGAGACTCCAACAGTCCTTTTTCATGGCATAATCCCTTAAGTCTGAAAAAGTATAAAATAATACAAAAGGGATGACTTTTCGATAGCTTTAATGAGCCGACAAAGACAAGCGCTCAATCTTTTTGTTTAATAATCCCTTAGATCCAAAAGATTAAAATATATGAGAGTGATGACACTCCCTTTACTTTAACGAGCTGGAAAGGCCAATAGCTCGACAATCTTTTTATATTTAACGAGTCTAAAAATAGTTTAAAAGGGACTCGTTTTTTAGGAACAAGTGGTATTTTCGGGTAGCAACCGGTTCCAGGTAATTTTGAAACTTCTCAAAACATGGCAGTGTGAAGAGGGTGGCAATCAGAATCACTCATTGTAGATGTTCCTCAAAAGGGTAAACAATCAAGTGGAAGTGTATGGTCGGCCAAATGAATGGAGGTGACGGTAGGAACACAACCAAGGTTCAAAAGGGTTGATAGCATGGCGATCACAAAGGTTATTTACCAAAGGTGGTTTCATTTTTTAATGAGCTTGAATCAGGAGAAACTATGCTTAGTGTAGGTTGATTTTTTAACGAGCTTGAACCTTACAGGAACATTGCTCTTGCCAGTCTTTTGGTAATGTCTCTTGGTAGATTTAATTTTAATGAGCTTGAACACTACTATAACATGTGCTCATGGCCTTTTTATGTAGGTTAGAAACGACCGAGCTACGAGGTTAAAGGGTTGAGAACCTACAAACTAAGAAAATCAAAGGTCATTTTTCACTTGCATACAAAGGTTTGCATGCCCCCAGGTGTTTCAGTAAAAGGAGAGTTTCCAGGTTACCAAATGGAAGTTCCTGTGGTTAGGCAAGATTATTTCTGTCGGCAGACAAAAACTCTTCCTTTGCTTTGTCCATCGAAATGGACGAAGGTGATTGGTGTGAGCTTCAAATCACATAACGTACGAAGGTGAATGGTGTGAGCTTCCAATCACAATCGTACAAGGAAATAAGTGTTTCAGACTGATCACATAACCTATACGGGAATGTTTCTTCAATCCAATCATTATGACCTTTCAAGAAAATCTCTCTTTTCCTCTGGGTTCACCTGATGAAGCAGACTAGTGTGCATGCCCCCTAAACTTCATCACACTCACCGAACTACCCGCGGTAATTAGGTGGATGGAATGAAGATTGAATAGACATTGTTGACACAAAGAGACCATTTAGGGATGATGGTTGATTCATAGCTGTGTTTGAACGAGGAAATGAAAGCTAGTCAAAAAGTTGCACCAGTCTGCCTTCATGTGGAAAACACATCATTCGAAAAAATGTGGAAACGATAGCTTCCATGCTATATATATAATCACGTCCAAGGAGTAGATTGTAATCTAGTGGACCTTGGACTACCATCACGTTCAAATGAACGGTTTTCTTTCTCAAAGTTATCGGTAACTTTGGAAGGATCCCTAATGGTCGATTGGTTCCTTTGTTGAAGCCTGACAAATTTTGTTTCTTAGGCAAAAGTGATGGCGAACCAAGCGCTTTCCAAGTATTTGAGGAAAGGATACTCACTGAAGCCCCTTCATCTATGATAGTGCCAGACACGATCATTTTGTAAACTTGTACTATGATTTGGAATGGTACATTAGATTGAAGGCGGGGTTTTGCTAGTTGATTCCAATCAAAGAAAACGACTAGACTGCTCAGAGGAGGTACCCAGTAGATGTCCGGATAAATCTCATGAACTGGTGGGGTCTCTTCCTGTGGTAAAGGAATGGGTGGATTTCCCCCAAGTTCATTAGACTCTGTATTGAAAAAAAGAATTTGAACGGTGTCGTTCTAATTCTCTTTTGTGACTATATCATCCGAAGGTGGGCCTTCTGAAGGTAAGACTGGGTCCACTACCATCTTGACCAATTTAATTTGGTCTGGTATGGAATCAGGAGGTTCACTTTCAATGATAGGCGATTCGATCGACAACTAAGTTATTTCAATCGGGTTTTCAACTAGCGAAGGACTTGGCAAGAGTTTCCTGTATCCAGGTGGAAATCATTGTGGTGAAGCAGGATGGTTATCCAAAATGCTTTTAGCTTTGTCTAGAAAAGGAAAATGGTGAAGAGTATGATCACCTTCACATAACCTACATGGAACTTTGACTTTTCCTTTCTGTCTATTGACTTCATTTTCACTAGTTGATGGTGTACGGTCAACCTGACTGTCAGAGGTTGATGACACTGAATGGTGCAAACGGGGAGATCATTCTCTCAAGATCCACGGGATGCAAGGACAATCTCGATGGTAATGGCTCCCCTTGCAAATTGCGCATGGATTTTTTGGTTTGGAAATTTTAGTGTGTAGATTTTCGCTAGATGATGCATGGTTGTTCCCTTGTTTAGCTGGCTTCTTCTTCTTCTCCTTCCCTTTCTTTTTCTTCTTAGCTACTTGGGTTTTAGTGTCACTAGTTTCACCAAGTGAAGAGGAAGAATGGGAGGGAGAAACAAACGAAGTAGAAGGTGAAGGGGTAACTTCAATATCATCTAGTTGTTGATTAGATTGTTGAGGAATTACGGTGTTTTGAACGACCGAGGTCGAGAAAAGCCATATCGGCAGGCCGATTGTGATTCCTAGAAGGGACAATGTAGCCATATATGGAGAACCAATATCTCCCCAAGAGGAGAAAGGACTAGTATTCCCTCCAAGAGGAATTCCTTGATTGGTGGACTCCATTATCTTAACCTCAGATCAACGAAGAAATGGGGATGTTATTCCGATTAAAATAAATTTTAAGACACTTTGACACAACTTGATTTTTCAATTTTTAAGAGTCGAGAAAAAGCTAAAGGTGACTCTAGTCACCTTCGATTTTTAATGAGCCTGAAGCGACAAGTGCTCAGATGGACCTTTTCTTCTAAGGAGTCGAAAAGGAATGAAAGTGACTACTCTGGAAATCTAGACAGAGGGATTATCAAACCGATCGCAAAACTACAAAATACACATTGGTGATAAATGATAGAGAAATTACCAAGGACTTACATACGACAGTCAATCTTCCTGAATGTTGTGTTCAGTGCATTGCGATCGATAGGGTGGCAGACACGGCTTCCTAAGGATAAAGGATATCAGCCTATTGTGGTCTCCCAATACATACTCGACGGTACGGGGAGCACAAGTCCGCACTGCCACTTGTCGTATCAAAGAGGAGGAATCACCCAACCTTCAATGAAAACGATAGTTACTAGGTTTTACGATGCCGGAACACGTCTCTAGCCTAGAATTCTAGATGTGTTGCGTTAGGTTCCAAAGAGTTTTTATGTTCATTGAGATTTATTTTATGGTTGATCTTGCTTAGAAGTTTTCCTTTCAAGGTTCACCACGGGATGTAGATGAAAAATTCCTAAATATGCAATCTAAAATGATAAACAGTTGTTTATGTTCTTTTAGCAATGAAAATCCTAGCTACAAATGAAATAAGATAATGATTTTCTTTCAGCAGAGAGCATAGAGCACACACTAAATGCACTTTCCTAAATCAAATTTCGCATGCATTCAAAATGCAAATGCACATGCATGTATTTGTTTTCCACTTCCTTAATGTGTGAATGCCAAAAAGGAAAGCTAAGTATAGATCTAAAATATTTTCTTTCAAAGCAACATTTCTAACAATTTCTCTTCAAAACGAAAGGAAGACTAAGACGATACTTTTCGATTTCGAATTGAAAATTGTTTTTCGACACTTCAAATACTAATAACTCAAGTCAAGTACAATGACAAAAGTATAATAAACTATCTAGAAGAGGAATACTTTACGACACTCTTCTTTTGATTCAAAATGACAATTACGACACTTGCATCAAAAACGACAGTTCGATTAGGCTACTTTTGACAAAGGAAGATTGTAAATGATTCAAAAATACACAAAAACATTTAAAATTCCTAACCAATGGAGGCTGAAATATGTGAAGGAAAAAGGTTCCAGCAAGAAGGTACTGATCATGAATAGCAAAACTACTGAATAAAGCTGAAAACAAAGAGGAAAGACCCAACTTTCAGAGAAGAAAACAATATCACTCAATCATCGCACTTGTAACACAGGGAAATAGGGATGCATCTCACCTACAACACACGGGAGGTGCGATGCATCCAGGTTGCACAGTTACAGACAGTGTGATGGACCAAGGAGCGAAACTGAGCTTGGTTTTTGCTCAAAATTTGTAGCTAAGTTCAGTGATTTAGGCTGAGTAATGATGGACAGTAAAAAACAAAGCATAAGGGTAAGATCTTATGAGGTTTTGAGCTACCACAAGGGCACTTAGAATGATTTGTAAGTCAGATGTTTAGTTCATAAAACAACCCGAAGATTGACTGAAGCAGCATTCATCTACTTCGCAATTGCATAGAAAGGGCGTTTCGAAGGCTAGTTGGCTAACTTCAGGCTCCTTCTGTAGTTTATAAAGCAAACAATAAACAAACAAAACAAACTATTCATTCCCCAGTGGAGTCGCCATTTTGTTTCAGGGAAAACTAGTGTCGATTCGAACTTCTAGTCTCACTAAGATGGGTAGCTATCTTAGAAACAAACAATGAAAGCTTTTCGAGAGTTCCTTTAAGTGTGATAGATTAGAGGGAAGAAAAGAGGACCAACCTGGATCTCTTGCTTTGATCCTAGCTTGATTTCCCTTTCCCTTGATAGAATTTGCCACTCCTCTCTTACTTGTCCCGCTTCAAAGAGTACCTGTAGAGTCAAAGTAACAGCAAACCATCAAAGCATCTCCATATAAAACATCATAAACAATGTGGAATCAAAAACACATTGACCAGACAATTGCATTCATAAACAATAAGATTCATAAATGCATGATTATATGGAGGAAAACTCAAAGAACTTTATTAATAGTAGTGAAAGAGAGGATTACAACCCAGCTGTCTGATCCAACATCATCCTCCCAGTGTAGAAGCCCTCTTCACCTCATGAACAAGCAAATCACCCAACAATGCAATGTCTCTTCTCACAGATAAACCAACAACACTTCCTTACAAAATACGAAATTCCAGCTTCCAGATCTCTCAGATGAGGGATCCATTTATAGATGTCTTGCAAGGGTGTGAGTCAGCTCTGGGTTTTTTATTAGTTTCATTCCACTGATAGTTCTTGGTTCCACTTGGAGATTTCATTGATCTATTACTCATCCCTGGGCGAATTGAGAGAGGAAAGTGTCACAGGAGAAGTTTCTAGAAGATTCCATGATCATCCACTTAGCAAACTGTCTCTACCATTTATTTATTCTTGCTCATCGCACCACATAGAAGGCCATTTTAGTATGCATAGCACCTTTCCCATGGAGCAATCTGTATGGTCCAGTTTTGGCCAGTTCTGAGTAGTTTTTCAGGTGGAACTTCTAGGAAATGATGTAATCAGTTGACCATGATCCTTTAGGGTATGAAACAACACTTTTAGGGACTTAAGGAGCCCTTATTTTATGGACATATGAGTTTGGGGTTACAGTGCCCAAATATGTCTATAACACCAGGAGTGGACAGAGTGTTGGATATTCGTGGCTATGTTGATGCAGACTGGGCTGGAGATTTGGATCAGAGAAGATCTACAAGTGGGTATGTGTTTAACCTATTTGGAGGTGCAGTCAGTTGGATGAGTAAGAAACAATATGTAGTGGCACTATCAAATACAGAGGCAGAATACATGGCAGCCACTCATGCAAGCCAGGAAGCAATTTGGTTGCAGAGATTGTGTTCAAGTATGGGGTTAGTATAGGGAGCGATAAGGATAAACAACCAAAGTGCAATTTTCTTGGCAAAGAACCCTGCATATCATTCAAAGACAAAGCACATTGATGTTCAGTATCACTTTGTGAAGGATATGATAGAAGACAAAAAGGTGTTGTTGGTAAAGGTGGACACTTTGAAGAATACTGTAGATGCATTGACAAAATCTGTGAGCTCTGAGAAGTTTTCTTGGTGTAGAGAAACAATGGGCATTGCAGGGCTGGATAAATGATTAAGCTCTCTTGTGGCCCCCTATGGAAAGAAAACAACAAGTGGGAGAATGTTGGGTTGTGTTATATTCTTTCCACGACTAGCCCACGTAGTTAACCAGGGGGTTAGAAGGGAGTTGAAGCCCCCCCTTCGTTGTGCCGACTGTGTAGCGGGGGGGGTCATAAGCGGTTTGAGGGATGCAGGTGACCCCCCTCTATGCGGTCTGGGGCAGCGCCTCAAATTTTTTTTTTTTGGACCCTATATTAGGTTGGGCGGACCTACCTATGGTTTTGTGCATGATTTTTGCACATGGTTTTGGACGCGATGGTTTTCAGTCCATGGTATTGGATGCTTCAACATGTATAAATATGTATTGTAACATTGAAAGGAACATAATGAAAAATCAAGTTGGTAGTCCCAGTTTTGGGATCCAGGGGAAAATCTTTGTGTTTATGTGTTTTATGTGTTGTGCTCTCGCATTGTTTATTTTTTATGTTTTTAGATTTTGTATGCAGGTAATTTTTGTACAGGGTTAAAACCTAAACATATAAACTACACATACCATGACCTCATGCATGACAACAACAACCATAACAATGTACACTGAAAATATGCAAGCATAAATAACATATAACAAATCATAGGCTCATGATGACACACTTCAAAACAATAATATCCTCTTTCACATGGCGACATCAGTACAACCATGACCGACACCATGCATATGAAACAAGCATATAGAGTACAAGGATGATTAACAAACGTGCAACCGACATAATTGCATGACCAACACACACTACCCATCCAGTCCAAGGGGTGAACCATGCTCTAATACCACTCTATAACAGCCTCCTTCCACATATGCCCAGGTAACCAACCAATCGGGGTAAATATGCGAAGAGAGGCTAGTATAATGGGATTAAACCTCCTAAGTCACCTTAAGGAAGTGGAATCAATGAAAACACACCATGTATACCTTCCACATCAGCAACAAAACTCTCAGGAGTCATCCAAACCACTCATGTAACCAGCCCCTAGGTCCCACTGAAGTTTCAATGCATCAAACCCATGGACACTACCATGATATGGACCAACATGCATCAAGGAGGCTCCAGAAGCTTCCACAACAAGGACTAGTGAGTGTCTGAAGACTTTTTTTACCTAGTGTTGTGCCCGCGACTTCGGGATTTGTGCCACTTTTCAGGCCTAGAGCCTAGGTCACTACCAAGAACTTAATGACATCTTCAGAAATTAGAACAATGATACATTTGCAAAAACATTGACAAGGACTAGACTAGACCCCTACGAGCGATGACAGACATTTCGTCAAACATGTCACAAGTATGAAAGCTATAGGTCTTAACAACAGAATTGCGCATAGGTGTCTCATACTTATCTAAGAAATGTTAAGAAGCATTGATGACTCAACACATTAGCTGCAATTTCATCTATTAGGCCATCGATACATTTCCCATTCATTTACAAGTAAAAACATGATGAGAGCCATACATAGCCATTGTCATAATACATGTTCATAACCAACATAATAACAGCATAAACACGAAGGAAACAAGACCGATATAATCCACATATAAACCTGTATAATACTCATGAAATAACAATGAGAAATAACCTCGTATTAATGATGCAAAGGCCAACCAGGTTCGAGAATTCCATGAACCACTCAACCATAGACATGGCTAAGCCAAATCTCACTTCAGCTAGTCACCCCCATTCCAAATTCCAAACATGAATGTGGGATCTCATAAAGCACATTAATCAAAACCATTAAGGGCTTTTAGAGGCTAAACCACCTTAACCCATCAAACAGTGATTCCACTTCATGGTTGGACATCACAAACCATCACCAGTATGGTCTCTACCCAAGCTTTCTAGGGCTCCAGAGAATTTGTTCCAACCAAGGCTCTAGAACTAGTAACTCAACCCACAATTACCGCTAAGCTCGAGAGAATTTGTCCAACCAAGGCTCCAGGACTAGTAACTCAACCCACCAAGGGCTCCAAAGTGTTTGTCCAACCAAGGCTCTAGGACTAGCAACTCAACCCAATCTGCTACAGGGCTCCATAGCATTTGTTCAACCAACGCTTCGGGAATGAGTAACTTAACCCAAGCTTAAGGAACACATGAGAACCAACCAAAAAACAAATAAATAAACCCACAACACCATGGCTATCCAGGAAATGGCAAGGCTAGGAAAATCCAATGTCAATCCAGGTAATCCTCCATGCCAATGACAGATCATGACCAATAAACCACATGCATATGACATGCATGCCAAAACTAGTGAGGAAAACATACATGCAACTCGATACCTACAAGCAAAACTTGTTGTAGTTGTTGATCTTGATTTTGTCTTACAATTTGTTGCTCTTCCTTTTCCTTCTTGCTCCAAAACTACAAGTATGCCACAATCCTCCAAGAGTGCTCCAAGAAAACTCTAAGTGTCCAAGAGTATGAGAGAAAGAGAGAATAGAGAGAGAGCTCCAAAACTGAACTGACAAAAATCTGTGAACTGATCCTCAAAAGCCTTTTTATTAATGAGACTTCAATTTTCTTCATTTTCTGTTATTTTCCTTCATTTTCCTCCTCACATGCAACTTGTGACCTTTCAGCTCACTTTCTCCTAATTTCCATTATTTTCTTAAATAAATGTGCCAAAATTCCATATTTCCTTTCCAAAGCCTTTTCCATTACCTTTGCCAATTTCCTTGGTCATTAATCAATCACCAGTGATCCCCATCACTATGTTTTTTTCCCAACATTCAGCTTGGAATACTTGTCCCATCAACCGTGGTTATTATTTTGCCTTTATTAACTTTTATTACATGGAATTTTCACCAGGGTTGTTACACATTGCACCTTCAAGAGTTGACATATTGATTAACCACTTCAAGGCCTACAAACCTTTTAGCACTTCATATTCCATGGCTAGGGTTTTTAAACCTTTAGGGTTCTTTCTTTGTGTTAAAAGGTCATTCTTTTGGCTTCTTGTGATAGATTTTATGAATGAGTGTTGCCACCATCTCTCTCTCTCTCTCTCTTCAGAGATAAGCTACTACCATTCTAGCTAGTTTGTGTTATATCAAACCGATGCTTTCACTATATTACTATGTCTTCTGCTATATTTCTTTATGTGTGTGTGTTCCATTTCCTTTCTGGCCTTTCATTTCATTCCTTGTACAACCCAAATAATCCACCTTTGAATTGAGGTCCATAATGCGATAAGGGAATGTCTCTTCTCTCAAATCACAAAATCCTAAACCATTGCTTGACAATTCATCTAGCTATAATAATAACTCTTAGTATATTTGCTAAACCAAGTAAAGATTTGGTGAATCTAACTAGAACTATGTTGAGCTCAAGCAAATCATAAAGGAATCATGACCTAGTAAATCCGTCATTAAACATTCCCACCCATCATAAAAATACGCATTTTTACACCATGAGAAGCAAGGTGCATTATGTAACTCAATTCTAGGGAGTTGTGTAATATTTGTTCTTTATATTAGATGAACACATGTTACATAAGTTGACACAATATATTATATAAAAAATAAAATAAAAACAATCATAAATAAGAATTTTAACATTTTCTACCATTAAATTAAAATAGAAAAATAATAATAATATATAATACAAAATATATAATTTGAAAAAATAGCAAACAAACACTAACATAAATCCATCTAGACTCAAAATTATTCAAATAATAATATATTTACATCTCAATTTTTTTTTTATCTCTCTTAATGCTTAATCCAAAATCAAAACAAATCTACACTGCCTAGCATTAACTAGTTCAAGACCAATTTCTTCTTCTTAATTATTACTCCACACGGTAAAACAAAAGTCTTGGTTAATTTCTTCTTCTTATTTATTATGGTTGATAAAACCAAAATCCTCACTTTTAATTATTATTACTACAAAAACAAATAAAAACAATAATATTATAAAAACTCCCTTTTTCTTAAAAAGGGCTCAATTGAATTAAATAACTTATATATCAAGCCTACACTCTAACACGAACCTAAAAAAATTCAAGCCAATAAAAATAGCAAGAAAATGATTTTTCCATTAAAATATCTTCCCCTTTCAAAAAAAAATCCACAGCAATAAAAATATCAAGAAAATGATCCTTCCATTCAAATATCTTTATCTTCCCCTTTCAAAAATACATTTAAATAGAAACTTCGACCTACCACTTAACCTTGCCCCTTGTAATACATTGTTCCCTCATTTTACTTTGACACACCACTTAACCTTGCCACTTGTAACGCATGAGTGCCTCATTCTACCTTTAGAAAATCATTATGCTTTATATATTATTAAAGCATGGACCTTCATTGCCCAACAAAAATATATCATATAATGAGTGCAAATATTGGGTCTTTAATGATGCCCATTATTCGAATACATTACATTAAGCATATCAAATCTTTCCATCACCACTTTCTTGAAGTGGGCATTTGTGGTATTCCAAAGTAGGAAAGTGAAGACAGGATCAGGTAATAAGTGCGAGATATGAAGTTATTATATTGTTGAGTTGTGGGATGTTTTTTCTTAAATTTATTTGTTAAGTTTGATTGAAATTTTAATTTAATATAAAACTAAAATTTAGATTAATTTTAAATTTTAAATTTATTAATATATTAAGATTACAATTTACTCAATATAAGTTGATATTTCAATAATTCTTTATCCATCAAATTCCAACAATTTGATTACTAATATAAAACACCTTAAATAATAATCAGAGTTGTACATGGGTTAAGTAGAGTAGAGAAAGCGCTTGGAATGATCTAATATAAAACACCTTAAATAATAATCAGAGTTGTACATGGGTTAAGTAGAGTAGAGAAAGCGCTTGGAATGATCTAGGGGGAGGTGCACCTTATTAGAAATGGACTTTTATTCAAATGTTGAATGGTGGATCCAACGTTTCATCAATATTTGTGGGCCATATCCTTTTTCATCAATACTTGTGGGCCATATCCTTAGAGAGAAAGCTAACTCAACATCTTAATCATCGTAATGATTGTAATATAGTAACAACCCAAGGATTACCTCTCACATATGTACTTTAATGCTAATTGTAGAATGCATGATATTATTGCTTGAGTCTAGGTGACCTGAGATTTAAGGTCCCACTCTAATGTAGTGGCATAACAACCCTAGGAAAAATGTACACATAAATTAATAATTGATTATGAAATCCGGGATTGGAGCATATTCTATCGAAATCATATATGATTAATGCGCATTCCTTAAGCAATCCCAATCATATATTATAGTACATGAGAATAGCAAGGGGAGCATCAAGGATGAGATTCTTCCCTTCTATATCAGGAGAGAGCAACTTTATCTGCTAAATTATAGTTGTCATGTGAGCATGCACGGAACAAACAACCAACCCAGGCAAAGGATGGAGGTGCAGAAATTAAATGTAAAGTTGTTCGGCTTTCTCGGCGTAATATTCCTTACGTGTTCTCCGCTGTATAAAAGGTAGGACTAATGCGGCGGGACGCTATACCCTAATGGAATTGTTGCTTGTTTGAAGTATGGACGCGGGTGCTTGCATTTACGTTCTGCACAGGGAACGGGGCTCTCGTGGAAGGTTTCCGTATTAATGATCGTCACAAAGGGCAGCGCCCAACTTATGTAAAGATCTCAGAAATTTGAGATCTACAGTTTGAATTTAGCTGCGCGCCCTTGTAGAAATTCAATTTCAATTTTCAGATCATATGGGCCAGAGATTGGAGGGTTTAATGGGTGGATCAAGGAAAATGAAGCAGAAGCAGATTGTTTTAAGAGGATGGTGGAGGTGAGCCTGGTTTTAGATTTTTTCATAGTTTTGGATTTGAATGTGTTTTTTTGTTTTCGGAATTAAGTTGAGGTTAGGTTGATGCCAGCCTCAATGTTAAATGGAATAACTATTTGTCTACCAAAAATGGAAGTAAAACAATCTGTACTGAATAGAAGAACGATCTACCTACCAAAAATAAAGGAATCGAGATCGAAATTCATTAATGGTGTTTCGTTAATTTGTCTTCTGGTTTTTGTGGGGCACCCTTGTTGGGGTGTGGCACAATCGAGCGACATAGATGCTTTGAATTCTTTCAGGGCCAAAGCAGATCCAGGTCATGTTCTTGATGGCTTGTGGGTTAATGGAACCGATGTCTGCACATGGGAGGGCGTCAAGGAATGCATCGATGGCAGAGTCACAAAATTGTCGCTCCAGTATTCGAGGCTGAACGGGACATTCGCAGACGGGTCGCTCAGCGAGCTGTCCCAACTCCGAGTTCTGAGCCTGAAAGGCAACGGGCTCACCGGAACCGTGCCCGATCTTTGCGGATTGACGAATCTGAAGATCTTGTTTCTGGATCACAACAGGTTCACTGGTCCGTTCCCGGAATCGATCACGAGACTGCGTCGCCTTGTGGTGGTTGTTCTCGCTTTCAATCAGTTCAGCGGGGCGATTCCAGGGACCCTGACAAGGGTCCAGAAGTTGTACATTTTCAGAGCTGAGAATAACAACTTTACTGGCGAAATTCCCGCGCTTAATCAGTCGAGTCTGAGATTTTTCAATGTGTCGAACAACAGGCTTTACGGCGAAATTCCGGCGACCGTTGCTCTGGCTTCGTTCAATGCTTCTTCGTTTTCCGGCAACCCTATGCTCTGCGGAGGTCCATTGCCGAGGGCGGCTTGTGCCTCGACCGTGGCTCCGGCTTACCCGGCAAATCTGTTTCATCCGGGCCTTGCTCCGAGCTCCGTCATTGTTGGAAATGGTGGGAGCAAAATGAGCAAGAAAGAGGTAATTGGAATTGTGGTGGGAAGCGTGGTGGGGAGCGTAGTGGGGTTATCAGCAATACTGCTGTGCGTTTTCTTCTGTTTCCTCAATAGGGCCCGCAAGTCGTGGGCCACGGATGATGCGCAGTCTGCAAAAGGCGGCGCCGATCATCGTGGTGGTCCTCCGGAGGAGGAGAAGAATGAAGGGGGGCCGGTGCTCGTTTTCTGCGGCGGAGGCGGCGTCCAGATGTATACGCTGGAGGATCTACTGCGTGCTTCGGCTGAAATTCTGGGAAGGGGCAGCGTTGGGATCACGTATAGAGCTGTCATGCAATGGGGTCTCATGGTGACGGTGAAGAGACTGAAGAATGGGCCCAAGGGTTGCAAAGCGTTCGAGAAGCAAATGGATGCCATCGGGAAGCTCAAACATCCCAATCTCATTTCTTTGCGGGCTTATTTCCACGCCAACGAGGAAAGGCTCGTTGTCTACGATTACCAGCCCAATGGCAGCCTTTTCGCCTTCATTCACGGTCAGTGAAACTTCCTGGATTAAACTCCTCGTCTCCTTCAAAAAAAATTCGAAATCTTTTTAAATCTTTATATATATAATTTATTTATTTTTATTTTTTTATTAGGATGGTTAATGATTATTCACTTAATGTAAACACTTTATTTAAATTAACCCACACATTTTTTTTGGCGTATGTATTATTTTGTTTTAATGCAATTTCTTTATTTTATTAATAACCATTATTTAAAATAATATTTCTTTATTAATATTATATAATTATTTTCTATATGATAAATAATTTTTTATAATGTTATTAAAAATATTTAATTTTCATTAGAAATTTAGAAATATCAAATTTATCTATTTATTAAATTCTTCATTTTTAATTTGGTTTCTTCTAATATTGTTTGGTTTAACTTATCCACGTATGTTTTTTTGGTTTAACTAGTCCAATTACGCGTTGATTTTTAACTAAAGAAAAAATATTTTAAATATCGTTTTTTATGAATATTTTTTTATTTTTTATTAGTAAGTTTTATTATTAGTCGAAGTGGTGAAGATTTTAGTAAGCGAAGGACTAAGTTGGTGCTTCTGGTCCAGGGAGTGGTGATTCGTGGGATGGCAAACCATTGCATTGGACATCGTGCGTGAAAATAGCGAAGGAAGTTGCGAACGGGCTGGTCTACCTGCACGCGGCTTCCTTGGCGCATAATTTCCACGGTAATCTCCACCCAGCAAATATTTTGTTAGGCAGAGAAATGGAGGTTTGCCTCACAGACTTCGGCCTCACGCCCTTCCAGAATGACGACGAGGGCGAGGGTGGGCGTTCGGATTCCTTTGTTGCGTACACAGCTCCTGAGTGGAAGTCACTAAAGAAGAGGACGCCGGCCTCCGGGCCTAAGGCGGACGTCTATAGTTTCGGCATCCTCGTTCTCGAGCTTCTGACGGGCAGGACGCCATCGCCATCTTTTATCCATGGCGGCTCCTCTGAAACTGATCACGTCCACCAGTGGGTACTCTCAGTGCGAGAGCAAGAAATGGAAGGCGGCGCCGCCGAGGACGACTCATCCACCGACAAATTGGTGGTTCTGCTAAACGTGGCGGTCTCTTGCGTGGCGCTGTCTCCGGATGAGAGGCCCACGATAGAAGAGGTTTTGACAGTGTTGGAGGAGGATGCAATAGAGTCGCACAGCTGTCCTGAGGATTTTCATGGCAGCTTTATTCCAACAGAGGAGCAAGGAATGGGGGACAACACCAGTGAACGAAGCTGGTCAGAGCCGGAGTAATTTTATTATTATTATCATCGTTCAATACCGTTCTGTACATAGAGAGGAATTTGAAATTTCATTATGCGTTGTTGTTCATTTGAGAGGTAATGGTATATTATTATATGGCCTTGTATGTATCGCTATATATCGACCTAAATGTGGTTGTGCTACAGCTTCTATACTATTGTATTCATTATGTGTGTTACTTCATGTTGTTATTATTGCATTGTGTGTTATTTTATCGGTGCTTGTTAAAATGTTTTGCTGACGGACAGAAAATTGTGTGACATTTCTAAAGCTTTTATGGAAGGGTTGGATGTCAGATTTGAGAGTTTAATTTTCTTTTTTTTACTATTGAAATAAAACAACAAATATTTACGGTAACCAATATTGTAGATAAATTTTTGAATGTAAAATGGTGGTTAAAAAAAAATACATTTTTACATTTTCAAAATTTGGAAAAAATATATATATATTAAATTATTATAATAATTAAAATTATAAAAACAATTAATATGATTAGTTAGTTTTATATATATCTATCTATATATATATATAAGAGTTTAATATTATAAATAAAAATCTATTGGAAATTGAATTTATGTGTTGATATAACATTATTTTTTAATTAAATTAAAAAGCAAAAATAGTATATTGGAATAAATTTCAACCACTATTACTTTATTCTTATTAAAAATTTAATGTCATTATATGAGTTCACTGTCATAAATAACTGATAGAACTAGATAAATTAAATAATTGGAGAAAATCAATAAATAAGTTTTAATAAGCATAAAAACATTTACTTCACAATACATTTCACATTGCTAAAATTACAAAAATCATAAAAATTAACTATTATTACTATTATAATTATTATTTATGGAAAAAAATTCTTAATCATGGAAATTTACCTCTATTTTATAGTGGAATATCTTAATTTATAAATAGGTTTTATTACAATACCATGATTTATGAATATTATTAATTAATTATTTTAATTAAAAAATAAAAAATGTAACTATTTTGAAAAAATGTCAACCATTATTTCTCACCACTAATAAAAATATTATGTCAATAAAATTATCAAAATTCTATTTTAAAACAAATGCATTGTTTATTAAAATCTTAATTTAATGGTATCTTCTCTTTATACCATAATTAAGGAAAAAATGTTGATAATAAGGAAGACTTTTATTCTCTCTAAATCCAACGTATATAGCTTGAGTGAGCCTAATGGTTAAGAGCATGTGTTTCCTCTTTAGAGGTCACAGGTTCAAAACCAGAGGGGATAGAGTATGTATGCCTTCATAGAGGGGATTTGAACATGGGATCTTGTACTCAAATTTACTCATTTAACAAGTTTGTCAAATGAGATCCCCAAAAGAGGAGGAAATTCATATCATTTTAATGGCTTTTCATACAATCATATTAGATGTACTTATATTTGCAATAAAAACGAGCTTTATGGAATTAACATTAAATTTTAATTCATTTGTAAAATACTAGAAATTAAGGGGAAAGTTCACATGATAAAGTTTCATATCTAAGGGGGGTCTCATACACCAATTGGATAGGCATATATATATATAATTTATTTGAGATTGAAAATGAAGTTTTTTTTTTTTTTTTTTTTTTTGCATTAAGGGAATCAGTAACTAGAGTGACACTTATAAATTTATAAGTGGGGTCCTGTTGCTCTCAACACGCTAGTATAATTTAGATAATCCAGGGGATTTGAACATGGGATCTTGTACTCAAATTTACTCTTTTAACAAGTTTGTCAAATGAGCTCCCCAAAAGAGGAGGAAATTCATATCATTTTAATGGCTTTTCATACAATCATATTAGATGTACTTATATTTGCAATAAAAATGAGCTTTATGGAATTAACATTAAATTTTAATTTATTTGTAAAATACTAGAAATTAAGGGGAAAGTTCACATGATAAAGTTTTATATCTAAGGGGGGTCTCATACACCAATTGGTGTCTGGCTTGGTTGTGACCTTAAAGATGGATATTATTATTATTATTATTAATAAAAAACATTACAAGTGATTTGTTCGTTTCGACAACAACAACAGAGTTTTATAGGTTTAATATAATTTATTTATTTTGTTATATAGAGCTTTTATAATTTAACTGTTTTTAATAATTAAAAATTATTTTTTAATAATAAAAATTAAATATGTAGATATAAATAAAATATTAAAAATTAAAGAAAGCACATTTATATATTAAAGATAGGCATATATATATATATATATATATATATATATATATATATATATATATATATATATATATATATATATAATTTATTTGAGATTGAAAAGGAAGTTTTTTTTTGTATTAAGGGAATCAGTAACTTGAGTGACACTTATAAATTTATAAGTGGGGTTCTGTTGCTCTCAACACGCTAGTATAATTTAGATAATCAAGGGCATTTGAACATGGGATCTTGTACTCAAATTTACTCATTTAACAAGTTTGTCAAATGAGCTCCCCAAAGGAGGAGGAAATTCATATCATTTTAATGGCTTTTCATACAATCATATTAAATGTACTTATATTTGCAATAAAAACGAGCTTTACAGAATTAACATTAAATTTTAATTTATTTGTAAAATACTAGAAATTAAGGGGAAAGTTCACATGATAAAGTTTCATATTTAAATAATAGGGAAATCATTGCAAATAATTTTATATTTTGTATTAACTTTTTCAATATGATATAATACAATTTATCTATCTATTTTACATAAACAAAAAAAATTCAAGTAGCTTTGCAAATTTTGAAAATCAAAATATTTTAAAATTAGTATTTTATTCTCTTTGTAAGTTTAATTATATTACCTCAAAGGTCAAGCAGTAGCATGTGCATTCATCAAGCAGCATCACTATAATATGACCTTGGTAGGTGGTCTTAATTTGCCCAAATGAGAAACCAAATAATTTTGACCACCTACCTATTGAGTAATTATTCCAAAACTCAAGAAGTTTCAACATCATAAGCATAACAAAGTTATCTACAAGAGCAACGGAGACCCTAATTTCCATTGGAAATGAATTTCTATGTGGGAAATCCTTTCCTCAATCCTGTCCAAACAGTAGTTGTGACTGCCTTGATACCTTTTAACATCTCCCAAATGAACAAATATGTTATATCTCTCTGTATGTTTATCCATTAAGATTCCACCAAGTAGAGTCTTTGTCTTTTAATAAACGGTCAGAGCCCCATAATAGTGCTTCCTTTGTCCCTAGGTATGCTTTGGATCAAGAATCCAAGTTGTTATGTCTTCTAGGATCTCCAAAGCCAAGAAGATTTGTCTTTCATGCACAACTCTAGCCTCTAAGTTTTGAATTTCCTCCTAGGTGTTGTGCGACACTACTATATGGTAGCTATTAGTCGCCTCTTGGGCCTATTGTTGCACTCTATTGCATCCTTAGGGGCCAGTACCCCCACCCACATGCCTACTATACATTCTTTGGTGCATCA
Organism: Pinus tabuliformis; assembly: GCA_031772625.1. Lineage (NCBI taxonomy): Eukaryota > Viridiplantae > Streptophyta > Pinopsida > Pinales > Pinaceae > Pinus > Pinus tabuliformis. Next base: position 1,039,700,302 of record CM062816.1, on the reverse strand, counting down.
TAATTACCCTCCAGTAATTGACTTTTAATTTCAAATTCTTAGGACCCAAAACCAACTCAACAGAGGCGTAAATTATAAACTTGAGATTATCAAAGACACTAGTATCAATTTAGTCTGAAGAGCACCAATTCTTGAAGTTATACACACAACACCATAGTAATATGTATCAACCCTTAAACACAGTGAACCACCAATCATCTCTGGTTGTCGATCGTGTCTTGGGGACACCATCAACAAATAAAAACCACAGACACAAATCATTAGAGACCAATAAACCTTGATGAATGAGAAATATTTTACAGCACAAAGGGTTCCAAGCCAAATTCAACCAATGATTTCTCTAGATACCATTGCTACGAGCATCAATTGTTACAAGTGATATGGACTTGAGATTTTTAAAGACTCTAATAGAAAGCTAGCATGAGAAGTACAAATTCAGGGAATTAAACAAATCAGACCATTGTAAACAAAAATGACCCCTATGCATAGTGAACCACCAAACATGTCTGGTTGTCAGCTACAGTTTAGGGTTATAATCAACATATAAATGTTGAAATATGTAACTAGGTTCAGTCTTCATAATGACATATGTAATCATGATTTTATGTATTTGTTGTAAAGAGAAAAATAAATTTATTATTGTCATTCTTGAGGCATGGGTTTCATGCTCAAGGGAAAATTATTTCTATAGGTAAAGCACCCATTGAGTGCTTCTAGGTCTTGTTGTTAAGTCTATAAGTCAATTGAGACATTATCATGTATGGAAGACCCTTTTGGGCATGTTACATATTGTAAAGAAAATTTATTTGTGTCAAATAGAGTCAAGAGACCCTCCAAGGCCTTGTCCAAGTGCAAGCAAAAAGTTGGACTTATCAAGTGACAAGTTGACCTAGGGACAGTGACAAGTCGACCTACTAGATGTGATAAGAAGCCTATATAAAGGAGCATTCAGCCTCATTCCAAGATGCATCGGTCAAACATTCAAAAGAGCAAACAATAAGTGTGAAAATGGAAGGACAATAAACCTCTTAGAAAACGAAAATAAGAATAAGGAAGACCAAAATTTTGGGATTGTTTTTGGGCCTCCTACACCTCACATGTGTGAAGAAGAGCTAGGGCATTCTAAAATTTCAGTAATTAACAAGTGTCGAATTTTGGGTCAAAAAAGTCTCCCTTGCAAGCCAAATTGATAAGGAGGAGAAGTCATCTCAAGCAAAGGAGAGAGGAGGAATAAATCACCATAATTTTCTAACACGTGTCACCTAGGGTTTCTATAGCAGGGGCAAAAAACTACAAGTCAAAATTATAGTCAAAGTTGCAGATCCAAAATTTTGGTCAAAGGTGAATTGGAAGCTGTTAGAAGGCAAGTTTGACTTGAGTTGTGAAATTTCTTCAAGGATAAATTTTAACTTGGTCTTGGATGGGTCTTGGTCAAGGGTCATAGGTATTGGAATTCATGTATTGAAGTTCTATAAGAAGAGAAGAGTTCTTGTGGGTTTTCCTCTCAAGAGGAGAGGTTTTGGCCCTGACTAATCACCTACACCTTACATCCTCTTATCTCATTGTTATTTATTGTTTGGTAGTTGTTTGATGATAAGAACACAATAATAATCAAGTTGAAGAATCTAATCAAGATAAGTAATAATATATCACAAGCAGTTATCAATTTAAGAGAAATCACCTAATCTAGTTGCCCCTAGATTTCTCAACATGGATTTAGAGCTAAGGTGACAAGACAAGGAAAGGCAGCTTGTAGAAAGAACATCTAAAGGAATATCAAGGAAGTTCAAGGCATCAAAGAGGACATCGAAGGGCCAATAAATCTAAGGAATGTCAAGGAGGACCATTCATCACATCTCAAAGAGAACAAGACCTCAAAACCCTAGCTCATTCAATGAAGGACTACACATTGAAGCATATTGAAGTCTCTATATCTAAGAAAATCAAGAAGAAGCATTTTCATCATCATCATCATCATCAAATCAATCTCCCTCAAATTGAAGAAGAGATCACGTTTCAAATCATACTTGAAGTAAGACATCAGGAAGACATCTTCTATAATCAACATCTTCAAGAAGGTATCAAGGTGAATATTTAATCATATAGGAGTATCTTCACTTGAAAAGTAAGTATCTTTATATCTATGTTTGAATCTATCAAAATGAATTCATTCTGCAAGGAGAGAAATAAATTGGTTAGGTCATCAAATTTCATTACATGGAAGAAAAGGACAAATTTAATCCTCATAGAAAACAAAGTCATTGGACATGTTATGATCTGATATTCACCCTCTAAGTGTCATCAGTTAAAGATTTATTAAACTGAAGGTATTATAGACTCATGTGCTGGTGTGTGTGTTCTGTGTTATTGAAACAACAGATCGATCAGATTGCCAATACACAGAAATAAAATGGAAAGACAGTAGAGAAATATAGTAAGCAACACAAAGACACAAGCAGTTTTAATAAGGAGTTCGCCCTATTCTCTAGGGCTACGTCTCTATTCCAACTTCAGTGGTGGCCTTGTTTTATTGTGTCTTTCAGCAGAGAAATTACAATACAGGGACTCAATATGAGTTCTCCTGAAGCAGAGTTTGCTTGGTAGGGTGGTTCTTGGATTCCCCAAGCCACTCGAAGTACACAGACTCTTCTTCTTCCTACCAGCTCTATGACCCTTGGTCTACAGTGGAAAGAGCCAAATGTGATGCTCAGTCTGGACAGATTCCTCTATGGGAAGGCTTGAATCTTCAAGCTCTCTGGTGCTCGACACTACCTGTGGTCAGCTCAGCCCTCTGTCTCTTCTGCTTGGCTTTACTGTTCTCTGTGTTCAATCCTCCTTTGAGGGTTCACTGTTCACTGTCTTTCTTGGTCGCTTGGACTCTTCTCAATTCTGATTCCAATCAACTCTTACTAGTTCCACTGTCTCTGTTCATGGCTTTAGCCATTCGATCCCTATGCCTGTACGGTTTGTCTTCTGCCTGTCGACTCGCCTTCTGCAGCTACGCTTGGAGTTCCCTACATTTGGCGTCATCATGAACGCTCAGGGAGTGGCCACTTGTCCTCCTCTAAATGGTGCCAGCATGCTTCATCGGTTCGTTTCTTCAGTTACGCCATGGATGCATTCTTCCTCCACCGTGGTGGTCAAACGGACTCCAAATCCCTTTAGAATGCGGCTTAATTCCCTGTCGATTCCACTTCTTTCCATCGGGCACAATCTCAGCCATCCGATCTGGGCCCTCCAGATCCGACGCCATACGCACGTTTCGCGCGGTTGACTTGCTCGACCGATAGCGCGCGATCAACGGTGGTTTTCTCTCACCTCCGCTTGCCACGCGTCGATCGGTGTATGGAATCGCTCTGCTCCTATCCAAAACCTCTTACCATTCAAGGGTGCCCCGATCAAAACCGCTGGTTTCCAGAGCGTGGGTCCCACCTTTGTACTTTAGTGCTTTTACCTTTTCCTGCCCGCGGTCCTCCGGTTCCCCCATGCGACTGGGTGCTCAGGCTTCCCCATTTTGGCCCTATTCGCTTAGTGATGCGTGATTAGTGCTAATCGCGCATCAAAAACCTCTCCCTTTTTCCATTCTGGGGCTCCCACGGGCTACTTTGGCCTCCTGTGTGGTGTCCATGGGCCTCGGTCAACACACTTTGAGCGAGGTCCTCATCGTTCCACATCGGCTACCATGGCCACTGGTTCTAGGGTGTTTTTGATACTGTTTTGGATTTCATTAGAGATTTTTTCGACCTGATTCAGTCATGGTTCTTGACAGTGTTTCTATGGATCCAATTCGGATCACGGCCTCCCTACTGAAAAAGCTTTTGGACCACCAAAAGTTGGTTTTTAAGCATCGACTAAGTGAGGATACTATTTCTTCACTTGTCCAATCTCAATCCAATTTTTGCTGCTTGGCTTTGAACCTTTGAGCCCAATCCTAAGGTACTCAACTTCTCCCCTGCGTGTTGTCCTCACCTTCCTGTCCAACACTGTGTCTTCCTGCAACTCATTGAGGTATTTAGGTAGCAGGTCATCAATAGAAGGCAATTGACTTTGCTCTTCAGGGTCCTCAATCATTGAAGGTTCAAACAATCTGCATTTACGATTGAGTAGATATGCATGTAAGCTGGTAGATCAAGGCGAAACACATTTTCACCAATCTTCTCAAGTATCCTGAAAGGTCCATACCTGATAGGATTTAGCTTTTTACCTTCACCTTGCATCCTGTCCTTGCTGATATACAACCAGACTTGGTCTCCAACTTGAAAACTATGCTCCATCCGATGCTTATCATTCCTAGCCTTATACTTGGCCTGGCTCTTTTCTAGTTGTTCCTATACTGCCTGATGGATCTCCTGGATCTGTTCAATGAACCTAGTTGCCTTATCCACATCATTGTGCCCATCAACCATGGTATCTTTACCAATGAAAAAATCCAGAGGAGACCTTGGTGTGAAACCAAAGCAGGTCTCAAAAGGAGATCTCTGTGTAGAAGAGTGTTTGGCTCTGTTGTAAGCATGTTGCACATAACACAAGTGTTCATCCCAAAGCTTAGGATGTTTGCTGCAATAACCTCTCAGTAACTGGATCACAGTCTTGTTTACTACTTCTGTCTGGCCATCTATTTGTGGATGAAAAGTTGTGCTTTTCTTTAACTTGGTGTCCATCAGTTCCCACAGACTAGACCAAAACTTCCCCATAAATCGGGTGTCTCGATCAGATACAATGGAAGTGGGTAATCCGAAATGAACCCATACATGTTCAAAGAACAATTTTGCAATTTGTTCAGCTATGACCTGTTTACTACATGGTATCAAAATGCACATTTTGCTGAACCTATCCACAACAACGTATAGATAATCATGACCTTTCCTAGATTTAGGCAGACCTCCTACAAAATCCATGGAAACACTATCCCAAGGGTGAGAAGGAACTAGCAATGGAGTGTACAAGCCTAGTTTTCTATTGCTAGGCTTGCTTTTAGCACACATGGCACAACCTCTTACATATCTAGAAACTGTCTCATTCATTGTCAGCCAATAGCAGAATCTTTGCAGCTATGCAACTATTTTGCTTACCCCAAAGTGACCTAATATCAGAGAAGTGCGTGCTTCCCTAATTATCTTTATCCTCTCAGTTTGTGGAATGTAGAGTTTCCCACAATGGTATAAGAGTCGGTCCTTTATATGATAGTCCACTTCTTCTACTCTTTTGCCTTGACTCAAAGTTGCATATACATCTTTAAAGTCCATATCTTGAGCATATTGTTCTATGTAGCTTTCATGTAGTACAAAATTATTCTTAAGTATGGTAGATGCATTTATAATGGGTCTAGATAACATGTTTGCAACCTTGTTATGTATGCCCTTTTTATATCTGATGACTGATTGAAATTGTTGTAGAAAACCCATCCACCTGTAATGTCTTGATTTTTGCAACTTAGTTTGGGAGTGTAGATATTGTAGTGGCTAGTGATCAGTATGTATTACTATCTCTTTTCCCATTAAGTAATGTTTCCACTTTTTCACACTCTGAACTAATGCATACAATTCTTTATCATATGTAGGATAGTTAACTACTGCAGGATTAAAAGTCTCAGAATGATAGCATATGGGTTTGTCATGCTGTGTCAACACTGCTCCCATGGCATAGTCACTGGCATCAGTTTGGATCTCAAATGGTCTTTGCAAATCTAGCAGTGCTAGTACAGGTGTTGTACTAATTTTCTCTTTCAAGGTGTCGAAGGCTTTCTGATGTTTGCCTCCCCACTAAAACACCTTATTCAATCCTGTTAAAGCATGTAAGGGAGCTGCAATCGTGGAGAAGTTAGAGATGAACTTCCTCCAATATTGTGCTACTCCTAAGAAGCTTCTCACTTCTGTAGCAGACCTGGGTTTAGGCCAGTTCACAATGACTGCCACTTTAGAGGGATCTATTTTCAATTCGCCTCCCCCTACTATTTGACCCAAGTAGTTTAGAGATGTTTTGCCAAATTCACATTTTGAGAATTTAACATAAATTTTTTCTCTTTTCAAAACATCTAATGTTTGCTTAACATGCTTTAAATGTTCTTCCCATGTTTTACTAAAAATCAGAATGTCATCTAGATATACAATAACAAAATCATCAAGAAAAGGTCTGAGTACATCATTCATTAGTCTCATGAAAGTAGCAGGAGCATTAGTTAAGCCAAAAGGCATAACTAGCCATTCATACAATCCCTGCTTTGTTTTGAAAGCAATCTTCCATGCATCTTGTTCTGCAACTCTGACCTGATGGTATCCACTGTGTTAATCCAGCTTGGAGAAATAAATAGCTTCTTTTAATTGATCTAAGAGATCAACTATGCGAGGAAGGGGATAACGTTTCTTGATTGTTATCTTATTCAGTGCTCGGTAATTAATTCACATTCTCCACGAGCCATCTTTCTTTCTCACCAAAACGATTGGTGACCCACATGGTGATGTGCTAGGCCTGATGAATCCCTTCTCGAGCAACTCCTACACCTGCTTCTTGATTTCAGCATTTCTCTAAAGTAGACAACCTGTACATCCCAATGTTAGGCAATGGAACATCTTGCTGCAAAATAATATCATGTACTATTCCCTTTTTGGGTGGCAAACCTTTAGGTTCTTGAAACAAGACATCATACTCTAAAACAACCTTTTTCTATATCAGCTTGTTGTTTAGCATTACAACCCTCAAATACATTGGTTTTATCAGGTTTCTTTTCCTTTACAACCATCAGTAAGAATTGTTTGCATGAATTAATCATTCTTTTCATCTATCCTGAATTTATGAGATTATAATTATTCTTGAGCTTATGAGCTCTTACAAAGCATTTGATTCCATCCTTAACCAATAAATACTTGTTCTCGGGTCTATAGAAAATAGCCTTTCTATCGTACAATTAAGGACTTCCTAAAACAATTCCACATATGTCCAAAGGAATTATGTCTAACTCAACCTCATCTACAAATGCTGACCCAAAAGAAAACTTGAGTTTGCACTGTCTAGTCACTTGTAGTTGTGCTTTATCATTCAACCATCCTAATGGGTATGTTTTGTTGTGAGGTGTAGTTGCTAATCCCAATTTCTTTACAATTTCTTCAAAAACCAAATTTACTTGAGAGTCACTATCAAACAAAGTATCAATATTTTGATTTTTGGAAATAACTCAAATATGGAAAAGCTCATGTCTTTTTCTCTCATTTTCTTCATCAATAACAGATTGAGCAGAATTACTAGTAGATGCTTCAGAATTCTTACCTTTTATACCTGTGGCTACTATGGTTGTTTCATCTCTCGATTCTGACCCCAAATCTCTCTGAATAGCTACAACTTTCTTCTTCTTCTTGCCCTCGGACTTCTTAGGTCTCAGTTCTAGATGCAGAATCCAACAATTCTCATCATCATGCCCCTCCTTTTTACAGTGAGTGCATGAATCTTTGGCTTTCTGTGCAGTGTTAGCCTTCCTTGCTTTCCACTTCTATTTTCTTTTCTCCTTGCTCTTGCTTACAGTGGGTTGGGATGGTCCCCTAAATTCTAGATTGCCATTCTTTCCTCTAGCCTCTAAATGAGTTAGCTTGTACAGACACCTCATCTGTACTAGTGGGATTAAACATGAGGATGGTATGCCTCATGTAGCTATGTAGACCACCAATGTACTTCAAAAGAGTCTCTGGTGAGTCTAGTGAGATACCCAACGTCAATGCTCTCTTTTTGAACTCTTGAGTATACCCTTGTACACTTTGCCCCTTTAACTGCCGAAGAGTTTTCCAACTCATCATAGCCTACTACATGTAGGCCAATCGATAGAAATGTTTCCTGATTGTGGAAACGAAGTCACTCCAAACAGAGATGGTCTTACCATGGCTTTGCATATCAGCTTGGGTTCTACCTTCCCACCAAACCAAGGCAGTGCCTCCTAGGCATAGGCTTGCCAGTTGAATCTTACTCTTGTTTGAGTTTACGTTCTGTACCCTACAATACACATCAATTTTTCTAATCCAATTGTCCAATTTTTAAGCATTTAGCTCTCCATAATATATAGGCAAATCAAATTTAACATCTAACTTAATCAAAGATTATTTCTTATTATGTACATGGCTATTAGGAGGTGTGAGAAAGTTTTCCTCTTTCCCTTTTCCTTTAGAGTTGTCATGGAAGTGAGACTCGTCGTCTTCTTTCTCTTGCTTAGAGCCTAATGCATCTTCCACCCTTTGCTTTCTAAAGTCTCGGTACATTTCTTCAACCATGGACTTCATAGCTAGAAAACTCTCTATGAATTGAGGGTCTATCCCCATAGGACTTTCTTCTGACATGGTCTTTCGAGGATAGACTCTCCCAATCTCAAGATTAGTTTCCACCAACTCTCCTTCTCCTAATTTGAGCTTTGATCTTGTGAGCATTCACAGCTATACCAACACAAGCTTGTTTAACCTTACAACCTTACTGCTTTGATACCACTTGATCTGATATTCACCCTCTGAGTGTCATCAGTTAAAGATTTATTAAACTGAAGGTATTACAGACTCGTGCTGGTGTGTGTGTTCTGTGTTATTGAAACAACGGATCAATGAGATTACGAATACACAGAAATAAAATGAAAAGACAACAGAGAAATACAGTAAGCAACACAAAGACACAAACAATTATAAAAATGAGCCACCCTATTCTCCAGGGCTATGTCTCCGGTCCAGCTTCAGTGGTGGCCTTGTTTTATTGTGTCTTTTAGCAGAGAAATTACAATACAGGGACTCAATATGAGTTCTCCTGAAGTAGAGTTTGCTTGGCAAGGTGGTTCTTGGATTCCCCAAGCCACTCGAAGTACATAGACTCTTCTTCTTACCAGCTTTGTGACCCTTGGTCTACAATGGAAAGAGCCAAATGTGATGCTCAGTTCGAATAGATTCCTCTATGGGAAGGCTTGAATCTTCAAGCTCTCTGGTGCTCGATGCTGCCTGTATTCAGTCCTCCTCTCAAGGTTCACTGTTCATTGTCTTTCTTGGTCGCTTGGACTCTTCTCAATTCTGATTCCAATCAACTCTTACTGGTTCGACTGTCTCTGTTCGTGGCTTTATCCATTCGATCCCTATGCCTGTTCAGTTCCTCTTCCGCCTGTCGACTCGCCTTCTGCAGCTGCGCTTAGAGTTCCCTACGTTCAATGTCATCATGAATGCTCAGGGAGTGGCCACTTGTCCTCCTCTAAATGGTGCCAGCATGCTTCATCGGTTCGTTTCTTCAGTTATGCCATGGATGCATTCTTCCTCCACCGTGGCGATCAAACAAACTCCAAATCCATTTAGAATGTGGCTTAATTCCCTGTCGATTCCGCTTCTTTCCATTGGGCGCAATCTCAACCGTTTGATTTGGGCCCTCCAGATCTGACACCATACGCACATTTCGCGCAGTTGACTTTCTCGACCGATAGCATGTGATCAACGGTGGTTTTCTCTCACCTCCACCTGCCACGCGTCGATCAGTGTATGGAATCGCTCCACTCCTGTCCAAAACCTCTTACTGTTCAAGGGCGCCCCGATCAAAACCACCGGTTTCCAGAGCATGGGTCCTGCCTTTGTACTTTAGCGCTTTTACCTTTTCCCACCCACGGTCCTCCGGTTCCCCCATGCGACTAGGTGCTTGGGCTTCCCCATTTTTTCCCTATTCGCTTAGCGATGCACATCAAAAACCTCTCCCTTTTTCCATTCCGAGGCTCACAGGGGCTACTTTGGCCTCCTGCGTGGTCTCTATGGGCCTCGGTCAATGCACTTTGACCGAGATCCTCGTCGTTCCACGTCGACTGCCATGGCCACTGGTTCCATGGTGTTTTTTATATTGTTTTGGATTTCATTAGAGATTTGTTCGACCTGATTCAGTCATGGTTCTTGACAATATTTCTATGGATCCAATTCGGATCATGTTAAGGGTTTAATTGTTGACCCACCAAAGGAATAATCTCAAGCTCTAGAAAAGTACATGAAGGGGGAGATAATGGGCTCAAAGAATCCGTAGAGAATCAACCAAGGATTCTCTCATCCCTTATGTAGCAAAATTGGAGAAGTCAAAAGACATCTATGGAAAGCTAGTAGAATTATTCTTCATATGCAAGAGAAGTAATATCTTTGAGAACCAAGATATATAAGATGAAGGTATCAAAGGAAGAAGGGATGACCTAATATCTTATGAGGATGTCATAAATACAAGACCAATTGCAAGAGTTGGTGGAAATAATTTTTGATAAATAAATGACCACCATGGTGCTTAATGCATTACCTGATGAATGGGGCGACTTTGTATCAAGCATATATGGAAAGAAGGAAGCCACCCCATTCAGTGAACTTTGGTCATTATGTAAGATTAAAGAAATCAGGTTGAAGGCAAAAAGTGATGTTGGATCAAACAAACAAGTTCAAGCATTTGCGACCATGGCTAAGAGAAAATAAAAGTTTGGAAAGTTTGGTCCTTGGGAAAAGAACAAGATCGATGTGTCGAAAATCCGATGCTATGGCTGTCAGGAATATGGGTGTTTCAAGAGAAATTGTCCTAAATTCAAGAAGGACAACAAGAAAAGGCAAGAAAGGAATGAAGCCCAAGGAAAATGTTAAGGATGGAAAATTATCTTGAAGTTTAAAAACATTGGATATATATGCAACTATAAAAAATTTATTGATGTATTTATAAAATTATTCAAATTTATAATGAATTTTAGGCCGATAGGCATTCCTATGCATCAACAATCATCAACACTTTTACCTTGCTCCGTTCGATCAGGTGAGACACTTTCAATTGTTGATTTGAAGTGTGATTGCTTTTTCCAAATATCGATTGAGTTGCCTTCTTTTCACCTCCGAGTTCTACTGTGCACTCCATGGCATGGCAAGATATTTTTACTACTTTTTCCCATTCTTTTATGTTACTCTTGAAGATATTTTTACTACCTTTTCCCATTCTTTTATGTCACTCTTGGCCTCAGAGTTAATCGTTTCTTTGGTCTACCAGTTGTTTTTCTTCTTCTTCCCTGGCTTTTGGCAAGCATTGATTAGTATTAAATTATATACCCCATACACTAATTAACACTACCCGCGGCCAACTCTTTAGTTGTATCTCCACAAACTTAATCCCCAAACCCCCAAATCCATGATCTGGTGCATCTTGAAGTAATAGCTCTTTCTGATGCGGTGTTGACATAACAATCCCTTGACGTAACAATCCCTCGAGCATTCTAAAACACAGAAATGTCAGTTTGAAGCTCTGTAAAGAGCTTTTCGAAATTTGACTTCCATTCTCTGATTTGCCCACGTGGGTTCTGGTAGTTAGAAGGCTCAGGATTTCACCAGAAGTTTTGGCCCTTCAACTCTCAGGTTGATTACAACTCAATATATTAATTCTTGCCAATACTTTCTTCCTTAAACTGGTATGGATACCCATACTTCTAATTGGGTTCACTCTTTGCTTGATACCCTGAAATGCTCTAATGTGTTCTGCTCGCTGGTGTGGTTTGTTTTGGGCGCAGTTTTGCATTTATGTTGAGCTCACTATATTCCGCCGAGACCCATTTGACTTAACAGAATTTTGTCGTTGTTCTAGGGGTTCTATACTGGCCCCTCAACCTATGTTAGCTTCCATCTTCTCCTACGATAGAAATCTCAGCTCGATTTGTAGGCCATTAACCGACAGGTGCTTATTTTCCTTCAAATTTTCGTAAACACATGTGTTTTTGTTCTCTAGATAAGAGTTGTTAAATATATTTTTTTCTCTATTTCTTTCTACAAATGGTAACTGAATTCATGTTTTTGGACGGCAGAGGTATTGTTTCACCTACACGCGGGTTCTGGCAGTCAGAAGGCTCAAGATTTCACCAAAAGTTTTGGTTTTTCGGCTCTTAGGTTAATTCCAACTCAATATATCGATTCTTACCAATAGTTTCTTCCTTAAACTGGTATGGATACCCATAATTCTAATTGGGTTCGCTCTTCGTTGGATACCCTGAAATTCTCTAATGGGTTCTGCTCGCTGTTGTGGTTTGTTCTGGGCATAGTTTTTCATTTATGTTGAGCTCATTATATTCCACCTAGACCCACCTGACTTAATAGAATTTTGTTGTTCTTCTACACATAGAGTGAAGGTCCTTCCTTTGTTCTTTTCTTTTTTATGTCTCATCTATTAATAGTTAATTACAGAACTCCTGAGAGGGTGTTTTTCATATGGCAATGATTGGCTTACGTAGTCAAGACTGTGGAACACTGGCGTTTATATTTGCTACTTTTTTATTTTTGAATGGGGATAATGCTCTAGCATTGCAAGGCTGGGTTTTGTTTTTTGTGGTTCTGTTATGGCTCATGAATGGATGTGTTTATGGATTGAAATTTAAGGAAAATATGGGTTTACTGTAACATATGAATGGGATGCATCCAAGCATTGAAATTTTAGAAGTTGGGTTTATTGTGCATATGAAATGGCATGTGCTCATCCTTTTGAAATTTTACTCAGAGAAAATAAAAGATGGATTTGGTATGGCATATGAATGAGATGTATTCTTCGTATTTGCTTGGCCATTTATAGAGGTTTCTTGATTTTGGGTAATTAACTTACTCTAAAATGAAATAAGACATTCAATGTGTTCCTTGTAATATAGATATAACCAAAACATCTAAAGAAAAGTAATTGCACAATGATCCAGTCCAAGAAAACAAGGTTTTCCACAAACCAATTAACTCTTCTAGAAAAATTCAACAATTCCAATTTAATAATCCTATCGGCCTCTCTTTGTACCTTTTGGGACGATTGTTAGTATATATACTCTCTATATAATGTTGGAGATTTTTAAGGTAAAATAATTTTATATTGTAAAATTGGGGTAATCATTTTTATAAAAAAAATTTAAATTAACGAGTCTTTTTTTTGGAAAAACATGGAAAATTAGCCCACCTACAAATATTAGCCCCTAAAATTTTCTATGATGAAGCCCATGTCACCCTAGAAATAGAAGACCCTGAGAAGAGTAAATCAAATAAGGAAGAAGTGAAAGATCTCTACTATGACTGAGATAATCTTATTCACTTAGTTCTTTTCAATTTTGAAAGATAACTATCATGGTAGAAAGAATTGTAAGTATGATAGGATGCATCATATTAGGAGATGGCATCATATTAGAAGCATACAATTGAAGCAAGAGCTCATGACATCATTATAGAAGATTGAAAGGATAGTTGGGTGTAGCAGTCATCATAGAAAGAAATTAGCTCTTGGTAACCTCATTAAAAGCATGAGTAGCATACATGGTTGAAAGAAAGTCATCTAGCATGATAAAAGATATAAAGAACTCATCATACATCATCATCATTAGAAAGGATAATTTGCAGGATGAGGATGATCAAGACACTCCATTGGAATATTCATTAGAAGGTTCATCTCTACTTGAAAGAAGCAAGTGTCTCACTGATCATTCCACCTTGTGCGGGATCCATGGTTTAAAAATGATGATGGGATAATGACATAGGAATGAAGCATGGTTGAAGTACTTTCAAGCAAGGAAAGGAAGTTGTCAAAGGAAGTCTAGATGACCAAAAGAAGAAAAGAGGTATGTGTGCATGTATTTGATAAATTAAGTCATGTCATAATATAGTTGTATATAGCATGGTTGAATGCTCTATCTCATGAGCATGATCGAAAAAAAAGGATATCTTCCTTTAGAAAGATGCATGAAGGCATATGCCTAGTTCACATATTGATCAAATAAAGTCAACACAATATATCCTCATATGGAATATGAAGTGGTTGAAAAGATAAATAACTATGTATAGAATTTATTGTGGTGCAATATGTGAGGAAAGGAAGAAGGATTCATGGAAAAACTACAACTACGGTCACATAAGATAAGGAATCAACATTTGATCACTAGAATAATATGGTATGACATATCCATGGAGAAATTATGAAGACTCTGATAAAGTATGTAAAGGAAAGAGACCCTTGACATTGAATGCCTTGGAAATTCTTTTATGAATGTGTAGGATGCTGATGTTGCAAGCAAGCAGGTGTCATGATGAAAGGAAACATAAAAGGTAACCTTGATTTTATGTTCATTTTTATTTTGTTGGTTGGTTTGAAGTAGGGCCATTGAAAGAGAGCTATACATGTCACCTACAATCAAGAATGGATGGAAGATACTAAAAGTAACGACTTGGAGAAGGTAGTTGGATGAAGAAAACTCATATGTGGACTAGAATATTGCTCTTTAATGAAGAGAAGAATGACATGACTAATATAGTTTGTAAAGGAAAGTGATTAATGGATGATTCCCTATGAAGAAAACCTAGAACGAAAGAAGGAGCTCTACAAGTAGCTAAAGGTACCATGATCTCCACCAAAGAAGCAAAATGTTGTTGTTGGAAACACGTCCCTAGTTAAGAGGGAGCTTGGAATCAAGTCCTTGGTTAAGGGAGAGCTTGGACAAGTCCTTGGATTAGAGGGATCTTGGGTATATTACTTTTATAGGAATGAAAATATCTTCGCTAGTTGAGAGGAAGAGATTGACACATCATTCTTGTCTTCATATTGTGAAGAAAGAATGGAGGATTGGGTAAGAATCTGAAACTAATTCTGATACTCTTTGAGGATGAGGTAGGGCATCCAAGATAAGAGTAGTCGAAGAGGAAATTCCTTGAGGATGTTTTATTCCGAGATAGGAATTTTCCTAAAATGACATACCCTGTGAACACCTAGGTGGGGTATGTTCCTTAAGATACAATGATGGTGGTGTCTATAAGTCATTGGTTTTCTTCTATCCATGTGGAACTTCTTCAATGTCTAGTTGGCATACTTTCCCTGAGAGACAAACAATTCCTCATCTCCTTGCCATACTTGCATACCAAGGAAATAGTGCATGAGCCCTAGGTCCTTCATCTTGAATTCTCTTACAAAATCCTCTTTGCAATATTTGACCAACTTCTCATCACCTGTTAGAATTAAATCATCGACATATAATACTATAATTAATAATTTACCTTCAAATACAATATGGTAAAGGTTTGCATTTTCTTAACTTTTGGTGAAGCCCAACTTGGTGAAGTAGCTGTCAATCCTGGTGTACCAAGTATGGGGTTCTTACTTCAATCACTCACTTGAGTCTACACACATGTGACTCTCTATTGAAGGTATCAAATCCTTTTGTCTACTCCTCTTTCTCAACCACTCTGTTGAGGAATGTTGTCTTCACATCCATCTGATGTATCTTCCATCCCATCTGCATTGAAAGTGATAGAATAGATTCGATTGAAGAGTACCTTGCTGCTGGAGCAAAGGTCTCCTTGTAATAAATTCACTCTAGCTGAGAGAACCCTTAGGCCACAAATCTAGCATTGTATTTCTTGACACTCCCATATAATGCTTTCTTTACCTTGTAAAGCCATCAGGAACTCACCATTGACTTATCTGCTAGTCTTGGGACCACTTCCCAAACACTATTTCTGATAATCGAGTCATACTCCTCTACCATGGAATCAACCCATACTAGTTGTTTCACTACTTCCTTGAATGAGGATGGCTCAATCTCTACACTCTCACTCATTAGAGCCATCTATCCAGTGTATCGATCTAGTGACCTCCTCTACCTGCATTCTGATGGGGGTGCTCCAACATTCTCTCTAGCATAAAGAATCAATTTTTCAACTTCTCTGGTGCACTTCCTTCCATCTATGGAAGTCTCTACATGAGTGGGTGCTTCCACTCTCTGCTCCTTTGCATGTGGCTACTCCACATCATCCTGAGGTTCTTCCTTTGGAGCTAAAAGCTCCTCATCTACACGCAAGTGAATCTCCCTCTCAAGGGAACAAATCATGGCCTTGAGCCTCGGAGGGGAGCCAAAATCCCTTTGAAAAGTAACAGTACTAGTCAGTCGCATTATACCTTCCATCATCTCCCATCTTGATGTGCATCTGGAGGTCCTTCTCCTCCATGTCACTAAAAAATTATTTGTTTCTGGTCATATGGAATGAGGCTCCACTATCCAAATACCACACACTACCCATCACCAATGTCACCATGCAAGCAATTTGGTGACGGTGTTGGACCCGCCAACATGTCAGGTGATCTCCCTAGTAAGAAGTCCCAACTAGACCTTAGACCGTTTGGAGTAGGATTCCCGGTAGTGGGTAGTAAAGTAATGCCTTGACTGTGATAGGATGCAGAGGTAAGTGTGATATCTTTGTCAGAAGCAATTGTGTGACCTTGCAGTGAGTTAAGTGAGATGCATGGGGGTTCTCACACACAGAAGGGAAAAGGAAGTGTGTCCCTTAGAAGCTCGTAATAGTACGAAGCCTGAAAGGAACACACAAGCTGCATAGCATCACAAGTTGGAAAGCAGAATAGTCCACAATCCAAAGTGACAAGTTAAACCAACAACAAGATTCATACAATTTCATACAAAATAGTTCATACACAAATGCATAAGTTAAATAAAATACATTGTTAAAGCAACCATAATACTCCAACTATAATAAAAATATATGCATGAAAACGTTCTGGCTCAGTTATATATTATTAAAGTGAAAGTTCCATCCATACATAGACCATTGACAGCCACTAGCCCCAATAGTGGAACATTACAATCAACACCATGTTCTCCTCCAAAGAGATGTGCTCACTCTACTCTGTGGAGAAGCCAAGGCTCATCACACTAATCTCCAAGCCTTCTCTAATCAATGTCTAGCCAAACTCTTGGCTCCGAAAAGCCTCTACTATGAGTTATGAGGTTCTATATATAGCAAAGGGTGGGGTGACCCTTGACATTCCCCTTTCCCCATGACTCTTCACATTACAACAGTGATTGTTCACATTCCACTAATGACACTTGAAATTTCACTTACAACATGTTTACAATAATACAATTTCCACATATACCCATGTGGGACAAAAATAGGCTTGATTCATGCTCACAAGATAAACAACATCACTTGGGGTCTTGGGGAAATACCAACTCAGTAACCTCCTCGCAGTGATCTTTGGTGGCGAACTAACACCAAGCTTGGTACTACGCTATTGTTTCCCTGTACTGTTTGATGACATATTTGTCAAAGTTGACTCTTACCTCCATGGCTTCTAGGTATATGGTTTTGAAACCTCTATCTAGCTCATCCTGAAGCATGCGCAACATTGTCCTGAGTGTGGATGGACCATTGATATACCTTTGCATGTTCTCTGCACTGAGTTGCAAGTCATCACTGGTGGCTTCGCCCATTAACTGCTCTATGTACTTGTCGACATCCAACATGATTTGGTTCTTCCTCATGGACTGGGTAAGGGTTCCGGTTCGATGGAAGGGATCTTGTGCGTTCGCATGAAATCCAAACTCTTGAACAACCGTGCATAGGAAGCCTCAATGTTAGTGATGAGTGGAGGGAGTTGCTCATAGTTCTGAATCAACATCTGAATCTATGCTTTGTCTAACTCATCCTTTAGCTTCATCCTCTTATGCAAGTAAAGAGGGGCTCCCTTGTACCTCATTGTCCATTCTTGCACGTGCACAATAGCAATGTGAATGTATTTGAGAGTTTGGGTCGTATGCATGCACTCCTGTTGAAAATTGTATAAATGGACAACTTCTTTGTGTACAGTGATAAATCTTCTATAAATTTTCTGCATGGTGGCCTCTAAAGTCGATATCTCTGCCACTGTTTCTTTCTTCATCTCTGTCATGGTGGATCCTATAGACTGCTTTATTCTCTGCCTGGCCTCTTGCAAGTCCTTCGCCATTTGATCATTCTCTGTTATCATGAACTTGACCATTGAACTTATGGCTTTTGCATAAGCCTTAGAAGCCCCGGACATGACAACTGGATGTCTTCTAACATCTAGTACAATCACCCTTTCCTTTGTGTGCGTAGGTGATGTATGATCATCCAAGAGATTTTTTCTTCATGCCTGTACAATCCTCTTTTGTGTCTCGATAAATTCCATATTGTACACATTGTTACACAACATTTTGTCACTATCTCTGCACTCCCCGTTCCTTGATCCTGGATCACCTCTATAGTGAACCCCACATGTTTTCCCTTCATGAAGAAACTCCCATTGTTTCCCTCTTCATGAGAAGATCAATTCCCTTTTGCACCATTTCCCTTGAAACTTCTGTTTTTCCTAGTTTACAAGACCGACGCTAATGGCCTTTGTCTCCCACGCACCGATGCACAGAGATTAGCACTATCCCTAGCACCAACCGAAGTGACTGAGTTGTGTTCCAGTCGCACCAGTCCTGTTATGGAAAAATTTTTAAATTAGGAGCTGAAGCTTCCAACTCTAGAAGCTTCGTAATGGAATTTTGGTAAATGGTTTGGCCGGATGGGGTCAAGGATGTTAGTTTGGGCTCCTTTCCCCTATAATGATGGAACTACCTCAAGGGATAAGACCCTCTCCCATGAGAAGAGGATCCAACTCCCATCCATTCATCCTATATGAATCTCCCTTCTTCCCAAGCACAAGCTAGTGTTAGTGTTAGTGTTAGAGTGTTAATGTTGGTGTGCTAGTGCTATTTTGGTTTGGAGTAAACAACAATCTATTCTAAGTTGTAGCTATCTAGTTGTGTGAGGGAGAAGTGTGATTTGGCTTGGAGTGAAGCCTAAGAGGGAGAGCCTTAAAACTATTGTTGGTTGATGCCATCATGGAATGCTAGTAGAAGTGTGTGGGAACCTGGTCTTGTCAAAGGTAAACCGCAATGTCAAGACAATGGTTGTAATCTCTCTTTGATATCAATATATATGCAACTATCGATTGATTTCTTACATGTTTTGTAATCTTACATATTCATGGCTTAATGTTTCTTGACTCGTTAAGTAGGTTGAATTACAATTTGTCTATTATCACAGTTGTTGTTTGTTGTTGTTTACTTGTTTTAGGTGCTTGAAGAAGGAAGTGAGAGATAGCTAGAGCGAACAAGCAAGGACATCATCAAACGGGATAAGTGTACCAAGAGGTAGGCCCCCTTGATTGGTTCTAACCTAAGAAAATCTTCCATAGAATGTATTTGTTGTGGCTAGACCCATTATCGGGCTAGAGGAATTTGTTTGTGTCCGCACTTATAATTTTACTTCACCACACACATCTATCTCTGGATCATCATCAAGGAGGAAAACTTATCCTTTCTCACTCAGGACTGGTTTTGGTTTTGGAGGTGGTGGAGACTGTGGTGCGATCTTGTGTACCTTCAGCATGAGATCGATGTCTTGGTCCTCTAGCTCCTATTCTGTCTCCATGTTTTTTGCCTCAACCAACTGCTCAACCTGCTAAGAAAGTTCATGAACCTGCACCTGTTCACCCTGTTCATCATCTGCTTGCTACTCTACTATCTCAACCTGTATCTGTGTAGTTTTCTATGTCAGTGCGCCTTGTCCTTCTTGCTGTTCCTGTTTCTTCATTTCTTCCCTTTCTCTCCTCCTGAGCTCTTGTTATTATTTCATCTTCTTCTTTGTCTCCTACAATTTCCTCTGCTTCTTCCAATATTTGCTTCTCCCTCTTTCTTTGTACTACTCTCCTTTTGCTTTGTCACCTCTTTGCATCTATATCCAAAGCTACTCTCTCAACAAGTGGATCTTCTTTGAACTTGTAGCTTTGCTCAACCTCTGTGCTCTCGACAATCTTCCTCTTGCCTTTGTCTTGCACCGATTTGTTGCTCACTATTGTTGTTGTTGTTTCTTCCTATGGTGTTGCTACCTACAATGCTGCTTTCCATTTTACAGCCATGCTGACCGGTTCATTGAGCCTAGAGAAATTGTAGCAATACCTCCAAGGATCTTCCTCTGGCCAATGACATTCCATGTGGACCCATGGGACCCATGGGAAGTACACCTTCACACAGTGGTTCTTGCATATGCAGTGAGGATTATATGGATTGAAGCTCTTGGTTCCAAACCCAAACTTCTTCACATATTCAGTCTCGACATCTACATCTTTCAAGGTACGGATCTCGTACAACCCAATCTGCAAAGGAAGAGTGGGCCATGGTGCCTTATTCCTCTTGTGTAGTGTTGCTGAAAACCCTGTGGAGATGTGGTATGCAACATCTTGCATAACCAGCTTGTTCAAGGAAAACCCTAGTATCTCATGCGGAGGCTTATCCGTGCCAAACATCTTGATGAAGGTGCCACCGGGTGAGGCATACCAATATGCAATGTTAATCAATGTATGCATTGCTTCCTAGGACATGCAAGGTGGATCTTGTTCGAATATCATCCTATACAGTGGGGTAATGAAGTGGTCATACAACCTCATCATGAATCCTCGGTAATTGCACTCAGAGATCAACTTGTAGTAAACATTCAAAGCCTCCTCTGATGGTGTCCATGTCCAACCCATGTCAGGGAATCGATGTTGGGCATAGATTGCATCAAGAAAGTATGCAGACATATAAAATCTTGCTTTTCCATCCTTAAGTAGATTTTGATCATTTGACACATGCACTTTCAACTAAAGAGGCAACATGTCCAACTCCTCTGCAAGAAGGTCTTCGTGCTCTCTTGGCCATACAAGCGACGTGCAAAGATGACTAGGAGTTGGTAAGCCTTCCTGAGTGACTTCTTCTTGTATACCTGGTTGGATGTCATCCTGAACTTTGATGGCTCTTTTACCCAATGCTTCATGATATCTCTAGAGTTTAGATTGTTGTCGGGAGTGAAGAACAATGCATCCATGTAATTCACTGGACACAACAAGTGATACATCTGATGATAGTTTTTCGTCCTGAAGGTGGCAAGTTGTGTCCCACTGGTGCTGCTCAATGTCATCGTCTCAGGATTGGTATGTGAGACAACCCAATGAATGAAATTCATGCATGGAAAGGCGGGGTACGTGCATGCAACCCTATACAAGGATGACTTGTGAATGTTGACATAGAATTGTCGATCTTCCAGATCTTCCTTGAAACTTCTTATCAATATCTCTTTTATTTCTTGCCATGTGATTTTCATGTCTTTCTCTATGAACAACTGAGTGTCTGCATAGACAGGCAAGTTCATTGGCACCTATGCAACCATGTCTCCAGTGTTGCTCTCTATAGTGTCCTTTGATCTCGCTCTCTTGGAAACCATGATACTTGTACTGCTAATAGACTGTTCAACAATCGATCTACGTAGAGACAGAGTGGACACTCACAGAAAGAAAATGTCAGTTTAGAAACACAATGCACTTCAAGGATCGATCATGCAACAAACCAGGTGACAGGTGGGCAAGTTTGCATAGTAGTGACTCTCAAGGTTGGGAGACTGTTAGCTGGATATACGCATTGTGCAGTCTCAGTTGCCAGTGAGACCTACTGCTAACTGGAATTGCGCAGAGTGTAGTCCAATTGGGTTGACTGTGGACTGGAACTATGTTATGTGCAGTTTGATCTGGCTTGACTATTGGCTGGGACTGTGCATTGCACAATTCCAATGGGAAAGACTAGGCACTGTCTCCCAAAACTATGCATAGCACAACTATAGGCTAATGATAGATAGCCTCTATGCAATTCCTGGAGCCAAGGCAGAGCCTTGAGTTCAGGAATGTGCAAAAAATGTCGGGGAAAGAAAGATCTGAGCTAAGGCAGCCTAGATCTGCCCAAGGGAAACTTGAAAATGAGTAGATCAAAGTCAATGTAAGAATAAGTCAAACAGACGAACAAGAAAGTTGGTGGGGAGAGTCATCGCAATGACGACTGCTAGTGAAAAAATAGTGTTATGCATCCGACACTTAAGAGAGACAATGAAAAACTTGAAACAACACTTCTACAAGTTAAAAAAAACTAAAACACCAGTGATTATTCAGTAAAACATGCAAAACAACACTCACACGAGCCAAGGAAATAAAAGCGATAGAAAAAGCAACAAAAGACTTGAAAAGAAAAACTTACCTGGAAAAGTTGTGGCAACTATGCCAAAGGTTCCTAGATGCCTTGGGAATGCCAGAGCTCCAAGATTAAATGTGTAGAATGAGCTCTGGGGCATCCATTAAATAGATTTGGTAGATTTAGGGTTTATGACATGCATGCCACAAATCTAGGAAAAAGCGACAATTGGTGGGAACTTTATAAAATCAACTTGAATGTAACTCCAAGTGATAAAAATAAATCCCTATTTTTTAGGGACAATTTTTTATTTTTTCTTTTCCACTTTTTCAGGAAAGGGTTGTCATGCATGCATGGGAAGTTTGCACAATTCTGGAGGGAACTGGGTAACTTTCCGACACATGCATCAGACAACAGTTGATGGAATACTTGTGCGCAATTCTTGGGTTGAGTGGCTCTGACTGCCTCTCATGCTATACACAATTTCCTAGCTGAAGACAAGTTGTCAGCTAGGACTGGGAAATTCCTGAGCCGAAGCCCAGTGTCTGGATGTTCTGCGCAATTTCTTTGAGCAAGGTTGTCTGTCAGACTTCTCTGTGCATTTATGGAGAGTAGGCTTAACTACCAGGATGCTCTGTGCAATTCCTGAGAGCAAGGTTGGTTTCCTTCCAGGATTGTGAAATTTTCCAAGACATTGCAAGAACCAAATGTAAACCAAGTCACAGGGTTAGCTTGTGGGTGGTCAGGAAAACAAGTTATCGAACACAAGCTACAAAGTGAAAGATTAACTTGAATGAAACACAACTACCTGAGTAGTGCAAGACATGCTGCTAATATTTTGAGGAGGGAGGCTCCAAAACAAAGAGAAGGAAAAATTTTAAAGGGTGGTTGTAGCCACTACATCACAATGAGGGTGAAATCCAACTTGAATTTTGAAGCAAGAACTTCACCTGCCACTCCTCCTGAGAGATTCTTGCCGGACGTCTTGTGCGGACACTTCATGGCATAGTGTCCCAACTCATGATAGTGAAATCATTTAATCTTTGATAATTCCTTCTTCGTGCTACTTTGACTGGAATCTCTTTTGGATTGGAATTTATTTCCTTTCCCTTTCTTCGCCTTTTTAGCTAAGGCACAATTCTCCTCATCATCATGCATGGGTGAGGTTCCATATCTGGTGCTCCGTCTTATCTCTTCTTGCACCAATTCAGACCATAAATGCTCCCACTTTGGTAGATGCTCTGTCCCATTTACCGAATCCTGGTAGCTATCCCAACTCTTGGGAAGGCCTAGAAGTGCTAAGTTGACCAGGTCATCTTCAACAATTGTAATACCAACACTCCCAAGCTCATCCTGACATTGGGTGAACCTGCTCAAGTATTGTGGTATTGTGTCGCCCTTTTCCATCTTGATCTTCTGAAGCTTGTTCGTTAGTTCCAGCTTCCTGTGGTCACTATTGTTCTAAAATAAATCGATCAAGGCTTTCCACATTGCATATGGTGTATCCTCCCCATGGAGGTTCAAGAAAACATGATCTTGAACTCCTTCTAGTATGATATTTCTCGCCTTTACAACACATTTCCTCCACTTTGCTAGATCTTGAGCATCTGTTGTTGGGGGCTTAGGAATATCTTTGTCTATGAATTTCTTTATCCTGTTGTTTTCCAACACTACCTCCATCCTATCCTTCTAAGAAATATAGTTTGAACTATCATCGAGGGAATTTTCGAGTCTCAATCAGTAGAAGGACATCATACTGGCTCTAAAGAATGATACTGCAAATTTGATTTCATCGTTGAGTCTTCTAGAGTGATTTATGCTCTGATACCATGCAGAAATTCCTTGTAGATTCAAATTTCTTACGTAATTTTCTAAAAAAAAAATGACTTGAATCTACTCTACTCATCAATGGAAACAATTTAATTGGTCGAGAAATCACGAAGCATATAGGAGAAAGGATTCAATCAACACATTACACAATGATTTCGCGGGGAAATCCACAACTAAAAATCCATGCTATCTGTATTTTTCATTAGTTAGAAAATATGAGAAGATTACAATGCTTTGCTCAAGCCCAAACAACCTCTGCAATATCCCTATCTGTCTCACAACTTCCTAATCAAGCCTAGGCCAATACTTAACCAAATTTTGGCTTTCCTAAGTCCCTATTTCCTTGGGAATTACCCCATATTAATTAGGGAAATTCCTCAATATGAATTGCACAATCCTCATAGGCCTTCCTCTGACTGCATGCACCACCTGTACAATTCAAATGATAATACAACTGATAGTACACTACCCTTGAAATCCAATCTCAACTAAGTAACTCTCAGTCTAACATGCATGAGTTATTTATGAGTGAATCGTCAGTTAACTGGTTGAACACATGAAGTAACACCCCACTTTCTAACCTCCTACTAGTTCCTCCATTAATTGGATTTTAACTGAATTTAACTCAGTTAAACTAAATTAATTAATTACATCTCAAAATAAACTCAACCAGGGCTTCTATAGAGTAGGATACACTCTACATGACTCAAGTTATACCCTCAACTCAAATTAACTGATCCAACTAGGTCAAATTAACTTAGTTAACTTGTACACGTTGTCTTGTGATGTGGAATTAAAATTTTATTCATAATTTAATTCAAGGACAAAATTAAATCAATATTTTCTTGTTGCATTTTCAACAAAAGATAACATTCAACAAGCATAAAAAGGACAATGAAATATATCATAGGGGTTGGATATTTGGAGCAGCAAGGGGGTAGAGTTTCCAAGAGTACACAAAGGGCCATTATATTTGTAAATGAAAGACCTAGTTGGAGGATTCATCACCTATCTTGCACTTCCTTTTTTGTCTTGGTTTTATGTACTACTTTACTATAAATTAAAAGCTCTTTTCTTTATTACTCACTAATAGCTTGAGCGATTTTTGTTACAATAATAAACATTTCTTTGTATTCTTTAATTATTCTTTTAAGATTTTGAGTGATATTTCTCTTTAGAGTTTTATGTCAAGTAGAGTATTTAATATTGCATGTTGACTATAAGGAGAGCCTTGCCTATAAATAAGGGTTATTTGTAGTTTATGGTTTTTTCTGAAATGTGGAGTTCATCTAAATATTTTCAATGTCTTTTTTTCAAGCTATTCACCTTATTTGAAACTTCCATGCATCTTCTCTCTTACTAGAATTGTTGAAGACTTCCACCCTCAATAATACTTTTCATATATTGTTTCTCAATGCTAAGGATCACCATGGCATTATTTGGTATCTAAAATCTAACTTCTACATCTCTCATTTATTAACGTTATGTTTTTACAACGCAGGATAAAGGTACCAAGTAGTGAAGTCTCGACCTATAAATTATTTGAGCTTTTTCTTTACACTAACAAAAAATTTCTATCACTAATTTATTATTTAATATTTGAATCTTGCAATTGAGAGTTCCTTAAATAACTTATTCAAAGATGACTCCAAAGCACCATTATTTTTACAATTTGAGGGTTACCCCCTCTATTCCAATAATTATCTTGAGGATTAAAGTGGAGAGGATATTGTCCTCTATAAGATGCCTTGTCATTGTTCTTATGCATAGAATAACATTAAGGAACAACCTCTGAAGTGACAAAAAATTTAGGGACAAAGTTCAAAGGATTCTTTGCATAGAAAATAACTAAAGCTTAGGTTTTGGATCTTGTCAATGAACAATGTTAGACAACTAGTTAAAAGAATATTCAAGAAAAAATTCTAGTTCAAAAATTTTACTTAGTGATTCCACTATCTTTCATTAGAAGGTTCATTTGTTATATTGGTTGATACAATGCTTGCTCCACTTGATTTCTCACATATACCTAGTTTTCCTAATCATATGCGTGATATTAAGGAAAGAAATATTTCCTTCCTAAGTATAGAGAAGAAAAATAAGTTAGCCCTACTTAGAATTCAAATATTTTTGCTTTTGCGTGTGTCAACTATGTATGAAGATGTGTTAATGAAGTTGTTTATGTTTTCCGTAGAAAAAGATGCAAAAGATAATGGTTTAGGGGTTTTCCTACTATTATACCATCTTCAAAGGAAATTTAATGCCTATTGTCAAAGGATTTATCAGAACTGATTGGAAGCTTGTTGCACAATAGAATTTGAAAGACAAGATTACTTCACCATTGACGATGTGGAAGTTTGGATTTTTGGAGTTGAAGACGATACACATCAAAGTATCAGTTGTGTAGATATATAATAATGCTTTTCAACAGGGGAATGTTCAATGTTTTAGAATATATATATATATCATCAAACAATAGAATAAGATGTCTTCCAAAAGAAATTTCAAGGTTTTAAGCTATTTTCTAAAGCTACGTCAAATCTGCCTCACGACATCACTATGCCAGAAATGAGTGAAGAGATTCAAATTCCCTCATTCATTTATAGTTATTTTGAGATCTAAGATTTCAATCATGAAGCATTTTTTATTTTTTATTAAAAATACGCGTGATGGAAGGGAATTATTTCTAAATATGCATTCTTTAGTGTTTCTATATAAGTAAATTAGTTTCTAATGAATATGAATATTTTCAACGAGAGGAACCTTTTCTTCTTTCTTTAGGAGAAAGGATTGTGTTTTGGAGGATCAATTTGCCAACTTAGATAATTATGAGGTTGTTGTACATGAACAACATAAATATATTTTTGCAGTTATTATTTCTAAAAATAATCAAGAAAACAATGTTCAAAAAGTATCCAAAGAAGTAATTTTGTTAGCTAAGATGGCCAGTGAGATGACATTTCTAATAATTTTGGCAGTGTTGATTTGTATTCCTATTCATCTCACATTTGTGACAACAATAAATAATATACAAGTTCTCAATAGGAGGAAAAGATGATTTTCCCTTCAAAGAGTCTAGCCAAAGAGTTAGGAATAATAATGAAATCACATTAAGTCTAGAGCTTGAGGAAAGGGAAGTAAGCAAACACACTATTCTCAGTGTTTTGAAGAAGCACGTGATGAGTATCATGTTTATCAATGTTTAGAAAGTATTGATCACAATGACAAGTCTTCCCTAATTGATTTTCAAAGCTTGAAAATTTTGGAATCCTAGCCCCAATTAAAGAAAGAACATCCATGTGATGATTACACAACATTAAAATTTGAAGGGATTTTTCTATTTGATTATTGAAAGTGAGAACACTTATTAATGAATTTATGTTCTAGAAATAAATATATACATTATTTTTAAATTTCAATAATATATTATGAAAGAACCAAGTGTAAAAGCTCATAAAATAACTTGGAAATAAAAGCACTTGCCAACAATAGATAAAGGAATGATGAAGGTAATTCTTTGTAAATTAAATTATAACATGCTATTATTAGAAGATATAGAGGTTTTATTCTCCCTCATTTTTTAACTAGTGATGATAAAGATCTTGTAGAAAATTGGCGATGGCATCTTGGGGTATGGTCTTAGTGGAGTGAATCTAAATAGTTTCATGGGAGTCAATGCAGTTTAATGGTTTGAAGATTACTTGGTTGTCGAGATCTTAGATCAGTTTCATCCACTTGGGGAAAACACAAAGAAGTATGACTTTTCCAAAGACTTGATGGACCAAGTTTCTGAAAACAAAATGTCACGCTATTAAAAGAAAATAAATTCATTTTTCACATGCATGTTGAAAATATTTTTGCTTCACATTCGTGGAAATTCAACATATCATTATTTTGGTCAAAGATGAAGCATCATGGTAAATTTAATTAGATCTATGAGATACTGTATCGGCTTCACTAACTATATGATTTCCTTCACCAATTTTAATTTATTAATTGAAATAGGAGATACAAGGTTGCTTTGGTTGAGCACTCATCTCATTTTTGTAGTAGATATTTTGTTGTTTCATAGTTGTAGTATGCATTTTGAGATAGACAAAGAAGAAATGTAGGTTTAAGGAGAGAGTGCATAGAGAAGATTGCAGTATTTAGAGTTGACAGAAAAGGGTTGGTTTTAGAATGAAAAATGACTTCATGCCTAGTGATAGAAGGCATATGGTCTACATTTGTTGATGCCTCTAGTTAAGCATCATCCCTAATTGGAGCTAGATATTATAGCTCAAAATGGCCCATAACAATTTTTTGAACTACGAGACACTTTTCATTAAACAGATATGGTTATGTATGTTATTGGGTGAATTTTAAAGGTTTCATTAGGAGAAAATCTAAAAATGGAACATCTACCTCCTTTGGATTGATGTTTAATGCTTTGAGGATCTACTCTTGTGACAAACATAAAAGATTTTTTAGGTTAAATCTCTTGTCCCCATTGTGAAAAAATTAAAGAAAAGAAGCTCCATGTGCATTATTGTAAAAACATGGTTATTACAAATTAAAGAAAAGATGCTCCATGTGCATTATTGTAAAAACATGGGTATTACAAATTAAAGAAAAGATGCTCCATGTGCATTATTTTCAAAGGATGGGTATTACAAGTGTTTCTAGTGCAGGTTGAGAAACCATTTTTAAGAATGATTATTTAATTTCAAAATCAACATGCAATAGTGTCCAAATATTCCATTTTGAGTATCAAAACACACCCATGTAAATATATGTGTTTGTCACATCACATAGCATTTCTCTTGTAACAAGCTAGATACAATCCATCCCTTCAAGGTCTCTTGAGAAAAATTACCTTGTTCAATGCATTTCCATCTAATATAACTCTCTATGACAAAAGGTTATTTTCAAATTGAGTGTTCAGGACCCAAAGCCAATAAAGTAGTGACATAGTTCTTATAGCTAGGAGTGAGTGATCTCTATTTCAACCCCGCAGGAGACACTACCCAAAACTCATGATCAATGCACAATGGTGCTCACAAACCAATCCTTGAATTTCCATATAGTGCATGCATTTTCTTCACGAAAATCTTTGTAGGTGACATTTTCCTGAAAGGAAAACCTAAACCAAAAGATCAAAATCCTCAATCGCATCGAGGGACGCAAATATATCTATTTCCAAAAGATAACACCTCGGTAACAATGGTGTGCCTTTTCCTGTTAGCTTCTCACCTTCTTAAAAGGGTATGAAACACATACAATTGGAAAATGGGTTAAAGAACAAGGGAGCCGTGATTTTAGTGGCTACGATCAACAAGAAACAAATCCACAACCCAGGTAGATTGTGGGGACCCTTTTCCTGTGACGTAAGCAAAGGACCCGAGGGGCGCGAAGAGTCCTGGCCCATAGGTAAATCAAATTATTATGCTAGGGGGAAGGTAGATCCACGATGATGTGGAGTATGGGGGTGTCTCCTTGATGACGTAAACAAAGGAGGGTGGGTCGCAAAGAGATGCTTGATTGCTCAATGCTCTTCGAACTCTACCTTGGGGTTTGTTAAAACACTTACACAATGATCCACACTCAAACCTTTCCTTGCAGCCTGGAAAATTACTTATACAGCCATCATCACTTGAACTCTACTTTGTGTGGGGATGCTTATGGCCCTACCTTTGTGATTGGATTTCAATCTAGCATGAATGTTTGATGCACACACTCAGATGTTGTTGATGCATTATGTGTTCCAATTCTTGTGCTAAAAACCTAAATTCAAAATCAACCTACACCCACAATGCTTATATCTAGGTCCCTACAAAGGAAAATTAATATCCATGGAAATAATCTGTTACCAAAGATATGATTGCAATTACAACCCAAACCTAATACATAGAAAATTGCTTGTCAACGTATCTTGATAAGAAAGTCATTTTCAATTCTCATTCATTAAACATTAATAAAAAAAAGGATTACACATTCTAAATTCACAATTTGCAAGAGATCTTGTGCTCCTCCATGAGCTACCCACTCCAAGCTACGTGAGCTCTACTCCTAAGTTTCCTAGCTGATATGTTTGTACATACATATATATTTACTTGCAATTTAGAAAATATCCTAACATAACAAAGATAAATTGGACAGTTTTCCCAACAGCCTAACACCTCATCCTATATTTTGTCACTCTTACAAGATGCCACATGGCCAAAAGTCCTAGCTCATTAAACTTACTAACAACCAAGAAACTCTCTAGAATCTGGCCACTTGTACTTACATGAAAAGTTTCCTATTTCTAGATTTTATACAAATTTGTATTAGAGGGAATCTTCCCCCTTGGGAAAATTTTCATGAGCCATTTGGGTCCAGGAAGAATGGTTTTCCTAGGGGTTGATGCTCCTGCATCAGAATCCCTAGGTAGAAAATTTGATGACCTCTTATTCATGTATATTTATTTTGGTGTAATCCTCCTGGGTCCTATTACGGTCATTAGTTTCATTATTAGATGTATCTTTCATGTCCTTTGATTTGCAGTTTTTGAATAAGTTGAGCCTATGAACACTGCTGTTGTCATAGCCTCAAATTTATTGTCTGACATCCTTGAAATTATTCCATAGAGATTTCATCCAAAGCAAGAAAGAGTGTCAAGTTGATGGGATTCATGATGTCACACGTGTTTATACAGTTAAGTCAAAAGGGGTTATGTGTCAACTGTTCATCAATAAGAACAATCCGAAATGAAGTTGTGTCAGTCTAAAGTTCTTATGGTCATGACGTTTGGTCATTAAATGTGTTTTAAATTTTTATCCCCTATTCCTATCTACCCTATGTTTCCATATTCCCTACCCTATTTCCCTATTTCCCTTTATACATACCTTCATATATCATCTACATCCTATCCAATTTTCACATATCATTTACATATTATTCACATTATATTTTCTTTCCCTCCCTTCATTCTAAAACTATCCCCATGACACCATTATCACTCCCCTATATGCATTACTATGGGAATTTGCTGCAAAAACACTCTGGTTTAGTCAACATTTTGTAGAATGGTTTTCGACCACATGAAGGAGCATTTTTGGAAATAGAAAGAAGTATTTATCAAGAGCATGGAAAAGAACAATAACCTCTTCTAAATTTTGCACAAGTGTCACAGATCGGGATATTTGATTGCATATTAAAAGCATATTTTTTGGATGGCACAAATACTATGTTTTATTCATGGTTTTGCAGAGAATTTTATGGGAAGCTGCTGAATAATTTGGAAAAACTGAGAGAGTTTTATATTCAATAAAATATAATATACAATAAGCTCCTTCCATTTTTACACAAGTATTACTATTTGGGAGATATGGCCTGGTGAAAATTTGATGCATAGGTGCTACACAATCATTAGTCAACTTTTGTGCTTTTTGTCATTTTCATTCCAAGAAGATATGCTTCGAAGACAAGTGCTTTTACAGTGATTTAGTGTTTTTCTTAAGATAAGAATGCTTTATTTTTTTTTTTATTTTTTTTATTTTTTTTTTAGAAGAAAAAGACTTGAAACAGTAAAAAGGTTTCCTAATTTTACTTTGATTCGATCCTTTGTTGGATCAAAGATGTGATGCATCTAGACATTATGGATTGGCTATTGTATTTCTATTTAAACTGATTAATGCATATGGAAATGGTTGTTGATGGTTGAGCGATGTGTTAGTGTTAATTTTCAGAAATTCATGCTTGTGTGATCAATTCATGGTGCATGTTTCTTATGTATTGAGGGTTATCAATTTCACTATCCAAGGATTCTTACGGTATGGTGCATGGGATTTGTTCTGTTTACTATTCAGTTGTTTTATTTCTTCTCTGTGTTTTATGAGTATTTGATGTCAGTTGATTCAGAATTCAATTTAGCTACTCTTTTTCAACTGTCTTCATGTTTCAGTCTCAAATGAAATGATATATACTCATGTATGTTATCTTCTATGTTCAGTTTCTCTTTCTCCTATATAAACAACATTGTCTTATTGCAGAGGAAGAATTTGTTTTGTTTCAGTTTATCTCATCTATACTACAACCTATCATTGTATCCCAGAGTCATGCTTACAAGCCCTTGTAATATTTGTTTGGTCAATTTAGTGTCCTAAATTTCTCTACATAAATTATCAATCCGGGTATTGTAAACTGATGAAGTGTAGTGCACTGTTTGTGCTAGATGACCCTTCTTACTTCGTTGTTTTTATGTTTTATGTTTTTTTGGGGGTTTTAGGTCCTTTAATCCCTAATGATGTACAATGTAACTATCAAAATATTAAATCTAACTTCTGTAAAGACTGCTAAAAATCTAAAAATGAGAAATAAAAGAGCTTAAGGAAGACTTGAGAGCAAAGTTTAAGCAAGAAATGAAAACAGAGTTTCTATTCCTGTTTTATCATTATTCCCAAATCATGAACTTAAAAACTGAAAGTGAAATTGCAACTAGTGTCTAATCTATCATAGAAACAAAGCTAAATGAAATAATTAATTGCCCTGCCTCTCAATTTTGGGAGAAAATCTCCTTGTGATGACATTTTAGGATTTCTGTACTTCATTTTTCTAAGAGAAAATAAATGCAGGAATGCAGAAAAGACTCATTGCATGAATGAAGTATCCAACCACTTAGTTTAAGATGAGATATCAACTAGAAGGGCTCTTCAGAAACATTCATTAACACCATGAGTCAATAAACTAGCAATAAAATGACAAGAACAATAATGGCATTGATCAATCTATTTGAAAATTGAAAGACTAGTAAAGCAGTAAATGAAATAAACTAAATTATACTACTGACTTTCAACTTCTCACTGCTGATAAAAACTATAAAGAAATTAAGCAAGAAGAAACTATTCTGCACTAAAAGAAGTTATTCTGCATTAGTGAGAAAATGATAAAAGTTGCATTATAAACAAGGTTAGTACCAAAATGATTATGAACACTATGATGAATTTAAAGTTTAACTGGAAAAGACAAAACAAAATGAAATAAAACCTCATCCAGTGCAGGAGCCCTCTACAACTGATCAGGTTATGCGTGTTTAATCAATCTCCAAGAAACTCTTTCAGATATCCATAAAACACACAGTCTTCATATTAAAAACAGGGAAATCAGTTTCAAAATTACAAAGCAGTAAGTCTGAGCTTAATACACGAGGAAATTCAAACTCCTTCCAAGTCCTTTACAATTGATATTTAAAGAAAAATCCTAACTGTCCTTTGAGAGAATTTAGCTATAGGTGGTCAACGTATTACAACAGTTCTGCGTGAATGGGTGATCAGCTACAGGTGACTTTAAGTCAGCAAGGTGGTTGCATGAATGTGTTATCACTGGTGGTTGGTTCAATTAAATGTTGAAATAGAAGTTGTGGGATGTGTTAAATGGCCACAAAGAATGGACACAAAGTCCTATTGCTTCCGGGTTTCTTCATTTGACTCCACCTTTGACTACGGTCTTGAGCTAGTTTCTTTGTCGATTGGGCTGGTTGACTAGGATAGGATCCATGTCATGACCATTCCAGAGATGCCCATGTGGCCAGTTTCCTCATTTGACACCTGTAACCTGTTGAAGCATGAAGGTAGCTGCAAAACAACCAATTAGCTACAGAATAGGCTGCGTTCCGTAGCTAAAAGACAAAAATTTATTCAAATAGCAAAACATAAAAGTATAACATGTAAATCACTAAATTTCATCCTTAAGGCAATATATACTGGTCATTGATGATAAGAATGCATTTTCTTCATGGAAAAACAAAGGAAATGGATGAGAAGAGTTGTTAGGGAGAGAGTAGTTTTGGGGCTCAACATACCTCCACTGCAAAATTGTTTCATGTCCCCATGCAATAAAAAATGTGAACTTCTCCTTCCTATTGCATTTGTTCTAACACTTCTGCCAGCACATCCAACTTCCTCTTCTTACTTATCTTTGCACTGACTACCATCGTTGGCTTCCTCATAAGAAGTCTATATTTGAGGTTAATAAGTGTTCTGCTCAACTTCTTTTTTTCCTTTTTAGCTTCCTATTTTCCTTGTACCATAATCCCAAGTGTAGCATTGTGTTGTCATGAATAGCTCTATCCAGCTTGTTCTGTTCCCTCAAGGTTTCATTTTCTTTTTGGATGTGCCTGTTCAAAATTTCTAGCTCAAAGATTTCTTGTTTGAGAGAGCTAGTTAGAGTTTCTTGTGGGGTGACAGGCTGTTCTGGATTAGCTAAAGTTCTTGGATCTATCGAGGTATTCTTCTTCTCTAATGACTCTATTTAGTCATAGATTTGTTGTTGTACTGGATCTATGCCAAAAGAATCTCTACTTTGGCTGCCTTCAAAATTCTGTGGGGGAGAGTTCTGTGGACTGTGTTCAAATGGAATACTATCAGGAGATTGAGCTGGGGTTTCTTCCTCTAATTTTATGAACTGGGCTTCTTTTGATGTCACCCTCTTCATCTTACCTCGGAGTCTAGAGCTCCTCCTCAAGTTTTGAAAGCTTATGGTTTCTTCCTTTGTGTCCTTCTTCTTCTTTCCTTTCTCCTTATTTTTCTTGATTTGCTCCTTGATCTTGGTCATTCTTTCAGAGAGTAGTTGTTCATCTTCTTGAGGTGATGAAGGTTCAGGAATTTCTTCATTGATTTCTTCAGCCCTCTCTTTCATTCGTCTCTTCTATTTAGTCTGCTTCCTAAGAGTTATCTCTGCATCATCTTTTTGTGAGGAGCTTTGAATATGAATGTTGGTCTTTCTCCTTCTACTTCTCTTAACATGACTTCCCTCAAATGAATCTAGAGCATCTTGGAAGAAATTTCTTACCAAGAAATCTTCCCATGTATCCCCTACACTTCTCAAATGAAATTCAACTAGAATCTTCATGAATCCATGATGATACAAAGTTGTTTCTATTGATTCAATTTTCTTTTGGACATTTGTTGCCATCCTTCACAGACTTTTCATAAGGAAAAAGGGAAGATTGATGGTTCCATTCTCTAAAAAATTCATTAACAAGCATATATGGTAAACATACATAGACCCAAATCTTCCTTCACATGTAATGAATTTTTGCAATATTAACAACATGTTACTCCATTTGTTCTTGAGAGCTGAAATAGGAATCCCCTTTCTAAATACTGTAACATCCATACCTAGGTTTTTAAGGATCACCTTCTAAGATTCATCATGAAATTCCTTGTTTTTAAACTATATTTCTCCTAGTATCGGGAACTTTGTTGCTTCTACTATGAAGGATTTTGTGACTGCAAATTTGATATCCCCTATCTCCACTTCTATGCCATCAAATGATCTTGCAAAAGATTTAGTAATTTCCTTGTGGTAGCCGTCAAATTTTCCAATAAAGCGTCACCATCCGGCCTTCTCTAGCATCCATTTAAGCTATGGATAGCCCTCCATATATTTTACCCCTACAGGCTCTGTTCTGACAATACGCCCCATATCCTTTGTTTTTGGTTACCTTTTAAAATTACTCTCATTGTCTAAGGAATGAAATCACTGCATATATGGAAATAAGAAGACTATGTATACGGAGATAGGAAGACTGTGCAAATATGAGGGAAAAACTTAAGAGATTGCATGCAATAAATAGACAGTAAGGGTTTAGAGAGTCATAGACAGGTAGGTCACATCATTGTTTTGACCATTAATAGGTGTAGTTATGGAGGACCATTTGAGTACAGGTTATGGAGTTTGAAGCGGAGATTTGTTATGAAAAATCATTGAGACTATTTGTCATTAAAGATGGAAGATATGGCGGAGACATCGTGGAGGTCAAATCAAATTATGATTGGTTAAGGAGACATGTGATCATACATACTATACAAACTTATGTTTTCAAATTGATTTTTGAAATAAATTTTTGCATTTACCTTTCGAACCTTTACCTTCCTCTTGCTAATATTTTGATGTTGATCCTCAGGTACCTTGAGCTTGATTTCTTCAGAAATTTGATTTTTCTTCAATATCCTGCATACATGATTTTATTATGAACTATACACTTATGCCTGAATTGATAGGAAAATTGTAGTTGCAGAATCAGATTAGTTGCATAACATGAAATAGAAAGTAAAATATGGCTTGTGAATGAATGAAATGGAAATGGTTATGTTAGTGAAAATAAAATAAGATGTAAGACAAGATGACTAATGAAAATGGAGATGGAAGGAATACGGGAAAAGGAAAAATTTATTGGTGAAACATGGCAATGGAATGAAGTGAAACTGTAAAAATAAAACAGAGTGAAGTGAGATGAGATAATGAATTTTGCAGAATACAGAGTGACTGTGGCTTTTTATCACCACTTATTACAGAAATGAAATGGAAAATATAGGGTGTCAGAAACCTCTGATTTTCACCCTGTATTTTCTGTATAAGCATGCCAATCAATGATTGGTTTTCAACCTTATACAATTTATTATTATTATTATTATTATTATTTGTTTTTAGATAGGAAAAATAAAGACTAAGTTGGTGGAGAAGAAGGATTCTTCTTCACTAACTTCATTTTAGAATTGTTCTGGAAGATATTGATGAACAACTCCTTTGAAATTGGTTTTTGATATATTTTTAATCTACGACCATTCATAAGAAGAGGAGTTTGACTTTCATCTATTGTTCTGATCCTTACTGCTCCATTACTAAAGACTTTTTCAATCTCATATGGCCCAAGCCAATGAGTTTAAAACTTTCCTTGAAAATCTTTAAACTTTGAATCAAATAGCAGTGCCCAATCTCCCTCTTGAAACCTCTTTTCCTTGATATATTTGTCATACCATTTAGCCATTTGTTGTTGGACTAGATTAGTCCTTTGAACTACCTCTTGTCTGATTTCATCAAGTTCATTTAATTTCTCTAGTCTATGCTTTTGAGCCTCTGATAAATCCAACCCCAATTGGACTGCCATTTTGAAAGTTCTGATTTGGAACTCTATAGGGAACAGGACTTGTTTCCCATAAACAAGTTCATAGGGTGTATGTCTCGTTGTGTTCCTTCATGTAGTTCTATAGGACCATAAGGCTTCAGGAAGCCTTTCTGCCCAATCTCTTCTATGTAGATGCACAGTCTTGGTGAGGATTCCTTCAATCACTTTATTTGTAGACTCCACTTGACCATTTGCTTCTGGATGATAAGGAGTAGATTTCCTATGCTTGATCTTATATTCCTCCACAAGTCTTTCCACCATGTTGGATGTGAATTGAGATCCCTGATCTGTCATAATTTCTCTTGGAACACCAAAACGAGTGAAGATGTCCTCAAAAAGAAAATTAACTATAGATTTTTCATTAGCAAAAGGTAATGCTTTGGTTCCTACCCACTTGGTGACATAATCAGTGCATACCAATATATACTTTTTTTGCTTAGATGGAGGATTAACTGGTCTAATAAAGTTTAAAGCCCACTTTTCAAAAGGTTCTGATAAGTACTTGAGTTTGTAATGGCATTTCATTTGAGGGAGCAGGTTTCCCTACCCTTTGGCAGTTGTCACATCTTCTGACATATTCTTTAGTATCCTTGAAGATGGATGGCCAATGATATCCTAAAGAAATGATTTTATAGGTTGTCCTCTTGTTAGCAAAGTGTCCACCACATGACTTATCATCACATGCTTTGAGAATCTCAGGCATTTCATCTTCCCTGACACACCTTCTGATCATAAGATCTGGCCCTATTTTATACAATTTGTTAGCGATCCATGAATATCTTGCACTTTCCTGAATAACTTTTCTTTTCTCTCTAGGAAACAAATGTGAAGGTAACTTTCCCGTGACCAAGTAATTAGAAACATCTGCAAATCAAGGAGTTTGACTAGTTACTGCAAAAAGATATTCATCGGGAAACTTATCTTCAACTGGAGAATCTTCTTTGATATTATGAATCCTGGATAAGAAATAAGTAATTGTGTTTTGTTTTCCAAGTCTATCTAGCACAGTACTGTTGAATTCTTGCAAAAGTAAAAGCCATCTTGTAACTCTGCCATTAGTAATATGTTTATTCATCAAATATCTAATTGCAGAGTGATCTGTATGAACAAAGGTTTCATAGCTTGTTATATAGTGTCTGAACTTGTTAATTGCATGAACAACACCTAAAAATTCCTTTTCAGCCACAGTATAATTCAACTCAGTGGGAGTCAAATTCTTACTTGTATAGTAAATGGCATAAGGAATCAAATATTTTTGTCCCAATATAGCTCCCTGAGCTGTATCTGAAGCATCTGTGGAAATATGGAAAGGGAGTTTCCAATTTGGACCTCTTAAAATAGGTGCTTTAGAAATTTTTTCTTTCAAGGTTTCAAATTCTAATTAGCAATCAGGATTCCAACTGAATTCACAATCTTTTGTAAGAAATTTGAAAAGTGGAGATGCGATTTTAGAGAAGTTTTCTATAAATCTTCTATAGTATCCTGTAAATCCTAGAAAACTTCTAACATCCTTTTGGCAATTTGGAATTGATAACTTAGAGATGACTTCAACTTTAGATTTTTCAACTTTAATACCATTCCCTGAAATGTGATGTCCTAAAACAATACCTTCTGTAAACATCATAAAACATTTTTTAGGGCTTAGTGAAAGGTTTGTTTCTTTACATCTTTTAAGAGCTTTTTCCAAATTTTCCTCAAATTTGTTTCCATAGACTGTAAAATCATCCATATATACCTCTACACAATCATGTATCAGATCAAAAAAAATTCCTAATACTGCTCTTTGGAATGTTTTAGGTGCATTACATAATCCAAAAGGAAGTACTTGGTAGGCAAAAGTTCCCTATGGACAAGTAAATGTGGTTTTATCCTGATCTTCAGGTGCTACCTAAATTTGATTATAACCACTAAAACCATCCAAGAATGAGAAATATTTCTTACCTTCTAATGTATCTAATACTTGATCTATAGAGGGCAAAGGAAAATGATCTTTAAGGGTTGATTTATTCAATTCTCGTTAATCAATGCACACTCTCCATTTACCATTCTTTTTAGGTACAATTACCAAAGGAGAAACCCATTAGCTATATAGAATTGGGTACATGAAGTTTAAATTCAGCAATTTTTGGAGCTCTTCTTTTACAATCTCCCTAAGATTTGGATTCATCCTTCTCTGAGGTTGTATGATAGGTCTACTATTTTCCTGAGTATAGATATGATGGATACAAGTCTTAGGATCAATGCCTTTCATGTCGGTGTATTCCCATGCAAACGCAGCAGAATGCTTTTGTAATGTTTTGGTTAGCTCTTCTTGTTGTAGTTTCTCCAAGTTTTTGTTTATGTTCAATGTCCTACCTAGAAAAATTTCAATTGTAGAACTACCAAACTCTTCCATAGAATAGAGAGACATCTGCCTAGATGACAATTATTCAACATTAGATTTTTCTTGAAATTGTGCATGATCATATTCTGAAGATGTTTCAAAATTTTCCAATGTATTCAAAATTTGACTATCTTCACTAATTTCTGAAATAGTAAAGAGAGGTTGAATATCATCTTCATCATCAATCCATTCCTTGTCATATATTTCTGTAATTGCTTTTGCTGGAGGATACAAAGTAAATTTCTTTGTTGAATTACCATCAGAAATATACATGTCACCAGATCTACAACTAATAAAAGCATCAGCTGTGGCCAGCCAAGGTCTTCCTAATATGAGTGGGTGTCCTCCTAGATTATTCTTGGGAGTTAAGATCATGAAATCAACAGGATATTCCCAAGAATCTAAGGATACTGAAATATCTTCTAATACACCATCTGGTTTGATTACTAATCTATCTGCAAGTTGCAGTAAGGTAGGTGTGTAAAGAAGATTAGGAAGTTTAAGTTGCTCCATAGTTTGTCTACTCATGATATTTATTGCTGCTCCTAAGTCAATCAATGTATTTGGAATTTCAATTCCATTAATATGTGTCTTAACAATTGGACTTCCTGGACCCACATATTTTTGTAAGGCAATTTTTCCCATCATTATGTCTGCTATTTTTCCTACCAAGTGAATTCTTTTTGTTTCTTTTTCTTTTCTTCCTAGTCTTTTTATGCTCAACCTTTATTGTTATGGCTAGAATAAGAATTTCTCTAATGGCTTGTAGTAAAGGAATTTTGATACAAACATTCTTCAATTCATCTAGAAAATCATAGTTGGGCAACAAGATCTATTTTTCTACTCCTCTATCAATTTGTAGTCTTTTAGGAAAAGGAGGTGTAGAAGTAGATGTTGGTTGCTCAATGACAGGAGTTGTGTTCACTGGTTCTTTTTGTTTTCCTTCTTAAATGTTTTGGTTTTGGAGAGATGTTCCCTTAAAAAATTTATTGACTTTTAGAGAATCCTCCTCAGAAATATCTTGTTCTTGAATAACTACAAAAGGTCTTTCCTTTTCTAATGTCCTTGCAGATCTTGGTTGCACATCATTAATATCTATAGGAGTAATCATGTAAGTTGGAAATTGTTGTCCTTCTACCATGTAAGCATTCTGAGGGTTTTTATTATTGGGATTTTGTAATGGTTGGGCAGGTAGCTGATTTAGTTTCTATTGAAATGGTAGTAAGAGCTGGGGATTTTGGTTTTGTTGTGGAGGCTGTTGTGGAAATGGCAATGAAAGTTGAGGGTTCTAATTTTGAAGTTGTGGCTGCTGATTTTGTTGCTGATTATGTGGGGGAGGAAAATTCTGATAGGATGGAGGATATTGATAATATTGAGCAAATATTCCATAAGGATTCTGTGCTCCTTGTGCCCACTATTGAGATTGAAGTTGAGGTTGAGGTTGAGGCCAAGTTTGCTGCCAAGAACTCCAGTTTGGTGGGAGTTGAAGATACATTTGATTGTTGAATCCCTGATTTTGTGTCCCCAATCAAGGTCTTCTTGTAACAAAACAAAGAGATTCTACAGAATTTGGGACTGTTTCCTCTTGAAAGACAGCCTTAAGACCTGGGATTGAAGGATAACCCTCTGTCTCATGGCTTTCTGAACAAATCATACAAGTTTCTACAACTTTTGCATCTAATGGGCATTCCCTTAGAGCATGTTTTTTTTTTGCATTTTGGACAAAAAATGGCTAAAGCATCAACCTCTATTTTCTGCTTGTTTTGAATTTTAAGGGTGTCTAGTTGTTCACTAAGGCTCCCTAGAATGTCAGCTTTAAACTCATCAAGCATATTGACAATTTCTTCCCTACTTACAGATCCATTTGCAGATTTGTTCCCTCTAACAAGAGAAGGATCTCTCGGCCCTTTCCCTGTTTTAGATTTCCCTCTTGAGAGATGAACACATAGTTATTCTATATCACTTAATGAAAGTTTAGAGATATCTCCCTTCCCCATCATGATAAGGATATCTATCCACTCATTTCTAATGGCTTTTAATAAAAGAGATTTCAAAGTTTCTTCATCTAAATTGTTCATCTTTGCTCTTTTCAAATTATAGTTGAATCTCTCAATCAAATCTTCTAAGTTTTCATTCTCTTTTTGCATCATTTTGAACACCCCATCTTTATGATTGGTAGGCATGCAATAATCCAAGTACCTATCCAAAAATGCCTTTTTCATGTCATTCCATGTTCTA
This sequence comes from Pinus tabuliformis, assembly GCA_031772625.1. Lineage (NCBI taxonomy): Eukaryota > Viridiplantae > Streptophyta > Pinopsida > Pinales > Pinaceae > Pinus > Pinus tabuliformis. The sequence goes on along the minus strand of CM062816.1, from coordinate 1,039,659,118 downwards.
ATGGATTGAGTGACTAACCCCATGAGCCATTTCAAAGCAACTCCTTTCAGTGTTAAAGGAAACAATTTAAGTTTTTGAGAGTCTTCTTGATAGTCATAAGTTATGCACAAGACTTCAAACTCAAACAAAAATGTTTCAGGGTCCTCACTTCTCAACCCATAGAAGTTTGGGAGGACAGAAGGTGAAATATTTTTCATTGTGGCATGTGTTTCCTCATCCACTATAGGGAATCCAAAAGAGTTATCTATTTCCCTATTTCCTCTACCTCCTCCATTATAACCTCCACCTCCTCCATTATTTTCTCTACCTATCCCTCTACCCCCTCCTCCAAACAGTGAGAATTCTACATCTTGTTCCTCTTCTGCCATTATAGTTTCTTCAGAGTCACTATAGGGTTCAACTTGTAAGGTTATTCCCTCCTCCTCTGGTTCTTCTATTAATGGAATATGGGAGAGAGGAGGTTCTACTTCTTCTTCTCCACTAGGTACTTCTAATTCTTCAACTACAATGGGCTGTCCTGTGGAGGTAAGAAAAACTATTCCTGTTGTTGGAGATTCGAAATTTTTCTCCCCTAGGACAGTCTTGGTAGAAGAAGTAGGAGATTCTTCTGATTGGATTTCTGCCCTTAGAATTTCAGGAGTCCTATGGCTAGGAGTATGAGTTTGGGATGGAGGTGTGCCTTTTCTTACTCTCGGTGGAGTGGGTGGTGTTGTAGGAATCAAACTTCTGCCCCTAGCTATAAATCTACCCCTGGAGTCTTTTTCTCTATGCATTTCATTTTTTTGTTAATGTAAGAGATAAGGCTACCTAGTTACACTTCCCTGGAAATGGCACCAAAATGTTTGGTCAATTTAGTGTCCTAAATTGCTCTACATAAATTATCAATCTGGGTATCGTAAACTGATGAAGTGTAGTGCCTGTTTCTGCTAGATGACCCTTCTTACTTCGTTTTTTTTATGTTTTATGTTTTTTTGGGAGTTTTTAAGTCCTTTAATCCCTAATGATGTACAATGTAACTATCAGAATCTTAAATCTAACTTCTGTAAAGATTGCTAAAAATCTAAAAATGAGAAATAAAAGAGATTAAGGAAGACTTGAGAGAAAAGTTTAAGCAAGAAATGAAAACATAGTTTCTATTCTTGTTTTATCATTATTCCCAAATCATGAACTTAAAAACTGAAAGTGAAATTGCAACTAGTGTCTAATCTATCATAGAAACAAACCTAAATGAAATACTTAATTGCCCTGCCTCTCAATTTTGGGACAAAATCTCCTTGTGATGACATTTGGGGATTTCTGTACTTCATTTTTCTAAGAGAAAATAAATGCAGGAATGCAGAAAGACTCATTGCATGAATGAAGTATCCAACCACTTAGTTTAAGATGAGATATTAACTAGAAGGGCTCTTCAGAAACATTCATTAACACCATGAGTCAACAAAGTAGCAATAAAATGACAAGAACAGTAATGGCACTGATCAGTCTATCTGAAAATTGAAAGACTAGTAAAGCAGTAAATGAAATAAACTAAATTATACTACTGACTTTCAATTTCTCACTGTTGATAAAAACTATAAAGAAATTAAGCAAGAAGAAACTATTCTGCACTAAAAGAAGCTATTCTGCATTAGTGAGAAAATGATAAAAGTTGCATTATAAAAAAGGTTAGTACCAAAATGATTATGAACACTGTGATGAATTTATAGTTTAACTAGAAAAGACAAAACAAAATGAAATAAAATCTCATTTAGCGCAGGGGCCCTCTACAACTGATCAAGTTATGTGTGCTTAATCAATCTCCAAGAAACTCTTTTAGATATCCATAAAACACACGGTCTTCATATTAAAAATAGGGAAATAAATTTCAAAATTACAAAGCGATAAGTCTGAGCTTAATACACAGGAAACTCAAACTCCTTCCGAGTCCTTTAAAGTTGATATTTAAGGAAAAATCCTAACTATCCTTTGAGTGAATTTAACTACAGGTGGTCCATGTATTACAACAGTTCTGCGTGAATGGGTGATCAACTACAGGTGACTTTACGTCAACAAGGTGGTTGCGTGACTCTGTTATCACTGATGGCTGGTTCGAGTAAATGCTGCAATAGAAGTTGTTGGATGTGTTAAATGGCCATGAAGAATGGACACAGAGTCCTATCGGACATAGAGTCCTATTGCTTCCGGGTTTCCTCATTTGACTCCACCTTTGACTATGGTCTTGAGATGGTTTCTTTGTTGATTTGGGCTGGTTGGCTAGGATAGGATACATGTCGTGACCATTCCAGAGATGCCATGTGGCAGGTTTCATCGTTTGACACCTGTAACCTGTTGAAACATGAAGGTAGCTGCGAAACAGCTGATTAGCTGCAGAATAGGCCGTGTTTCGTAGCTAAAAGACAAAAATTTATTCAAATAGCAAAACATAAAAGTATAACATGTAAATCACTAAATGTCATCCTCAAGGCAATATATACTAGTCATTGATGATAAGAATGCATTTTCTTCATGGAAAAACAAAGGAAAGGGATGAGAAGAGTTGCTAGGGAAAGAGTAGTTTTGGGGCTCAACAATAGCTTTCAGTTCACTTGCATAAGTAAATGAGTTAAAGGCTAAATTGATCATGTCTTATTACTTATCAAGTCATTCGCACTCCAACCAAATATTTTTAGAATTCCTTTGTCAGAACTGGTCTCTGTTATAAATCTGTGCTTTAAGTCTCTATATTTTAAAGTGAGGGAGACCCCTCTGGCTAAAAAAGACCAGTTTCTAGCCCAAAGCAGTTTGTGGTTACCTTTGGGTTCCTCTCCTCAGCTTGAAGGAATTATGGAGTGCTAACATAGTGGCGTCGTTGTCAGGGACCAAACGGTTTCATCTTCCTTTGGGAAAAAAATCTTCAAAGTTTCAGATTTGGCTGTTGATGGTGAACAACAATGAGACTTAGGAAGGCTAAACCATTCACCTGGCGACTCCAATCAAGCAGAACTCAAATTTTCAAGTTCCATTGGTGTCTCCACATCTTAAAAATGAATTCAACTGCAAGGTATGCTCCCATGAATCAAGATCACATCCCAAGATTTCCGAACTGTGTACCTTGTGTAGATTGGCAGACTTATCTACCAAGGTTCAAAGATGATGACAGAGAGGATGATGCTCTACATCTAGTTAAATTTCATATGCATGCACACAAATTGAAGGTTCAATTTCATGAAGATTATCCTATGAAGATGTTCATGGCTACTTTGCAAGGAAAAGCGTGGTTTTGGTATGAAGGTTTGCCATCTGGTATCTTCTATTCACTTAAGGATTTTCGTTTAATATTTTTTGAGGAATACAAAGAATCTCATCCTATTTTGTCATTGGTTGAGAATTTTTGCGACCATGTTGATAATTTTTTTCAAAGTCTGGAAATTTTTTATGGCGATGAAGATTTCATGGATGAATAAATACTGGAAGCTTTGCACGAGAACCATTTTCATCACGAAGAAGATATGGTAACTTCTCTCTTGCCCAAAAACAAAGTAGATCAACTTTATGATGCAGATAGTTATGATTCAGTTTCTGAGTTTGATGAAAGTTTGCAACAATCTTGTCAGTCTTTTTGTGATCAAAAGTATGAGAATTCTTTAAAACAACAAAAGGACATGGTAAATGTAGAGGACAGTTGCCATGATATTCAGGTGGATTTACAAAAGGAAATAGTTTCTCCAAGGACTGAAAATGAAATAAATTTGCATTTCAATGACGTGCTTTCTCTTGAACTTGTTGATGACATTCAACAACCTTTAGACATTTTATAAGAACAAAAGAACAATCAGCTCAATTATAATGAAGAATCAATGCTTACATACAACAATCATGTTCCATCCTTTGAGTTTAATGAACATTTGCAGCAATCTTGTCAATATTTTTGTGATCAAAGGTATGAGGATAGTCATCCATATGTCTCTTCAGATTGTACATTTCTTGAATCTTTCATTCAAGAACAAATTGGTCTGAATCAATTTTCTAAATTAGCAAGTGTAGAAACTTTAGACACTCAAACATCACATATCATAGAGCTACAAGAAAGAAACAACCTGATATATGACACAATTCAAACAGAATCACATGAAGTGTTAACTTTTAATGTTGCTGATGTATATGATGTGGCTTTCCTCTTTCAATCTGTTCAAGAATATACAATATATCTCCTTGCTATTAATAATGAGGATAATAAACAAATTGCTGCCATTTATTTTGAGAATGGAATTGAACCTGATAACATAGAACAAGAACAATCAACAATTAGGAATGATGTTTATTTTTCTCCTTTTGCTGATAAGAAAGAAGCAATCCTTCAAGATCCTTTGGTTAGACTATTGGAAGCATCAGAAAAGGTGGAGTTCGTTTTTTTCGTCAGCATAGGTTTTGGACTTAGGTTTCATATCAAGTTGCCAATATTTACATGTTTTTGTCTACTTACAGAGGGTGTGAGCAGAATTTAGTCAAGTAGTCTTCTGCTTAATTGGCTACATTGGAAGGAGGTGATTACCTAGTGTACATACTTTCAACATATGAAATATTCCATTGTACATACCACTTTACCTTTGAAATATTGTAGGTGTGGGTAGTCAGAGTTGAGATTTAAAGCCCGAGGTGAAGGCCATAAGATCTTAACTTTTCACTGCCATATGTATTTCAGTTAGTCAGTTAGTTAATTTTTTAGTGTCTATGGTTGACTCCATTGCCCAATGGTCTAATTAGGCTACTAGTCTGCATTTTTGTTCTTGGCACCTCACTAGGAGGTTACCATCCCCATTGGAGCCAATGTTAGGGTCATTAGTTTCATTACTAGATGTATCTTCCATGTCCTTTAATTTTCATTTTTTGAATAAGTTGAGCCTATGACCACTGTTGTTGTCATAGCCTCAAAGTTATTGTCTGACATCCTTGAAATTATTCAATAGAGAGTTCATCCAAAGCATGAAAGTGTCAAGTCGGTGGGATTCATGAGGTCACACATGTTTATACAGTTAAGTCAAAAGGGGTTATGTGTCAGTTGTTCATCGATCAAAACCATCCGAAATGAAGTTGTGTCAGTCTAAAGTTTTGATGGTCACGAGGTCTGGTCATTAAATATGTTTTAAATTCTTATCCCCTATTCCTATCTACCCCATGTTTCCCTATACCCTACCCTATTTCCCTATTTCCCTTTATACATACCTTCATATATCATCTACATCCTATCCACTTTTCACATATCATTTACATATTATTCACATTATATTTTCTTTCCCTCCCTTCATTCTAAACCTATCCCCGTGACACCACTACCACACCCCTATACTCATTACTATGGGAATTTGCTACAAAAACACTTTATTTTAGCCACCATTTGTAGAACGGTTTCTAACCACACGAAAGAGTTTTTTTGGAAATTGAAAGAGGTTTTTTCGGACTGCACAAATACTCTACTTTAGTCATGGTTTTGCAGAGTGTTTTATGGGAGATTGGGGAAGAATTCAGAAAAATTGAGAGAGATTTATCTTCACAAAACTATAATCTACAATAACCTCCTTCCACTTTTACACAGGTATTATTTTTTGGGAGATATGCCCGGGTGAAAATCCACTATGCAGACGCTACACAGTCAGTAGTCAACTTTTGTGCTTTCTGTCATTTTCATTCTAGGAAGATATGCTTCGAAGACAAGTGATTTTACAGTGATTTAGTGTTTTTCTTAAGATAAGAATGCTTTATGTTTTTTTTTTTTTATTTAGAAGAAAAATACTTGAAACAACAAAAAGGTTTCCTAATGTTACTTTGATTTGATCCTCTGTTGGATCAAAGGTGTGATGCATCTAGACATTATGGATTGGCTATTGTATTTCTGTTTAAACTAATTAATGCATATGTGTTATAGACATTTTTGTGCCTTGCAGCACCAAGCATGAAATGTCCATAAACCAAGGGCTCCTAAGTCCCTAAAAGTGTTGTTCCAACCCCTAAAGGAACAAGGTCAACAAATTACAGCTTCTCCCAGAAGTTCTCCACCAGAAACTGCTCAGAATCAGTCAAATCAGGATCATTTCAGCTGCTCCACTGGCTAGCTACGTTGCATAGCACCTAAATACACTAGCTAGGTGCGTTGCAACGCATCTAAATGCACTATCAGGGTGTGTTGAGCGGGAAATGACAAATGGCAGTGCCATTCCGCGAGGTGGAAAGACAATGGAAGCTTCCAGAATCTTCTCCAATGACACTTGCCTCACTGAAGGATGAGTAAGAGGCTCTCAGTCTCCAAGTGGAAGCAAGAACTGACAGAGAGAAGACACTAGTCAAATCATAAGCTGACTCATCCTCCTTGCATACATCTATATATGGATCCCTCATCCCAGAGATCCAGAGGCTAGAATTTTATACATTGCAAAGAATTGCTGTTGGTTTTGAGATAGATATCAGGGTATTGGGTGATTTATGCTTTGTTGGAGGTGAAGAAGGGGCTTCTTTGCTGGGAGGTTGATGCTGGATCAGGAATCATCGGTTGTAACTCCTCCTGGATCTTCTTGTTATATCAATAAAACTATTTGAGTTTCTCCTACATGCTTGTGTATCATTGATGCTTGTTACATTTGTATGTTTAGCTTAAATCTGATCCTAAGCTTTTTATGAATATAGATCCATGTCTTTGTGTAGTTTTCTTCTTCTGTGATCTTACAGGAACTTGGTGAAGCTGGGCAAGTAAGGGAGCAGGTAGCTGGAAGCTGTCAAAGAAGAGAGGGATTGGATCAAAGGACTAGCACAAGACACAGGTCGGTTCTTTCTATCCCCTTCTATCTTTAATTCATAAAGGAAATACAAAAGTAGTTTTCTCTGTTTGTTTCTAAGGCAGCTGTCACACCTTAGTGGGATAGAGCAGTTCTAAATAAACACTTTTCCCGGTAACAAAATGGCGACTCCACTGGGGAGGATTGTCTAATTAGTTTTTTTGTGTATCTTTTTGTTGTTTGTTTCATAAGCTTATAAGTAGCATTCAAACTGCATTTTCCATAACAAATGCAAAGTAGACATCTGCTACTTCAATCCATTCACTGGATCTGTTTATGATTTGAACAGCTGATTCACAAGTGATCTGATTGCCCTTTGCGATAGCTCTTAGACCCTCCTTAGATCTACCCTCTGATTGTGCATTACTGATTGCTTTTACTCGGCCAAAAACCAAAGACTAAACTGCAAACCGTGACCCGGAACCTGGATAGAATTCTCGTTTCTGCCCCAGCGTAGGTACTGTGAAGAGTTCCTACATTTCAGCGCAGTTCCCGTGAGGGAAACCTGCGCTGCAATCCAGTTTCTCTGTGTTACAGGTGCGCTGATCAGGCTAGCCCTGTGCAGCTGAGGTTCTTCTGCTTCATTCTTTCCAGTTTTGTCTCTGATTTTTGCAGCCTGTGATTAGTGTATGTGTCTGTTTAAAAACCCCTTTTCCTTGCTGTAATTCCGCCTCCTTTGTACAAAAGAACTGTAGATGTTTTTGTGTGTTTGTTGAGTCGTTTACAGTTTTCCATTGCAAAAGTAGAATAGTCGTACTGTCGTCCTTTGATTTAGATCTGTCGCAAGTGTCGATTTCGATCATAGGAGAAAGTTTGATTGTTGTTGATAGTCGACTATACTTTTACTTTTGCCTTTGGTCTGAATTTATGATTTTCTAGTGTCAAAAACAAGTATTTATTTCAAAATCGTAAAGCGTCGTAATCGTCTTTATCTTTTGATTTCGAAAAGAAGCTTGTTTGTGTTTGTCGCTTGAAAGCAAATTCAGATTTGTACATCAACTTTCTTTTTAGCATCAATATTAAGAAAGTCGAAAACAAATACATGCACATGTGCATTTGCATATTGACAGTCTGTTTGGCTTGATTTAGGAAAGTGCATTTACAGTGTGCTCTTTGCTCTTTGTGAAAAGATTGTGTCTTTCTTTTCCCCTAGTAGCTAGGATTTTCATTGCTGAAAAGAGATAAAAGTTTGCTTATCATCTTTAGATTGCATTTTAGGAATTACATCTACATCTCGTGGTGAACCCAAAAGGCAAACTTCATAAGAAAGATCAACTTAAAATAAATTCAATGAATCTAACAACGCTTTGGAACTTAACGCACAACATTTAGAGGTCTAGGCTAGAGATGTATTTCGGCGTCGTAAAGCCTGGTAACTGTTGTCCTCACTGATGGTTGGGTGATCCCTCCACTTTGAGACGATAAGTGCCAGTACAGACTTGTGCTCCCACGTACCGTCAAGTATATATTGGGAGACCCCTATAGGCTTAAAACCTTTATCCATAGGAAGCCGTGTCTGCCGCCCTATCGATCGCAATGCACTGAACACATCATTCGGGAAGATTGACTGCCGTACCGTAAAAAGTGTTCTGCAGTTTTGCGATTGGTTTGGTACTCCCTCTACCTAGATCTCCAGAGCAGTCCCTTTCGTTCCTTTTCAGACTCCTTAATGGAAAAGGTCCATTTGAGCACTTGTCACTTCAGGCTCATTAAAAATCGAAGGAGACTAGAGTCATATTTTGTTTTTTCTCGACTCTTTAAAACTGAAAAAACAAGTTTTGTCAAAGCGTCTAAAAATTTATTTTAAACGGAATATTCATTACCCCTTTCCTACGTTGATCTTGGGTTGAGAAAATGGAGCCTACCAACCAAGGAATTCCCCTTGGTGGAAATCCTAGTCCCTTCTCCTCTTGGGGAGATGTTGGTGCGCCCCATATGGCCACATTGTCGCTTCCAGGACTGACAATTGGCTTGCCAGTATGGCTCTTCTCAACCTCTGTCGTTCAGAACACCACTATTCCTGAACAATCGAATCAGCAATTAGACGAGTCCAGAGTTGCCTACCAACCTTCTACTTCATCTAATTCTTCCTCTCTTCCTTCCTCTTCGCTTGATGGGGTTGGTAAAGCCAAAATTCAGGTTCCTAAGGAGAAAAGGGAAAAGAAGAAGAAGGAGCCAAAGGCGAATGGGGGAAAGCGAGTGTCGTCTAACGAAAATCCACACACTGCACCGACCAGACCTAAATCGCCATGTGTCGTTTGCAAAGGAGACCACTTTCACAGAAATTGTCCCTGCATCCCCTGGATACTAAGGGACTGGTCTCCTCGTTTGCACAACCCGGTGTCGTCAATCTCTAATGATCATGTTGAAAGCACACCGTCAACTAGCGAAAGTGAAGCCCCAAGACAAAAAGGGAAAGCTAGATTTCCCTGTAAACTGTGCGAAGGCAATCATGCCATCCATCGTTGTCCCTTCTTAGACGAAGCTAAAAGAGTTTTGGATGATCGTCCGGTTTCACCGTTACGACTTCCTCCTAGATTTAAAAAACTCTCGCCGAGTCCGTCGCTAGTTGAGAATCCAGCTGGCCCGCTCAGGTGGTCGGTTGAAGTGCCTATCATTGAAGATAAACCATTTGGATCCATACCAGACGAAAGTCAAAAGGTCGAGGCAGCAGTTGACCCGGTCTTGCCTTCAGAGGTTTCATCTTCAGATGATACAATCACTGAGGAGAACAAGGATGACACCGTCCAAATTCTCTTCATAAGCACAAACTCCAACGAACATGGGGGCAATATACCCATTCCTTTACTGCAGGAAGGAAGTTCGTCAGAGTTGTACCCGACCGTCTATTCGGTCCCACCTCCAAGCAACCTAGTTGTCTCCTTCGACTGGAATCAACTAGGCAGACCCCATTTACCAGCAAGCATACCATTCCGAATTATCGTTCAAATATATAGAATGGTTATGGCTGGTACCGTCATATATGAGGGGGCTTCTGTGAGTATCCTTTCCTCAACTGATTGGAAAGCGCTTGGTTCGCCATCGCTTTTGCCTGAGATGAGAAATCTGACAGGCTTTGATAAAGGAACCAGTCGACCTTTAGGGATCCTTCCCGATGTGCCCATAACATTGAGAGGGAAAACCATTCACATGAACGTAATGGTAGTTCAAGGACCCCTAGATTACAATCTACTCCTTGGACGAGACTATATTTATTACATGGGAGCGATTGTCTCCTCACTCTTTAGAGTAATGTGTTTTCCTCACGAAGGAAGAGTGGTCAAGCTCGTGGACCAGCTTTCATTTCCCGGATCATGCATAGAAAATAGTCATATACCATCCCTAAATGGTCTTTTCACGCAAGAAATGTCTCAATCTCCAGTCCATCCTCCCGATGAACGCGAGTAATTCGGAGGGATATGACTGAAACCCAGGGGGCATGCATCCTGGTCTGCTTCGGCAGGAAAACTTTAGGTATAGGGTAGGTTTCCGCGAGAGAATATGACTAGTCTGTACCCCATCCGTGATTGGAAGAGGGGTTATTCTAGAACAAGATTCCCTTGTCAAAGTTATGTGAGTTGGCGGGCATCGTTGCTCACCTTTGTTTGTTTCGATAGACATCGCCAGAGAAGTGTTTTGTTTGCAGTGTGAATAGAACAATCTTTGGGTAACCTGTAAGAGGTAGGCCTCGCTCGTCAAAACAAGTGTTTTGCTGGAGAGAAGTAGAGGTAACCTTGAAACTATGTTTTATACCTGGGGGCATGCAAACCTTTTGGAGTGCAAGCAAAGAGCGATTATTTATCTGTTTTTTAGATTAGTCGTTACCTAACTTGCATAAAGAAAGGATGTGGGGCAAAACTCTAAAAATTGCCGTTTTTATATGAGACATTCTTATCATATGACTGGATTAATCGAGCAGTGTTTACCACGAGGTTCAAGCTCGTTAAAAAATAAACCCGGACCGAGCAAATGTTTCCACCCGCGTTTAAGCTCGTTAAAAAATGAACTATTCCCCGGTAAAGTAGTACTTCAGCCATTAAAGCCTTGGTCATGTTTGCACCATCACCTCCACTTTTCTATTGGCCGATCATTCACCTCCATTTGATTGTTTACCCATTTTGAGGAACAGCTGCGAAGAGTGATTTCACTAGCCATCCTTGTGACACTGCCGTGATTGGAAAATTCCAAACCTTACCTGGAATCAGCTGCTACCCATTTTATCACTCGTTCCTCAAAAGACGAGTCTTCTTTAAGCTCTTTTCAACTGACTCGTAAAATATGAAAAGATTGCCGAGTCCTTGGCCTTCCAGCTCGTTAAAGGGACAGGAAGTGCTATCCCTCCTCTAGATTTTAATCTTTTTGGACCTGAGGGATTATTGCACAAAAATATCGAGCGCTTGTTTTCTTCGGCTCGTTAAAACTATCTAAAATTCATCCCTTCTGTATTGTTTTATACTTTTTCGGACTTAAGGGATTAGATGACGAAAAAGGAATTTTGGAGTTACCTTTACATACCTTTTCAGACTCTCTAAAAATGAAAAGGACCGAGTTATCTTTGTCGTTAAACTCGTTAAAAAGATTAATAGCGACAAACTTGTCTTTAGACGAGAACGAGTTTCACTATCGCTAGGCTCGTTAAAACATAGCGATGGGTTTGCCCGAAGGGAAAATTATAGAACAAGCATATGTTATCCTCCTCAAGCTTGACAAAAATAAAGAGGTACTAGTCAGCAATGACTGGGGAAAAATTGGGAAGAAAACTCAAAGAATCTTTATTGGTAGCAAGTCGCTCTTGAACATGACACTTCCACTCCGTGTCCGAGTCGGGTTGGGTTGTTTCATTCACCGGTCACATCACCATGGTCACGCCATACCATCCACATTTGGGGTAAATGCTACCAATCCATTACATAAGTGTCGCCGACATGTTCAAGAGAAGTCATCCAGAGAAGTCACCTGTGTCCCATCCACTACCATACATTATACTTCATTCTTTCATGACCGCCATCCTGAACCGTATATCATCAGATTGTTTTCACCTCCATCAAAATCATTTGCTCCATTCCGTGTCATTGATGTGGGATTCATTAAGGCCCTCCTTTGACGGATCGCTTCTTGTCAACATCAGCTCATTATCCAAGAAGTTGATCTAGGAAAACCCCATTCAGTACTTTGAAGCTTGCATGCCTTAATGGCAAGTTTCTCACTTCCGGCGACAGGTTTACATCAATGGCCTTCGACTGAAAGATTTTGCGTGGTGTTCGACGCCAAGTCCTTTATTCACACCATGTGAATTGTACTGTAGTACCTTGAGGGTCATTATCATTATCGGTGATTCCTCTCGCGCTTGTTAACAGTTTACATCATTGACTGGTAATCAAGCGATGTCCTTCCATGTTCGACTTCAGAACATTTCTCACATGGATCGACTTGTACTTCGAGTGAAGATCGGACAAGACTGAAGACCCTGGATCTAGTTTCATCCATTCGGGTTGCGATATATATTCAGGAAAATAAAGACATTAAATGTACAACATTGCAGCACAGATAATCATCCTACCAAAAGGATGATGGCTCTATCAGAATCATCAGTCTACACTCAGACGATTGTCTGTCCTATGTACATGAAAATGAATTTATAAAGCTGAGCATGGGAATGCCCGCCTCAGCTAGATCATGAAAAACAATATGAAGATAATGTATTGTATTGTATCTTATTACAGGTCTCCTCCCAGCATTGAAAGAACTTCGGATCTTCATAATAAAGCATTTCACCCGATTAACGGCCTCATACTTTAGGGGGCAACTGTTATAGACATTTTTGTGCCTTGCAGCACCAAGCATGAAATGTCCATAAACCAAGGGCTCCTAAGTCCCTAAAAGTGTTGTTCCAACCCCTAAAGGAACAAGGTCAACAAATTACAGCTTCTCCCAGAAGTTCTCCACCAGAAACTGCTCAGAATCAGTCAAATCAGGATCATTTCAGCTGCTCCACTGGCTAGCTGCGTTGCATAGCACCTAAATACACTAGCTAGGTGCGTTGTAACGCACCTAAATGCACTATCAGGGTGAGTTGAGCAAGAAATGACAAATGGCAGTGCCATTCCGCGAGGTGGAAAGACAATGGAAGCTTCCAGAATCTTCTCCAATGACACTTGCCTCATTGAAGGATGAGTAAGAGGCTCTCAGTCTCCAAGTGGAAGCAAGAACTGATAGAGAGAAGACACTAGTCAAATCATAAGCTGACTCATCCTCCTTGCATACATCTATATATGGATCCCTCATCCCAGAGATCCAGAGGCTGGAATTTTGTACATTGCAAAGAATTTCTGTTGGTTTTGAGATAGATATTAGAGTATTGGGTGATTTATGCTTTGTTGGAGATGAAGAAGGGGCTTCTTTGCTGGGAGGTTGATGCTGGATTAGGAATCATCGGTTGTAACTCCTCCTGGATCTTCTTGTTATATCAATAAAACTATTTGAGTTTCTCCTACATGCTTGTGTATCATTGATGCTTGTTACATTTGTATGTTTAGCTTAAATATGATCCTAAGCTTTTTATGAATATAGATCCATGTCTTTGTGTAGTTTTCTTCTTCTGTGATCTTACAGGAACTTGGTGAAGCTGGGCAAGTAAGGGAGCAGGTAGCTGGAAGCTGTCAAAGAAGAGAGGGATTGGATCAAAGGACTAGTGCAAGGCACAAGTCGGTTCTTTCTATCCCCTTCTATCTTTAATTCATAAAGGAAATGCAAAAGTAGTTTTCTATGTTTGTTTCTAAGGCGGCTGTAACACCTTAGTGGGATAGAGCAGTTCTAAATAGACACTTTTCCCGGTAACAATATGGAAATGGTTGTTGATGGTTGAGAGATGTGTTAGTGCTCATTTTTAGAAATTCAATGCTTGTGTGATCAATTCATGGTGCATGTTTCTTATGTATTGAGGGTTATCGATTTCACTATTCAAGGATCTTACAGTATGGTGCATGGGATTTGTTTTGTTTAATATTCTGTAGTTTTATTTCTTCTCTATGTTTTATGAGTATTTGATGTCAGTTGATTCAGAATTCAGTTTAGCTGCTCCCTTTCAACTGTCTTCACGTTTCAGTCTCAAATGAAATGATATATACTCATGTATGTTATCTTCTACGTTCAGTTTCTCTTTCTCCTATATAAACAACATTTTCTTATTGTAGAGGAAGAATTTGTTTTGTTTCAGTTTATCTTATCTATACTACAACCTATCATTGTATCCCAGAGTCATGCTTACAAGCCCTTGTAATAGTTGTCAGTTTACTTGCATAAGTAAATGAGTTAAAGGCTAAATTGATCAGGTGTTATTACCTATCCAGCCATTCACACTCCAACCAAATATTTTTAGAATTCCTTTGTTAGAACTGGTCTTTGTTATAAATATGTGCTTTAAGTCTTTATATTTAGAGTGAGGGAGCCCTCTCCAGTTAGAAAAGACTAGTTTCTAGCCCAAAGTGGTTTGTGGTTACCTCTGGTTTCCTCTCCTCATCTTGGAGGAATTGCGGAGTGCTAACAGGTCCCATACTTTGTGTTGTTTCTGATCATGGGTTTGTTCTAGTTTTTTTGCTGCTATCTTCAATTTTTCAGGCTCCCATGTCTTGATTTATTGTGGTTCTCTCACTTTACTCGTTCAATCCTTTACAACTAGACTCACTCTTCTATTTGTGGCCTCCTTCCCTTGGTGGTTGTCATAAGTTTGTAAAAATACCATGACCTTTTCCTTGGTCATTATCGTTCCCATTTTTCCACCACTATGTAAAGGTTGGTTTTCAACCAAGACATAATCCACCTGAAATGACATTGGTTTATGCTCTTCCATATGTTTTCCAAAAATTATGTCAATTATGATTTCAAATTTACAAATTAGGAGACTTTAGGAAAACATCCTTTTTATATACTATTTTTGGCAAAATCTCCATTGTGTCTGTGCACCATTGTCAAGGTGCTTCTTCCTTGCCACTTCCTCGAATTGCTACTTTATTATCAACAAGCTTCATGCTTATGTTGAGGCAGGAGATACTAATTACAATATCCTTTAGCCAAATTAGGATGCATTCATTTTGTTTTTATCATTTTGAAACTTTTTGGTTTCCCTTCTCTTTATCCTCTTCTTTTATGATAATCTTTGATGAGTCTTTTGTCTTATCTGATGTTGTCTCCATCTTCTCTTTAGGGAGTTGACTTTTTTCCCTCTCTTCTTGGATGTATCTTGGCTGCCTACAATTTTCCTCATCAAATATATATTTGCATGGCTCCCTCCATATTTCTCCTTCGTCATGCCATTCATCACCTTGATTTTTTAGAAGGTTTTTGATGCCTGTCAGGACACATTTTGGTTTTCATATGCTAAGCCTCCTTGCTCCCATAGTTGATTCTTCAAAAACAAGATTGGAAACTTATATAGTCCTCTCCACATATACAATATTGGGAATAGACAATATGTTTGGTTACTTCCTCCATTGTCACTCTATGGAGTAAAGGTCATCATCTTTCACTTCTCGATTTCTGCCTTGAATTCTAATGTCTCCCAAAATTATCTCCTCATGCATCAATGATGTTCATATCCGCCTAATTGCTTCAGGTTGTTCATCACATGAATTCTTCAATTGTTGTTGGGACTTCCTCAACTAAAAGTTATGCTCTTCATTCACAAAGCCACTATACTCATTAAGTGCTCCCTTGAGCTTGTTTGTATCTTCTTTGTTGGAGAAATCTTCATTTCTTTGACGATATCATTTTTTGTCTTCAAGGAAAACCTTTTGTTACTCACCTGTCAACACATCTTTACAGTCATTCAACAAAATTTCATCTTCTAAATGTAAATCCATTACCTTAGCATCCGTAGCTTCCTTCTTCACATATTCATCAGGAATTACATTATTTTTCACAAGTATGTTATCCTTCTTGCCTCTATCCCTTAGAGAAATTTATGTCTTATCTTCTTCCTTCATGAAAGTCATTAATGACTATCCACCTTCATAACTTGAAAAACTCGCACTTATACAAACTTTGTTAGATTTAAAATCACAAGGCTCTCTAGCCTCACCCTCTATCATCAACTTCTTCTAATATTCTTGACTTTTCACACAGTCCATGAGACTCTTAGTAGATATCTCTTCTCATCTCCATCGGCCTCTTCTCCAAGGAATTATTCTTACTCTGGTTCACAATAGTGAACTTTCTCTTCTTCATCATACTCAGCGACTTTGTGTTCTCTATCTCTCAACTGAGCACTCAGCGTATGCCTTAGTTTCTTCCTCATCTTCCTAGTATACAATTGCGTAATAAGCCACTTGATCATTTTTTTAAGATCTCTTCCAATTCTCTGGTCTTCATTCTCCATTTATTGTAGCAGCATCATCACTACACTAAGTCTTTCCTTTAACTCAACCATTTCTTGATCAATTTCCTCTTGGCTCATCTTTCTTCTCCCTATGCCATTTTCTTTGGAATCTTCCTCCATTCTCTTGTGGCCTTCATCTGAACCCTTGTCATGACCATTAATGGTCATCTCTTTCTCCTTCTTTATGAGCTTCTCCATGCTCACTATGAGTTGCAAACAAGCCTCCATAAAACACCTCACCAAGCTTCTCTCCTTTGGACTTGGCATTTTGGTATCACAAGCTCTCCTCCTCTAGAACCTCTTGAGCCTCTTCTACTGTTCTGGTTGTTGCACTCTGCTCATCACTCTCAAAAATTATCCTATTCTCTTCACCTTTCTTGAGGAATTCCTTTGTCCTATTCTCTTTTCCAACCTTAGCTGGAACACTTTTCTCTCTGCTGCAAGGGTTCTCTACCACAATCCTCTTCTTTCTACTGCTAACTACAACCAACAATTTCTTTGGTTCGATTAAAATAAAAAATATGACTAGTTTTACCTACCAGGTCTCCTCATACAGAGATATTGGGAATCTTCTATATTCCTTGCTTCAAAATGCTTGGACTATTAATCCTCTAGTTCTACTTCTTAGCTGAAAATTTCTCCAATCTGCTCCAAATCATCTGTGTTGTTTTGAGTCTATGTACCTTGATTTCCTCTTGTATTTTTGTTCTACCATGAATTTATTTTTCAAGCACACTCCCTTCAATTTTCTCTACCGCTAGGCTTTGTTATCTCTTTCAGTGATTGTCCCTGGTTCTTTGACTCTTTTTCTCCTCCACAATCAAATCTCTTTAATATTCTTGGTTGGCCTCAATTCTCCTATAATGCAAATACTTTATTTAGCTTCATCAATCCCAAAAAGCATTGTTGTACTGTGATACCACTCAATAACATAACACCTTGATCTCTATTATAACCCTACATGAATCACTACCCAAAACTCACAATCAATGCACAATTATGTTCACGGGCCAATCCTTGAATTTTCGTATAATGCACACATTTTCTTCCTGAGAAGACTCCATAGGTGACATTTCCCTTAAAGGAGAAACTAAACCAAAAGAACAAAATCCTCAATGGCATTAAGGGATGCAGAGAATTAATATCCATGGATATAATCCATTAGCCAAGATATGACTACAATTACAACCGAAGCTTGATACACAGAAAATCACTTATCAACGTATCTTGAATCTTGATAAGAAACTAAAATTCAATTCTCATTCATTAAACATTAATGACAATGAGAACTACACAATTTTCATTCACACTTTGCAAGGGCTCTCGTGCTCCTCCTCAAGCTGCCCCCTCCAAGGTGCTTGATCTTTGCTCTAGGTTGCCTCACTATTATGTGTATACATACATATATAGTTGCTTACAGTCCAGAAAATATCCTAACAAAACAAAGATAAATTAGACATTTGTCCCAACAGCGTAACACCTCAACCTATCTTATGTCACTTTTACAAAATGCCACATAGCCAAAAGTGATAGCTCATCAAACTTCTTAACAACCTAACAACCTAGAAACTCTCCAGAATCTAGCCACTTGTACTTACAGGAAAATTTTCCTATATCTAGATTTTATACAATTTTGTATGTGAGGGAATCTCTCCCTAGGGAAAATTGTCATGACCCCTTCGAGTATAGGAAAAATGGTTTGCTTAAAAGTTTTATGCTCCTGCATCAATCTAGAATGCTCGTTGATAAGAATATCTTGGAATACTCGAGCCAAAAAAATAGTCAAATTCTCTCTAATCTAGTGTATGGTTATTATTATTTAAAAATTAGTTTTTTTATCAATATACTTTCTTCAAATAGAATTATGTTATCTCCATAATATCTTCCTTTTCCATTGCAAACTTAAAGTGGATTTATGGAATGTCAATTATTAAATCATTGGGTAGTTTTCTCATTACTCTTATTGTGAATTTTTGGCTTGTAGGTATTTTGTAGGGTTATTGATTTTGATAAACCTTTTTAACCTTGCAATTTTATTGATGCTTTAGTGGTAGTTTATTATTTTTTGAAAGTAAGAAAAAATCTACCATATTTAAAATAATCTACATAGCCTCTATTGATACAATTTGAGTACTTTGACATATAGTGACATCATTGTGTGTGAACAAAATTTGGCCACCTAAAATAACCATAAAAACATAAACTTCTATTCATACCACATACCTTTAATCTTAAGTCGTTACTAAATAATCTCAAACCATTATGATAGTTATCTACTTAAAAGAAAATGTTATTTTTCAACTTTGATGCTCTAATGTAAACATCATCCCTAATTGAAGTGAGATGTTTTAAAAATAATTCGTAACAAATTTTTTTAAGCTATTCGACACTTTTTCACCAAATGAATATAATAATGTGTTATTGGGTAAATTTTGAAAATCTGGTCGAGAGAAACTCACAATGGATTGGATGTATAATACTTCCCTAGACACAAGCTTTTTTTTTTAAGTTAAAGGTCTTGTTTCCAGTGTGAGTAAATTTAAAAAAAAAAAAAATACTCCATGTACATTATTGTCAAAGCATGGAACAACTTAAAGGAAAATGCTCCATCCACATTATTGTCAAAGTCTGCGTCTTACAAGTGTTACATGGACATTTAAAGGCCAGCAGATCTCCACTGTTAAAAAGGCTAAAATTTCGTTACCAGGACTTGAACGCGGGTCGCCATGTTAAAAATTTTATCTCCACTGTTAAAAAGGCTAAAATTTCGTTACCAGGACTTGAACGCGGGTCGCCATGTTAAAAACACTAAAATTTTGTTGTTCGGACCTGAACCCGGGTCAGCCGAGTATCTTTCAATGCCGGAATATATCCACAATGTAACGTAACAGAAACGTTAAAATTCCGTTGCCGGGACTTGAACCCGGGTCTCTCGGGTGAGAGCCGAGTATCCTAACCAACTAGACTACAACGGAGATATGTTTAAATGGCACTCACAAGTGTTTTGTTAAGTAATCTGCAGATCGATCAATCAAACAAATAGAACTAACGTTTCTAGTATGGACACTTTTCTGAAAGCCAGGAGCCGATCCATCAATGAAATCTTTGCATTTTATTGTTACTCTCATATCTCCAACCTTTGCTATTAAATGAAGTGTTCATGCACAAATTGTGGGATGTTATTCTTAGCGGGACAACGTAATTGCTTAGAGATGAGCTATTCACGTGAGATAAATCCTCCACCTCATTCCAGCTATGATTCCATGTTTGCTTTGCCCATACATTTCGTGACAGTGGGATGGCACCCATCACATCAAACACGTCATTTTGGTCCTGAGGTGACACGAGTGGAGGAAGATATTATTCAGATTATTATTGCATCTGTTGTAATGACAATGATCACTATATCAAATTTTTTATTTGCTATCTACAGAAAAGATCTAATTGGTCATCGCAGTCCAATGTTGGTTATTGAAAACCTTATGGAGATGTTGGGTTTTGAGGTTCATTCATCCTTTAGCATGTATTTTCATCTATCCCTTTGCACATGGACTCACATGTTGCATTGTCACTGTGAGAAATTAATGAGTTGTTCATCCTACATCGAGTGGAAGTTGGCGAGCTTGGATTAACTTAGGAATAAATTACAGCGGGTCTTTTTTATGATTTCGTGGAAAAGAATGATATCATTTATCTAATTGTAGAGAGGGATACACAAAGATATCCAAGTTTGATAAGCTGCGATGTACACACTTAAACTTTTTTGTCCCAAATGTGAAAGCTCTGATTTGCACCAAATGTTTTTGGCTATCACAAAAGAAGTTTGTATTATTATTGTGAAACTTGTTGATAAGTTACACAGTATGTGCACTTTCTCTTACATGTCACCCCATAAAAAAATGTAGCATGGTCACTAAGTTGTGGCTCATATTATAACTAAAACAACATGACAAGGCTACACTATTATGTATTTTACATTAGATATCTTACTACATCCTGGCCTTTTGCATGGGATATTGCTGCTTATTTTACCTAAAACATTCAATAATGGTTTTTCCCATGTGAACATGGCAAGCATTCTTTCTAGTCAAAGCATGCTTTTCTCAAGCAAATATGGAGTGACAAAAATTCTAGGGAGATTGATGCATTGTTGAAAATGTAGAAGATGGTTTAGAGACTTGTAAATTTGTTATTAGTAAATATGTTGTAAACAAGGTTCTTTGTTTTAGAATTAATATGTTATTCCACCTTATAGGAAGTGAATAATACTCAGTGTTCCTGTCATTTCGATAGGATGTCTTTTAGTGATTGGGATAACAACAAGATGTCTCACACTTTATCCCATGCTTACCCATTATACCTTTGAAGATGTTGATAGAATTAGTGACACACAACTGACAGAAACCCTTGTGGATTTGGAGTGTGTAAAGCTATAAGAATCCACGCATTCAAAGAAGGTGATGCCATCAAAATTCTATAGCCATATGGATTCCAATGTCTAGACAAAGAACTAGAGAAGACCATTATAGAAGTTTCACATGGAACATTACTTTTGGGAAGTTTTATTTCTAATTTTGAAGAGGATTAAAATTATTCATTTCTTTCGTTTATGATAATGTTTGTTGGGTGGTCTTTAGCTTGACATAGATGACCACATAACTTTTGGAGTACCAATTGAGATTGTTGGGTAGAGATAGAATCTTTGAGACCTATTCCTAAAAATATTGATAAAATGTGTTGATTACATTGTGTTATCGAAATTGAATTCAAAATGCATTTTCAATTTCGAAGTAGGTGGAAGAATTGCTCAGGGCCTAATTTATGTATGACAAAGGTTGAAAGTCAACCAAAATATGCTCTCAACAAGATAAATGTGCATAGCCTTGCAATTGAGTTAGCTCCGAAAATATTATATTAGATAAGATAAGATAAGATAAGATAATTATATTTATGTCCAACTAATGACCACAAAGTAGGTCAAAGGGACTATTGAGTATACTGATGTATATACAAAGTGGGAGAACCAAACGGTCTCTTATAAAATATATAATGCATGAAGTAAATAAAAGATACAATGCATGAAGTAAATCAACATTTGGCCCTAGCGGAGAAGATCCAGGAGCTAATAGGTCTGAGGATCAAACCCATCTCTCCTAACATCTGAGGCTGAATGAATAACACTGAAGAAACTCAACAAAGTCTATTGGCTTGATGAAGAGCCAATGGCAAGTGAACACTATCCACTAAATCGTATCCTGGGGGGTTCACACGTTGCTGAATGCTGAAGGACCTAGTCTTTCTCCCAGGAACGGATCTAAGACGAAACTGTTGTTGAGATCTCATGTGGCAGGGTGAGGTCCCATGGATCCTCACCTATCTGGAGTCTTGATACGTACTGGTATCAATTGAACTCTTGGTGCCCCTGTCTGAAGGCAATACCCTGAAAAATGTCGTGATCCTCTGTGTGGGGTCTGGTCTGATGGGAGGTTGAAGAATATGCACTCAAAACTTAAGAACCTCCTGCATATATAGCGCCAAACATCTCTGATTGGGGTACCTGAAAAAATTGGTGAGGATTTGAGAATCTCTGAACAAGCAATGAAAGCTTCCTCTGATCTCGTAGTATACAGGGCATACAAGGATGAAGTGCACCTCAATCTCCACTTCTTGTAAATGACATACTTGGCAGAGTCTATCTAGTCTATCCACCTGGTGGCCTGTCTCTACCCGAAGTCTATGAGAACCTACTCTGAACTAGCCTAGAGGAATGCGAAGAGCATGCATCCAGTGGTGAAACGTATACTAGGGTCGAACAATGAAGCCATCTCTAAATTCCAAGAAGTGCTCAGCGTAGAAGGCCATCTTTAGGCGCAACTCTCCTGGAGGATTGACCCAGGTAACCTGGATGAACTACCTATAGATGTCCTCCCTGATGATCTTGTTTAGCTCTTGTCTAGTAGGTAAAAGGTGACCAGGAGCATCTAAGGAATATCAGAAAGGAGGGAGATGATCCAACTGAATTCCCACTGACTCTAAGAGGTTTGAAACTCTTGTAAACCAACATCTGGCTCAGCCTGAGGGAGTAGAATGGGCAATAGTCTCAGAAGAGAAATATGCCAAGTAAGGATAACGGTCCCTACTCTTTATCAAGTCTGCCAAGCCCTAGACATGATGCAAGAATGAAACCAATCTGAAGACCGTCTCAAGTCGAAAGGGTTGAGCTCCAAACTCTGCAAGGATGATGTACTATGGCACTATCAGTTTGCACCCAATGACATGGCGGAGAAGAAGAATCTGGACTCTCTCAGCTGAAGCCCAGTCTGACTCAAGTAAAGACGGTCCCCAAATCTCTGATCCATATAGAACAGTGGGACGAATCGAGGTGTCCATGAGGCTCATCTTAGATGAGATGTCCTGGAAGTGATGTCAAAAGCACTGTCTCTCAATAAAGACTAAGGATCCATATCCTTTGTTGATCCGAGGTTGAAGTGATGGTTGCAAACTGAAGCGGGGACCTGAGAATTACACTCCCAAGTAAGTATACGTGTTGGTGATCTCAATCTCAAATGAAACTTCTACAAGATGTGTATACTTCAACTCTAACTACTACATAATAACTTATGGACATGACAGAAACCATGCTTGGTGCATTGTTTCATTTATATCCATTACAAAATTTGGCATTGATTATGTAGTGTTTCATAGAAAATAACCAATCGCAAAGCCATCAAATTATTGAGAAGATTCCTTTAAATGTCCAGTGAGAATGGGTCATATCATGAGAATTCGAAGTAATTTCATATGTTCTCGAAATTGTTCCATGTTGGTGATTGGTTGTCCCACATTTTTCTTCATTAAAACCTACCATTTTTCCTACATTAAGAATGAACGAAAAAGATATGGAAAAATGGGAAGGTTGGTATCATTGATCTAGATTCTAGGTCATATGATTCCATGCCTATGGTGGTTTATTCCAAGTTATAATATTGGATGGTAATGGATAGCCCATTGATGATTTCAATATCATGATGGAGAAAATTATAGTTCTGGATAGAGAGTTCCTTTATGCTCATTTGAAACCTAAAATTGTTGTGCTTTCCTAAAGATATAGATGAACTCCATGTGAAAATATACAAGGATGATACGATGGAAAGGGATTTAATGAGGGATCTCGAGGTCGTCTTAATCAAGATCAAGGGTATATAGTTCATGAGAAGTACACATAAGTCAATGAATTAGACTTCGAGAAGATGGAAATAACTCAAATGTTTCTTTAAGTAATTTAGTATAATATTCTATTTTTGGAAAATAGTTACACCAGGAAGGTTGGAAGTTAACTTTTAATAAGGATAGGAAAGAGAGAAAAATATGTCATGTGGGTTGGAGTTTTTGAGCAGCTAGGGTGTAGAGTTTCCAAGAGTCCATAGGGGGGATTATTTTTGCAAATGAAATACCCAGCTAGAGGATTCATCACCTATCTTGTAAATATTGTTCTTCTCTCTTAGATTTATGTACTATCACCTTATAAATCATAATCTTTTTCTTTCATAGTGGTTGTAATATTGAGTGATTTTGTTAAACAATAAAGAATTATAGTGTAGACCTATCCTCATTGTTTATTTTATTAATTGCTTTAAATGTTTAATGAAACATTAATTCATTTCAAATACATAAAAGCTTCTATATCTTCTTTGATTATTATTTGAAGATTAAGAGTGAAATTTCTCTTTAGAGTTTTACAACAATTATAATATTTGTTATTTCTTGTTGATGATAAAGAGAGCCTTTCCCAAAATTTATGATTATTCAAAGTTTACGGTTGTTGTTGAACTATGGATTTCATCTAAATATTGTCAATAAGTCTTTTGTAGGTGATTGGTATTATTTGAAACTTTTGTACATCTTCCTTCTTACAAGAAATGTTGAAGCTTTCCACCCACAACAACACCTCTAATATATTTCGTCTTAGTCCATGGAATTTCATGACATTCTTTAGTATCTAAAATTTATCTTTTTGCATCTTTCATTTATTAACTTTATATGTCTACAATGTGTGATAAAGGTGCCCAATAGTGAAGTCCTAGTCTTAAATTTATTTGATCATTTGCTTCATCATGTAACATTTCTCCAATAATTATTTATTTTTTAGTCTTTGAATCTATCAATTGAGGGTGAATTGAAGAATCCTATTTATATTGGACTCTAAACAACCATTATTGTAATAATTTGAGGGACACCCCCATTATCAAAGGACTAGCTTGAGGCGTAAAGCGGGGAGGGTATTTTCCTCCATAGGGTGCCTTCTGACTATTATTATTGATAGAATAGCCTCAAGTAACAACACCATTTAGAAAAAAATATGGGAAACTACCCAAGGCTTCCTTGGAAGTTACTCTTTCAGCTCAAAGTGCATTATGCAAAGCATGATGCCTATTTTTATGAATTTCAACAACAATTTTCTTCAAACCATGGATCAAACTTTTATTAGTAGATTCATATACCCCATTTCCATTTAGATAGTAATTAGTAGAGAACCTCAAGATAATCCCTTTGTTAAACGAAAATTAAGTCAACAAAGGAAATGAATAATACATAACATTATCAAATACAATCACAAATGGTACCATGGACTTGGTAATTAGATGTTGTTCAATAAATTGAATAACTAATTTTTCATTAATCTAGGAAAAAGGAACAGCTTTAGGCCATTGACTAAAGTGATCTATGTCTATTAGAATATACATATCCTCGTTTGAATAATGGGGATTGATTTCTCTTATGACATATTTTCCATATTATTCAAAAGGTCTAGTGATGGTTACAAGCTACAATGGAATAGGGATGGGTGCATGGAGATGTTACCCAATTTTAGTATAATAGGAGTGATTGAGTGCATTTTTTTAAGAACACATTTATGTGTTCCTAAAAAGCATGTACATGTTCCTATTATTTTAGATTAAGTGATTAATGAGCCTCCACATTGGCTAAATGACATGGAAAAGGAGCACACGCTTTTTTTAAACGCACACACTTTTAAAAAAAGTGCGTACACATTCCTTTGTTTGTTAAAAGAAAAATAGTCTTGGGGTTGAACCCAAGTGTCTTGGCCATCAAAATGTGTGTGTGCTCATCGGCTAAAGTGTCCTCCCCATTAAAGTTAAGTTTTTCTAACTTCTTTTGTTTTTTGATAATCTTTAAATGTGTGTGTGTGTGTATTCAAAATTTCAAAGACTTTTTTTCAATGTAGAATAATTTAAACACAATCACCATGGCTAAAAACCCAAAACCTAATCAACAAACCAACCTCACAACAAAGCCACAAGAAAACATAAACCTGAAGGCAAATCCTAATTTAGAAACCAAAGCTACAAAGGATTTAAATGAATTAAGAATATTTATTTAATAACTCTGGCACACAAGGGAACCATCATGACTTTGGTTAGCCACAACCCTTGAAAATATTTGTTAGGCAAACTAATCCTTCTTACGAACAAGATGGATCTCCGTAGGTCTCAAATGAAATCTAGTAACAAACAAGAAAATAACTACTAGCTTTCCTTAGCTTATGATTGAATGAAACAGGTAATATGCAAGGAATCACTTACTGGTTTAAGGAAGTGCCTGTTGAAGTCCTTTCCGTGCCTTCCACAGTTGACTTCTCCTCGATGCTTTAGAGATCATTCCAGTGCTTTCCACAACTTCTCCATGTTGTTCCACAGGATATCTGGATAGATAGAAACGCACAAAGGATCAAATCATATAACATATAGAAAAAAAGATAAATGAAGTTTTTAACTCAACATACATCATAAATTAAATAAATAACCAATCATAAACTATGTGAGTGATCAAGGAATCTCACAAACAATATTAGAATAGACATGATTAGGGAAGAGCAATTTCTTTTTATTGAATGAAAAGGAGAACAAACTTACAACCTCATTGCCTTGATGTTACAAGCCTCTTCCCACGACCTCCAACCTTCTCCTTAGATGAAAAACTTTCTAGCCTTATTTCTGCAACATAAGCCTACCTTCCATGGTGCTCCTCAATCCTATGGCGCGTGTTTTATTCATAGGCCAAGAGGAGGAGGTTTGGGATCCTCTTTCTAAGGTATGAGATCCACAAATGGTGGGATAGGGGATCCACAAAGAGAGGGAAGTATCTCCATGATGGGAGGGATCAGGTTTGATTAAGCATCAACTAGAAGTCATTAGTTGGGAAATATTCGACTAACAAAACTTCTAGACTTTAATTTTTATTTTTTACTTGCATTGAGTCATGTGCACAAGCCATAGTTTAAGACAAAGCTCACATTTGTGTTTCCTCTAATGGTCACTTTTGCGTATGCTCAAAAAATGACTAGGGAATTACACAGGTAATCAAAAATAGGTTTTTGGGCCTTGCAGTCCACGAATTTCATTCTCTTTGGGATTGTTTAGGTTATAGCCTTGCGAGGGGGATGATTTGGAACATTTTGATGGATAGTGAAAGATCTAGAATGGTGGTAATTTTCCTAATGCAACAAAATGACATGTAACAGATTGCCCCTTAAAGTGAAAAGTCAGAAAAGATGTTTGAGGACTAAAGCACTTTATCATGCCAAGGTTTGGGTAAGAGACCATAGTTGGAGACCTGAAACAATCAATCAAATGCTACAATGCAATATATAATCATCGCTGAGGTAGGCATTCCCATACTCAAAGCATAAATATCTCAAAGAACCAGTACAGATATACACCTAAAGGTCCAAGTCAATAAAAGAAATAGTATGGACGTATCCATCAATAGATCTATGTTTACAGTCATAAATATTTAATAACTCCATGTGGCCTGGATAGATGAAACTAGATCCAGGGTCTTGATCTCCATCTCTCGATCCGTAGTACGAGTCTAACTATGTGAGTGAATGTCTCATAGCCAAACATGGTCGAAACCACTTGATTACTGGTCAATGATGTGAACTATTAACAAGCATGAGAGAAACCACCAATAATAACAATGGATCTCAAGGTACTTCCAGTATAATCTATGAAGTGTGAAAAGATGTGCAGAAGTCAAACACTCATAGAATCATTCAATCGAAGGTCGATGATGAGACCCTATCGTCAAAGGTGAGAAACCTGTCATTAAGGCATGCAGGCTCCAAGGTACTGAAGAAGGTTTCTAGATCAACTTCCTAGATAGTGAGCTAAAGTTGATAGGAAGCGATCCATCGTAGGAGGGCCTACGACACGAAACTTATGTTAAGTTTTGAAGAACAACGGTTTGGAGTAATCCAAGACTGACTCAAGGATGGTTGACACGATTGAAGGGTATGAATTTCAAGGTAATTTTGACTGAGCTTGGACTTCTCTTGAACATATTGGTGACACAACATTTTGACTTGGCAGCATTTGACTAAAACATAATAGGACCAGAAACCAATTTGAAGACTTTCAATGAGATATGGTCAACTGAGAGGAAAATGGATTTCCCAACCTGAACACAAAGGCGATGGAGTGTCATGTTCAAGAGAGATTACTAGCAAGTACCTCTTTCCCAATTTCCCCCCACCATTATTAGCAAGTACCTCTTTATTTTTTTGCAAACTTGAGGAGGATAACATATGCTTGTCCTTTAAGCTCATCCTTCGGATGAGTCCTTCAGAGTATTTTTAATGAACCCTAGGAAGGAGTGGTTCAGTCTCATTATGATTAACAAGTCCTACACTATTTATGTTTAACGAGTCTAGTGAAGGGGTAACTCGATGTCGTTTTCATGTTTAAAGAGTTTGAAAAGACACGAAAAGAAAACTCGTTTAGTTCTTTCAACATAAATTTTTAACGAGTTCGGAGAATGTAAAGCTCGGTGTTTTCATTTTGAGGGAGTCAGGAGAAAAAAATAACTAAACTCCATAGTGTCCTTTTTTCGTAAATTTAGCCTCTCAAGCTCGGAAAAGGGTAAAATAATGTAGGAGATAACTCTATTGACCATGATTAGTCAACGTATACCTTTTTTGTAAATAGTCTAGTTCAGTCATAAAAGGGGTAAACTTATACTGAATAGATCACTGTTCATTTACTTTTACGAGTTCGAATAGTCAAGTACTCGACAATCTTTCATGTTTAGGAAGTCTGAAAAGAGCTTAAAGAGAATGTTTGGGTTTCTCTTTTTCGTAAGGTTATAACGAGTTCAAAAAAGTGATAAAAAATGTACACATCGCCAAAATGATTCATTTTCGTAAATAACTTGTGTTCTGTACATTTAAAATAAAAAAATTATCGTCACTACTCAAAACCATAGTAAAAACGTTAAGAAATTGGATTTTTAGAAGCTAAAGGCAAAAAATAATATTTTAATTGGCCTAAAAAGCTTATAAAAGTCCAAAAAGGAAAAAATCTTTTATCATTTGAGATTGATTGAGTGCATTTTTCACCAAAAACTTCAGAGGTGGATTTTGGCCAAATCAGTGGACCAAATCATGAGCCACTTTCTCCAGGTAAGAGAGCTTTTTGATATCTTCGTTTTGATTGCTTTCATTTTTCTTTTCTCTATGTATTTATTTTTTGGGGGGGGTTTATTAATTCAAAATTGCCCTCGATGTTTTCAGTCTCTCTTCATCAAGTCCATGCACACCGACCCAAATTTTTACATGTAAAATCAAGATTTGTGCAGTTTCTTAAGCTAGAACCACACAAATTTGCACTGCTCCTAAAAGGTGGTCATGCACAACGATGAGGGATTTTAAAAAATTAAATAAAACACCCAAATTTCTTTGCAAAAATTATCACAATGTTTTCTAATGATCTTCCATGCTTATTTTCAGGGTTTTGATCTACAAAAATGGAGTGGAGGGAGAGAGAACACAAAGAACAAGATGTAGCAAATTTGAATCATCCAGAAACACTATAAGCTTTGAGAGACTATGGCCTATACAATTTTTTTGTAATCCCAGGCATGAAGGCCCAACAAGATTTGCTGGAGTGGATGGTGAGAAAATGGAATGTACAGGAAGAGTGATTCCAAATTGGGGATCATAGACTTACCATAGATGTTGATGACATTTATTTCTTGACTGGGTCCTCACGTTGTGGAGTTGACATTTCTTTGTATGGGCATAGACGAGGTGGTGAAACAAATGCTTCTTACCTAGTGCAACATTGTTTTCCAAGGTATGAACTCAAAGATGGGTGAATTGATATCAAAACCATTGAGAGGTTCTCGTTGAGGACTATTGCTTTTACTGTTGCACGATTATGTGGAAGTGCAACACTTCATTACTCACCAAGGCTAAAATGCATATTTATGTAGATTTCTTGTAGCCTATGATATTCAACTGGTGTGAAGGGGTAGTTTCCAACCTCAAAGGGCAACTAACTAGAGTGAAAATTGACAAACTCAAAAATTTTGGGTATGGTGCCATTGTGATCTCATTCACTCTACAGAGGATCCCCCTTCTTATCCCACATGTATCCATAGATGCAGGAGGACCATGAGATCCTCATATGTTGAAGTGGGTTATGTTGATGGCACACCACGGAGGTGGTGATGGCCCAATTGTTCGATATACCCCAGATTTTTTTTTTTTTTTAATGGTTGGAACATTAGATCATTAAGATTGAGGACTTTCCATATGTAGACATGGATTACACGAGTGATCTAGATACCCCACTTTTAGTTGGAATGCAGTGGGGTCACCTAACATTTCACATTTTGGTTTTTTTGTTTTTTGGCATCAAAAAATAACTATCTAAAATAATCATGCATATTTGGGCTCAGTGATACTAGCAGGACTACGATGATTCGATAGGTGCAGTGAGTAGCCAACAACTCTTGCAGTACAAAACCCCAATACAGCAGAGGCTTTGACTGAGATGGATCACAACCTGGAGAGGTTGACTATGGACATCCAAGATGTTAGGAATGATGATTTGACTCTCCATTACCAGAGGCATACTGTGGGGGTTCTTGGACAGATTAGCCGCTTGCTACGATGAGTAGCTCCCACTATCATCTGATACCATGATCATCATGCGTAGTTGCTAGTCATAGGGCTAGATTTATTTTTTTTGATATATCAGCATGTTCTGGTAATAAAGGCCATGGGGCCTCATGTTTTGGATGAAATTTTGTAAAGCCAAAATTTTTACAAACATTTTGACTAATGAAAACTATTACTTATTATATCAGTTTATCTTGTACAATATATGGATGGATATTGTTTTTCTTTTTTACAAATGTCACAAATGCCTATTTAACACATAATTAGCCAATGCATCAGTTAATGTGCTTAAATGTCTTGGAATGTGTTGCTATTAGATGTAATCAAACTCTCTCTCTAAGATACGAAACCAAAAAAGCATTCTTAACATTGTTTAACTTCTTACTAAATAGACATCGTTTGAATGTAATACTATGATTTGATAATCTAACCTAATGATCAATCGATGAATACCAAATGAAATGGTGTCAGATAATAGCTCAATAACTGCACTATATTCTGCGATGTTATTCGTTGGTCGACCAAGGCATATTCCATGTATAGAAACTAACTCATCAGTGGGGGAATAAGTAACCCAATCTGCAGAGGAAAAATTCTGAGTACTACGACTAGCACCATCGACAAATCCAATGTAAGTTTGAGGGAGTTTTGACATTTTCAAATAAATTGTAACACAAGATAAGAAAATGAAGTAGCAAAAAATCGTAAAAAGATGCTAAAATTTCCACACAAAAAATATGATACAACAATGTACAAATTCTTCACGGAGTGAATTAAGCATAGTATTTCTTTAGGTAAATACCATTTCTGGGTTTTCCTAAAGAAATGTCGTCATAATCAACTAGCTCATAAGCCCCTTTTGTCAATACACGTTTTACAATATAAGGACCATGCCACATGGGCTCGAATTTACCAACACCTAATTTATCATGCTCTTGATCATAAACCAAGACTAGGTCACCTTCTAAATATGAGCGAAGATTTAAATTTTGATCAAAATGTGCCTTAACTCGTTTCTTATGAGTCTCACTAGCCAATGCAACATCACAATGAGTCTCATCTAGTTGTGCTAAGTACAAAAAACATTCCTCCTTTGCAGAAGTGGCTTGTAACATTTCAATTGCCAGTTTTAATGACTGTATTTCACATTTAGTAGGAAAGACAGTACGTAAACCATCAGGAAGGGAGTAAAACCAATTAAATATTTTTCTGAGGTATGATATGCCCACAAGGTTGGAAAAAGCATCAGATGCCGATTTCGTTTATGAATTCTAATAATTTGTTTAATCATGGTAGTCAAAATCTTATTTACGACTTCTACTTGACAATTTTCCTACGAGTATTATGGAGTGGAACTTTCATGATGCAAGGCTAGCTTCGCAGTAATTTCAGTCATCATAAAATTTCGAAAATGGATACCATGGCTCGTGACGATGGCTTGTGGAACACCGAACCTAGAAATCACATGAATGAATATGAAAATATCTACCATTTTTCCATCATCCTTATATGTAGGCATCTCCTCGACCCATTTCATAAAATAATCCACTGCTAGGATAATGCACCCATGCCCCAAAAAGAGTGAGGGTTACATGTAAGGAAATCAATGCCCCATTTTGAAAATGACCGACAACAATGATTGGATGAAGAGGAGTTGGATGTGCACGCCTTTTGCGATCATGGATTTGGCAATTGTGGCATTTCTAGACTGCAGTTGTATAATCTTTGAACATTGAAGGCCATAAATACCCAGTGCGCAAAATCTTTTGGGTAGTGGGAAATCCTGACATGTGACCACCACAAGCTCCACAATGGAAATTATTCAATGTGTTTTCGGCTTCCTCGTGAATCAAACATCATCTGAAGATGGAATCACCAACATGACAATAAAGTGTATCACCAACAATAGTGTATTGTTGGGATTGGTATTGAATATGACGACGGTCGGTTCAAGTCAATTCTGGCCAAAAAGTCTAGGTTTGAGGATACACGATAATATATCCATACCAAGGATATAAAGTAATGATAAGAAAGAGGGATTCATCTGGAGGAGAATCCTCTGCTGGTGTTTCCATCTCAGTATAGGTAAAGTCAAAAAACAATTTCACAAACACCAATGATTTCTTGGACTTAGATTTTATGAAATCTAAATCAAATTCTTGCAAGATAACTATCCATTTAGAATATTTCCCCCCTAGAAACTGTCTCGTAAGAATGTAAACCATAGGATTGTAGTCTGAAATCACTGTTGTTTTACGTAAGAGAATGTAGTGAAGAAATCTTTGGACAACTTGAATGGTCGCTAAGGTCAATTTCTCCACATGTGTGTATTTTATCTCAGTTTTCGTAATATTTTTGCTTAAATAATATATCACATGCTCATCGTTCAATTCATCTTACTAAACTAAAACCATGCCAATGGTGACATCTAATGCAGCTAAATATAAATAGTAGTCTTGATGATAATCGAGAGGGTGAAACAATGGTTTTTGAGTCAATTTGTGTTTGAGTGCATCAAAATCTTTTTGAGCAACTTCATCCCATGTAAATGTGATGCCCTTTTTTAGCACTTAAGTAAAGCCTTTAGTTAACTCACATAGTCCGCGATGAATCAAAGTAAAAAGTTCACGTTCCCTTGCAAAATTTGGAGTTGGCACAAGTTGAAAGCAAGAGGCAAAGTCAGAATAGCCTCTACCTTAAGTGGATCAAAACAAATTCCTTTGATACGACAAATCCCAGTAATCAATTAGATTGTACACAAAAAACACATTTGCGAGGGTTCAAGCATATATTGTAGTGTCAACAGCTAACTAAAATAGCTCTCAAATGCATTGGATGATCTTCCTATTTCATTGAAATAGCTGGTAAATCATCCAAATAGGGTTGTACAATATGCTTGATATCGTGAAATGCATAAGACATGGCTCATTGAAAAATTGCACCGACATTAATTAATACAAATGGGAATTTCTGAGAAGCAAAAGTCCCCCATGGACAAATGAACGGAGCTTTATGCTGATCAACAGGGAGTATGCTTATTTTGTTGTATACAGAGAATTTGTCCATGAAAGAAAAGATTTTGTTACCAACATAATCGTCAATGATTTGAGCGATATAGGGGGTAGGATAGTTGTCTTTGGGACAAGACTTATTAATATCCCTATAATATACGCATACTCTGATGGTCCCTTGTTTTTTGTTAACATGAACAATATTGGAAACCCAATCAATCAAGGGAATAGGATAGATAAAACCTGTTTTAAGCAGTTTTTCAATCTCATCTTTGATAGTAGCAGCCTTTCGTGGATGCACTAGACATAGTCTTTGTCTAATATGTTTAGCATCCGGGTAAGTATTAATTTCTTGAATAATAATAATCGGGTCAATTCCTGGAATTTCCTCATAAGACCAGGAAAAATTGTCCAAAATTCTTGAAATAGGGCCTTGTACGTTTGAATTTGTTCAAGTGAGCATGAAGAACCTATGTGAATGTTCTCGATAATTCCTGATTTGACTGAGATATTAATTGCAATCGTTGTATATATGTTTCCCAAATTCTTTTCAGATTCAAATTGAAGAACTAACATGGGCCATTTAGGATTATCTATGATCTTAGGCGAAAATATAGTAGAAAAATAATTCTCGATTTTATCAGGGTTAGGAAGAAAAGATGAACGATGATGATAATCATCCCATGTCATTTCATACAAAGTCATAATCTCCATAATAATTTCATTAGTTGGAAACATATTATCTAAAGGATCAGGAAATGAAATTGGTTCTAACCAAGGTAATTAAGAATAATCATCAGTGATCACATTTACTCAATCAATTTCAAAAGGTGGTGGATCGGAAAACGTTTGAACTACCTGATAAGCCAATTCAAGTGGGCTTAAAGGAATCTCGTTTCCATACAAGGTCAATTTAGATTCTAAAGGCACTATCCAAGGATCAAAAGATTCCATAGTGCTTGATGAGATCATGTTAACCTGGGCAACATTAGAAGGAAAATTTGGTGGAGGGAGTGCAAAAGTTCCCATCAGTGATGAATCCTTAAGAAAACCAACACCAATATCCTCATAGGGAGTAATTGTTTTCCCCACAAAAGGTACACTACCTGTAGAGTTAGGGTTAGAAGTATAGTAAGACAACTGGTCTACTTTTACTATTCTCCCTTGATGGGGAAATAGTATCATGTGGAAAAGTGATGAGACCACTGCAGACATAACATAGGTCCAACTTTAACCAAATTAAAGGTTTTAATCGAGCTGGGCACAAACAACTTCAAATTTGATTGTGACCGTTTTACCTTCTAACTCAATGGGTAGATCATTTAAGATCCCGTAAGGATGAAAACCTCTTCCATTAAAGGATTTTAAAGTGGTAGGAGATTGATTTATAGTTGAAGAACCTAAATCTTTCCAACAAGCAATAGACATGATACACATAGAGGCTCCTTCGTCAATAACTGTGTGAAACACTCATTTGGTTTTGAAAAAAACTGGTATTTGGAATGCTAGTTGATGTGGGAGTTTAGGTATATGAATTTCAAGATCAAAGATGATAAGATTATAATCCTGAGGATCAATTGCTCTAATAGTTGAAAAAGTAACTTTCTTTGTGCTAGACATGTTTGCAGCACTTCAAGAGCTGACATTGTTGAAGGAGACATTGCCAGGTCTTCAACAATGTTGTAGTTTTGAGCAGCTCTAACATGTGGGTTGAAAGCTTATTTTTGAACAACACCTTTGGGAGGCAGTCGAATCATCATGTTAGGGTTTGGTTTCTCTATCTGTAATTGTTTAGAAGGATGAGGAATTGAATTGGAAGGTTGACTGTATGGACTAGCATCGTTTCCATTTATTGCAGGACCCTTAGATCCATAATCTTTTGATCTTATTGCTACCATAACTTCTTGTGAAGACATCATCATGATATTCGTCGATAAGGAAGAAGAGGATAGATTATGTGAAACCATTTTACTGTCTTGAGAAGGAAAAGAATCCTTCAAAACAACAAGAGTTGGAGAACCTTTTATGAATTTGGTAACCTCTGCCTGATGTGGGAATTCCTTCATATAATGATCTTCATTACAAATTAGGAAAGGATAACGAGGTTTCTTTTTCTCATCAGTAGGTTCATTTTTAGTTGGTTTCTCTTTTTGAGAAGCATTTTGTTTTGTTTTACCTTTCCCTTTCTTTTTACCTCTAGATGGTTGATTCTTGCCAGTAGATGATTCTACAACATTAATTTCAGAAGTAATTTCCAAAGAAAGGTTTTCACTAGGTGAATCTTGTATAGCAAAAGTCTAAGTGATTTTAGAATT
The DNA here is from genome assembly GCA_031772625.1 of Pinus tabuliformis. Lineage (NCBI taxonomy): Eukaryota > Viridiplantae > Streptophyta > Pinopsida > Pinales > Pinaceae > Pinus > Pinus tabuliformis. The sequence continues at coordinate 1,039,623,629 of CM062816.1, read as the reverse complement.
CTTCTTTTTACCCTTAGACTGATGGTTGGCATAACCAATTACACCATCAGCGGTGTTAGATCCTATAGGCATTGAACCTGGTTGATGTAAAATGGTTGGGTGAGGTAAATTTGGTATTTTCTTATACACGGTGCCAGATTGTGTATAGAATAAGTCTAAGTACGGGGCATGAGCAATCACTTGATCTTCCGTTACAACACATATTTTAGCAACATCCTCGGTAATATTAGGAAGTAATTATTTTGTAAACCATTCAACCAAAATTTTATCTGGAATAAAAACCTTGACTAAATGATACCTACGTCTTCATTCATGTATATGATATGAAATGTAAGTAGATGCCAATTGTTTTAGGCAAGTCAACAATTCATTACCAATGTCATATCAAATTGATATTTGAAATGTGTCAATTCTTTTTTCTAAAGTGTTGAAATTATGGAAAGAAGTGTGAGGTTACTCAATGTACCATTTTGTTGCCGAACCGGTTAAAGTTCATTACAAAAGGCATAATCTAATAAAATCATCGATCAATGAATTCGACACACACCAAAGATGATATGTCATAACATGATTTGATGGATTATCTCCTTATTTACCTTCGAACTTTGGTATATCACTTGGTAACTTGGTAGGAATCGTTAACCAAAATGGATAATAATAGATAGGATTATGTTGAAGCCTCAAAATTCTGCTGCTCCAACATGGGGGATAACCACTTGGTCCAGACCTTAAAAAGAAGTTCCTTTTCTATTTGGTATGGTGGCTCCAACTGGGGATGATGGGACCAGTTTCCTAATCTGGGTTTGAAAATGATGATGGGTGGTTTTCCAGTTATTGAAATAAGAATAATGATAACTAAATGATCTATTCTAGTATGCAAATCTCTAATTAACTTAATCTAATATAAACCCAGGGTATTATGTGTGATATGTGATCTGAAAAAGATATCTGTTTGGTACGTGGTAATAAAGATCATTCACGTGTTAAATAGAGATGATAACATGTAAAGATAATTTCTTTGACATAGTAGTTAGTCAAAGAAATGTGGAAATTATATCGCATATGTTTAGTGATCATATACGAAAATAAACTCTTTCAGCTAAGCATTATACAATAGTGCAATTAACACATAACAGAAAGAACATACTCCATATATAATTCATGAAATGAAATGTTATCACTAATTTAATAAAACATAATTGATCATACCAGATAAAAGTACCATATGTGTGAGGTTCTGCTCATTTGACTAGTGACATAGATCAACTCCTTTCTTCAATCAAATTATTCTCCAAGCATACATAATTGTATCAACAATAGACAGTAGTTTGATATTCAAAAGTAATGACCATGTTCCATAATTTCATCAAGGCATCTACAAACTTACAAAAGTTCATTCTTCACAAATGTTTTTTGATAAAATCGTGGACCCTTCTCTAAATGCACTAGAAGGGTATAAATACTATCTAACTAAATTTTAAAAATAGATTATACAAAATATTTGAGGAGGTTTCAAACAACTTTCATCTTAACTAGTAACTAACTCTAAAAATAAAATCGATTTGATGACTCGAGGTTATGAAAATGTCTTGCTGTCTGCCAGCTTTTCCTTGAGGTCACATATGTCGGACATTGGTTTTACTTGAGGAGGTGCTCTAAATTGCATTCTGACCTGTCCTGCAAAGATGGAATCTGTAAGAGGTTACAACATTCTTTGTGTTGAATTGAGTGAACAATTCAGTGTCATAATTTGGCTGTGAGGTTTGACAAGAAATTGCCAATATGCCTCCGAGTTAGTCTTTGATAATTTTGTGATTTCCTGTCTTTGGATTTTCATCTTTGCTTTTCAGTTTTTATCCATGTCTTTCATAGCTGGCAGTGAATTTGGATCACCTTCTTTTATCAAGTTGGTGGTGTGCAAAGTATGATTGACTAACTTTATTATATTCTTTACCATTCCTATTTCTCTTGCTACTGCCAATTCTACCTGCTTAATCCGTGCATCCTAATTTGTGAATAATATGTCTTTGTGTGTTTCTTCAATCTCTAGCATATTAACGCTTCTTCCTTCTTCATGTTCTTGCCATTCAATATAGTCAGAGATCTTATTATTTAAGTCATTAAACTCAGTTCTCTGATCAATTGCCTTATCTGTTAATTGATCACTGTTATTCAAATAAGGGGTGATATTGGACATTTTTTGGAAGAATAGATCTTGTTGTTTTGACAGAATGGAATTTAGCTCCAATGCCTCTTTGATGAACTCATCAATAGTGGGTACATATTTATATTTTGCCATAGTCTCTTGCAACTCTTGGATTTTCATATTCTTTGCTGAGATATCTCCTTTGTGGCTTATCCTAAGTACTTCCATACTTTGCTACAATTGGCCTATTTGTTCTGTGGCTTGCTTGTTCACATTTTTTTTCTTGATTTCCAGCTGTTGTTAAAGTTGTGCTATCTTTTCTTCTGAACTAACAGAGTCTTTCTAAAGGTGCAAAGAAGTGTAATCAAGAAGAAAAAACAAAAATTTCATGGACTTAGTGAAGGGAAAACTAAAATTTTCAAAAATTTCAAGTACGTGTGCAGGAAATAGTTCAATCCAATGTGCATATGCACTGTTGCTAAGGGCTAAGTGTGGAGAAATATGCTCCATGCCTAAAGATAAAGTGCACACAATGGGAAAAGTTTAGAAAAATAAAAATAAATCAAACAAATCATAAAACCCAGACTTTCAATATTTTTCAAACACTTGGAGAGGGCTATGATAAAAGGATCAAAAGTCGAAACAAGGAGATGGTGGAGAATGAGACGTTCTTGAGCAGAGTCACCAATTTGTTAGGCGACCTAATCCTTCTTGTGGACAAGATGGATCTCCCTAGATCTCAAATGAAATGTAGTAACAAACAAGAAAATAATTGCTACCTTTCCTTAGCTTATGATTGATTGAAACAAGTAATATGTGAGGAATCACTTACCAGTTTAACGAAGTTCCTGGTGAATTCCTTTCAGTGTCTTTCACAATTTACTTCTCCTTGATTCTTTAGAGACCATTCTAGTGATTTCCACAGCTTCTCCATGATGTTAAGGAGATCTGCATAGAGAGAAACACACAAAGGATCAAAGCATATAAATTAAAGAAACAAAGATAAAAGAAGTTTTAAACTCATCATACATCATAAATTGAATCCATAACCAATCATAAACTATGTGAGTGATCAAGGAATTTCACAAACAATATCAAAATAGACATGATTAGGAAAGAACAATTGTTTTTAATTGAATAAAAGGGAGAACAAACTGACAACCTCATAAAAAAGAGAATTTTATTTACTAGCCAATGCTCAAATTCTAATTTAGATAATCTAAGTTTCCCAACATATTGTTTTTCCCCTTTTTTTTGGATCGTTCATGAAGGATGAAGTTTCTTAACTAGATTTCCTCTTGGGCATCCACTTTTTAAGAATAGGGCGTGGATGAGAAATTCATGCTTAGAGACTCAATGATCAAATGAGAAGCTCTGGTTACCAAAATGGATGGGGGAGCTAAGGAGTTTTGGAAAATCACTCTATTCCTAGCCAACCATATTTTCCAGTAGATGAATTTAGGAAAATCCAACCATATTATTTTTAAGAAGTTGCTTTCTTTTCATGCTCCCTATTCCCTGAAAATCTAGTACGTCTTGTGAGAGTCTATTAGGTTCGTATAATACTAGTGTGTTCCCTTATTATTATTGTCATTGTAGCCCCTTATTGTTATTTTTGTGCCCATGTTGTCCCCATATTATTATTTTTGTGCCCCATAGAAGCCCACTATTGTTATTGTTGTGCCCTTACATTATTACTGTTAAGTTGGATTGGACTATATTGTGACCCCTTAGACTCCTATATATAGAAAGGAGGTCTTGTCATTTATATCATCCAAGAATTGTTCATTTTTGTAATGTAAAGGAGGTTTCTCTCCCCCGAAGAGGCTTATTTTGAAGTCTTTGATCTATCTTTCCTTCTATTTTGTGAGTTGGTTGCATAACAATTGGTATCAGAGCTTTGGATTCTAGGGTTTCGCTACTTCAAATAGGTCATCATGGAATTTTAGCTATAACTTTTTTTTCTACAACGTTTCAGAAGCTAAAATTAAATCCCAATTTAGCCAAAATATTTATGAACCTTGGGTACTGATTTCAGATCTTGCCTCACTATATTTTCGCAGATATGATCCAAGGAAGTTAGGGTTTTTGTAGGCTCCTGAATTATATCTCAAACAGGTGTCCTGGGGAAAATCTTCATAACCTTCTCTCTAAGAATCATATTGAAATTTCGTAAAACGGTACACAAAGAGGATAGACTTTAGTTTTCTATATATCAGTTTCAGGTCTAAAGGTCGATATAGGGACACGTGGCACTTCGTGCAAGTTAGCTCTACTGAACCAGTCTATAATCTGGTGATCGTGGAAGCTTTGGAATAACTCTTTCTTGGAGAATCCAATCTTGATCAAACTTGAGGGGTTGGAAAAAGGACGAAGAGGTATCACAGAGGATAAAATTACGTACCTCGGAGATCTAAAATTACAGAGATACAACATACTCAATATCGAGCTCCTACAAAGACAAAAAAGGTGTGTAGTCTTTTTAAAATTTTGCAAAGGTTTGGATTGAAAAATTAGTTTGAAGGAATTCAAAAGACACAATGAAGCATAATTATCATTAATTGATGCCTCAAAGAAATAAAATGGAAACACCTAGTAAGCAACCTAAAATCTCTAGCATGACTCATGAAGAAGAGGAAGAAATGCAATATGATATATCAAAATTACGAGACCAAGTGCAACAAATTTCACTCTCACAAAAAGTAACAGAAGCTAAGATGGATGGTTTAAAGAAAGGTGTGGAAGCTAATATGGATGGTTTAAAGAATGGCGTTGAAGCTAAGATGGATGGTTTAAAGTAAACATTGAAGATTTGAAGAAATACACGGGAGGTTTGAAAGGATGTTTGGAAAAGTTGCGACAAGAAATGCTTCCTAATGACGAAAAGGTAGTAGAGGAAACTCATGATGAGAACAAAAGAAATGTTAGTCATGATTTTATAGACTCTAATGTTGGATTGAAGACCCATCATGTTCCAAATATCTATATGAGGAAGTTTGATGGCAAGGATCCCGTAACATGGATACTACAGATGGAGCAATATTTCGATCCCCATAATGTACAAAACACACAAAAGGTATGCATTGTGACTTTATATTTGGAACCCAATAAGCTTGTATGGTATCGACAGTTTTTCTCTCGTAAAAAAATTGTCACTTGGGCAATTTTTATGGAAGAAATGATAGCACATTATGAGGATACAAAAAGAAACACTTTCTTTAGCCAATTGATAAATCGCAAACAAAAAGGTTCAATGGTGGAGCACGTTGAGGACTTCCAAAAATTGAATATAAGGGTAAAATATATTCCAGAGGAGCATAGGATTGATGTGTTCATAGGGACATTAAAGGATAACATCTGACATGAGGTTCGACTTTGGGAACCTGATTCATTGGAGAAGGCATTCAGGTTGGAAAGAAAAATTATGGCAACAAGGAAGCCTACCAATCAACACTATAAAGATGGAAGTGTTGTTTCCCCTATCCTTCCACAACCTACAAGGTTGACACCACAACAATTGGAAGAAAAAAGAGCAAAATTGCTTTGTTACAGTTGTGATAGAGAATACACTAGAGGTGTGTTGAGAAGAAATTATTTTACATAGATTGTGAAGAGGAAGAAGAAAAGGAACAAGAAACATCAAAAGAAGAGGATACACACCAGGAGAAAATCCTAGAGAAAGAAGAAATGAATCTGACCATATCTTGTAATGCATTGGTCGGAATAACCACTCCTCAAACTATCAAGATAGAAGGCCATATCAAGAAGAAAAAGGTAATAGTGTTGATTGATTCATGCAGTATCCATAATTTTATTCACTGTAAGATAGTGAAGGAATTGAATTGCTTCCTATATCTAGCACCAAAGTGTCAAGTGATGGTTGCAAATGGAAGAACCATAAATTTCTCTGGAAAGTGGCATAATATAAAGATATCCATGGGAGAATATGTGTTGAATAGTCCAATGCTTTCCATTCCAATGGGTGGTGTTGATGTTGTACTAGGAGTCCAATGGCTACAATCTTTGGGTACGATAGCTTTTAATTTTCAAGAACTTTTCTTGAATTTTTTTTTTCAGAAGGAAAGGAAGTTGAATTAATGGGTATCAAAGGGAAGCCATGAAATACAATCAACTCTAAAAGCATGACAAATCTTCTAAAGAAATAAAAATGTGGCGTAACAGAACAATTACGTTCGCTAGAGGTTCCCACGTCGAAATCATCTATTTCTCCAGATCTCCAAAAAGTCTTGGACAATCATTCCAAGGTATTTGAGACTCCCAAAGGCCTCCCACCTATTCATGATCATGATCATGCTATTCATTTGATTCCAGGAAATGTTCCTCCAAACATCAGGCTTTACAGATATCCCTATGCCCAAAAGAGTGAAATTGAATGTATGGTTGCAGAAATGCTAGAGATGGTATAATTCAACCTAGTAAAAGTTCTTTCTCTTCTCTAGTAGTATTGGTGCACAAGAAGGATGGATCATGGCACATGTGTCTGGATTATAGGGAGATCAACAAGATCACTATTAAAGATAAATTCCCCATTCCTGTAATTGACGAATTATTGGATGAACTACATGGAGAAATTTACTTCACCAAGGTGGACCTTTGTTCAGGATATCATCAAATCAGAATGAAGACTGAAGACATTCCGAAAACAACATTTAAAGCTCATAAGGGTCATTATGAATTTTTCTCCATGCCTTTTGGACTTACCAATGCACCTTCTACATTTCAAGGTTTGATGAATTCCATTTTCAAACCCTTCCTTAGAAAATTTGTGTTAATATTTTTTTATGATATACTAATCTACGAGAAGTCTTGGAAGTATCATGTTCAACATGTTGATAGAGTGCTCAAACTATTGGAGGAGAAACAATTAGATGCAAAAACCTCCAAATGTTTCTTTGGAGTAAAAGAGGTGGAATATTTGGGTTATATTGTATCTCATGAAGGTGTTAAGGTAGACCTGAGCAAAATTAAAGCCATTAAGGAATGGAAAATCCCCACATCCATAAAGCATCTATGAGGATTTCTCAGGTTGATAGGGTATTATCGCTTGAGAATTATGGGAGAATAACAGCACCTCTAACAACATTACTGAAGAAAGATTCATTTTCTTAGACTCGAGAAGCGACGAAAGCCTTTGAACATCTTGAAGAGGCAATATGACAAGCACCGGTCTTAGCTATGCTAGACTTCACAAAAACCTTTATTATAGAATGTGATGCCTCAGGAAATGAAATTGGTGATGTTTTAATGCAAGAAGGAAGACACACTGCTTTCGAAAATCGTCCAATCAAAAGAAAGTATTTACACAAAGTTATTTATGAGAAGGAAATGTTGGAAATACTACATGAACTTAAGAAATAACAACCTTACCTAATGGGAAGACACTTTAAGGTAAAACCATATTATGATAGGCTTAAATACTTTTTAGAACAAATATTATCTTCAGAAGAGCAACAAAAATGGTTCACAAAGATGTTGGGTTATGATTTTGAAATCATCTAGAAAAAAGGGAAGCAAAATGTTGTTACAAATGCACTCTCAAGAAAGGATGAGGATGTGGAAGCATTGCTTTGTACCATTTCTATTATCCAAGCAAATTGGATAAACGAAGTAAGGGATGATTGGGAGAATGATGAAGAAGTGTGGGCACTTATTCAAAAGTTACAACAAGATCCCAGTACATCTGATACATTTAGTTGGAAAAATGATTCGTTATGGTACAAATATCACTTATACCTATGTAAGAATTCCCAACTCAAACAAAATATTCTTATGGAATTGCACACCTCTCCATTAGGAGCGCACTCGGGGTTTTTAAAAACTTACCATAGGGTTAAGAAGGAATTTTTTTTTGGGATGGCCTTAAATCTGATATTCAAAATTTTGTGGTAGAATGTTTAGTTTGCCAACAAAATAAAGTTGAAACATTTAAGACCCCAGGTTTATTACAACCTTTATCCATTCCAAGTCAACATTGGGAGGAGGTTTCAATGGATTTTATCATAGGTTTACTCAAGTCCGAAGGAAAGAGTGTCATCATGGTGGTAATTGATAGACTTACCAAGTATGCACAATTTTGTGCATTATCTCATCCCTTTAAAGTCAATATAGTTTCTACTGCATTTATGGAAACAATTCAAAAGCTACATGGAAACCCAAATATTATTTTAAGCGACAAAGATCCCATTTTCACTGGAAAGTTTTTGACAAAATTATTTTCTTGTCTGGGTACTCAGTTAGCTCATAGCCCATCTTTTCATCCTCAATCTGATGGGAAAACTAAGATAGTGAAAAAATCCTTGGAATGATATCTTCATTGCTTTGTATATGATAAACATACACAATGGGTCAAATGGTTGCCTCTGGCTGAATGGTGGTATAACACTTCCTTCCATATTGCAGCAAAAATGACTCCATTTATGGCACTTTATGGATATCATCCACCATCCACCACATTGAATATTTAAGAGAAAATTCTAAGGTTCAAGTAGTGGAAGATCACATCGAGAATCAACAACAAGTTCTCCAACTCTTAAAGGATAACCTCACTTTGGCACATAATAGAATGAAACAACAGGCATATCAACATCACAGCGAAAGAAGCTTTGATGTAGGAGACTGGGTATTTCTACAGCTACAACCATACAAACAAATGTCACTTAAGCAAGCTAAGAAGGGTAATAAATTATCACCAAAGTATTATGGTCCATACCATGTGTTGTAAGAGATTGGTACTATGGCATACAAATTGGAGCTTCCTACAGCTTCCCGAGTGCACCCTATTTTCCATGTTTCATGACTAAAGAAGGTTATTGGTGATGAGGAAGGAAAAATCATATTGGAACCTGAAGTAGTCATAGAAACAAGTTCTCGACAGCTACAAAATCAATCAATTTTAGAGTATCTCATAAAGTGAAAGAACTTACATGTTGAAGATTCCACATGGGAGGATGTGAATTTTATACAGAAGCATCCATAGCTACTCAAGAGTTGAGGACAACACTTTTATGAAGGAGAGGGGTAGGTTACGTCCCTCTAATACTAGTGTATTCCCTTATTATTATTGTCATTGTAGCCCTTTATTGTTATTGTTGTGCCCATGTTGTCCCCATATTGTTATTATTGTGCCCCATAGAAGCCCACTATTGTTATTGTTGTGGCCTTACATTATTATTGTTATGTCGACTTTGACTATATTGTGATCCCTTAGACTCCTATATATAAAAAGGAGGTCTTGTCATTCGCATCATCCAAGAATTGTTCATTTGTGTAATGTAAAGGAGGTTTCTCCTTCGAAGAGGCTAATTTTGAAGTTGTTGATCTATATTTTCTTCTATTTTTTGAGTTGGTTGCATAACGGAGACCTCACAAGGAAAATCCCAAGCCTTTTTCAATAATGAGGTGGATTATCATTGTCATCTCAACAAGCCTCCTTCTCCTCTTTGGTGGAATTACACCAAAAGGGAGGTTTCATAATATTCACCTAAAGGATATCTTAAGCTAGATTCCTCAAGGTGATGTAAATGAAAGGCTAAGAAAAGGTAATTATTTAATGGAAAAGGACACAATTCATTTGTGTAGGAGAAATGTACAATATACTAAGCCCTAAAGGAATGCCCATGTGGCCTATGTTTTTGTTATCGCGCAAGGAGGGCGCACTCCTTCATGCTTACCAAGTGCGCCCTCCTTGAGCAAACTCCTTCATGCTTAGCAAGTGCACCCTCCTTGAGCGCATTTCTTCATGTTGGTGACATGCGCCCTTCCTGAATGCATGCATGAGATTCCTTGTCGCAGGCTGAAACTTTGCATGTTCCTTTTCTCTTCACATTCTAATCATGATTGTGACAACATCCATAAAAGATTTGTATATCTTTCTTCTTCTCATTTCTATCATTAAATCTTGTTGTTAGACTTGTCCTTGAGATTTCCTCTAGAAAAGAGCACTTCTAGAACCCGAAACCCAGTCATCTCTGAAAACTTCCCAGAAAATACAAGTCTTCCTCTTGATCGCACTCTTTCATCATGAAGAAATATGCTCTCCCTTAGTTCATGAGCACACAATGAAGGCTTGAATGTTTTCCCTTTGTCCCTTCGAGATGAGCTAGTGCACCCTCCTTTTCCTTGAGCCCATGAGTGCACCTTGAAGGCCCAAAGCTCTGTCCCTTCTGCTATGGCAGACAAATCACTCTTGCAGACAAGAGTGATCTCCCTAGACTCTAAAGAGATCTAGTAACAAACAAAATAAGTGACTATTACCTTTCCTTAATTCATAACTGAATTATAAAGTATGAGATATGGAAGAGCCTCTTACCTTTATACAAAATGCCCATGGAGGTCCTTTTGATGCTTTCAGAATCCTTCCCTCGTTGCTTCAAAGGAAGATCTGCATAAATAGAAACAAACAAGACATAGAATCATAGCGTAGATAAAGATGAAACACAAAGAAAATGAAAGTTGCAACATAGCACATACCATAGGAATAAACCAATTCTCATTTATAAATCATGCAAAAGATCAAGTATCTTTGCAAATAGCATTGAAACAAGTGAAATTAGGAAAGAAGTAGTTGCTTGTATTAATCTTTGAACAAAAAGAAGAAATACAACCTTTCCTTGATGATGTAAGCCTCCTCCCAATGGTCTCCAATCCTCCCTTTAGGTGACAAACTTTCCAGCCCTATTCCAATAACATAAGTTTACATTTAGAAGTCCCCCCCTATCCCTCTAGTCTATGTTGAATTTATAGGCCAAGAGGAGGAGCTTTGAGATCCTCTTCTCAAGGGATGAGATCCTAAAAAGGAGGGATTAGGGTTCCAAAAAGGGAGGAAGTTTTCTCCATGAACAAAGGGATAAGGCCCAAGTATGTAAAATCTCAAGGCTTTTAGTTGGGAAATATTCCTCCAACAAGGCTTGTAGAGATCAAATTTTTATTTTTCCTCTCGTTAAGTAATTTGCGCAATTAATAGTGGAAGACAAAGCACAAATTTGGGTAGGCCAAAATGGTAAAAACTATGGTTGCACAGATTTTGGCTAGGAAACTACTCAGGTGCTTGCAAGTAGGTTTTTCATTAATGTAATCCAAGATTCTTGTTGTCTTCATTTTTTTTTTGCTACATGATAGTGGGGGAATGCTTGAAACACTTCATCAAATAGCGAGAGATATGGATTAATAGTAATTTGCCTAATGGTGACAAAATGATGTGTAACATATTTCCCCCTAAATTGTAAAGTCAGAAAAGATGTTGAGGACAAATAATCAATGATTATGATACAACATTTTCTTATAAACACCACTGAGGTAGGCATCCAATACTTAGATTAAAATTATCTCAAAGAATCAGTATGGAAATATACAAAGATCCATGTCAACAGTAGACACAATATGAACGCACCCATTAAATATGGATATATTTTTTCAAGCATGAATATATTGAAACTTTTCACAGCTTGGATGGATGAAAATATATCTAGGGTATGGGTATTCATTTCCATCGATCTATAGTACGAGTCTATCCATGTGAGTGAATGTCTCAAAGTCGAACATGGTAGAAACCACCTGACTATCAGTCAATGATGTGAATCATTAACAAGTGCAAGAGAAACCACCAATAATGTCAATGGTTCTCAAGGTACCCCAGTACAATCTATGGAGTGTGAATAAATGTCTTGAATTCAACCACTGACAGAATCATATGATCGAAGGCCAATGATGAGAATTTATCGTCGAAGGCAAGAAACCTTCCATTAAGGAATGCAGGTTCCAAGGTACCAAAGGAGTTTTCTAGATCAACTTTCTAGATAATGAGCTAAAGTCGATAGGAAGCGATATGTCGCAGGAGGGACCATGACACGAAACACATGTGAAGTTTTAAGGAACGAATTTGGAGTGATTCATGAATGACTCAGGGATGGCCGACACGATTGAAAGCTATGAATTGCAAGGTCATTTTGACTACAATTAAACTTCTCTTGAACATATCAGTGACATGACATTTCGACTTGGTAGTGTTAGAGTCAAACATAAGACCCAAAATTGATCTAAAGACTTTCAATAAGGTGTGGTTACTTGAGAGGAAAATGTATTTCCCAACCTGGAAACAAAATTGACGGTGTGTCATGTTCAAGAGCGACACACTACCTTCTAACAATACAAAAACAAATGTTTCTGTCCAATTTCCCCCCACCATTACTGGAAAGTACTTCTTTATTTTTAAATAAGCTTGAGGAGGATAACATATGCCTATCTTGTAAGCTCATCCTTCATATTAGTCCTTCAGAGTATTTTTAATGAACTCTAGGAAGGAGTGGTTCAGTATCGTCATGATTGACAAGTCCTACATTTTTTACTTTTTATGAGTCATTATAAGGGGTAACTCAATGTCATTTTCATATTTAAAGAGTTTGAAAAGGAAGAAAATAAAGCCCATTCATTTCTTTCAACATAAATGTTTAACAAGCTCAGAGAAAGTAAAGCTCTGTGTTTTTTATTTTTAGGGAGTCAGGAGAAAAACATAAGTAAACTCCAAAATGTTCTTTTTCATAAATTTAGTCTCTCAAGCACGGAAAAGGTTAAAATAATGCAGAAGATAAATCTTTTGATCATGATTAGTCAAAGCATAATTTTTTCGTAAATAGTCCACATGACCTGTAAAAAGGGTAAACTTATATCAAGCAGAAATTTTTGATTTTCTTTAACAAGTTCGAAACAAATAAGCATACTCGACAATCTTTTCATATTTTGAGAGTTAGAAAAGAGCTTAAAGTTAACTCTGGTATTTTGCATTTTCGTAATTTTTAAGAGCCAAAAAAAGTGATAAAATTTTACTTATTACCAAGATGATCTATTTTCATAATTAAACCTGTAAATTGCACATTAAAACTCAAAAATCATCATAACTACTCAGAAAATAGTAAAAAAATAAATAAAAAAATGAATTTTTAGAAGCTAAAGGAAAGAAATATTATTTTAATAGGCCTATTTTGCTTACAGCGTTAAAAAAAAAAAGTAAAAATTTCTTTACCATTTGTGGTTTTACCATTGGGAGCTCTTTGATAGTGCTTTTCACCCAAAGCTTCAGCAGTAGATTGTGATCAGACTGATGTACCATTTAACGAGTCGTTGTCTCTAGGTAGAAGATCATTCCTTTCTCTTCATTTTGATAGTTTTTATTTTTCATTTCACTAGTGATTTGGTTTTTTGAGGGTTTTTATTAGTTAAAATTGTGTCCTTCGGCTTGCGCAGTTCCTATTCATCGGGACTATGCATACCCAATTTTTCCTTTTGCTGGGAAATTGTGATTTTTGCAGCTTACCTGAAAAGGAGTTGTGCCAATCTACACTGTCCCTAACAGGTGAATGCGCAAGGCATCGAGGGTTTCTAAAAATAATAAAAAATTCCCAAATGTTTTACAAAAACTTCGATATTATTTCTATAATTGATTTCCATCATTGATTTCAGGTTTTTGAAGTAAAAAAATGGAATGGAGAGAGAGAGAGAAAATGAAGCTCAATATGTTGAGGCCCTGAATAATCCAACTACATTGCAGGCTTTGAGAAATTGTGGCTTGATCAAATATTTTATGATTCCATGAATGAAAGATTAAGTGTTTTTATTGACATGGTTGGTGAGATCTTGGAATGTCCAAGAACAATGTTTTCAGATTGGGGATCAAAGGATCACCATAGATGCCAATGATATTTATTTCTTAACTAGGCTTTCACATCATGGGACCGATATTTCATTATTTGGAGGTAGGTCAGGTAGTGAACCAACAAAAGTTTATTTAGCCTGACATTGTGCTCCGATGTCCAAACTTAGAAATGGAAGAATTGATATTAAAAACATCCAGAGTCTTCCACTAAGGACCATTGTGTTTATTATTTCCCGACTGGGTGGAAGTGTTACACTCCATTTGGTTACCAAATCCTAAATGCAGATCTCTCTAAAGTGTTTTGTTGGTGTTCAAGTATGAATCATGAAATTCACCCAGTCCACATTTAATTTCCAACTCGGGGTTCTACCAATTATTTCAAGGCTATCGTGCACCGTATGTGTAGGCCACAGTTTCTCTACCCAGCATTGAACATTAATTATGAATTCATCAATGTGTAATGACGAGCAATATTGTAACAAAAGTAAGAGTAACAACAAGTAATAATTGTAACAATAATAAGAGTAACAACAATTAATACACACAACAACACACTGATAAACATTCACAACAACAATAAACTAACGGAAATAAACCTAAACACACATCTAATCCAGCAGCACCTGGTCAGGAGAGTGGGCCCAACTCCCTGATCAGGGCTGTCGTGAGATCAACAAATCACGATATGCTTAGAAGATCAAACTGTCATTAATTAAATAAATATTACAAGTATGCTATTACAAACTTAGAGTTAGAGTATTTCTCCTTTAACCTTAATGACTCTTAACAGCGATAGCTTTCACAGCCCACAACTCTACTTTATACACTTTGTCAATAATACAACTCCTAAAATTACGGAATTGTCTACCTTTAATTACATGGTGGTTTCTAGAGCGAAACAAATGTAAAAGATAGAAGCATGTCATTCGAAAGATTGAGTCACCGTTGCAGCCAATGTCCAAGGATAACATTGCCAGCTTTGACATTATCATCCAGTGAAGCACAGTCCTGGTCATTCTCCCTTCAAATCTGTAGAAATAACTGAATTAGCAAGTCGTTTAGGTAATAATCCCCTACGACTATGCTTCATTGACTAATAATCCATAAGGACATGCAAGAGGTATACTTGTGCGTTTTAAGATATCGATCAACCATTATTGGCATGAAATGGGTAAAAAGAATAGGGTAAAAGGGTGAGTAAAAGTATGCAAATATAGCCACCAACATCTCCCACCAACTAGTCTTACTGCATTTCCTCATGTAGTTCGCTGCTTGTGCAAGTCTGGGTTAGAGTTGCGATGATCAACTTGAATTTGTGTGAGATCGTATTTTGCAGACATCTTTGTTCCCGGAGGCTTATATCCATCTATACTAATCGGTTGGTAGCTTGATAATGGGAAATCAAAACATCAAACCCATCCATCAGACCCCACGAAGCCACATGCATGCAATATACCACGGTACCCTATTTAGAGCCCAAGAAAAATTGGGGGCCCCAAAAGGCTCACGTATCCTGGCGGCTAATGATGATAGCATCCACCATTTCTGGCAGTTGTCACGGGCCTCCTCTTGACAAGTAAATATTTGTTTTGTGCATATATCAACGCACCATTTCTGAGTTGCCAACATCTGGTTTTTCGTCCCTCAATCTCCAAGAGGGTTCCGTGTCTATTATAAACATTCATAGACTGACAATTCTCCATCTGAATGACAAGTGGCCTATTTTCTTGATTCTCTTCGAACGTGTTGAAGGCCTTGTTCCATTTAACCTGATTAACTATGTAGGAGTAAAGGCTCTCAATTTAATGTCTCCTACATATGGCACTGGGTTAATTGATTCATCATTGAGTAGAAAGTAATCATGCATGTACAACTCACACATCAAGGGTTGATCCAAAATATTATAGCATCTCAAGATGCACAAAAACTGCATTGAATCTTCCATCTCATGACTGAGCTCCTGGCGGACACTTTCTAAACAAGAGAATAGATATTGTTCATGGAGGAACAAGGAGTAGCTATGAGTAGGGGGTCAACAAGCCATTCCCTGCTGTGCCAAAGTAAACATTTCTTCCTTATCAACCTTTAATAGCTTCACCTGTTCTTCCAGCCCCTCAATTCGCTTTTGCTGTCTCTCCTGCTTCCAATTTTCCTTCTCTATCTATTCTATGTAGATGGAGATTGTTTTCATAGCTTGCTCACGAATTTCCCTTATTCCTTCCCGATGGGCTTCTAAAGGAATGGTCCCCCGTTGAAAGCGAGTTGTTATAGCTTGCCACTTCTGAATTTCTGCAGTCATGACAAACTCTCGTGCTTCGATCACATGCAAAAACGACTTTGTCTATGTAGTCATTGAATTCTTTGGCCTATCTTCGGTCTGTGCTGCCACTGAAATAGTTTTAGGTTGGGGCTTCGCAGTGTTTTTCTTTTGCTTCCTCATTCTCCTTTGTAATCTTGTACCTGTTTTCTCAGTTTAATGATTTCGAATTTCAACTACACGTTTTTGCTGAATTGTGCCTAATATCTTTCCTTAAGAGGGAGTCTCCCTTTTGTGCATTTCTTGGTGAACTCTCGTTTTACAACAAATTATTCCACAGGTCTCACAGCTGGTCCAGGGCCTGGTGGGTTGATGTTAACAAAGTCGTCAACTGGTTCTTGTTTTACTATGATTTCTTCTGTTTGTTCCTTGACTCGGGGAACAACCCCACCATCTCCTTCTTCAAGTCTCAAGGCCTCTACGTCTTCCCTCTGCGACTATGGATTCACTGCAGGGTCTTGTGCGGTAGTGTCTTTGACACCCTCTTCTTGTGGTTTCTCTGCTGCCTGACCATCCTCTTCCATCTGTTCAGGAATGGTTTCTAGCCCTTGTGGGTTAGTTTTGTCAGCAACATCCTCTTCCATTTGCTCAGGAATAGTCTCTAGCCCTTGTGGGCTAGTCTATAGCAACACCCACTTCCATTTTCTCAGGAATGGTTTCTAACCCTTATGGTTTAGTCTTATCAGCAACCTCCTCTTCCATTTGCTCAAGAATGGTTTCTAGCCCTTGCGTATTAGTCTTATTAGCAACATCCTCTTCCATATGATCAGGAATGGTTTCTGTAGAAGTAGTATCAACAATAGCTTCTTCATTTTGTCCTTCAGTCGGCACTGGTTCTTGTGTGGCAGTGCTGACCACCAACCCTTCAATATTCTCAAATTTTTCATGATTCGACATTGGTTTTTGAGTAACAGTGTCGATACTGGTGCCTCTAACTGTCCCAACAAATTGTAGGATCAGGGGAGAAGCTTTGTCTTTCTCCGTGTCTCTAGAGGAATGATATTTCCTTGCCCCTTTCGGAAAAGATGCAAGAAAATAAGAGGGAGTAATAATTTCATCAATTTTCATTCTCTTAATGCCTGCTCATGTAGGCCATCCTTCTTCTATGTTCACTTGCTATTCTATGATCCCTTTCTCTCCTTCTGCTTGTGCTTCTTCCAAATCGTCCTTCTTCCCAACAACCAACAAAGGCTCTTATGGAGTGGTGTCAAATGCGGCCCATGTTTCCTCCAAAGGTTCAACATTCATTTGAGCAGGTGGTCCCGGTTCTTGTGTGGAAGCACGAACTTCATTTCCATCCAAAGGTTCTTCAACTATTTGAACATGTGGTGTTGGTTCTTGTGTGTCAGCACCACCTATATTTTCAACCAAAAGTTCTTCAATTGCTTGGATACGTGGTGTTGGTTCTTGTGTGTCAGCACCACCTACAGCTTCGACCAAAGTTTCTTCAATTGCTTGGACATGTGATGCTGGTTCCTGTTGTTGAAAATGCAACAAGATGATGGAGCTTAGTGGAAAGGAGTCGCCTTCACTAAGTGGTCCCGCGGGCTATTTTTGGCGCAAAGTCTACTTTTAGACTATGTCTATTTTTAGACATATGGGTCATGGTCTATGAGTTGCAGGATGCTATTTGTGGATGATTGGAAATGTTGGTAAAAATAGATGGACTTCTATTTTTAGACATATGGGCGGAGTCTATTTTTAGACTGCCAGGCTAAAAATAGAACAGTCGAATATTATTAACTCTTAATAATATTTGGACTATAAACATTATATTATCCTCTTGGAGAACTTCAGTTTGAGCTACAGATGTGGCACATGCAGCTGCCAGAATGAAATATGCTTTTCTTATGGGTCAGTTGAGCTATTGCATGATGGACTTCAGTTAGAACTCAAGTGGTTGAGTTTGGTGGAGTTGATTGAGGAGTTGATGGAGTTGTGTTCAGTTTGACTTAGTTGAACTAGTTGTATTTAGTCTAACTGCAGAATACACTAGTGATGAGTGATGTGAATTAATTTTTAATTAATTCACTAATTATTAACTCATAAATCAACTAAAGAATACATCAGTTAACTTAGTGCATGCACAGTTCAATGGAGACAAGTGTTAGAGGTGAGTGAAAGGGCAAGACAGCTGTCAGTTGTGACTATAGTTGTGCATGATATTTGCACAATCAGTGGATTGAGTATTTCCAATGACGATTGTGTGGTTCAGCCAAGGGAAATATGAGTTTGGATCAGCCATTCTCATCCATTCTCATGCAGGATTGCGCAGTGGAGGCAGGCAAGCAGCGGAGGAGATTTGAACCTGTGATTGATTCAGATCTAAGCTAGTTTGTGTGTAACAGGTGGAGATAGTACTGAGTACTTGTGAGGAGTATTGTACTATGTATTGTTACATGTTCTCAATCATTATAATATACATATAGTGTGGGGTTTTCAGCTGTATGCTTTCCCCGCGTTACATACTGTGTTAATGTGCGCATGCGATTGATGTTTCATTGTTTTTAATTCCGCAAAATTGATGATCAATAGTAGAGGAGGTTATGTATTATGCACGCATTCTGCAATAGTGTATAATCAGGATAATCTCTGTGAATAAGTGTCATATTATTCAAAATTTCTACATGGTATCGGAGCAAAGTTGATCATCAGATCTATTATTCAGAAAGTGTTTACATTTTATTTCTTCGGGCAGAGTCTGTAATCGGGCCAGGTAGCCTCTGGATTCATCCTTCTTTTGGAAAGTGAGATATCCAGTAAAAGCCCATACAGTCAATCTCTGTATGAGAAATACTTTGTTCTCACGAATTTTAGATCAGAAGAGGTTGAGTTTTGAGCTGGTGGAATTCGAATTTGCAGCAATGTTTTCTTGGTGTCAAAGTTGAAATGTCTTTCAATGGATTGCGATTGGAGTATGCCCTTGAAGGCAGCTCGAATTATATTGCATGGAAAGACAGGATGGAGGTGGTGTTAGATGACAGTGGGCTTAAGTAGTTCATAGAGGCTGAGGCCCCAAAGCCTACTGATGCTGCTCACATTGAGGTTTGGCAAAAGAAGACAGCAAAGTGTCGAAGGATTCTATTGGAGGGCGTGAAGGATCACATTGTAACCAGCCTGCATGGAAAGGCTTCTCTATACTTGATGTGGAAAGCGTTGACAGATCTATTCCAAAGAAAGAGCGACCAGAGGAAGTTGGCGCTCAAGGGTAAACTCAGAAACATTAAGTGTGAGAATGGAGACAATATTCCCAGGTATCTCACGAAGTTCACCCAATGCCGGGATGAGCTGGGAAGTGTGGGGGTGACTATCGATGATGAGGACTTGGTGACCTTGGCTCTCCTTGGTCTTCCGAAGAGTTGGAATTCCTATCAGGACTCTGTCAATGGTCGGGAGAAATTGCCAAGATGGGAGAGACTTTGGTCAGATCTTGTGCAAGAGGAGATCAGGCGGAATACCAGGGACGGATCTTCATCAAAGGAATCTGATGAAGAAAATTGCGCTTTGGCTACCAAAGCAAAGAAGGGGAAGGAGAAGGGTTCTCTTTCCGAATCCAGTTCTTCCAATGATGGGAAGAAGGTTGACAAATCGAAAGTGCGATGCTTTCGTTGTCATGAGGTGGGCCATTATGCTGCAAATTGTCCACGGAGGAAATCCAAGAAGGCATCCGGGGAAGGATCTGAAGGTGAGGCACTTTCTTCACAGTTTGAGTTGGATTTCATGCTCTTCGCATGCATGGTTTCATCCATGGTGTGAAGTGGTTAGTTTCTTGACAGTGGAGCTTCTTTCCACATGACCAGTGACAAGAGTTTGTTCAGTACTTTGGAGGAGAAAGATCTCCAGATACTCATAGCGATGGGTAATGATGAAAAGTATAGTGTCTTAGGTGTAGGCACGGTCATTTTTCAGAGGGATCATGGATCTCGCCTTACCTTGACCGATGTTAAGTATGTACCAGGACTGAAGAGAAACTTGGTGTCGATTGCTATGCTGGAAGACGGAGGATATGATGTAGTCTTCAGTAAGGGAAAGGTTTTCCTTAGACACATCATCACTAGATAGGTGAAGCAGATTGGTTCACGGGTCAAGAACCTGTATGCTCTTGAGATTCAAGATGCATGCAAAGCCTTGAGTAGCAAGGCAACTGAGGAAGACTTGGTGGTTGAGAGGGAGCGTATATTACCTCTCAACATGCAGAGCCAGAAGAAGTCTCAGACGATTGTGGAGGAGCCACGATTGGTGCAGCAGCTTCAGGAGGTTGTGGAGCAGTCACAACAAGGGAAGTTGAGAGGAGATCGAGTAGAGACATCTACTCATGCAGAGACCTCCAGTAGGGGGAAACTTCGAGCCAGGTGGGCTGAGGGATCGCATGCAGCCATACCTCCAGGTAGGAGGTGGGGTGATGTAGATTGATCATCCCAAGGAGGAGGGGCAGGATCCTTGAGGTACCCAACCTCTTGGATGAGACCTTGCTACGGGAGCCCCGATGTGGAGTAGTAGGAACTGACTGATTGGGTAGAGACAGATGCGGATGGAGCGGCAGAGAGAGCGACAGTGTAGGGAATCCCAGGACAGCGCATAGCTAGCAGGCTGCAACAATGCAAGAGGCACAAGTGTTTTGCACAGTGCTAGGTGGCACAGAGAGGTGTGCAATGGTGCGAGATTCATGGAGATATTTCAGTAGCGCAGATGTCAGAGAGGGAGCACTTGTCAGCAGCAGGTAGAGCTTCAGCATCAGAGTATGTTCCTAGCCCAACAGAGTGGTCAGTTGGGAGTGTTTTTGTTCCAAGTGTTGTTGGAGCAAGTGGACCGGGCAAATGTGTTGCATGCAGAACATTCCAGAGTTGCAGGATAGGGGTTGCAGATAATCCATATCTTGTTGAGAGGGAGTGTTGAAAATGCAACAAGATGATGGAGCTTAGTGGAAAGGAGTCGCCTTCACTAAGTGGTCCCGCAGGCTATTTTTGGCGCAAAGTCTATTTTTAGACTATGTCTATTTTTAGACATATGGATCATGGTCTATGAGTTGCAGGATGCTATTTGTGGATGATTGGTCATGTTGGTAAAAATAGATGGTATTCTATTTTTAGACATATGGGCGGAGTCTATTTTTAGACTACCAGGCTAAAAATAGAATAGTCGAATATTATTAGCTCTTAATAATATTTGGACTATAAACATTATCTTATCCTCTTGGAGCACTTCAGTTCGAGCTACGGATGTGGCACATGCAGCTACCAGAAGGAAATACACTTTTCTTATGGGTCAGTTGAGCTATTGCATGATGGACTTCAGTTAGAACTCAAGTGGTTGAGTTTGGTGGAGTTGATTGAGGAGTTGATGGAGTTGTGTTCAGTTTAACTTAGTTGAACTAGTTGTATTTAGTCTAACTGCAGAATACACTAGTTATGAGTGATGTGAATTATTTGTTAATTAATTCACTAATTATTAACTCATAAATCAACTAAAGAATACATCAATTAACTCAGTGCATGGACAGTTCAGTGGATACAAGTGTTAGAGGTGAGTGAAAGGGCAAGACAGCTGTCAACTGTGACTATAGTGTTATAGACATTTTTGGGCACTGCAACCCCAATCATAAATGTCCATAAACTAAGGGCTCCTAAGTCCCTAAAGGTGTTGTTCCAACCCCTAAAAGAACAAGGTCAATTGATTACAGCATCTCCCAGAAGTTCTCCATGAAAAACTACTCAGAACTGATCAAAACTGGACCATTTCACCTGCTCCATAGTCAAAGTGCGTTGCATCCCACCTGAATACACATAGTAGGTGTGATGCATGTTGAAAAACCCTTCTATGCGGTGTGATGGGCGAGAGTGGACAAATGGCAGGGTCAATCCGCAAGGTGGAGAAGCATGGAATCTTCCAGAAACTTCTCCTGTGACACTTGCCTCTCTGCATTCAACCAGGGATGAGTAAGAGATCATCAATCTCCAAGTGGAATCAAGAACTATCAGAGACAGGACACTAATCAAATCTCAAAAGCTGACTCATTCCCCTTGCAAACATCTATATATGGATCCCTCATCCCAGAGATCCAGAGGATGGAATTTTGTATCTTGTAAGGAAGTGCTGCTGGTTTCTTGGTGCAATATCATAGTGTTGGGTGATCTAAGCTTTTCGTGAGGTGAAGAAGGGATTTCTTGCTGAGAGGATGATGCTGGGTCAGAACAATTGGTTGTAATCCTCTTTGCTCTTTCTTGATTATCAATAAAGCTATTCAAGTTTTCCTCCACATTCTTGTATGATTGATGATTTATGCATTTGTGTGGTCAATATACATCTAGTCCTATATTGTTTATGATAATAGATCTATGTTCTTGGATAGTGTTATGCTGCTTTGATTCTACAGGTACTCTTTGAAGCTGGGTAGACAAGGAAGCGAGTGGCAAAGACCTATCAGAAGAGAGAGGAATCGAGCAAGGAACCAAGCGCAAGACAGAGGTTGGTCTCCTTATTCTTCTCTCATCTATTTCTCATAAAGGAAAACGAAAGTAGTTTTTAGTTTGTTTGTTTCTAAGGTAGCTACCAGCCTTAGTGGGACTAGCAGCTCTGCATAGACACTAGTTTTCCCGATAACAAAATGGTGACTCCACTGGGGAGTGAATAGATTGTTTGTTTATCTACATTTGTTTACATTATAAACTTACAGACGGAGCCTGAAGTCAAACCAGATAGCCTTCGAACCGCATTTGCTATGCAAGTGCAAAGTAGATCAATGCTGCTTCAGTCTATCTCCGGATTTTGTTTATGAATTAAACGATGGATTTACAAGCTCTCTAATTGCCTTCGTGGTGGCTCTAGTAACCTCTTTAGATCTACCCCTGTGATTGATTTACTGATTACCACTTGCTCGGCCTAAATCCCTGAACTGAACTGCAAACTGTGACCCGAAACCCAGTCAAAGTCTTGTCCCTGGTCCAGCGCATTGTCTGTTATGTGAACTCCAAATGCATCGCACTTCCCGAGTGTAGTAGGTGCATTGCATTTCAGTTTCACTGTGTTACAGGTGCGCTGATCAGACTAGGCCTTGTTCCTAAATTTTGGTTTCTGTGTTCATACTTTTCAGCTCTATTCAGGAGTTTTGCTGCCTGTAGTCAGTACACCTCTATTTGAAACCCCTTTCCTTGCTGTTATTCCGCCTCCATTGTGCAAAGAACTGTAAATGTTTTTTATGTATTTTTGAGTCATTTTCAGCTCTCCTTTACAAAGAAGTAGCGTAATTGTACTGTCGTTTCTTGATTTGAAAGTGTCGCAAGTGTCGTTTTCAGTCATAAAAGAGAATCTGATTGTTCTTTATAGTCGATTACACTGTTACTCTTGTATTTGATTTGAATTAGTAGTTTTTCAAGTGTCGAAAGCAAGTTTTCAATTCCAAATAACAAAGTGTCGTCATTGTCCTCATTTCTTTTTGAAAAGAAACTTGTTAGTAATTGTCGCTTTGAAAAATAATTCAGATTTGCGCTTAGCTTTCTTTTTATCATTCACACATTAAGAAGGCTGAAAACAAATACATGCATGTGCATTTGCATTTAGACTGTTTGTTGGTTTGATTTAGTACAGTGCATATAGTGTGTGCTCTCTGCTCTTTATTGAAAGAAAATCATCTCTCTTTCCTTAGTAGCTAGGATTTTCATTGGAAAAAGAAGATTAAACGACTGTTTATCATCTTAGATTGCATTTTAGGAATTGTACATCTACATCACGTGGTGAAATTGAAAGGAAAATTTCTTAAGCAAGATCAACTATAAAATAAATTTTATGAATCTAAAAACGCTTTGGAACCTAACGCACAACATCTATAAGTCTAGGCTAGAGACGTATTCTGACGTCGTAAAGCCTGGTAACTGTTGTTTTCACTGTTGGTTGGGTGATTCCTCCACTTTGAGACGATAAGTGCCAGTACGGACTTGTGCTCCCACGTACCGTCGAGTATATTTTGAGAGACCACAATAGGCTTAATCCTTTATCCATAGGAAGCCATGTCTACCGCCCTATCGATCGCAATGCACTAAGCACAGCATTCGGGAAGATTGACTGCCATACTGTAAAAAGTATTCTGCAGTTTTGCGATTGGTTTGGTAATCCCTCTGTCTAGATTTCCAGAGCAGTCCCTTTCGTTCCTTTTCAGACTCCTTAACGGAAAAGGTCCATCTGAGCACTTGTCACTTCAGGCCCATTAAAATCAAAGGCAGCTAGAGTCATCTTTTGTTTTTTCTCGACTCTTAAAAATTGAAAAAACAAGTTGTGTCAAAGCGTCCAAAATTCATCTAATTTGAAAACATACTTCCCCTTGATTTTTAGTTGATCGAGTAATCCGCAATCCTGGAAGAAAGTCAATTGAAACCTCGTTGTTCACGGAGGCTTACGAGTCAACCGTCTTTATCTCTAGAGTCGAAACTGTTACAGACAAAGCGAACTCGTTTAACCGGTTCCAAATCCCCTGGTAAAGTTAGAACAAGTGTTCCAACACCATCGAAGACTCTGGTTACTCCAAACATTTCTGGTATCCCTGCCTTTACAGAAGAAGTTTAGCAACCACCAAAGGACAATAGAATTGATCCTAGTGTGAAGGTAAACACTTGTGTTACTGAGCCAGCTCCCTCTACAGCTAATTCGGAAGGTGTTATTCCCCAAACATCTGTCGCTGCAAATTCTATACCTTCTTCGGCACCAGAAATATTTTACGGACCTGAAGGTCTACCTCTTCCACCTGGTCTGATTGCTATAGAAGAGATTGTGGAAGATCCTCCATCTAGTACTCCATCGCTATTTGGAATCGGGATCACTCTATATCCTTCTTCGTCAGAAACTAGTCTACTGCCATCGGAAGCTCATGTAGAATCGCTAGGCAATCTTTTGGATAGACTAGAAATGTCTGAACAACCGTCGACATCTAGGACTGTGTCATCTGACACAGCAACGGTAGAACTTCCTGCTGTCACTCCAATAATGTTTGCCGGCATACCATCTGTCCCAACTAGCTCTCAATCGCTAGATGGGGCCCATTCAGGGGCTATTTCGACAGTATGGTCCGTTCCTGTTTGTTCATCCGGAATAGTATCCGGGAACTCTTATGTTGAGTCTCAGAAAATTGATCCTTCAGGGTGTCAATTTGGGCAGTCCGGTCCTCAAGGGCAAACAATTCCTTTAAGTACCGGATTACCGCCGTATGGGGGGCAGTATACCCTTTCAATGACTCCTCCGGGAGGACAACCATACGAGAGTTCACAACAAAATTCAGGTTATGCTGGAATTACATCTAGTGGTTGGGTACCAATACTACCTCAACAACCAAGAGTTGTATATTCGATGCAACACTGTTTACCTATGTCAAATATACCAACTACGCCGGCTATTGTGACGGTGTCACAAGTACAAGCGCTGCCCGTTGTATGCCAACCTCAGGTTTCTCAGGTTGTAATGCAACAACCTCTTGTCCCTGCGACTCAACCACAATCGCCAACTAGTGGAATGACACAGGCCCAAACGGGTACAATTACCCCTCATCTTGGTCAAACAGTCAGTATTGGACAACAGCACATGGCTTCGCAACCATGGCTGGTGCAATACCAACAACCGCAATTCCAACAAGTATACCAAGGATCTGAGCAACAAATATTTGCAAATAGTGGGCAGCCGTACATTCAAAACGGTCAAAATCAACCATTCTACAATGGTTACGCCCATCAACCTTACCAAAGTTACCAGCATCAAATGCATTATGCTGGTATGCAAAGACCAACTGCTCAGGCAATACCATCTTATCCTGGGTATGCTTCACCAAACCTGAATCAACAGTTACCCTTCGTGGCAACTTTGGAGTTACTGGATCTAAATAGGTTAACAAACGATCCAATTGCTTACGCCCCTTGGTGGCCAGCGATTCCGCATAAACTTCTGTCAGATATTCCTAAATTTAATGGAAATCCGGGTGAAGACCCATCGAATCATGTGATGAAATTTCATCTGTGGTGTTCATCAAACACCCTAAATGATGATTCGATTAGGCTTCGCCTTTTCCAGAGGACGTTAACTGGTCCAGCAGCAAAATGGTATATCGAGTTACCCAGAGCTTCGTTTGACAATTTCAGTACCCTAGCCACAACCTTTTTAACCCATTTTCAGTTACCGATAAGGTACAAAATGGGAACAAAACTTCTTAACAATTTCAAGCAAACAATGTCCACTCACATATCCGATCATATTCATGAGTGGCGACGTCATCGTAGAATGGTAAAAACGTATGTTCCTGATCAACTTTTAGATGAATGGTTTATTAAGTCATTATTACCTTCCATTACAGAAGATGTGGCAAAAGGAGGAGTCGTCACTGAAGAGCAAGTTATTGCTCGTGCGCAATATTTAGACTTGATTTATACTCAGTCTAGCACGCTCTACGATAAAATCCCTGACGCTCCCAGACTGGAGTTTTCCATCCCTTCTCCTCCTAAATCGAACAATCACTCTCATGCCGGCGATGGCGTGATTGGTACGACAGACACAAAATCGATAAAGGCTACATCTAAAAAGGCTCGTAAGATTTCCAGTAAAAATGCAAAAGAAGAACTTCTCGCCTCTGAAGTAAATGTCGTCTCGACTGATAAAGGCAAAGAAACCAAGCAACCAGGAGGCAAGAAGAAAAACAAAGGGAAGAAGAAGAAACAGGAAGAATCATCACCTAAAAATTCTTCCACAAACCCTCTTGAAGATAGGAAACCAAAAAATCCATGCTTAGTATGCGATAATGATCATTGGACAAAAAATTGTCCACATAAGGCTGAGCTTAAAAGATTCTTCAAGAATTCAAAAACCTTGGCAGTATTGACTGATCTGTTTCCAAATCCAGGAAAAAATCTGGTTGCTAGTGAAAATGCTTCCCCGTCCCAAGTACTGATGTTGTCAGTTTCGAAACAGCAAAATGATGCTTTGATATCGACAAGGAACAAAGATTATGAGAATCCACAGTTGTCGAACAACAAGGATAAAGATCAACCTAGTAGTTCGACAACAACTTCAACAGAAGTTGCGCCGCCCATCATTCCAGAGCTAACAATAAAACGACCAAAGGGAGTAGTACACAAGTCGACATTTAATCCTCGTGCCAGAGCAACACAACATTATAATATAGTGGAATATCTGGACCAATCGCCATCCGCTATGTCGACACTTGAGGTACTACAAAATTGTCCATCCCAAAAGCAGGCTTTATTATCAGCTATAGGTGGGATAGACCCAAAGGATTCTAATCTTGTATCCTTTAATCATAAAGGATATGATCCTCAGTTACCAACTCAACTAGCTTTCCTCATTCAAGTGAAAGCCCTCAACAAAACTGTTCATCGAACAATTATTGATGAGGGGGCATCTACAGTCGATGAGTTGCTAGAAAACTTTAGGATCGCCAACCTTGTCGCGATCTTTGACGACATTAAAAGCATTTGACGGATGAACGTATACCCCATATGGTATTCTAAGTAACTTGAAAGTTGAACTAGGAGGGAAAACAGTAGAAATAGATGTCGAAGTAATCGACGGAAACCTCGATTACAACATCCTACTGGGAAGACCATGGATATATGCTATGGCTGCAGTTGTGTTGACCTACTTTAGGAAGATTGCATTTCCTTTTCAAGGAGGAATTACAATCGTCGACCAACAGACATTTCTCCCCAATAGTTCCCAAGTTATGGGAAGCATTCGGATGATCCATGGAAGCCCCCATACGCTTCAAAATATCGGAGTAGGCCTACTAAAAGACCCTATATTAATGCGGACTTTTTCCCTTCCACCTCCAATCAATCTGGCGGAAGTGGCAACGATAGGAACCTGCAATATGATATCTTCGATACAAAAGATCTCAGAAAACGATATAAACATGGATCATCCGCAGGTATTGCCTCCATGCCCAATAGAAATATTGTAGCAATCAATGTTTTCAACATGGGAGGCAGACCCGAATCAACGTTGGTCAAGCGTTTGGATAGATAGGTCTAAGGAATATGGCACCCCTTCAGATCCTTGGTCGCAAGTGCATTACACCGACGAAGGAATTGTTCAATCAATGGTAATTGAAGGGGCACCATGGGAAGATTACCACCATCGTTCCCATCTTCCGGATTGTAAAGAAGATACTCTTGATGACCTTCATCATCCTTCAGTTTTTGATTTCCTATCAAATACTGTAAAAACGATGGATTCTGAGCGAAACTTGTCCAATATTGAAGAGACTATCGCCATAAATATCTCGACCAAAACAGATGTTGTGGAGAATATTTATGTTGGCAAATGTTGTTCTCCTTCAGAACTAGAAATATACAACGCTCTTTTTCGCGAATTCAGAGATGTCTTTGCTTGGTCATATGATGAAATGCCAGGCATTGACTCGAGTATAGTTGAACACGAAATCAAGATGTATCTAGATGTCAAACCAGTACGATAATGGCTACGGTAGGTGCACCCCAAAAAAGCCGATGCCATCAAGGTAGAAGTTGAAAAACTTCTCCATGCTGGTTTCATTTACCCGGTTCCTCTAACCGATTGGATATCGAACATTGTTCCTGTGATGAAAAAACAAGGAACGATTAGAGTGTGCGTCGATTATAGGGATGTAAATCAAGCTTGTCCAAAAGACAACTACCCTACACCCTTTATTGACCAGATAGTTGATGAATGTGCCGGATGCGAAATCTTTTCATTCATTGATGGATTCTCCGGGTATAATCAAATAAATATCTGCCCACAGGACCAGTCAAAGACTGCATTTATTTGTCCGTGGGGCACATTCGTATATCGCAAATTACCCTTTGGTTTAAAGAACGCAGGGGCAACGTTTTAGAGGGCCATGAATTATGCCTTCCATGACATCAAAAACATCATTCAACCATATCTCGGCGACCTTCCGGCTCATTCGCGGAAGCGGACCAATCATCCGCAGCATTTGAGAGCGATATTTCTACGTTGTCGACACTAGAAGATACGAATCAATCCACACAAATGTGTGTTCTGTGTCAGTTCTGGTCGTTTACTTGGCTTTGTAGTCTCAAAGGACAGGATTCGTCTCAACCCATGTAAGGTTCAGGCAATCATAAATTTGCCTCCACCTTCAAATTTGCTTCAGATTCAGAAACTCCAAGGGAAAGCAAACTTTCTTAGGAGGTTCATTCCAAATTACGCCGAGCTTGCTAAAGGTTATACGCATCTATTGAAAAAGGAAGTTCCCTTCGTGTGGGATCAGTTCGCGCAAGCTTCCTTTGATGCTTTAAAAGAATCCCTAATGAAAGCATCATTAATGTACGCTACTGATTATCAAAAAGACTTTAACCTATATCTGGCTGCAGCAGATACAACCATCGCAATGGTTTTAGTTCAAGAATAAAACGGAATTGAACATCCTATATATTATTTAAGTAAGAACTTAAATGATACAGAAAGCAAATATTCCTATGTTGAAAAGCTGGCACTCGCAGCTGTTCAAGCGATACAAAGATTTTGACACTATGTCCTCTTTCGAAAAACTAACATTCTGTTAGATTGCAACCCCATGACCTATATATTGTCGCGACAGTTGCTGGGGGGGAAATATTTGAATGGATAGCAATTCTACAACAGTTTGATCTATAATTTGTAAATTCCAAGTCAAAGAAAGCCCTGGTATTCGCGGAATTACTATGCGATCTCCCATCGTCGTCCAACGATGAAACATCAGATGAAACAATCGTGGATGAATCTTTGTTTCTGATATCTTCAAGCAATCCGTGGTATGGAGATATAGTCATCTATCTCCAAACCCAAAAATATAGGCCTAATACCTCCCGCTCCGAACAAAAACGTATTCGATACCAATCAAAAGACTACATGATCGTCGGTGATACGCTTTACCGTCGTGGTGTTGATACAGTTCTAAGGAGGTGCCTCACCCATGAGGAAGCCAAAAAAGTCCTGAATGATTGCCATTCAAGCGCGTGTGGGGGGCATCAATCTGATTACGTTACGGCGCAAAAAAAAATTACGAGCAGGATACTTCTGGCCAACAATGTTCAAAGATTGCATAACCGCAGTCAGAAGTTGCCATGCATGTCAAATTTTCGATAGCAAAACCAGAAGACCACCCGCACCTCTGCAGCCAATAATTGTTGTTGGGCCGTTCGCCAAATGGGGCATTGATTTCATGACATTTAACCCCACCTCGACCGGGGGGCATGGGTATATCATAGTCGCAGTGGACTATTTTACCAAATGGGCCGAGGCGATGCCTACATTAGATAACACTAGTGAAACAACTGCCCTTTTCTTTTTCAATCATGTAGTCGCCAGATTCGGCGTTCCACAGGCTATAGTCACAGATCATGGATCGCATTTTTGCAATCACATGATGGCCGAATTAGCTGCCAAATTAGGGTTGTCTCACGACAGCTCTACTCCATATTACTCGCAGGCCAACGGACAAGTTGAAGAAATCAACAAGGTCCTGAAGCGCATGCTGCAAAGGATGATTGGAGTCCACAAAAGGAGTTGGCACCTGATCCTGTACTCAGCCTTGTGGGCATATCGAACATCGGTAAGGAATGCAACTGGGTTTACACCCTTCCAACTGGTGTATGGCCTAGAAGCAATCTTACCAGTTCAGTGTGAAATCTCGTCCCTCAAACTCGCAATCGACCTTCTCCGGGAACTTCAGAAGAGGAGGCTCGTTTCTTGGAACTAATCCAATTGGATGAAACCCGTCATGATGCCGCTTTGGCTAACGAAGCCCATAAGAAACAAGTCAAGGCGCAGTTCGACAAGAATGTCAAACCCCGTGTCTTCTCAGAAGGTGACTTGGTCTTACTTTACGACCAAGAATCCGATAAATTGGGAGCAGGTAAATTCAAGTCTTTATGGATGGGCCCCTATATTGTTAAGCGTGTATTAGCAAAAGGATCCTACGAGTTAATGGATTACGACGGAATTCCACTGGCGCAACCCCGTAACGGGTTGTACCTTAAACGTTACTACGCATGATTTAGTGTGGTAACCCATATGCTTTTGTTACATTTTTGTTTTCGCTAATGGTAATCATTTTGGTCAAGTAATCCACTTTTTACATTTGTCGCAGATGTTGAACCTATTGGAATCTTTTGTTGGATATGCCGACGGAGAAAGTCGTAGTTCGCGGAACCTATCTTCTGCGGCCTAGGCCATTTTTGATCCAAGTGGCGAGTTAGTAAGTTTCAGAGGGGTATGTATTGGTCGGTAAACAAATAACATCGCTGAATATAGCGCGTCGATAGAACTTCTCTCTGATGCCATCACACATGGCATACGCCGACTGGTCGTTAGGCTAGACTCACAGCTCATCATACTACAACTCATTGGTATCTACTCCGTCCAAAATCCAGCTATCTACCGCATGTTCCTAAGGGTCAAGATTTTGGAAAGGCAATTTGATTTTATTCAATATTAGCATATTTCTAGAAACTTAAACACATTAACAAACTCATTGGCAAATTATGTGTTAGATAGACATTTGCAACATTTATAAAAAGAAGCATTTCATCAATATTTGCATCAGGATCATGTAACTTAACCAAAATAAAACTCCGAAAATCAAAAATATATATATAACTGTTTATGGTTTACACATAATGTTTTGTAACCAAGACAAAATTGGTCAAATGACCCAAAACTCAAAACGCTAGGGGGCACCCTAGTCTAATGATGCTGGTGATAACAAGTCACCACCTGTGCAATCATGCGTAAAAGCCTAGTCCATCGACTTGGCACGCCAGTAGTATGTCGTTGCAACCTCAGAGGTAGCTCGTCAGTCCTCACATCTGGAATACCGAGAGTGAGGCCCTCGACCTGATCCTGTAATGCTGAAAGAGTCTTAGCCACATCAAGGTCGCGAAGGATAGCCCTTCCCACAGCCTCTCCTGCTGGAGCGGCAGCTGGCACTCTCAGGCGTACTACTGGCCGAACGGGTCCAACATCTGCATGAGCACATGAGTTCTAATTAGTCTTGACAGAATAAAGCACAAGGAAATTATAAAGAGAAACGATAAACAGAGATATGGTCAAATAATTTACCAATGGCACCCCACTGCTCGCCAGCCGGCAGTACCAAATCCGGGTCACCCGGAAATCCATGCCAGCATATGGATACTCGGAAAAAACCATCTCCTGACAATCAAACCACCCAAAGAAGGTATCAGAAAAGGAAACCTGAGACTGACCAGCATGTCTGGACATATGGTCGACCCATCTCTGCATCCGTGGCTCAGTCGGTGGAGGTAAACCAAGTGAAATATACTGCGGCTGCATCAGCGGGATCTTTTCCAAGGCAAAGGCGGTCAAAATAGAACCATATCCAAAGTTCTTCAATCTTCCATTTTTTACCTTGGTCAATTTTTCTTTCATCACAAAGAGTACTGCATCACACTAGTTGAACACCTTCGGTTCAAGGCATTCTAAGGCATACTGCATATAAGACCGGTTGGCCACATGAAGAGCTGCACTACCAGCCATCCTAGCAAAAGTGAACAGAATGGTCCTCAGGGACCTGTCAGTGACATCTCGGATGTTGATCTTGCCTTCTTTACTCGGCTGAGATCCCTCTCTGAAATACCTGCCAATGTAATCTCTCACAGATTCACCCCCACGGGCCGAACCTGATAATGAGACAGGGGCACCTCACCTCGATAAGCCGGTCAAAAAATAGATGTCCATGACAGTCAAGGGGATGGATTTGCCCCTAATCTAGAACACCTAGTTGGTAGGATCCCAGGCATCGAGCAAATACTGCAACAAGTTGATTTGTTGCTTCATGCTAGAGACGCGGAAAAACTTGAATAGGCCACAGTTCCGCAGTGCATTTACCGTAACCGGATCATGTAAAGCAAGCATGTCCTCTTCTTCATGCTCACGTTCTCACCATGTAACAGGCATTTTGCTCCAATGAATCTCTGAAAACAAACAAGAGAAGAGTTAGATCTTGATTTGGTGAAAAACAGGCAAAAAATTCCATTGAAAACTATGTACAAAATTCCCTCCTTGCGCCCATCGCACCCCTAGCAGTGTTCTGGGTGCGTTGCATGCTAACTGTCCAGTGGGTAGGCCAACATGCAATGCACCTTTCGATATAGAAAGGGTGCGATGGAGCCAGGGCAAGTTTTTCAAACCCCAGAGGCTCAGAAAAACCAGAAAACATGCTCAGAATGCAAAATGGAAAGGATGAAATGAAAGAGCTCAGGTTTAGCTCCTACCTGGTCCAGACGGCGCTGAAAATCATCCACAGATTCTCCTGGAATCAGCTGGTGAAAATCAAGGGGGAAAGCACCTCCAAAGCTCCAACAGACCAAAGTTCAAATGAAATGGTAAAATGAGGGGTAAAAGCACTTTTAAATTACTTTTTACGTAATTCAAGTAAAATATTAGTGTCTTAACTCATTTTCCAAACATATATTGTTCATTTCTAACTAGTTTGATGAAGCAATTGAGCATGCAGTACAATCTTTGAAGGAACAAAGTTATTAATGGTAAAGTCAAGAAATGACCGTTATATCGAGCAGTTTTAACGCAGAATTCAAGCTCGTTAAAAAATAAACATAAGCAATGAGCAAGTGTTTCCCCCAGCATTTAAGCTCATTAAAAAATGAACCAATTTCTGGTAAATAACCATCGTGAATGTATTACTTCAGCCTTTGAAGCCTTGGTCGTGTTCTCATCATCACCTCCACTCTGTATTGGCCGATCATTCACCTCCACTTGATTGTTTACCCCTTTTGAGGAACAGCTGCGAAGAGTGATCTTGTTAGCCATCATTGTGACACTGCCGTGATTGGAAAATTCCAAACCTTACCTGGAATCAACTGTTATCCGAATCTATCACTCGTTCCTCAAAAACAAGTCTCCTTTAAGCTCTTTTCAACTAACTCGTAAAATATGAAAAGATTGCCGAGCCATTGGCCTCTCCAACTCGTTAAAGTGACCGGAAGTGCTATCCCTCCTTTAGATTTTAATCTTTTTGGACCTAATGGATTATTACACAAAAAGATCGAGCACTTGTTTTGTTCGGCTCGTTAAAATTACTGAAAATTCATCCCTTTTGTATTGTTTTATACTTTTTCGGACTCAAGGGATTATGTGATGAAAAAGGACTTTTGGAGTTTCCTTTACGTCCCTTTTCAGACTCTCTAAAATTGAAAAGGACCGAGTTATCTTTTTTGTTAAACTCGTTAAAACCTAATAACAACAAACGTGTCCATAACAGACAAGAACGAGTTTCACTATCGCTAGGCTCGTTAAAACATAGCAATGGGTTTGCCCGAAGGGAAAATTATAGAACAAGCATATGTTATCCTCCTCAAGCTTGACAAAAATAAAGAGGTACTGGTCAGCAATGACTAGGGAAAAATTAGGAAGAAAACTTGAAGAAACTTTGTTGGTAGCAAGTCGCTCTTGAACATGACACTTTCACTCCGCATCCGAGTCGGGTTGGGTTGTTCCATTCACTGGTCACATCACCATGGTTCCATCACACCATCCACATTTGGGGTTAATGCTACCAATCCATCATGTCAGTGTCACCGATATGTTCAAGAGAAGTCGCTCAGAGAATTCACCTGTGTCTCACCCACTATAATACATTTTCGCTCCATTCTTTCATGACCGCCACCCTGAACCTTATATCACCAGATCGTTTTCACCTCCATTAAAATCATTTGCTCCGTTCCATGTCATTGATGTGGGATTCACTAAGGCCCTCCTATGACAGATCGCTTCTTGTCGACATCAGCTCATTATCCAAGAAGTCGATCTAGGAACAACCCTTTCAGTACTTTGAAGCTTGCATGCCTCAATGGCAAGTTTCTCACTTCCGGTGACAGGTTTACATCAATGGCCTTCAACCGAAAGATTTTGCGTGGTGTTCGACGCCAAGTCCCTTATTCACACCACATGAATTGTACTGTAGTACCTTGAGGGTCATCATCATTATCGGTGATTCCTCTCGCGCCTGTTAACAGCTTACATCATTGGCTGGTAATCAGGCGATGTCTTTCCATGTTCGACTCCAGAACATCCCTCACATGGATTGACTTGTACTTTGAGTGAAGATCAAACGAGATTTAAGACCCCGAATCTAGTTTCATCCATCTGGGCTGCGATATATATATTCAGGAAAATAAAGACATCAAATGTACATCATTTCTGCACAGATAATCATCCAATCTAAGGGATGATGGCTCTACCAAAATCACCAATCTACACTCAGACGATTGTCTGTCCTATGTACATGAAAATGAATTTATAAAGCTGAGCATGGGAATGCCCGCCTCAGCTAGATCATGAAAATATTATGAAGATAATGTATTGTATTGTATCTTATTACAGGTCGCCTTCCAGCTTGAAAAAACTTCAGATCCTCATGATAAAGCATTTCACCCGACATCAAAAGATTAATGACCTCATGCTTTAGGGGGCAACTGTTATAGACATTTTTGGGCATTGCAACCCCAATCATAAATGTCCATAAACTAAGGGCTCCTAAGTCCCTAAAGGTGTTGTTCCAACCCCTAAAAGAACAAGGTCAACTGATTACAGCATCTCCCAGAAGTTCTCCATGAAAAACTACTCAGAACTTATCAAAACTGGACCATTTCACCTGCTCCATAGTCAAAGTGCGTTGCATCCCACCTGAATACACAAAGTAGGTGCGATGCATGTTGAAAAACCCTTCTATGGGGTGTGATGGGTGAGAGTGCAAAAATGGTAGGGTCAATCCGCAAGGTGGAGAAGCATGGAATCTTCCAGAAACTTCTCCTGTGACACTTGCCTCTCTGCATTCAACCAGGGATGAGTAAGAGATCATCAATCTCCTAGTGGAATCAAGAAATATCAGAGAGAGGACAATAATCAAATCTCAAAAGATGACTCATTCCCCTTGCAAACATCTATATATGGATCCCTCATCCCAGAGATCCAGAGGCTGGAATTTTGTATCTTGTAAGGAAGTGCTACTGGTTTCTTAGTGCAATATCATAGTGTTGGGTGATCTAAGCTTTTTGTGAGGTGAAGAAGGGCTTTCTTGCTGAGAGGATGATGCTGGGTCAGAACAATTGGTTGTAATCCTCTTTGCTCTTTCTTGATTATCAATAAAGCTATTCAAGTTTTCCTCCACATTCTTGTATGATTGATGATTTACGCATTTGTGTGGTCAATATACATCTGGTCCTATATTGTTTATGATAATAGATCTATGTTCTTGGATAGTGTTATGCTGCTTTGATTCTACAGGTACTCTTTGAAGCTGGGAAGACAAGGAAGCGAGTGGCAAAGACCTATCAGAAGAGAGAGGAATCGAGCAAGGAACCAAGCGCAAGACAGAGGTTGGTCTCCTTATTCTTCTCTCATCTATTTCTCATAAAGGAAAATGAAAGTAGTTTTTAGTTTGTTTGTTTCTAAGGTAGCTATCAGCCTTAGTGGGACTAGCAGCTCTGCATAGACATTAGTTTTCCCGATAACATATAGTTGTGCATGAGATTTGCACAATTAGTGGATTGAGTATTGCAAATGAGGATTGCATGGTTCAGCCAAGGGAAATACGAGTTTGGATCATCCATTCTCATCCATTCTCATGCAGGATTGCGAGTGGAGGCAGGCAAGCAGCAGAGGAGATTTGAGCCTGTGATTGATTCAGATCTGAGCTAGTTTGTGTGTAACAGGTGGAGATAGTACTGAGTACTTGTGAGGAGTATTGTACTATGTATTGTTACATGTTCTCAATCATTATAATATACAAATAGTGTGGGGTTTTCAGCTGTATGCTTTCCCCGGGTTACATACTGTGTTAATGTGCGCATGCGATTGATGTTTCATTGTTTTTAATTCTGCAAAATTGATGATCAATGGTAGAGGAGGTTATGTATTATGCATGCATTCCACAATAGTGTATAATCAGGATAATCTCTGTGAATAAGTGTCATATTATTCAAAATTTTTACACTTGTGTGTCAGCACCACCTATAACTACATCCAAGGGTGGTGATTTTTCTCTTAAATTGGCAGTCGACGCTGGTTCTTATGGAGCAGCGTTGACTACACTCTATTCTATCTCCATTGTGTCTATTTTTGTTGGCCCAACATGCAATGTTAGAACAACGTCATCTGTGCCCTCTTCTTCCACTGCTATGTATTCTTCCTCCTCCCTTATAGGTAGCATACCCACAAGTTCCTCCACCAGCTCAGTGAATTGTAACAAGCCACGGAGGTTCGAGACAGAGCATGCACCACTAATAATATAACCAACCTATGATATGTGAGTACCGCTAATGGTTGTTGAGACCAACGGGCAGATGCCGCCATTAAGTGAAGGCTACTCCATAGGAAGTATGCCATGTCGAAAGAATGAACTTGTGCATGAGAAACTTTCGTCCCAAGTACTAACTTCATGTCCCAATGTATATGTGTAATCGTGGAGTGTACACACTTAGCACAAGGTTTAATAATGATAATAACAAGTCATTATGGCATCTTTTACATTTATTATGTACCACCCCACAACTAAGGGATGACGGTCCGCGATCATATCAAGTCACATCACATGAATTATTAATCAAATCCACAAAGTCGATCAAGGACGTACCTGGAAACTTGCCTTGACAGAGTAACAGTAGCAGAGGAGTAACAACATCGGGGGAGTAACATCAACTGAGGAGTAACAACACCGCTTGAAAACTTAGTCGAAATCGTGACGGAGTAACAACACCAGAGGAGTAACAAAGCCAATGAGGTAACTGCAAGAAAAAGATTGATAGAGTAGTAACAACATTTTATTTTATATCTATCTATCTATCTATCTATCTATATATATATATATAATACATATATTTTTTTAGATCAAGGGTGTAGAGGAAGAATTCCTTGCACTAATAACTTCAAAACTAGTGTTATCAAAAAGATATTTAATAAAGGAGTCCCTTGACGCTGGATGGTGATATAATTTGAGGCGATGTCCATTCACGATCAAAGGAGTATGTGCCTCATCAATTTTTATAAGTCTAACAAACCCATTATCAAACACCATGTCAACTTCATATGGTCCCATCCACCTGGAGCAGATTTTTCCCTTAAAATCCTTGAACTGAGATCATAGAACAATGCCCAATCTCCTTTTTGAAACACCTTTTTCTTAATGAATTTATCATGCCATTCAGTTTGCTGCTACTAGATTGCAGCAGTATTCTAGAAAACTACCAGATAAATTTCATCCAATTCATTCAATTGTTCCAGTCGGTGTTTCTAGGCTTCTGAAATATCTAGACCTACTTCAAGGGTTGTCCTAAGCGTCTTAATTCCGAATTCCATTGGAAACAAAGGGGATTGCCCATAGACAAGCTCATATGGTGAAAACGTTGTTGTGTTCCACCATGTTGTTCTATACGTCCACAGTGCCCCAGGAAGCTTTTCAGCGCATTCTGGTGATGGTTCGCTACAGTCTTTGTAAGAATATTCTGTAGTACCTTGTTTGGTCTTTCAACTTGACCATTTTCAAAAGGGTGATATGGAGATGTTACCCTATGCTAGATTCCATACTTTTTCATGAGTCCTTCTATCAGATGTGATGTAAACTATGCCCCTCCATCTGAAACTATATCTTTAGGAGCTCCAGACCATGCAAGAATTTCTTTAAATAAAAAGTCTGAGACATCCTATTTTGTTTCTTTCACAACAGCCTTGGCCTCTACCCTGTTTTTCACGTAATCCTTGCAAACCAGAATGTGAAATTTCTGCTATGAAGGTGAATTAAATGGCCCAATGAAATCGATAGCCCATTTTTCAAAGCACTCAAGAGCTAGTTGGGGTTGTTACGACATTTCATCTGCCCGACATGGTTGACCCACTCGCTAGAAACTATCACACCCTCTAACCTATTTCCTTGCATCACGAAAAATAGAAGGCCAATAGTATTCCATTTGTAACACCTTATGACCTGTCCACTTATATGCAATATGTCCTCAACATGGGCCATCATGAGCAACTTTAAGGACGTCATAGTTGTCATCACCACTTATTCAGTGTTGTATTTGCTGATCAAATCCTGTGTAAAAGAGATATCCCTCTATCCATGAATAACGCACTATGATGGATAATCCTTCACTGTTCTCTGTAAGGAAAGTGTTGAGGCACCTTTCCTGTAGCAAGATAGTTAGCAATATCTGCATACCACAGAGTGTGAGTAGAAATTGCAAAAATATGTTCATCTGGAAAACTATCCTCTACAAGTGTACCTTCATCACTAGTATCCATCCTAGACAGGAAATCTGCAACTACATTATCTTTCCCTAGTTTATCTACAATGGTAATATCAAATTCTTGAATTAACAGTAACCATCTTGTAACATGACCAGGGGTTATTGGTTTGTTCATTAGATACCTGATAGATGTATGATCAGTGTGCATGCAAGTAGGATACCCTATGATATAATGCTTAAATTTATTATTAGCATAAATGAAATGCAAGAACTCCTTTTCAGTTACTGTATAGTTTAATTCAACAGGGGTCAAATTCTTGTTGACGTAGTAAATTGCGTATGATTTCTTGTCCTCCTGTTGCCCCAAAACTTCCCCTACTTATATTTGAGAAGCATCAGTAGAGATGTAAAATGAGAGCTTCCAGTCAGGACTGCGTAATATCGAAGCCTTGCAAACTAGTTCTTTGATTTCTACAAAAGTTGATTCACATTCACCTGTCCACACAAATTTTGCATCCTTAGGTAGCAATTGAAAAAGTGGGAATGATATTTTAGAAAAAAAAAACTATGAAACGCCTATAATAGCCAGCATAACCAATAAATTTGCGTACTTGTGTTGGTGTATTATGCATAGGAAATTTTAATATTACCTCTACCTTCATAGAATCAATCCAAATTACTGTAGCTGAAAGAAAGTGTCCCAACACTATCCCTTCTTTCATCATCATATGACATTTGACTGTACTAAGAGAAACATGTGTTTTTTTTGCATCTTTCAAGTAATTTCTCTAAGTTTTTCAAAGCGTTTGTAAAGGAATCCCCACATGGGGTAAAGTAGTCCATGTAAATCTCAACACTATCATTAACTAGATCAAAGAAAATTCCAAATCCCTTTGAAAGGTAGCAGGTGCGTTACAAAGGCAAAATGGAAGGACTCGGTAGGCAAAGGTTCCCCAAGGGCATGTGAAGGTAGTTTTGTCCTGATCCTTAAGAGCTATTTGTGTTATGTACCTACGGGGGTAATATGGGGTACCAAGGGAGGTACCCAAGGTAATAATGTAATAATGGGATGGGCCATAGTAATAAATAAGGTGGTTAACCCATGTCATGTAAGGGACCACAAGTAGTTAATAATAATGTAATGGGCCCATGGTATTAGTTGATGGTATGAGGAAACCATGGTAATGATGCATGGTATTGTATGTGTGAAGCCTATATAAGGGCTAGAGACTCCATATGAAGATGAAGAGAAGTATTCTTGTATGAACAGGCATATGGCTTGTGGAGTGTTCTCCTTCCTTAAGGAGTGAATGTATGGTGTTGCCCGACCTTAAGGGTTTGATCAATAAAGAATCATCTCATCTTATTTCTGGGTTATTTGCATTATCTCATATTTTTATATCAGATCTATAATATTTCCGGGTTAGATCTACAACAATTGGTATCAGAGCTACAACAATTGGTATCAGAGCACTTTCTTGGGCACAAAAGTGGAGAATTTTTTTTCATTTTTGCAGGGTTTCTGGGGCGGCGAGTTTGCAGATCAGATCTGGACGTCTTGGCACAAGATCTGAAAAATCTAATTGTAGATCTGTATTCTTTGGGAAAAAATACCCGATTTCAAAAAAAAAATCGGTTGAATCGGAGTCCAGATGAAGGAGATATCGCTGATTTAAAAATCAGTGGGGTTGCAGACAATTTTCAGGGCAGCGAGTTTTGCGGCGTAGATCTAGACATCCTGGTACAAGATCTGCAAAATCTAATTGCAGATCTGGATTCTTTGGGAAAAAATACCCAATTTCAAAAAAAAAATCAGTCGAATCGGAGTCCGGATGAGGGAGATATCGCTGATTTAAAATCAGCTCTTTTTGCAGAAATTTTGGGTGACGCCGGGAGAGTAGCAGCGCAAATCTGAAATTCTATTGTATGAATCAGGATTTCTATCACATGGGCAGATGCAGAATGGTTGTTCCATTTCCAAAAACAGGTTATAATAGATATTCTGAGCAATATTGACGAAACTGTGACATTTTCAAATTTTCGCCAAGTAACTGAATCTTTTCCCAAACCATTCATGGCTTCTAGCAAGGTTCTATACTTTACAGGAA
Organism: Pinus tabuliformis; assembly: GCA_031772625.1. Lineage (NCBI taxonomy): Eukaryota > Viridiplantae > Streptophyta > Pinopsida > Pinales > Pinaceae > Pinus > Pinus tabuliformis. Next base: position 1,039,582,138 of record CM062816.1, on the reverse strand, counting down.
AAGATGATGGTCCTACTATTGAAGAATACATAAAACACCAGAAGTGGGCATGGGAAAAAAATTGGAGGAATTCATGGTGGTATTGTTTCAAAGATGAGGCTCACAAATGGTATCTCTCACTTGATTACAAACAGTTGACCAAACTCTCAGATGCAGAATTTGAAAAAGTACTTTTAGACAAATGGTCTCGGGCTAGAAAAAAGGAGAATGAGACACATAAGGGTTTAATTGCTACGGGTGTCTCCTTATTGCAGGTTCATGGATTGATTCGGAAGGAGAAAATCATTGTGTATATAAATCCGAGTTGCAAGCAAAATCTCATAAATATCAACTTGACAAAGAAATTGCAAGTCCCAGCAAAACAAATTGAAAATACACAGGTTGATGATAAGGATGTTCAAATCTATAAGGATTTGAAGCTTTCTATGGATAAGTATGTGTTTCATGGTGATTTTTATGCTTCAGAGATGGATAATATCGATGTTGTTTTGGGATATCTTTGGATGGAATCTGTGGGTACTATCAATATTAATGTGCAGAAGAAATTCCTGAAGCTATGGTATAAAAAGAATAAAATTACATTACAGGATATTTCCATCCATAAACAGATAGAGTCCACGGAGGTTGACGCACAAGATGTTACTGGGACTGACATATCAGATGATGAGAAGTTGATGGTCGACAATCAAACACAAACAGAGGCTGAAGCAGAAAAGGTTACACGTGCTGATACATCTGAGGACGGTTCAGTGGTTGAAGTCATATTGAAAAAGAAGACACCACAACAGGCACCACAGCAAGGTGAAGTAAAGAAAAAGCCATCGTGGGTTAAAACTTCAACATATCATCACCCAGCAAGACAACAATCAAGATGGCAACCAATTAGCCACATGGACAACAAACCCCGCAGGACAGATCGAGAGGAACAAAGATCCACCTACTACACATCCACACATAAGAGCTACCGCAGTCAACTTCCATCTCAAGCGAGCGAGGCACCAGCGAGATCGAGGGTTCACCTTTCTCTTGGATGGCTAGATGCATGTGCATGGTATCAGTGGACTACTCTTTTGAGTAGATCTTATTATTTATGTTCTTCCCATGTTTCGGGGACGAAACATGCTTAGGGGGGTGGAATGTTATGTACCTAGGGGGGGTAATATGGGGTACCAAGGGAGGTACCCAAGGTAATAATGTAATAATGGGATGGGCCATAGTAATAAATAAGGTGGTTAACCCATGTCATGTAAGGGACCACAAGTAGTTAATAATAATGTAATGGGCCCATGGTATTAGTTGATGGTATGAGGAAACCATGGTAATGATGCATGGTATTGTATGTATGAAGCCTATATAAGGGCTAGAGACTCCATATGAAGATGAAGAGAAGTATTCTTGTATGAACAGGCATATGGCTTGTGGAGTGTTCTCCTTCCTTAAGGAGTGAATGTATGGTGTTGCCCGACCTTAAGGGTTTGATCAATAAAGAATCATTTCATCTTATTTCTGGGTTATTTGCATTATCTCATATTTTTATATCAGATCTATAATATTTCCGGGTTAGATCTACAACCCAATTGTTGTAGCTCTGATACCAATTGTTGTATATCTAACCCAAAAGATATATGATAACAGAAATAAACCCAAGAATAATAAGATTGAAATAGATTCTAATGATTCTTTATTGATCAAACCCTTAAGGTAGGGCAACACCATACATTCACTCCTTAAGGAAGGAGAACACTCCACAAGCCATATGCCTATTCATACAAGAATACTTCTCTTCATCTTCATATGGAGTCTCTAGCCCTTATATAGGCTTCATACATACAATACCATGCATCATTACCATGGTTTCCTCATACCATCAACTAATACCATGGGCCCATTACATTATTATTAACTACTTGTGGTCTCTTACATGACATGGGTTAACCACCTTATTTATTACTATGGCCCATCCCATTATTACATTATTACCTTGGGTACCTCCCTTGGTACCCCATATTACCCCCCCTAGGTACATAACAATTTGTATCTACTAAACCTGTCTCGAAAAGAGAAAAACTCCTTCCCGGCTAATGTATCAAGAACTTGGTCAATAAAGGGTAAGGGAAAATGGTCTTTCTGAGTTTCTTTGTTTAGTTCCATGGAATCAATGCAAATCTTCCACTTGTCATTCTTATTAGGAACAATGACCAGCGGGGAAACCCATTGACCGTCCGATATCAGATAAATAAAACCCACATCTAATAACTTCTGTAATTCATCTTTGACAATATTTTTTAAGGCCAGATTCATTCTTCTTTGTCATTGCCTAATAGGTGGACATTAGTCTTTAATGTAGTAAATAAATTAGCAGGGATGCCTTTCCTATGTGTATACTCTAAGGAAAAGGATTCTTTATGCTCCTAAAGGACTTTCAATAGTTTTTCGGATTTGGAGTGTGAAAGGTCGGGATTAATATTCAATGTTTTCCCTAGTTCAATTTCTACAGGAACACTATTAAGAGGTGAAATTTCAGGAATGTTTTCTACTTGTGTTTCCGGTTCAATATATTCCTAAACATTGCAACTCATGAAAATTTCTAACAACTAACGGGTTGAATAAAAAATGAAGTCGAGATTGTTGTGAAAGGTTATAATGGAATCCATTTCATCCTTAAAATTGAGAGCCTCGCTAATGGTAAGGACGGGTCTAAATTTTTCATTCTCAGATTCGAGATCTTTGGTAGGTAGAGAACTTTGCATTAAGGTAAATTTGGTTTTATTTGATGAACTTGATTCTGCAAGGGGGTAAAGGATAAGGTTCTTTGTAACTTCCCCATTGGATATTACCATGTTTCCAAACCGACAACCATTGTAAGCATCCGCGGTTGCTATCCAAGGTCTTCCTAAAATCAAAGGATGCGCACTGGCTAGGGATTGGGTATGTAAAAGCAAAAGGTCAACGAGGTACTGCAATGACTTTACTGAAATAGTGATATCTTCCAGCTTCCCTATCAACCCGATAGTAGATCGATCTGCCAATTCTAGGACGATGGGAGTTGGTTTAAGGTTCCGCAAACCCAAGGTAATCATAGTTGTAGAGGTTATAACATTAATCGTTTCCCCCAAATCTACCAGTACATTTGGAATATCCACCCCATTAATCTGTACTGCCAGAATTAGATTCCCAGGATCCCCGTATTTGATAGGTATAGATTTCCCCAACATTATATCTGATAATTTATCCATGACATGAATAGTAAGTGGGTCCTTTGGTTTTCTACCAGGTTTCTTAGAACACTATTATTTAATTCTCTTAGCATAAATTGATATGTCCTTCATAGCCTAAAGTAACATGATTTTAACGAATAAATTCTGCAATTCCCCTAAAAAGTCAAATTCAGGATGAGGACTTTGTTTGCTCAAAGATAATATTTCCGAATAAGGTGGACCAGTCTGACACCCTCTAGTAACAATAGTTTTTGAAGGGGTTTGTTGATTTATAGGAATCTATGTTGGCTCATCCCCTATCGTTCTTTGGTTTGGTTTTGAGACTTCATCATTGGTATGTTTAATAATTATAGGTGAAATCTGAGTATTGACCACCCGACCAGAGAAAATATTTAATTCTTTACATTCCATAGTGGCAATGCTATATGTAGGGAGGTTGAGTGTCTCAACCTATTGAGAACTTATATTATTTGGATTTGGATTGGATTGGATAGACAATTGAGGAGGAAGAGGAGGATTACTAGTGGGCACACTAGAAGGCAATTGTAGCTGATGTTGTGTCATAGGCTGAGAGAATTATCCTGAAGGAGGAGGAGGAGATCTATGCCAATTCTAGGACCATGAAGAATTTAGACCAGATTGAGGGTACCAGGGTTGCCATGGCATTGATTATTGGTAATACTATAGCCAAGAAGGTGAAAAAGGTACAAACTACTGACCAAAATTCATATTATTAAAATATTGAGATGGGTCTTGAGGCATACCTTGATTCATGTTCGGTGGCTATGGTTGCCATGGTTTCCTTGATCCCATAAAATAAAGCTGATCTACTTCTTCATTTGTTCCCTATAAGACTGCCTTCAATCTAGGAAGAGACAAGCAAGTGCTAGTGGAATGAATCTATTCACATATTGCACAAGTCTCCACGGAATTTAACAGACATTCCTTCAATGAATTCTTCTTCCTCCATTGAGGGCATAAAATAGACATGGCCTTATCTACTTCCATCTGCTTCTGCTTCACGTGCAACACGTCTAGCTGTGATGATAATGTGCTCAGGATATTGGTTCAAAGGTTGTCCAACAGATTCCCAATTTCAACCTTTGTAACTACACTGCTGGATGTTTTGAGAGTTCGGATTCCCCGCCTCTGTCTCACAGGCCCTTGTGAACACTTGATGCATAATTCACAGATGGTATCAAGTTCTTCCTTTGATATATCTCCTTTCCCTACTACTCTCAATAGATCCAGAGATTCCTCCCTCAGTTCTTTGAGAAATATGATATTCAAGATATTCTTATCCAGGTCACTGTGGCCTGATCTCTACAAACTATATTGAAAATGTTCCACAAAATCTTCCATATTCTCATCTTCTTTATGCATAATCTTAAAAATTTCTTCCTTTACATCTCGAGATTTGTAGTAGTCTTAATATTTCTCAAGGAAAATTGTCTTCATGTCATCCCATGTAGCAATAGTTTTCCCCCCTAAACCCATAAACCTTCTCAAAGTCGTGCCCTTCAAAGTAGCGGGGAATATCTTCAATTTATGAGAATCAGAAATATAATCATACTCCTAAAAAACAACGTCGAATTCAAAAAGGAATGTGCCCGGATCCTCAGAAGTAAGACCATGGAAATTAGGTAGTGTTTTCAAAGGAATAGGCTTCATACGTGCAACACCTCTGAAATCTCCAATTGGAAATTCGATCGAAGAAGTTGCAGGAGCCATGAATATCTGCCAATACCCACTTGGAATTTAAACAGGTTCTGGCTCTGGTTTTTCTATAACAGGTGATGGAAGTTGTTTAACAACACTCCCTTGATCAAATGGTGCCAAGAATTCCTTCAAGTCTTCTTCCTCTGAACTTGGAATATGCAATTCCTCAGAACCTTTGCTTGCTACTTCTCCTTCCCCGAATTGTACTTCTGCTATTGGAGGAGGTTTTGGTTGTGAAACTAATTGTCCTCCAGATCTCGTATGAGATCTTACCCTAGAAGCATCTTGTGACGATTCTTTAGACTCAACCCTTGAGATGATCTCTTGGATGTAAGTTTTTTCTGCCTAAATCAACCCATTTTCTTCTCGGGGGTGTCCCTCTACCCCTTTTATTGGTTTCTTTGTTCATATAATCAGGAAATAAAAGGGAAACATTCAAACAAATTAAAATATCAAGACTTGGAGCAGGATAAGAACTTCCATCCCCAGGATGAGAGAGTGGCCCCTAAAGAAAACAAGAGAAAGAAAAAAAATCACAAAAATCAAGCTCAAGACCTAAAACAGGCGAAATATAAAACTTCCCTTCCCAGGACGATAGAGAAATACTTATGAAAGAAGAACAAAACAATCTAAAGCTCCAGACCTGGAGCAAGGTGATAAAAACTTCCTTCCCCAGGACGAGAGAATAATCCTAAAAAAGAACAAGGAAAACAAAAAACCAAACAACTGAGTGATAGAATACTCAGGACCTGGAGCAAAGGTGTAAGATTCCTTCCCCAGGACGAGAGATCAGTCCTATGGTCAATACTGCTCGTACTTTCGTGCCTTTGATATCCTTCCCGACAATAACACCAAAATGTTGGTGTTAAAGTATGAATAATGCAATTCACCCAATTCACATTTAATTATCAACCCAGGTTCTACCAGTTATTTCAAGGCTATCGTGCAATATATGTGTAGGCCACAGTTTCCCTACCCAACATTGGACATTAATTATAAATTCATCAGTGTGTAACATAAAACAATAATGTAATAGCAATAAGAGTAACAACAAGTAATAATTGTAAAAACAAATACAAGTAACAACAATTAAGACTCATATCATCACACTGATAAACATTCACAACAATAATGAACTCATAGGAATAAACCTAAACACACATCTAATCCATCAACACCTGGTCAGGAGAGTGGGCCCAACTCCCTGATCAGGGTTGTGGCGAGAACAATGTATCACGATATGCTGAGAAGATCAAATTGTCATTAATTAAAGAAATATTACAAGTATGTTGTTACAAACTCATAGTTAGAGTATTTCTCCTGTAACCTTAGTGACTCTTAACAGTGATAGATTTCACATCCTATAACTCTACTTTATACACTTTGTCAATAATAAATCTCCTAGAATTATGACATTGTCTGCGTTTAATTACATGGCGGTTTTCAGAACGAAACATAATGTAAAATATCGGTGCATGTCAATCGAAATATTGAGCCACCATTGCAGCCAATTTCCAAGGATAGCATTGCCAACTTTGACGGTATCATCCAGTGAATCACAATCTGGGTCATTCTCCCTTCAAATCTGTAGAAATAACTGAATTAGCAAGCCTCTTAGGTAATAATCCCCTACGATTATGCTTCATTGACCAATAACCCATAAATACATGACAAAAGGTATACCTGTGAAAATTAAGATATCGATTAACCATTATTGGCGTGAAATGGGTAGAAAGAATAGGGTAAAAGGGTGAGCAAAAGTATGCAAATCTAGCCACCAACACGTTTCACCTACTATTTTTAACTGGTGTGAAGGAGTTGTTGCCAACATCAAAGGGAAACTCACTAGAGCAAAGGATAGAAATTAAAGAATTTTGGATATGGTGCTATAGTTATTTCATTTTCTCTGGAGAGGATTCCTCTTGTTTGCCCACAGGTATCTATGGAGATGGGAGGACTAAAGGATCCTCACATGCTACAATGGGTTTCATTGATGGCTTGCCATGGAGGTGGTGATGGTCCGATTGTCAAATATACTCCTACTTTCATCAGATGGTTGGATTGCTAGATTATTATGATTGAAGATTACCCATATGTGGGTATGGATTACATCAGTGATCTGAATACCCCACTCCTTGTAGGAATGAAATGGGCCAATATAGGTTAAAATTATCATTTTAGTTGTTTTGTGTTTTTTCAAAATTTGTTTGTTTTGTTTTTAATCGTCCAAAACTAATAATTTGAAATAATCATGCAGATGTGGGCCTAGTCAAACTGACAACGATGTGACAATTTGACAGACCTAACTTGCAACCAATAGCTCCCATAGCACAAAACCCCAAGGCAGTAGAGGATTTAATTGAGATTGAGTATAACCTAAAGAGGTTGACTCTAGATATCCCAGATGTTGGGATTGATGATTTAACTCTCCAATACTATAGGAATATAATAGGAGTAACATGGCCGATTAGCCATCTCTTACAATGAGTGGCTTGTGCTATAGTATTATATCATGATCATCATGCTTAGCTGCCAGTCATAGGCATAAATTTTGTTTTTTGATCTATCGATATGTTCAAATAATAAAGGCCATGTGGCCTCATATGTCTTTGGATGATATTTTTGTAAACCCAAACTTTGTACAGACATTATGATTAATGGAGACTACTTCCATTTTCTCATATTATTTTATACAATATGTGAATGACTATTTTTTTCTTTTCTTTTTACAACTGTTGAAAATGTCGATTTAACACATAATTAGCCAATGCATCATTTAATGTGTTTAAATGTCTTGGAATGTGTTGGTATTCAATTTAATCGAATTATCTCTCCAGGAGACGGACCTGCAAAAAAATCCTTAACATTGTAGAGCTTCTTACTAAATAAACACAGTTTAAATGTAATACTATGAGTTGAGAATCTAACCTAATGATTAAATGACAAATACCAAATGAAACAGCATCAGATAATAGCTCAATAACTAGACTACATTTTGCAATATTATTCGTTGTTCGACCAAGGAATATTCCATGGATACTTACTAACTCATCAGTGGGTGAGTAAATAATGCAAGTTACGGATGAAAATTGTTTTGTACTATGACTAGCGCCATCGGTGTATCCAATGTAAGTTTGAGGGAGCGTCAACATCTGCAAATCAAGAGTAACATAAGATAAGCAGGATAAGTAGAAGAAGATTGTAAAAAGATGCAAAATTTCCACACAAAATATGATGCAACAATGTACAAAGCATTCACAAAATGAATTAGGCATAATACTTCTTCAGGTAAAGTCCATTTTTGGGCTTTCCTAACGGAATACTATCATAGTCAACTAGCTCATATGCCCCTTTTTCCAATGCCTATTTTACGATATAGGGACCATGCCATGTAGCTTCTAACTTACTGGCGGCCAACTTATCATTCTCTTAATCATAAACCAAGACTAAGTCACCTTCTGAATATGACCGAGGATTTACATTTTGATCAAAATGTGCTTTAACTCATTTTTTATGTCTCACTAGCTAGTGCAGCATCACGATGAGTCTCATCTAAATGTGCTAAGTATAAAAAGAATTCTTCCTCTACATAAGTAGCAGGTAATAATTCAATTTCCAGTTTTAAATATGGGATTTCACATTCAATGGGTAAGACTACTTCCAAACCGTAAACAACTGAAAGGGAGTAAACATGGTTCCAGTTTTTGCTGAGGTGCGATATGCCCACAACACTAGAAAATGCATCAAATTCCAATTTCGCTTATGAATTCCTACAATTCGTTGAAGCATAGTAGTTAAAATTTTGTTCACATATTCTACCGGGCCATTTACTTGTAGGTAATATGGATTTGAACTAGCATGACATAAGCCTAGCTTTGTAGTGAGTCAGTCATCATAAAGTTTTGAAAATGGCTACCATGGTTTGTGACGATGGCTTGTGGAACACCAAACATAGAAATCACATGATTGAAAATGAAAAGAGCAACGATTTCACCATCATCCTCATATGTAGGCATCGCCTTGACCCATTTTGTAAATAATACACTGTTAGGATAATATACCCATGTCGCCTATCCGAGTGAGGGTTACATGTAATGAAATCGATGCTCCATTTCGTAAAAGGACCGATAGTGATGATTGGGTGAAGAGAAGAAAGGGGTGCACGCTTTTTGCGGTGATAGATTTGACAATTATGAGATTTATGGATTGCACTTATACAATCATTGAACATGGAAGGCTAGAAATACCCAGCGCACAAGATTTTTTGGGTAGTGGAAAACCCTGACATATGACCACGACATGCTCCTAAATGGAAGTCATTTAATGTTTTTTCAGCTTCATCATGTGTCCAACCTCGTATAAAAATAGAATTAGCACCATGACGAAAAATTTTATCGCCAATAATAGTATATTGTTGAGATTGGTATTGAATACAACGACAATCGATTCAAGATAATTCAGACCAAAAATTATGATTTTGAAGATAAACAATAATATCTCCATACCAAGGGTCTAATATGCTGATAAGAAAGAGTGATTCATCCAAAAGAAAATCCTCTACCACAGTTTTTGTTTCAACATAGGGAAATTCACATATCAATTCAAGAAACACCAATTTCTTCGACTTGGATTTCATAAATTCTAAATCAAATTCATGTAGGATAACTATCCATTTGGAATATTTTCCCCCTTGCAATTGTCTTGTAAGAATGTGAACCATAGGGTTGCAATATAAAATCACTGTTGTTTTACGTAAAAGAATATAGTGACAAAATATTTGGACGACTTGTACAACTATCAAGGCCAATTTCTCCACAAGTGCATATTTTATTTAAGATTTTGTAAGATTCCTACTTAAATAATAAATCACATGTTCATCATTCAATTCATCTTCTTGAACTAATACCATGCCAATGGTGACATCAAATACAACTAAATACAAAAGTCAATCTCAATGATAATTGAGTAGATGCAACAAATGTGTGTGAGTCAACGTTTGTTTGAGTGCATCAAAAGCATTTTGAGTAGTTTCATGCCATACAAAAGAGAATCCCTTTTCCAAAGTCGAGTAAACCTTTAGTTAGGTCTGCATAATTCAAAATGAATCGACGTAAAAGGTTTTCTTTCCCTTGCAAACTTTGGAGTTGGTGCAAATTGGAAGGAGGATGCAAATTCAAAATAGGCTCTACCTTAAGGGGGTCAACACGAATGTCTCATTTCGACATGACAAATCCTAGTAATCGACTAGATTGTACAAAAAAAAACACATTTGTGAGGATTTAAGTGTATGTTGTAATGTTGACATCTAATAAAGGTTGCTTTTAAATGTATTGGATGATCTTTGTGTTTCATTGAATGATTTGGTAGATAATCTAAATAGGGTTGTATAATATGCTTAATATTGTGAAAAGCGTAAGACATAGCCCGTTGAAAGGAAGCACCAACATTCTTTAGTACAAATGGGATTTTTTGATAGGAAAAAGTTTCCCATGGAAAAATGAACACGATTTTATGTTGATCCATAGGGAGTATGTTGATTTGATTGTACCAAGAAAATTTGTTCATGAAAGAGAAGATTTCATTACCGACACAATCATTAATTATTTGATCGATATAGGGAGTAGGCTAGTTGTCATTTGGAAAAGCATTATTAATATCTCTATAATTTATGCATGCTTTAATTGTCTCTCGCTTATTATAAATAAGAACAATGTTGGAAACCAAATAAATCAAGCGAATAGGATAGATAGAACCAGCTTTAAGAAGTTTTTCAACTTCATATTTGATAGCAGAAACCTTTCGAGGATGCACTTGATGTAATATTTTTCTGATACGCTTAGCATCCGGGTAGGTCTTAATTTCATGAACAACAATACTTGGGTCAATTCCTGGAATTTCCTCATAAGACCAGGCAAAAATGTCATTGAATTCTTGGAATAGGGCTTTGTAAGTATGGATTTCTTCAAGTGAAAATGAAGCACTTATGTGAATATTCTTTGTAATTCTGAATTTCATTGAGATATTAATTGGAATGGTCGTAGATATATTTCCTAGATTCTTTTGAGATTTAGATTCAAGAATAAATATAGGGAATTCAAGATTATCTACGATCTCAGGTGAAAAAATTGTAGAGAAGTTATTCTCAATGTTTTCAAAGTTGGGAAGAAAAGATGAACGATGATGATAATCATCCCAAGGCATTTCATCCAAAGTCATAATTTCCATGATACTCTCATCTATTGGAAACATGTTATCGAAAGGGCCAAGAAATGATATTGGTTCCAACCAAGATGATTGAGAATACTCGTCAATGATCGCATTCACTTGATCATTTTCAATGGGTAGTGGGTCTAAAAATAATTGAACTTCCTAATAAGCTAATTTGAATGGGCTTAGAGGAATTTGGTCACCACATATGGTCAATTCAGATTCTGAAGGCACAATCTAAGGATCGTATGATTCTAAAGTGCTTAATGAGATCATATTAACCTGGGAAATGCTAGAAGAAAAGTTAGGTGGAGGGAGTGCAAAAGTTCCCATCAATGATGTATATTTTTAATTGTAGATTCAACAACTTATGTGATATGCTAAAACATAAGACAAGAATCTACTCTACCGAACAGTGGAAACAAAAATTCATCGATGAAAACACTAAGAAAAAAAGAAAGAATTTCAATCGCACATAACATAGTATTTTTTCTGGGGAAAGCAACTGCTCAAAACCCCAACTAATAGATTGCTTTAACCAGAAGATCTGAGAAGAAAATACAATGCTTGTTCAACCTTGAACAATTCCTACACAAGTACAATCTATCTCTCTATTGCAAAAGCCAGCTCGAGTCAACACTTAGCCAATTCTGCTTCCTGCCAAGAACTTACTTCCTTGCACAATTCCTGAGAGAATTAGCCCATATTTATTTGGGAAAATACCTCACCACAACTTCGCAATCCATCACAGGCCTTCTACTGATTTCATGCACCATCTGTACAACTCAAAAAATTATATAACTAATATTATACTGTCTCTCAACTCTAATCTCAACTCGGTCTTCCTTTAAACTAACATGCATGAGTTATTTTGAGTGAATTATAAGTTATCTAATTGATCACTGCATGTGAATTAAATTAAATAATTACAACTCAATAAGAGCACAACCTGGGTCCCTAAAATTTAGGGATCACTCTACATGACTCTAGATAAACTTCCAACTCGAATTTATTGAGCCAAATAATTCAAATTAACTTATTTAACTGTTACAAGTTGCTATGAGAATAGAATTTCGATTTAATTACTAATTTAATTCAAGGAAAAATTAAATTAGAATTTCTAGATGTTATTTTTAACATTTCTTGTTTTTTTTTCAACACTCCCTCTCAACAAGAAAGGAACTCAACTCTATCTTGATCCGGTACCTTTGGAATGTTCTACATGAAACACTTCCCTGTAATGTTTTTTCTACTGCAACTTTTGAAACAAAAAAAACATCCAAATTGAATCAGAATGATGCATCTGTTACCAGAGTCTCTAACTACTACTAGCTACGACACTATCTACTGAAAACTCTGCATTGTTGTTGACTCTGCACTATGTCATCTGCACTGCTACCAACCCTGCTCTGTGCTCCCTAGTATCTGATTGCTACTAGTCTCTACCGTTGTTACTCTGACATTTGACTACATCAAATGCCACTGATCCATCCTGCTACTATGTAATGTGGGCTCCTGTAGCAAGGTAATGATCCATGAGACAAAACATCTCAATGGACCCTGCCCAAATTTCTGCACTCTTGGGATTATTACTTCACATCGTCCCACCTCTCACCTAGAGGTATGGCTGCATGTGCTCCCTCAACCCACTTGGCTTGAAATTCCCCCCTACTAGAGGTCTATGCTTGAGTGGATGTCTCCACTCAATGTCCTCTCTACTTCACCAATTTTGGCTACTCCACAACTTGCTGAGGCTACATGTTGAGAGGTAATTTATGCTCCCTCTCAACCACCAAGTCTCTAACCTTTTCCTTGCTCCTCAAGGCTTTTCACTCATATTCAACCTCGAGAGCATACAAGTTCTTGAATCGCACACCAATCTGTTTCACTTGTCCCATTGTCACAAAATTTTATGAAAAAGCATTGATTTTAAATTGGCAATGTCTCCCTTATCTGAACTCTGATTCAACTGATTTTGTTTTTTAATTTGGTAAGTTTTTTGCAAGGAATCCAAATCTTCTATTTGTTTTTAAAAAAATTGCATAAAAAAATTTCAGATATTCTCTACAAACACGCCGCTCAAAAAATTCCTGATCTGATACCATGTAGATTTTAACTTGTAGATTCAACAACTTATGTGAATGCTAAAACATAAGACAATAATCTACTACACTCAACAACAAAAACAAAACTTGATCAATGGAAACACTAAGAAAAAAAGGAATAATTTAAATCGCGCATAACACAATATTTTTTCAGGGGAAAGCAACTGCTCAAAGCCCCGACTATCTATATTGCATTAACCAAAAGATCTGAAAAGAAAATACAATGCTTGTTCAACCCCAAATAATTACTACACAAGTACAATCTATCTCTCTGCTTCACAAACCAGCTCAAGCCAACACTCAACCAATTTTTCTACCTGCCAAGCCCCTACTTCCTTGCGCAATTCTTGATAGAATTAGCCCATATTTAATTGGGAAAATCCCTCACCACAATTGTGCAATCCATCATAGGCCTTCTTCATATTGCATGCACCATCTGTACAACTTGAAAAATTATACAACTAATAGTACATTGTCCGTGAACTCTAATATTAACTGGGTATTCCTTTAAATTGACATGCATGAGTTATTTTGAGTGAATGATCAATTATCTTATTGATCAATGCATGTGAATTAAATCAAATTTAATTCACTAGAAAACTCACTAGTTTCTCCAATAGTTAGAACTAAATTAAATAATTACAACTCAATAAGAACTCAACCTTGGTCCCTAAAATTTAGGGATCACTCTACGTGACCCTAGATAGACTTCCAAATCAAATTTACTAAGCCAACTAAATCAACTTAACTTAGTTAACTATTACAAGTTGCTATGAGAATAGTATTTCAATTTAATTCCTAATTTAATTCAAGGACAAATTAAAGTAGAATTTCTAGATGCTATTTTTAACATTTCCTTGTTTGTATTTTCAACAAATGATGAATCTGTAAGTAGATCAACACTAATATCTTCATAAGGAGTATCCATTTTCCCCACAAAAGGTACACTACCAGTAGAGTTAGGGTCAAAAGTATAATAAGATAACTGGTATACTTTCACTATCTTTCTTTGATGAGGAAATAATATCATTCAGAAGAGTGATGAGACCACTGCAGACATTTCATAGGTCCAATTTCAACCGAGTAAAATATTGTAATTAAGTTGACTGTCAACAACTTCTACCTCAATTGCAACTATTTTACCTTCTAACTCTATTGGTAGATCATTCAAAATAAAATAAGGATGAAAACCTCTTCCATCAAAGGATTTTAGGGTGGTAGGAAATTGATTGATAGTTGGAGAACCCAAAGCTTTCCAACAAGAAATAGGCACAATACATGTAGAGATCCTTCGTCAATCACTGTACGAAATACTCATTTGGTTTTAACAAAAACTGGCATCTGAAATTCCAGTTGATGTGGGAGTCTAGGTATATGACTCTCAAGATCGAAGACTATGAGATTAGAGTCTTGAGGATGAATTGCTCCAATAGCTTCCAATAGTAATTTCATTTGTGTTGGGCATGTTTGCAACACTTCAAGGGCTGACATTGATGAAGGGGACTAAGCTAGGTCTTCAATAATGTTGTAATTTTGAGTAGCTCTAGCATGTGGGTTAAAAGCTAACTTTCGAACAACACCTTTGGGAGGTGGACGGATCACCATGTCAGGGTTTGGTTTCTCAATATGTAAAGTTTTAGAAGGAGATGGAACTGATACAGAAGGTTGACCAGATTGACTAGCATCGTTTTTGTTTTCTATAGGAATTTTAGATCCATAATCTTTAGATCTTGTTGCTACCGAAACTTGTGAAGACATCATCATGATATCTGTTGATGTGGATGAAGAGGATGGATTATGTGCAACCATTTTATTGTCTTGAGAAGGGAAAGGATCCTTCAAAACAACAAGTGTAGGAGAACCTTTTATAAATTTACTAACCTCTGCATGATGTGGGCATTCCTTCGTATAATGATCTTCATTACAGATCAGACAAGGATAACGAGGTTTCTTTTTTTCTTCAGAAGGTTCATTTTTCATTAGTTTCTCCTTTTGAGAAACATTTTGTTTTGATTTCCCTTTCCCCCTTTTCTTACCTTTAGGTTTTTGAGATTTTCCAATAGATGATTCTACTGCATTAATTTCGGAAGTATTTTATGGAGAAATGTGGAGCAAGTCTCTGTTCTGGAGAGTTTACTAGCACCTAGATTTGACCCTTTTGGTGGCAGACCATCCTATAAATTAGGTACAAACCTCCGAAAATGATCGAAACTATAATTTTCTTGAGGTAAAGGACCTAATCTTGTCTTTATGCGGTTCAGACCAAGGGAGGATGCCATGATGGGCGAGGCCAGGTTCGAAGACCGATTGACATCAGCCCCATTGCCAAAGAGCTCTTTCGTGCATCGCCCTGGGCTTGGACTCTTTTCTTCAGCTGGGTCTACTGCTAGAACCTTCTTCAGCTTCGTCGAAGTGTCCTTTTTCTGAATCTCATGCTTCGACTGAGCACTCTCAGCCTCCTTCGATTTAATAGCTGCATCCTTTCCAGCTATTTCCTTCTTCACCCTGCTGTCCTTAACCCGGTCCTGGCCAACAAGATCGGTTTCCTTCTTATTTTCACTTTTGCCAATTGCCCCTTTCTTCTTCTTATTTTTGCTAACAGTACCTGCGCTCCTGTTCCCGCCTACTCCACTTGATCCAGCAGTGCTACCACTACCCTGACTGCCATTCCTTCCACTGCCCCCTTCCTGTTTGGATTGTTTCTGACTCCCAAAAAACCTACCCTTAAAAACCATCTTTGAATCAAACCCTGATAAATCCGATAATCCCCACTATGCCAATACCATAGACAATTGGAGCTCTGTTCACTTCAAGTTCACCATTGGCACGTCTGAAAGTGCAAAAAAAGAAGGATAAAAGACATTTTTGGTTGCATTTATACATAAACCCTAACATGAAAATAAATCATTCCTCGGCACCTTTGCCTGAACCTGTCTAGCCATCCATCCAGTGTGCAAACCCTCGCTGCAACAGATTTCTATCTTTGAAACAAACCCTTGTATGAAACCCCTATGGGCATCAACAATAATAAGCTCACCTTCCAATGACAGCGCCGCTGCGTGAGCCTAAATTCGGCTGGAAAAATGACGAAGAGAGCTAATAGAATAAGAAATAAACACAAAAGAAAGAGAGGAATACCTGGATCTAACTTATACACAATGAATGAATGTCCACAAATATCCCAGATCTGAGACCAAATGCAATGAGATATATGTTGCTCAATGAGGAAATCGAGATCCGAAAAATATTTGGGATTCTTGCTTATTCTTGAAGAATAAAATATTATTGTTAGGGATCTTGAGGGTATAATCATGGCTGTTAAGAAGAAATTACAACAAAGACCCCAATTTGCTAAGAAGATGATTGATTTTCTGAATTCCAAGTCTACAAAGGAGTTAAAAGAAGCTGAAATTGAGGAGAGAACTGAGTATGTAATGGAAATCAATAAAGAAACAATGAAGAATTTATATATAAAAATGGCTGAGAAGAAACTCAAAGAAGTAAAGGATTCAGGAATGAAATTTAATGTTGCTTTTGATAAATGAACCAGGGTAGGTTTACCATCATGCTAGGATCAACAAGGAAACTTGCTACCTTGGGAGACTTATGAGACATTGCTTGTAGAAGCCAAAAGAAAAATTGGCTCTACACATGAAAAGACAACAATGCTTAAAGGGGCTACTATTGTTAATTATTTACACAAAGACTTTCAGCTTCTTTGGATGATGAGGACATTGTTTGTTGAAAATCCAACTTACAACAAAATCATTGAATTCTGAAAGGCTCATGTCAAGTTTATGAACAACTCAAATGAAAAATTGGATGTCTAGAAAAGTGCAGAGAATAGATGTTGTCTTAAGCAGTTGATATAGGAGCAAGGCCTTCTTCTCCTCTTGAGTCACAAGTCACCCAGTGACAAAGATGTTTTCAGTGACAAAGTTTTATAATGTTTAGCACAATTTTTTCATTTCAATGTAATTTTTATTTTCTAAATGTAATATTTGAATAAGAGGACAGTTGGTCCTGAATTAGTTTAAAAGGTTGCAGTTTTATAACTGTCATGTTTGAAATTTTGTATAAAAAATACTTTCTAAGGCATTTTGGTGGTTCCAGAATTTTGGACCTTAGTGGAAAATACAGTTTTGCAGTTTCCTTTTTTGGTCAAATAAGAGTGGAGCCTTCTATTAATCGCAAGAAAGGTTACATATGTTACATGGCTTTACAAATGTAAGGACCATCAAGGGCTAACCCTATGAAGAATAACCAACTACACAACCTGAAATAAAACTAAAACCCTCAACCTGAGGCTTACAATTTAAGTCACCATCCATGAACCAACCCAATGGCCATTCGATGAGACCCCCAATGATTTGATAGAATTTGCTTCAAAGGTGAGCTCAGTGTTTATCAGCTTTACGGATCCGACAAGGTAAATAAACAATCAAAGTGTAAAAATTTGGGTTTGGTTTAGGACCTAGCCTCCTCCTATGTTGAAACTCGATGTCCTTTCGATCAAGATCCTATGAGATCCGACGGTCACGAACACTAACGTCTCGACAACATGCACCCCTTTTAGCCGATTCACGGTCCTGATAAGGATTGTGAGCCATTAGTTTATAATTGTTCGAGTCTGGATTGAAACTTAAGCTCTAGCACTTTTAGAACCCGAAACTTAAGCTGACAGTCCTCCAAGATATCGGAACGGAAACCTTCACGACCTTTACCTTCTTTTTGAACCTGATGAAGATTATAAACTGCTAATCTAAAAAACTTCGGGTCCACTTGAGTAATTAACCTTCAATTACTTTTCCACCCGATGGCCATTCAATGACGAAGGCTGTCAAGATTTGTGGCCAGTGACCTTCTAAGAGGCCTGCTGTTGACCAAGTGCCTCTCCCACTTCCGCTTTCTCCTGCTTCCACTAGTCTTCCTTCTTGTTCATTCCTAATAGTTTGGAAGTTTTCCATGCCTTTGGCCACCTGTCTTTGACAATCCTCATACAATTTCCCTGAGGGTGTCGAATCCCAAGCATACCTACTCTTTCCTTGCAAGACACTCCATTCGCCAGACGGTCAGCTAACATATTGGATTTTCTTCGCACATGAACAAAGTTGGCCATTCTCAGGGTTTGTAGGTGGGAATGAATGCGCTGAAAGACCTGTAAAAGCCGTCAATGTTTTGAAACTTTTCCTAGTGCTTCTCCATTACAGATCTTCTTGGCAGCATTAATAACCAATTCAGAGTCTGCTTCAATGATGGAATTATGAGAATTTGACTCGATTAGTATTTCCAAGAATTTATATAAGGCCATGAGCTCCGCCATGTTATTTGTGGCTATCCCCAAATGACTACGAAAGATTTCCTTTATGCACCCCTATTCATCTTTGATGACCCCACCAAAATCAGCCATCCCTGGGTTACCTTTAGAGGCTCCATCTATGTTAATTTTCAAGAACCCATGAGGAGGAGGTTGCCAAAAGTCTTTACCATCGTTTAGTTGACTCACATCGTTGTGTATGCTCTAGGAAACTAGCGAATGGAGACCCAACTGTAGTAGTATACAAGCGTCCTGGGGCAGAGTCAGGTTCTCAGGAGGTCTCCCTAACATGGCACCAACAATCTCTTTGAGCTGTCTTAATATTTGTGCAATAGTGTTCTCAATTGAGCCAGTTTTTTTCTTGAAAATCCTACCATTGTGTTCTTTCCAGACATCCCAGATTAAGAAGCCTGGAACCAGAGTCCAAGATTTGTTGATGATCTCATTGCCTAAGAAGTCTTTTCTCCAATTCTTCAAAGTGTTGGTAATGTTGAGGCCATCCTTGTCAGTTTGCCTGAAGACTGAGGCCACCCAATCCCACAAGGTGGAGGTGAATGGGCAGAGGTTGAGTAAGTGTTCCATCGTCTCCTCTTGTGAACCACATAGATAGCATTTGGATGGGCCAACAAAATGTTTCTTCAGAAGATTTTCCCAAGCTAGAATTTTCTTATGTTGAACCAACCACATAAACAACTTTATTTTCATTCAATGCGGGTGCTGCCAAAGGTCCTTCCATACCTTATTAGGGTTTTGATAATCAAACCCTAGGGCTATTCGTTTGGCTTATTTGAGGTTAAAGTTACCTTCTATGTTTCTTCCCCATCTTAGTTGGTCAGATGAGGATGATACCAAAATCTTCCTCTGTTCCAAGTCCATAGCAAGAGAGTCTACCTAAGCTTTTAAAGGGCTCTCTTCCTTGTAGCCTAGATCCTTCAATATTCTCCATTTTCCATTGTTCCTTACCTGATCCCAGAAGTCACTTACCATGCATAAACCTTTGTTTTCGGTCTCATTCTTGAGATCGGTTAGTTCTCCCTAAATAGGTTTGGTTCTTGTTACCAGTTGTCCTCACAGAATCTTGTCAGGTTCCCAGCCGGATCTCCCAGAAGTTGTGCTGTTGGACAATGTCTTTATTTTCCCAAGAAAGATTCCAAATGTGGGAGCCCTTGATAAGCCCAGACATTTGAATATGATACCTATCCTACCAATTATTTTCATATTTCTATTTCCAAAGCTTGGCCCATGGGGTTGCCGATTCCTTAAGCCATCTCCACCAAAGCTTTGCACCTGAAACCCTATTGAGGGTTTTAGGGTCATGAAGCCCCAAACCTCCATGGGCCTTAGGTTTGCAGAGCTTGTACCAAGCTACCAAATCCCATTTCTTTTTCTCTTCCCCTTTTCCCTAAAGAAAATCTTTTTGAATGTTCTTGATCTGTTGCAAAACTCCTTTTGGAGCAGGAAGAGCTGACATCATGAAAATGGGTATGGCCTGCAGAACAACTTTTGTGAGCACAAGGTGCCCTGTTAGATTCAAAGATATGCATGTCCATTTCTTGACCCTATCCTGAAGTTTGTTAATGGCTCCCACACTCCCCTTCTTAGAGTTTTGTCTGTAAGGGGCACTCCAAGGTACTTAGAGGGTAACTGATCCCTTTGGAATCCTAGAATTCTGGAAATATTTCTCTTTAATGTCAATGTTAAGAAAGAAAACTTTTGATTTGTCAAGGCTTACCTCTGTACCAATGGCCATAGAAAAGTCATTCAAGATTTGTTTAAAAGCTTTGGCTTCCTTGACCATGGGAATGCCCTGTAGCATAGTGTCATCCACAAATTGTTGGTGAGTTGAAGCAACTCCATCTATGGTGAGTTTCAAACCTTGGATTCTTCCCTCAGCACTTGTCATTTTATCACTTTGCCTAGCCCTTCCATCATGAGCACAAAGAGGAAGGGGAAGAGTGGATCTCCTTGTCTTAGACCCCTAGAAGGCATGAAGGTTCTTGAGGGCAAGCCATTAAGTAGGATTGAAAAACCAGTCGTGGATGCAAGGGCCATAACCTGTCTGATCCAATTGTGGTCAAAACCATATGCTTTCAGCATTGCCCTGATGTAAGACCATCTTAGCTTGTCATAAGCTTTTGCCAGGTCAAACTGTATAATCATGCCTGCTTGCTTATTGCTCTTAAGAGAGTGTACCATCTCATCAAATTGTATGATGTTGTTGAGGATCTATCTTCCTTCCACATAACCAGTTTTCTCCTCTGAGACAAGAGCTGGAAGAAGGGGCTTGAGTCTGTTAGCGATCACTTTGGAAATAATTTTGTACACCACAATACATATATCTATGGGTCTGAATCTGTCCGGTGTCATATCTTTTTCCTGCTTTGGAATCAAAGTTATGAATGAGGCATTGAGAGCCTTCAAGACCAATCTGGATCTTCTTGAGTATTCCACTGCATCAAGGATGTCTTGTTTGACTGTTTTCCGGCATGCTTTGAAGAAGTCCACATTGAATCCATCCAAGCCAAGAGCTTTCCCATTTTTCATCTCATTGATAACTTCACTGACCTCATCTTCAGACACTGGCATATTAAGATTATGATTGTCTTCCCTTGTTACAAGCTTGGGAATATACCTTGTGAATTTGTTAATGAACTATGACCTGTCTAAGAGAGGCTCCTTTGCAATGCTAAGGAAGTGTTGTACTAGGACAGATTCCATTTCTTCGTGGGTGATGAACTCTTTCCCTTGAGAATCTCTGAGTTTTAAAATTCTGTTATGTGACCTGTGACTCAAAGTTGATTTATGAAAAACTTTGTGTTTCTTTCCCATTCTGTAATCCATTGTACTATTGATTTCTGTCTCCATAAAATCTCCTCTTGCCTGCACCTATCATCCCATTCCTTATGATGAGAATTGACTTGAGTTTTCCTTTCCTCAGTAAAACCATCCGTGACCATGAGATGATTAATCCCCTGAAGTTTCTATTCAACTTCTTTTTTGGCTTTGAAAATGTTACCAAACTGTTTATTGTTCCATTCTTTGAGTCTAGCTTTGATGTGTTTAAGTCTTTGTTGTAGCATGAACATTTTAGTGCCTTGAAAGGGCAAGTCTTCCATCCACCATTTATCAATATTGTTGGTGAAGTCAGGGTGAGAGAGCCAGACATTTTCAAACCTGAAAGGTCTGTTCCTCGGTGTACCCATAAAAGTGGCTTCAAGTTGGACAGGCCAATGGTCTGAGCCTCCAAAAGGAAGGATTAAAGCTGACATGTCAGGGCCTGTGAGAAATAGGTCCTCTGAGATCATGAATCTATCTAGTTTAGAGGAAACTTGAGAAGCCCCTCCTCTCTTGTTGTTCCAAGTGAAAGTGCCATTTATTGTTTTAGCATCCACTAATCTTATGTTATTTATGAAATTCTGGAAGGCCATGGAGTCTTTGCCTAGTGTTCTGGTGCCACCTTTTTTCTCTGTAAGAGATTTGATCATATTGAAATCCCTTGCCAGAATCCAGGGCATATTAGGATATCTCTCTCTTAGCTCCTCAAGGGAAGTGAGAAGCTTGAGTTTGTCTTCTAGTTTTTGAGGACCATAGACATTTGTAATCATGTAAATCTCCTTATCACCCACAGGTTGTATTACCAGCGAAAGATAGTTCCTGGACGCTTCCGCATCCAGGATTCCAAGTTTTTGGGGATCCCAAAGCATAAGAATCCCTCCTGTCGAGTTGTCTACCTTAACCTCTAGATACTCATACTTTCTTAACCATTTTCTATGTATTTCTTTGATTTTATCCATCGAGCACTTTGTTTCCTAAATGAAAACCATATCTGGTTTTTCTTCTTTTATTCTATTGTTGAGATTCCTTTGTTTTATTTTACTTCCTAGGCCCCTAATGTTCCAGGTTGTAAGCTTCATTAAGAAAGGTTTGTAAAAGAGTAACTGGTGAGATCTTTCATCTTACCTAAGTTGATCATGAGTTTTCCACATTCTGTCAGCAACTCATTCTATCTTTTCCTTCCTCTTTTCCTACCCAGGTTCTTGGAAGAGTGCCTCGGTGTTTCCTACATTGTCTTCATCCCTCTATTTTCTTGGCTGTCATGATTTATTTTGACTCCAAAACCCTTTGATTGGGATCTCCATAGAAAGAGTTGTTGAACCCTGTCAAACTCCTCTTTTGGCAGGGAATCAACTCCTTTGGTAATACCCTGCTCCAGAAACTTTTCTAGATCCAAGTTCTCCTTCTCAAGAATCTCCTATAGTTCATGGTCCTCCATTCCCACCTCACTTAGGGTCATCTCATGGTCCCTACTGAGATCCATAATGCTCGGTAGATCATCCTGTTGCTGGTTGTTCTCTGGTATGTCCTCCATGCTAGTATGCCTATCCTTCTCATTTGTTTTAGTCTCCGATTTCTGGTTTGCCCCATTGTTTCCAACTTTTTCTTCTAAGATTTTGAAACTATTGTGGCTTAGTTTCCCATCCTCATTGATTTTCTTTTGGTGTCACTTTCGTCCTTTCCCCTTACCCCCCGCCTTAGTGAAACCCTTAGGATCTTTGCTTGTGGTGGTTTTTTTGTTGCTTTCCAATTCGTTTAATGGCCAGTCTCTGTATAGGTGCCCGTGTTCATGGCACTTATGGCACCTAAATGGGACATGCTCATACTCCACCACTTGCACCCATTCTTCATCATAAAATTCTAAAATTATCTCATCCGGGAGTGCCCCAAATAGGTCCATTTCCACACAAATCCGGGCGAAGGAAGTATATTTGCCTCTTAATGTCACATTTGATGTCTATATAAAATGCCCTAGTTTGTTGTTGATAGCCTTTAGAGACTCCGACAACCAATAATCTAAAGGAAGGGAGTATATTCTTATCCATACCAGTACTGAAGTGAATGTTTCTCATTCTGGGACAAAATTCATCACCCATGGTCACATGTAAAGGCCTGCAACAGCGTAAAAATAGGGTCCTCCCTCGAACACTCTATCTTTATCTTCTAAGCTCGTGAATACCACCGTAAAGAAGCCTTTGTATCCAAGGTGAAGGTTTATTTCCCCCTTAGGTTTCTAGTGGTTCCTTATCCATGCATTTAAGGCCTTCTCCGTCGGCCAAATCCCCATAAATTTGCATATGATCGCATGTTCTACCATGTGATATCTGTGCACCTGTAGCGTTGGGTCACTTAAAATGACCCAATGAGTAATGGTCGACTTGGGGTTGCAAACCCCTATCGCCCTCAAAGGTGCAACTTTCTGACTGCTGCGCTCTTTCCTCTTCTCCCTGCTATCTTCCTCATGATTTTCTCTCTGTTCGTGAAGTTTGATATTTCCTGTGTTAGTATCCTCAGTTATCACCTCCGTTGATTTCTTGAAGCGATGAAAATCAGTTTCCTTGCTTCTGTTCATGGCTATTTGAGTGTAGGAGGGAGTAGAAATCCCTCCTCCATAACCTACCATGGTTACCAGTGCCAAACACTAACTCAAACCCTAGTTCAGATTGCAGAGCCCCTAACTCGATATCAAGGTCTCCTTCCTACAACCCAACTTGTACACCTCAATACAGTTGTAGTTTCACTTTTCATGTGTTGATGAATAAAGTTTTCACAATGATTCTATAATTTTTTGGGTATGATAAGCTTTTCCTATTTCATCTTTTGTTTATTCTTCCTCTTAGAAAAGAGTAATGAAGCTGCTGGGTTTTGATTTTATATCGCTGTGAGTTTGAGTTTCTATAAATTGAAGTTAAAAACCCTTAAAGACGTACTCCTCTTTTTTGAATTTCATTACACATTATTCATATCTATTATAAAGTTGAAGATAAAACATTATGTGCAAGGCAACCTCTTATCTAAAACTTTCCACCATCACCTCTTTCTTTTCTTTCTTCATTTGTATCCAACATTAAAAGGCCACTTTGGAGACATTGTTTACATATGGAAAGTTAAAGGGTTTTAATTAAATTTCAGGGGTTTTATGAAATCATGAGACAATCAATTAATTATTTTACAGTTATGAATAAATGTCTTCGGCACTGATCTCCTTTCAGCTAGAGATTATCTCCCAAGTTACAACAAAAAGCATGGTGGGTTTAGGGTGAAGAAAAGTAGCATGATCGAGTTTTTTTTAAGCTCTCGATAGAGCAATATTTTAGCCCTTGGTTGAGTTATTTGAGGTCTTAAATATTTAATGATTGAGCAATAAAACAAACATTCGATCGAGCTCCTATGTAACCTAAGCTTATCTAGGAGCTCGATTGAGCATTGTTTTCAAATTTCCCACAAAGAGAACTTGGGCATAGTGCATAAAAAAAGAGGCTCAATCGAGCCCTTATTTAACAATGTCAAAAGATTTATTGAGGGTTTATTAAAACCTCGATCGAGCTATTTCAAATTTTACCTTAAGCACTTAATCGAGTTGGTTAGAGCCTAAAAAAACATAGTTTTAGCTCCCCTTATGCAGATTTCTCTACAACACCATCTTGAAGCCTGATAGAATTAAGGAAATAATTTTCCTTAGGTGGAAGAATTTATTAATTTTTATTTAGGGATATATTTTTCTTTTCTTTGATAATTTCATTTCATTATTTACATATATAATTCACCCCACAACATCATAACATTACTCATATTCACTTCACTATTCAACAACATATGCAACTATATAGAAAGAAAAATATCATCATTAATGCAGCGAGACATAAAGGAACAATAGAAGAAACGAATTCACACATAGAGACCCCGGGATTGGTCCGAGACCAGGGAAAAACCCACTACAGGGAAAAACCTTTCAAAATCTTCTTCTTATTAGATTGTCATTGAATGATTCAACAAAGAGAGAGTACAATGATCCATATCTTCAACCGTAAGCCTATCAAGTAAACACAACTAAAACACATTCAAGAGATGAAACCAACAATGCCAATAATCAAAGCCTGGATTCAGGAACCTATAATCAATTGTCACTCTCTGTACTCAATTTCCAAACTTTATCGTCAATGGGTAGAAACTTCGGTCAACTGAAAATTCAACCTTTAGGTTCTAGCCATAGGGAAGATGTGTCATGCATGCGGTTGAAACACTTCAGTCAAAATTTCTACATGACATGCCTATGACTGCAGTGCAAATTTCTCCATGACATGCTTGCGGATGAGACCCAAAACCTTAAAAATAGAGATGCGAGCTTTGGACCCTGCAATTTTGAATATATGCCAACCAATCTACACGAATTTGCCTCAGACCTGTGCAAGCCAAACCAAAGAAGAGAATAGAAGAATGCTTAATGTTGTTGTTTAAATTAGGTTCACTTTACTTGTATTTATAGACTTCAAGGGTGTCCAATTTGCTTTAGGGCTTACCTAATCAAATATGCACATGTGGGCTTTAAGTAAAAAATACACTTTCCCTTGTCCAAATTGAGCGCTTCAATAGTCAAAATTGGTCCTCTCGGAAAGAGGAATCTTGTCCCATGGTTGGAATTTGTCACTGAGCTGTCAAATTAATGCCCCCTCTCAAATAGGAAGAAATTCCAACTACATCATGTAATCATTGCAAGAATCCTATCATCAAATCATATCCAATTTCTAGTATCTCATCATCACTACTCATCTTTTCCTAATTCATTATTATCTCTTGATTGTTCCTGATCATATGCTAAACATTCTCAAATCTAAAAGAATAAGAATTTGATATCGTAGGGAATCTTAAGATACCACCCTCTTGTCATCGGGGAGCTATTGCTACCACCCGGAATAACTGCTAGTGGGGAGGCCAATGCTACCACCTAGGAAACATTAGCGAGGAGCCAATTATATGACCTACATTAAAATCAATGAGCCTATCTCAATCCAGAACAACATCAGGAAGCACATCTAAACCTGAAATCATGTCAAGGAGTTTAGTCTCAACCCAGAACAACATAGGGGAGCACATCTCAACCCAAAATCATATCGAGGAGCACATATAAACCCAAAATATCATGGAGAAGCAAAAACTATCCAACCCCATATCGAGAAATAGGTGATATAGGGGAGCACATCTCAACCCATCCTATTTCCCCACTAATCTTCCAAACAATGGCCCTTAAGGGTCATGTGGTAGAACACCTGCATCGTAATCCGAGCTTGGGTGAGATACCCGATTTACCAAAGGTAAGGATCACACATCGCCAAACCTCCTCAACCCATTGGCCATACATGGAGAGATAATACCAGCAAGCCAAGCTTGTGGGTATAATGACAACTGGGGTATACTTTGCATAGACCAAGATAGGGGGAGATACCTGACTTGTCAAAACAGACAAGGATCACACACACCCTATGGGTGAAAATAGGGGAGATACCCGACCTACTATAAGAGTAGGGATCACACACACATACTGTACAAAGTTCCCTCAACCCTAGGAGCCCTCCATCTCAATTCCACACCCTGGGAGCTCAGCCAAGGGGGAAGAGCTAGCTCAGTGTCCTCAATCAGTCCTGCTCTCTATAGATCAAAAACATATCGTCGTGGTCATATCTGGTACCTGCTTAATCATCATGTCACAATCAAATAAATATTATATATATATATATATATATATATATATATATATATAGAGAGAGAGAGAGAGAGAGAGAGAGAGAGAGAGATAGAGATAGAGATAGAGAGAGAGAGATAGAGAGAGAGATAGAGAGAGAGAGAGAGAGAGAGAGAGAGAGAGAGAGAGAGAGAGAGAGAGAGAGAGAGATAGAGATAGAGATAGAGATAGAGAGAGAGAGAGAGAGAGAGATAGAGAGAGAGAGAGAGAGAGAGAGAGAGAGAGAGAGAGAGGGAGAGAGAGAGAGATCACAAAAAGGATACTTTATTCATCCTCCCTCTCACAGAGGCGATAACCACAAGCCTAAGCTTGTCTCGTACAGTGGTGTTATCGCAAAATATGAAGAGATCTCAGTCCCAACTATATACAAGATTCTCTGCTAACCGGATCCCACTCAATATTGTCACAATGTATTCCTGCCATATCCAGAACCTTCTCAAATAACTCTCCAAAGAGCTTCTTCAACCTGCCTAGTAGATCTCATACTAAGGAAACACCCAAATGTTATCATCTCATCAATAATGATACCAAACAACATCAATATATCCATGCAGTCACATATCACAAGAAGAATGTCTCAGACCAAAAATCGATCATCCCATGAAAATATCTCGAAGTGTGCTCAGTGACAACTCAATGTGTATGAAGAGGCTCAATCATGAATTCACTCAAATTTATTTATGAAAGAAATATATATACAGAAGTGTGTTCACAAGTAACATCAATTCTTCAATCTACTATAGGTTTCCAAGGAAACTTCAACAATATCTCTTCATAACTTCTTGAAATTTAATCAGAGTGTCTAAGGATTTACATTTCGACTTTCCAAAAACTCTTTAATAGCTTCACAATATAGATTTTATTTTTGATTCATCATGCCATGATTCGTTATTTTGAGCTTTAGAAGACAACTCCCTATTACTTTGATCATCAGAGACTCATTACCTATCAAAAGTAGACCATCAACATATAAAACAAAAATCAAAGTCATACCTTGGATCCCTTCTAAAGTAGAGGTTCATATCAACACATCTTCCTGACTTCACCAAATAACTATCAATGTGGACATACGAGGCTCGGGGAGATTTCTTCATACAATGCTTTCTGCAAACATAACACTTGACTAAACTAATATGCTCTGCCTTACACAAATCAATATTGTGCAATCAAATAAACCAAGCATCTTATCAAGCCTTAGATGCCAAATCAAAGCTAATATCAAAGTCATAAAAGTTTTGGCCAATATCATTGTGACAAAATCTTTGGATCAAGTTACAACAACCTTTTATTTACCAATAACTATAAATTCAACCTTTATCAAGCCATCCTTATGAATAATTTCTGCCACTAAATATGAATGGATACATTAGGGACAAGTCATATAAGTTTCATGCATATACCAAGAATGAGTCATGCAGGTTCCATCCATTCATTGTGAGATTACTTCATACTGAATCACAATTGTTTATACTTCAACCATTGTGCCAAGGACAATGAGGCCAATACAAAACCATTATTGAATACCAATATTAGTCACTAAAAGTTACTATGCTCACATAGCACTATCATCAAGGAAACTCATCAGATATCAAGTCAAAACCCTAATTTGTTATCACAGTGAGTTCAATCAGTCCATAACCCAAAAACATATGAAGCATCATGTCAATGTTCTAAAGCATATTTATGAACTATCAAGCATCATGTCATTGCTCATCTATACTAATCAGCCAGATCTTGTCAAACCCTTGCAACTATTATCAAATATTGTCATACACTAGCTTCAATGATCAAATCAAAATAACATACTATTATGCATATTCTGGTCACCTACAAACACAAGTTTAGTCAATACATTCACATTCTTTGTAATAAGTCATGGAATTAAAACTTCCCTACTCATGGAACTTTCTGGTGCCTGTTCCATATCTGAAGGACTGTCATACTCCTACTGAATTCCTGGTTTTATGCATAAGGCTTCAATTTTGTGACCTACAAGCATAACCACACCCATAGGCTTTCTTCCATGTGGTTGAGAGGCTATAATCACACCTTACGCTTGCTTCCATGTGATTCGCACTTAGACTAGGGAAACCCTCTTTTCTTAGATTAGAAATTGTTGCAGACCAACAATATTAGATATTTTCCTATTTATGTCCAAATAACTTATTTCAACAGTATAGAATCTTCCATATATTTATTGCAAACTATAACAAGTGTAGGGATATTATGAAGAGTGATACATATTTAAACTAGAATGCAACAAATTAAAGATATAACCATAAATACAGAGATATAGCATAAATAACACTTCATTTCATTAATATCAAATACTGAAATATGCTTAGAAAGATAATGGAAATAAGACTAGCTCAGGCGATGGTAGCATATCTCTGAGAAGAGATGTGGCAGCTACATGCCTTTTAACTGTGTTATAATGACTCTTGAAGGCCTATTTATTATTTAGAAACAATGGAAAACACTAAACATCCAAAAACCTAACCCTAGGAGATGAAACGCCAAACTATGGGCCCCATTGGGGTAAGTTGGTACATCAACTTCCCAGGGTCGTAATTTTGGCATATGATCTCTGTTTGATGCACATGGTATGTCGTTAGAAAGATCTATTTGAGGATTACAACTACTGATGGTGAATATTGAGTCAAAAACTCATATTTGCCAACTGTGGTTTTCCCAAAAAACGTCGTTTAGGGCCTCAAAACGGCTCTGGAAGTTCAGGACCCAAAAAAATGCCAGAAGTAGTAAATGGTGCTACAATTAAGGAAACTTGAAAACTAAAAGAAACAATGGTGGGGGTCCAAGTGGAATAGGTGGGTAGCCACCAATATCTACCTAGATCAAAGAGTCTCCCCCTTGATGAGAAATCACTTTAGACTTCATCATTATCAACTGTCTATCGTAATATTGTCATGCATCAACAAAGTTGTTAAATCATGAAATCCAACTATATCAAGTTCCAAAAAATATATCCATCATGGCCATAACATCTTAGCACTAGCTACTTCATCATCACATATGAACATGCCACCAAAATTTCATCAAGGTTTAGAGTCTTATTATTAGGACAATTGGTAGGTGTATCATCAAAGATCATGAACACAATATCACTTACATAGCTTAGTTCATCAAGTCAAGGCATCTAGATTTACTACATTGTCAAAATAATTAAGCCAAGGTCAAAAATAATATCCTAAATATCAATTGTATTATTACACGTATATCATTATGGTTATCATGATCATCACAATCAATAACAATCAGATCGAGCTACCATATATAAAAAAAAATGTATCTAGCTTGTTTTAGGAAATCCATCATGTCTAAAATTTAAAATTCTTTTCCACATATCAAGTATACCGATATATCAAATATCAATGTTTCTAAGTAGCTTTACCATGACTCAATACCAAATGCACCATCTGATCATAAGTGCCATTAATCAAACTTACTTTCATATGCATTATGAGCCATTCATGAAGCTGGTATTTCCCTCATACCTTAGATCTTACATTGCCATCCAATATAAAATATAACATTGAAAGCATACACCATACATACATTGTAGTATTCTAATACTTATGCATCTTCTTATTTGACATTGGCAGCCTAAGCACTTTGTCAACTTCTTGTCATGGGCAACTGTAGCCCTTCTCTTCCTACACTAGCCATATTTTCCTGCATCTCAGATGATCCTCAAGAAGGATCCACTTATCACATCTCATCAAGAGTTTAGAAGTATCCAAATACTGACATATACATGAAGTAAGTATAAGCAATAATCAAAACAATAAACCCAAACAGGAATAGAATCACAAGGAGGTAACATAAATCTAAAGGGTACTTATCTTTTAACGAGAAGAGATCAACTCCCTCTTGAACCAACCTTCAAGGGTTATTACTATCCATTATCCATATGATAATATTGCCTTTAATATTTCAAGAAACTTCATCAGCAACTAAGAATAATAGAGACTATCCTATCTAGGGCTACATCAAATATGTCACAAGTGCTTGAACATCTTCATGTTGATCATGCTAGGGTTTCTAGAGAGCATATATCAAACCTTTGTCATAATCCTGGGTTTCTTCCAAATCATAACCTTATAATATCCATCAAACCCTAATACACAAATTACCTAGGGTTTCCTTCAAACCCTAGTATTCTTTTAGGTCTCCTCCATCGTTTCTTGCTTCCATCAATGGTGTCTTCATATGGTTGATTTTCAATGACTTTTCTTCAACCACCTTTGAAACCATGTTAATCTTTCTTTAGGGCTATATTGTTCTTTGCTTTGATAATTGCATTTCATTATTTACATATAAAATTCACCCCACAAAATCATAACATTATTCAGATTTACTTCATTATTTAGAAACATATGCAACTATATAGAAACAAGAATATCATCATCAATGTAGGGGAACATAAAGGAATAATAGAAGAAAATCATTCACACATAGAGACACCAGGATTAATCAAAGACTAGGGAAAAACCCTCTACAGTGAAAACTCTTTCAAATTCTTCTTCTTATTAGATTGTCATTGAATGATTCAACAAAGAGAGAGTACAATGATCCATATCTTCAACCATAAGCCTAGCTAGCAAAAACAACTAAAAAACATTCAAGAGATGAACCCAACAATGCCAATAATCAGAACTCTGATTTAAGAACATGTAATCAATTGTCACTGTCTATACTCAACTCTCGAACTCTACGGTCAATGGGTGAAAACTTCGGTCAACTGAAAATTCAACTTTAGGTTCCAGTCACAAGAAAGATGTGTCGTGCATGCGGCTGAAATGCTTCGGTTGAAATTTCCCCATGACATGCTTTCTAATACAGTCAAAATTTCTCCATGACATCCCCACGGCTGAGGCCCAAAACCTTAAAAATAGAGATGTGATCTTCAGACCATGTAATTTCACACCGGTGTCAATGGATCTCCACGAATTTTCCTCATACCTGTGCAAGCCAAACCAAAGAAGAGAATAGAAGAATGATCCATGTAATTCTTAAAATGAGGTTCACTTGAATTTTATTTATAGCCTTCAAGGGTGTCTAATTTGCATTAGGTCCAACCTAATCAAATATGCACATGTGGGCTTTAATTAAAAAATACACTTTCCCTTGTCCAAATTGAGCACTTCAATAGTCAAAATTGGTTCTCTCGAAAAGAGGAAGCTCATCCCAAGGTTGGAATTTGTCACTGAGCTTCCAAAATAGCAAATCATGTTAGATTCGTGAATGAATACTTTATCCAATGGTATGTGAGTTTGACATTTTGAATTCATATGATATTTTTCATCTAGTTTCTTTTAAATGCTATGCTTGAATTTTTTTTGGACGGTTTCAAAGGGCCTGAATGAAAAATCAATAACATAAAATATACAAAACGGAAAAATTTCAAAAAAATACCACCATCTTCAGTTGCGAGTCCTCTTCAAAAGAATGCACTCTTGGTTTTTGAATTTTTTTAAATAGTAGAAAAAAATTGTGCATGAACTCATGTGTCTGAAAAACACAATTCAAATATTAGTTTTCCAACTTAAAATAATAAAAATATAATTTTGCATTAAAAAATAAAGTTTCAATAGGCATAACTTAGTTATCTCTGTGTAGATTATGCTTATATATATATATATATATATATATATATATATATATATATATATATATATATATATATATATATATATATATATGACTAAGTTATGGCATGTGAACACACACATACCTATTAAGATGTGCGAAAAATTGAAAGGAAAAACATTTAATTTAATGGAAAATGACAGATTTGTAGGTTTTAACCCCATACAGAAATTACCTACATACGAATTCTAAAACACAGAAAATAAACAATGCGAGAGCATAACACATAAAACACATATACACAGATATTTTCCCCTAGATCCCAAAACTGGGACTACCGGCTTGATTTTTCATTATGTTCCTTTCAATGTTATAATACATATTTATACATGCCAAAGCATCCAATACCATGGACTGAAAACCATCGCGGCTAAAACCGTGGACCGAAAACCATTGCGTCCAAAACCATGTGCGAAAAACATGCACAAAACCATAGGTGGGTCTGCCCAACCTAACACAAGGTCAAAAACCAAAATTTTCTAAGGCGCTACCCTAGACCCCATAGAGTGGGGTTACTGGTACCCCTCAAACCCCTTGTGACCCACCCCCCCCCCCACTTGTTGTTTTCTTTCCACAAGGGGCCACAAGAGAGCTTAGTCATTTTACCAGCCCTGAAATGCCCATAGTCTCTCTACACCAAGAGAACTTCTCAAAGCTCACAGATTTTGTCAATGCATCTACAGTATTCTTCAAAGTGTCCACCTTTACCAACAACACCTTTTTGTCTTCTATCATATCCCTCACAAGATGATACTGAACATCAATGTGCTTTGTCTTTGAATGATATGCGGGGTTCTTTGCCAATAAAATTGCACTTTAGCTGTCATAGTCTATCCTTATAGCTTCTTATACTAACCCCATACTTGAACACAATCTCTGCAACCAAACTGCTTCCTTGCTTGCATGAGTGGCTGCCATGTATTCTACCTCTATAGTTGACAGTGCCACTACAGATTGTTTCTTACTCATCCAACTGACTGCACCTCCAAATAGGTTAAACACATACCCACTTGTAGATCTTCTCTGATCCAGATCTCCAGCCTAGTCTGCATCAACAAAGTCACGAATATCCAACACTCTGTCCAATCCTGGTCTTCCTTGGTAGCACAGACCATAATCACTAGTGCCATGCAAATACATGAAAGCTCGCTTCACTGTTGTCCAATGCTCCTTCCCTGGTTTTGACATAAACCTGCTCAATACTCCCACTGCATGTGCAATGTCTAGTCTAGTACAGACCATTGCATACATCAGGCTACCGACTGCACTTTCATATGGAACACGAGACGTGTCCTCTTCCTCTTCTTGTGTCTTGGGACACTGTTCAGCAGACAACCTCACACCTACAAGAAAAGGAACCTTCGCCGGTTTACTATCCTGCATATTAAACCTCTGCAATATTGTCTTGACATACTTCCTTTGGTTTAACCAGAGCTTCCTCTTTTCCCGGTCTCTTTTAATTTCCATGCCCAAAATATAATTTGCAGCACCAAGATCTTTCATCTCGAATTTGGAGGACAATTGGGTCTTCAAATCCTGGATAATTTCTTTGTCATTTCCAACCGGCAACATATCATCCACATACAAGACCAGATAAATAACATGATCACCAATTAATTTTAAATACACACAGTGATCTGCTTTTCTTCTGGTGAAGCCAAGTCCCCGTATAAATGTATCAAATTTCTGATACCACATCCTTGGTGACTGTTTTAACCCATATAGAGACTTCTTTAACTCGCATACCAGTCTTTCTTACCCTTCACCGCAAAGCCTTCAGGTTGCTTCATGTAGATCTCCTCTTTCAGATCCCCGTGAAGAAAAGTTGTCTTCACATCCATCTCTTCTACCTCAAAATCAAAAGCAACAGCAACAGATAAAAGTAATCTAATAGAATTTACCTTGGCAACAGGAGAAAAAATATCACCAAAATCAATTCCCGACACCTGGGAATAACCTTTTGCTACCAACCGAGCTTTGTATTTCTCCACCTTTCCTTCTGCATTTGTCTTCTTCTTGAACACCCATTTGCTACCAATGGGTTTCCTTCCAGCCGGCAACTCCACCAGATCCCAAGCCTCATTTTTATGCAAAGATGCCATTTCATCAACCATGGCCTCTGATTAGAGTTTTCCATCCTCTGAATCCACTTCTTCCTTCACAGTTTTGGTATCATCATCAATAACAGACAAAGCAAAATTTGAACAGAAAGCAGATGGACTATACCTTTCTGGTTGCCTTCTTTCTCGAACTGATCTTTTCACAGCCGGAGTTTGTGGCTCTTCATCTTCTGATTCCTCCTCTACTATAGAGTTTGATTCTTCCTCCTTTAGCTCAAACTCCATCTTCTCAGGTTCCTTTCGTTGGACTTCATGTTTAATAACATCTTTCACCTCTCTGAAAACCACATCTCGGCTGTACACAACCTTCCGTGTGACTGGTTCCAAAGCTTCTAACCCTTTAAACCATCCTTATACCCGATAAAGATGCACTTTTCAGATTTACTATCCAACTTGGTTCGTTTCTCCTTTGGAACATGTACATAT
Organism: Pinus tabuliformis; assembly: GCA_031772625.1. Lineage (NCBI taxonomy): Eukaryota > Viridiplantae > Streptophyta > Pinopsida > Pinales > Pinaceae > Pinus > Pinus tabuliformis. The sequence goes on along the minus strand of CM062816.1, from coordinate 1,039,546,781 downwards.
GCATCACATCCAAATACCCTCAGATGTGAAAGAGGGGGTTTCTTACCAGTCCATACTCTTGTGGAGTCTTATCCTCCAATGTTGATGAAGGTGACCTGTTGACCAGGTAACATGCAGTATCCACCACCTCTGCCCAGAATTCTTGTCCTAACCCGCACCACTGAGCATGCTTCTTGCCCTTTCCATCAACATCTTATTCATTCTTTCTGCAACTCCATTTTGCTGAGGTGTATATGGAGTAGTCTTCTGTCGTGCTATACCACACTTCTTACAAAATTCTTCAAATTGCTTACTACAAAACTCTCCACCACTATCTATCCTCAACACCTTTATCTTCTTCTCTGTCTAGTTTTCCACCAGAGCCTTAAATTCTTTAAACCTGTCAAAGACTTCAGATTTCTTCTTAAGGAAATATATCCATGTATTCCTTGAGAAGTCATCTATAAATGATACATAGTACACAGACTTACCCAGTGATGGAACCTTCACAAGTCCAAACACATCACTGTGCACAAGCTCTAATATTTGCTTCGCCCTCTTACTACCAGAGGGGAAACTCACCCGATTCTGCTTCCCATATACACAATTTTCACATAAATCAAAATCCAGAGAGATATTACTCATACCTTCTACCATACCTTTACCATGAAGTATCCGAAGGCCCTTTTCTCCAATATGTCTAAGCCTTTGATGCCACAGCATGGTCTTCTCTACAGAGACCGCGAGATTTTCTGATCCACTTTCAGGAACCACAAAACTATTGCACCCATCAATAATAGTGCTACCTTGCAGCTTGTACAGAGTTCCAATCCGAACTCCCCACATCAATACCAGTGCTCCCCAAACCATCTTGCAAATATCCTTCTCGAACACTGGTTTTACACCTGCATCATCTAGCTTGCTAACAGAAATCAAATTTCTGGCTAATGCAGGAATATGTAGAACACTTGGAAGCGTTCTAACCCTTCCACCTTGCAACTTCAACTTTACTTTTCTGCGACCAATGATTCTAGCCTTCCTGTCATCCCCCAAGAAGATATCACCACCATCATATTTCTGATACTCACAGAACCACTCTCTATGGGGAGTGAAGTGAAAGGATGCACCTGAGTCAATCAACCATACCTCATGATCTACATGTGTACTTGAAGAAGCCAAGTACACAACCGCACCTTCATCTGAGGTGGTTTTCGCCTCTACAGAAGGAGCATCATTAGATCCCTTTCCTTTATCAGGAGCTTTAGATTTACAGTCCCGTTTGTAGTGCCCTTCCTTTCCGCATTTCTAGCACACCACCTTTATAGGTTTTCTTGGAGATTTAGATCTCCCTCTAGATTTAGATCTCCCACTCGATGACTTATTTTTGTTTCTGTTCTAGGACCATCCTTGTACAGACAAGGCATCACCATTCTGGCTCTCTGTGCTTTTCCATCTCATCTCCTCCGTCAACAAGGATGAGACTATTTCATCAAAATGCAAGGCCGTTGCATTGCTACCTATTGCAATAACCAGACTATCCCATGAATCTAGTAGAGAACACAACAAACTGATGCACTTATATTCATCTGAAATTTTAATATCAACAGAGGCTAACTGACTTACCACAGTATTAAATGCATTCAGATGCTCTGTCATTGAGTCTCCATGTTTTATCCTCAAGTTATACAACATTTTTCGCAGGAACAGTTTATTCACTAGAGACTTAGATTGGTACAAAGTCCCTAACTTGTCCCACAAAGCCTTCGTTGTAGCTTCCCCTGATACATTCAGCAACACTGAATCTGAGACACACAATCGTATTTTTCTCTTTGCCTTCCGATCCAACTTCTTCCATCCTTCATCGAGCACTCCCGTTGGTTTAGTACCTGGATCTACCACGATCCACTGGTCTTTATCAACCAACAGATCCTCCATCTTGAGTTTCCACAACTCAAAACTCTGACCATTAAATTTCTCGATCTCTATCTTTCCACTGCTCGCCATCTTCTTTCACCACCAGAAACGATATCACAGATCTCCCACTGAACAGGGTCTACCACAGGCCCGAGCAAAACCCCTTAGCAACAAAGGCGTCGCCTTGAAGCCAAAACAACTCTGATACCAAATGTAGGTTTTAACCCTGTATAGAAATTACTTGCATACGAATTCTAAAACACAGAAAATAAACAATGCGAGAGCATAATACATAAAGCACATATGCACAGAGATTTTCCCCTGGATCCCAAAACCGACACTACCAGCTTGATTTTTCATTATGTTCCTTTCAATGTTACAATACATATTTATACATGCCGAAGCATCCAATACCATGGACCGAAAACCATCACGTCCAATACCATGGACCGAAAACCATCGCGTCAAAAAAAACGTGTGCGAAAATCATGCACAAAACCCTAGATGGGTCTGCCCAACCTAACATAGGGTCCAAAACCAAAATTTTCCAGGGCGCTACCCCGAACCCCATGAAGTGGGGTTACGGGTGCCCTTCAAACCCCCTGTTAACTAAGTGGAAATAATATAACACAACCTAACAAAACCATAGGTGGGTCTTTCTAACCTAACATAGGGTCAAAAACCAAAATTTTCTAGGGCGCTGCCCTAGACCCCATAGAGTGGGGTTACGGGTACCCCTCAAACCCCCTATGACCCCCCCCCCCCCTACTACACAATCGGCACAACAAAGGGGGGCCTCCGCCCCCCCTCTAACCCCTCGGTTAACTACGTGGGCTAGTCGTGGAAAGAATATAACACAACCCAAAATTCTCCCACTTGTTGTTTTCTTTCCACAGGGGGCCACAAGAGAGCTTAGTCATTTTGTCAGCCCTGAAATGCCCATTGTCTCTCTACACCAAGAGAACTTCTCAGAGCTCACAAATTTTTTCAATGCATCTGCAGTATTCTTCAAAGTTTCCACCCTTACTAGCAACACCTTTTTTTCTTCTATCATATCCCTCACAAAGTGATACTGAACATCAATGTGCTTTGTCTTTGAATGATATGTGGGGTTCTTTGCCAAGAAAATTTCACTTTGGCTGTCACAGTCTATCCTTATAACTCCCTGTACTAACCCCATAGTTGTACACAATCTCTGCAACCAAACTGCTTCCTTGCTTACATGAGTGGCTGCCATGTATTCTTCCTCTGTAGTTGACAGTGCCACTACAGATTGTTTCTTACTCATCCAACTGACTGCACCTCCAAATAGGTTAAACACATACCTGCTTGTAGATCTTCTCTGATCCAGATCTCCAGCCCAGTCTGCATCAACAAAGCCACAGATATCCAACACTCTGTCCAATCCTGGTCTTCCTTGGTAGCACAAACCATAATCACTAGTGCCATGCAAATACCTGAAAACCCGCTTCACTAATGTCCAGTGATCGTTCCCTCGTTTTGACATAAACCTGCTCAATACTCCCATTGCATGTGCAGTTTTTTTTCTAGTACAGACCATTGCATACATCAGGCTACCGACTTCACTTGCATATGGAACATAGGACATGTCCTCTTCCTCTTCTTTTGTCTTGGGACACTGTTCAACAGAGAATTTTACACCTACAAGAATAGGAACCTTCACCGGTTTACTATCCTGCATATTAAATATCTGTAATATTGTCTCGACATACTTTCTCTGGTTTAATCAAAGTTTCCTCTTTGCCCGATCTCTTTTAATTTCCATGCCCAAAATATAGTTTGCAGCACTAGATATTTCATTTCGAATTTGGAGGACAATTGGGTCTTCAAATCCTGGATAATTTCTTTGTCATTTCCAACCAGCAACATATCATCCACATACAAGACTAGATAAATAACACAATCACTAATTAATTTAAAATACACATAGTGATTTTCTTTGCTTCTAGTGAAGCCAAGTCCCCGTATAAATGTATCAAATTTCTGATACCACATCCTTGGTGATTGTTTTAACCCATACAAAGACTTCTTTAACTTGCATATCAGTGCTTTCTTACCCTTCACCGCAAAGCCTTCAGGTTGCTTCATGTAGATTTCCTCTTCAAGATCCCCATGAAGAAATGTTGTCTTCACATCCATCTCTTCTACCTCAAAATCAAAAGCAGCAACAATAGATAAAAGTAATCTAATAGAAGATACCTTGGCAATAGGAGAAAAAATATCACCAAAATCAATTCCCGACATCTGAGAATAACCTTTTGCTACCAACCGAGCTTTGTATTTCTCCACCTTTCCTTCTGAATTTGTCTTCTTCTTGAACACCCATTTGCTGCTAATGGGTTTCCTTCCAGCCGGCAACTCCACCAGATCCCAAGCCTCATTTTTGTGCAAAGATGTCATTTCATCAACCATGGCCTCTTTCGAGAGTTTTCCATCCTTTGAATCTACTGCTTCCTTCATAGTTCTGGGATCATCATCAGTAATAGATAAAGAAAAATTTGAACAAAAAGCAGATGGACTATACCTTTCTGGCTGCCTTATTTCTCAAACTGATCTTCTCACAGTCAAAGTTTATGGCTCTTCATCTTCTAATTCCTCCTCTACTATAGAGTCTGATTCTTCTCCTTTAGCTCAAACTCTATCTTCTCAGGTTCCTTTCATTGGACTTCATGTTTAATAACATCTTTCACCTCTCTAAACACCACATCTTGATTGTACACAACCTTTCATGTGACTGGGTTCCAAAGCTTATAACCCTTTAAACCATCCCTATACCCAATAAAGATGCACTTTCTAGATTTACTATCCAACTTGGTTTGTTTCTCCTTTGGAACATGTACATATGCATCACATCCAAATACCCTCAGATGTGAAAGAGAGGGTTTCTTACCAGTCCATAGCTCTTGTGGAGTCTTATCCCCCAACGCTGATGAAGGTGACCTGTTGACTAGGTAACATGCAATACCCATCGCCTCTGCCCAGAATTCCTATCCTAATCCGACACCACTGAGCATGCTTCTTGCCATTTCCATCAACGTCTTGTTCATTCTTTCTGAAACTCCATTTTGCTGAGGTGTATATGGAGTAGTCTTCTGCCGTACTATACCACACTTCTTACAGAATTCTTCAAATTGCTTACTACAAAACTCTCCACCGTTATCTGTTCTCAACACCTTTATCTTCTTCTCTGTCTGATTTTCCACCAGAGCCTTAAATTCTTTAAACCTGTCAAAGACTTCAGATTTCTTCTTAAGGAAATATATCCATGTATTCCTTGAGAAGTTGTCTATAAATGATACATAGTACACAGACTTACCCAGTCATGGAACCTTCATAGTCCAAACACATCACTGTGCACAAGCTCTAATATATGTTTCACCCTCTTACCACCAAAGGGGAAACTCACCCGATTCTGCTTCCCATATACACAATTTTCACAGAAATCAAATCCAGAGAGCTATTACTCATACCTTCTACCATACCTTTACCATGAAGTATTCGAAGGCCCTTCTCTCCAATATGTCCAAGCCTTTGATGCCACAACATGGTCTTCTCTCCAAAGACCACTAGATTTTCTGCTCTATTTTCAGGAACCACAGAACTGTTACACCCATCAACAACCGTGCTACCTTGCAGCTTGTACAGAGTTCCAATCCGAACTCCCCGCATCAATACCAGTGCTCCCCAAACCTTTTTGCAGGTATCCTTCTCGAACACTATTTTTACACCTGCATCATCCAGATTGCTTACAAAAATCAGATTTCTGGCCAATGCAGGAATATGCAGAACACCCGGAAGTGTTCTAACCCTTCCACCTTGCAACTTCAACTTTACTTTTCCGCGACCAATGATTCTAGCCTTCCTGTCATCCCCCAAGAAGACATCACCACTATCGTATTTCTCATACTCGCAGAACCACTCTCTATGGGGAATGAAGTGAAAGGATGCACCTGAGTCAATCAACCATGCCTCATGATCTACATGTGTACTTGAAGAAGCCAAATACACATCCCCACCTTCATTTAAGGTGGTTTTCACCTCTACAGAAGGAGCATCATCAGATCCCTTTCCTTTATCAGGAGCTTTAGATTTATAGTCCCTTTTGTAGTGCCCTTCCTTTCAGCATTTCCAGCACACCACCTTTATAGGTTTTCCTGGAGATTTATATCTCCCACTCGATGACTTATTTTTGTTTTTGTTCTAGGACCGCCCTCGTACAGACAAGGCATCACCATTTTGGCTCTCCATATTTTTTCGTCTCATCTCCTCCATCAGCAAGGATGAGACTATTTCATCAAAATGCAAGGCAGTTGCATTACTACCTATTGCAATGACCAGACTATCCCACGAATCTAGTAGAGAACAAAACAAATTGATGCACTTATCTTCATCTGAAATTTTAATATCAACAGATGCTAACTGACTTACCACAGTACTAAATGCATTCAGATGCTCTGTCACTGAGTCTCCATCTTTCATCCTCAGGTTATACAGCTTTTTCCACAGGAACATTTTATTCACCAGAGACTTAGATTGTTACAAAGTCACTAACTTGTCCCACAAAGCCTTCGTCGTAGCTTCCCCTGATACATTCAGCAATTTTGAATCTGAGACACACAATCATATTGTGCTCTTTGCCTTCCGATCCAACTTCTTCCATTCTTCATCAGACACTCCCATTGTTTTAGTACTCTGATCTACCACGATCCACTGATCTTTATCCACCAACAGATCCTCCATCTTGAGTTTCCACAACTCAAAACTGTAACAATTAAATTTCTCGATCTCTATCTTTCCACTGCTCGTCATCTTCTTTCACCACCAGAATCGATCTTGCAAATCTCCCACTGAACAGGGTCTACCACAGGCCCAAGCGAAACCCCTTAGCAACAAAGGCGTCCCCCTCAAGCCAAAACAGCTCTGATACCAAATGTAGGTTTTAACCCCATCAGAAATTACCTACATACGAATTCTGAAACACAGAAAATAAACAATGCGAGAGCATAACACATAAAACACATATACACAGATATTTTCCCCTGGATCCCAAAACCGGGACTACCAGCTTGATTTTTCATTATGTTCCTTTCAATGTTATAATACATATTTATACATGTCGAAGCATCCAATACCATGGACCAAAAACCATCGCATCCAAAACCATGGACCGAAAACCATTGCATCCAAAACCATGTGCGAAAAACATGCAAAAAACCATAGGTGGGTCCGCCCAGCCTAACATAGGGTCAAAAACCAAAATAGAGTGGGGTTACAGGTACCCCTCAAAGCCCCTGTGACCACCCCCCCCCGGCTACATAATCGACGCAACGAAGGGGGGGCTCCGCCCCACCTCTAACCCCCTGGTTAACTACGTGGGCTAGTCGTGGAAAGAATATAACACAACCCAACAAGATTATATGACAACAATTTTTTTTTGCAAAAAATATCATTAGGACAACACCATAATTCTCCACAAATTGCCTTTTTACTCCAAATCAAAATTCACAAAGCTTATATGAATTTTGAGGGTTTCAATTCCATAAATGAGCAAAATTTTGAAACTCCATCCCCACATTTGGCCCAAAAGTGTAAACCATCTTCACATTTTCTCTCAGATTCAAATTGTAATCAAATTAAGGAATGGATTACTCAAGCTACTAAAATTTGTGATGTTTTTTGGGATATTGGTTTGGACATAGCAGATGAATTTGATATGATTGAGCCTAAATCTCTTCGAGAAGCAGTTCCAACATAAATCCATCAGTCAAATGTTCAAGAAAAAGAGAATTAGATGAAAATTTTATCAAGGAAATCAATGTATGGATTGTGCAGAATGTTCAAAGGTTCTTTCAATTTCCTTATGATTAGATGAAGCTGATATCCAATTTTTTATTCGAATACAATGTTAAAAAGATATACATCAGAGGATTTGTATCTAAATGCCAAATCAACATTGATAATTTCATGCCTATCCATTTTTCACAAATATCTTAAAGTTTCAAAAAATGGTCTCAATACATTAAGAAGAGTCCCCTAAGAAATTTGGCAGATGACTCAATAGAAGTTGCACGACTGTAGGAGGAAAACTAAAAAGCCCACCCAAAAGACAAGATCAATGTAATGAATCGATAAGATTTGATTTTGTTGTTATTGCTTTAAGAGAAAATCTTTCATATTTTCTATCTTTAGGAAATAAGATCTTATCTTTCTTTTATTTTAGTTATTTACACAACCATTTACGTTGGAGTAAGGGTTGGAAATTTTTGTACTTTAAGACTCTGGTTTTGTAATCAACATTTTATAATCAATTTTTTGAAGACCAATCAGGTATTTATGTTTATGGAACAATGTGATTTGAGTACTATATTATATTTTAATTACCTATAAGTCATTGATGGTATTTTCCTCTATCGTTTTTCTTTTTATATTAATACCTATTGAATGTTGGAATATACATTTTCCCTTTTGAAATGAAAAAGTATATGCGTTGTTGAGTTATTTATTAATCCAAATTTATTATTTATTTAATTTGAGTAAATCAACATTCATTTATGATATTTGAAAAGATAGTTTGACAATCTTTCTCTTGTTATTGAGATAGATTTATTTTTTGTCATTTAAACTTAGTCAATTGCATGCAAATAAAAATATAAAAGCATAAAAAAACTCCAAATTTTCATAAGCTCCTTAAATAGAGCCCAAAAATTCAATCAAGTGGAAAACTAGACGCACATTCCAGTCTAAGGTAATCACCATTTAAAACAATCTGCAACACTATTCAAGTTTTGCACTTGGGTGATTCCCTGCTTCCCCTGCTATTAAAATTGTAAAAGCCCCACTAGCACACACACACAACAATTTGTATATTTGTTTATAGTTACTTGTAAATATTAATTTATGTCATATATTTTCCTAATTTAGTTTAATTTTTTAGCATTTACTTAGGTTAGAATAGAATAGGAAATCGAGTCATTTTTCAGGACAGTATACAACCAAACCAAACAAATAGGGGTCTAATTGGGACCTTGATCGGGCCAATAATCACAAGTTGCAAGGGGAACATTTCCACTTACCAAAACTATGTAACACACCATTAAATCACTAAAAGGGAAAAAAGAAAAAAAAAACAAGGAAGGCTTCACAAGAGTCATCAACAATGATTAATAAGCCATTGGAGGACATTGTGTCAGTAATACAAATTCCTACAACTAAGAACATTTATCGTGTCTAATATATAATGAAATTGAACCGACTACTAGAGTGCAAGTCGTATTAGCATGGTGGAATGAGCTTTATCAAAGATTCAAAATTGAAGGGCCTGCTTGCGCATCCTATGAAAATCTAACAAGTGTGACTCTATATCCTAGTTAAGAAGCACCTCTCTCATTGTACCTAGTAGTGAAACCCCATATATACCTTGTTGTAAGAGAATTTGATATTAGAGTTTTCATGAATACCAACAGATCTTGATTACATTTTGTTGTAGTCATAGCAATAATGTTTCATTGTGTAAATGGATAATAAATCACACTAATATTAAAAAGTGTGTAATTAATGATGATAAAATACATTGTGTGAGAGATTTTCTACCCCATAACATTAATAAGTATTACAAGTTTCCATCAGTATAAGTGCTCCTAAACTGCTTTTGTGATAGGTTTCTGTTCCCAACATGATTTAGGGAAAATATTGGCTAGTTGGTGAAAGGGGGGGATCTTCCATAGAACTACTGGGTGGTATAACATTATAGGTTTAAGGGAACCATACATGTAAATTATGGTGTTGTTAGGTTGATTGTATTGTAAAAAAGTCCATTCTTAGTTTATTGATGCATGGATTCCATTATCCTATACAATGCATATAATAGGAATAACTGGATAGGCAAATAAATGTTGTAGATGATGAATAACAAAAAAGGATTTATAGGAGTAGTGCAATAAAGAAATGATATTGTAGGAAGAAGAACAAAATAGAATTGTTGAGGAGCTAATGAATAAGTAGGAAGAGGAAAGGTAAACAATACTATAGCAAGAGATGGTAGTTAGAAATCATTAGATCAAAAACATAAATCCTAGCCTACGATGCATCCTGCAAAAATTATTGATATGGCTAAACGAGAGGAAGATTTGTCTAGGGAAAATACACAAATAGAGGATGAAGCTACTCATAAAGTAAAAGATTGGGAAAGTAAGGAAAGAAGGGATCCTAAATAACGTTAAACTGTTGATTAATATAAAGGATCTGAAAATTTTCAAGTAACTAACAAGGGCAAGGAGCTTACAATGAAACATTTTCGCACTTTACGCAATTTAGAAAACATTTAATAATGGAGTGATCAAACTATGCTCAAGCCCTTAGATAAATTGTTTTTCAAAATCCATTTCCTATGACCACTGAAATCAAGTTATTGTTAAAATAACATAGAGGAAATGGAAAATAAATGTGGACAATGTTGTAATTTGTACTTTTGAGTAACTTCTACTAGATAATAAGAAGACAAACCTAAGTGAGTTATTGTCTATTAGAGTAGAAATTTATCATGCTAGTATTGATAAGGTGTAAGTTGATAAAATGTATTAAAAAACATGAGAATGGAACTTTTATTCCTTTAGGATCGATCCAATTTAAGGAGTCTTTACAGATTCCCTAATATCAAGTTCATCAAGGAAATTTAGAAGTCTTGAGGAGAAAAAGATCACAATATTGAGATGTTGATAGAGGAAGTATAGATGACATGTAGGGACTGGTAATATATTAGGAAAAATTGAATATGGAATCCATGAACTAGTTTAATGAAGAGTGGTCATTCAAAACTTTGGGTTTCTATTAATTAAGTTATAATCAATCATTAGCTTCCCAAATTTAGTCAAGCTGAGGAATTTTGACCAATGGATGAAGTGACGTTATTAGAATTAAAACTAATTTCATGGAAATATGAAACTAATCAAAGGATAAGTTCAATAGAACATGAATACATGCAAAAATATATAATTGCTAAAGTCAAGACAACTAGGAAACTAACACTTTTGATCCCCAAAATAGAAATATACAGTTATGATTTTAGAAAAGGGAAGGAAACTCTTAGTTTGCATATGGATCAACATGCATTCTCACAAATTCATTTATGTGAGGAACTATTTGAGCAATGGGCCAACTATGATTCTAAGCATGCATCCATTGAGCCATCTAGTTTTCCAAGATTATAACAACGTTCAAATCCCTTTTAGCTTCCAAAATTTTATGTTATTTTTGTTTTATACTATTTTTAGGTAAGAAACTTGATAATAATTAGAAGAATTGACTCCCTGGAGGGTCTTTGATCCCATAAAAGTTTCTAGGTAATTTTAAAAGAGATTTAATTTAAAGATTCTAAAATTCCTGTCAATTTAAGATGTTTTGCTTTCTTGAATTTTTATACATATCATGGATTATTTTGCAATTATTTTAATATAATATATTTTTAGGAAGGATTTCAATACAATTAAGTTATATTTTATGTTTGAATGGATTTTTAGATATATGCAATAAATGGTTATTTGGTTTATTAGTTAGGATATTGTAGAATTATTTATAAATGTATAATAGTAAATTTTATCTCTTTATGTTGTTAATTAGTTATTGTTTTTTTTGGATATTATATACAATGTATATATTTTGATGGAATTATTTCTTCAACAATTATAAATATCAGATAATTTTCATTAATATTTCCATAAGGTTTCTGTTAACACCCAGGTTGTTCCCTATGACTCCCAAGGGAATACGGCCGGGGTAACCACTAACCAATCTTTGGATTACAGTGCCTAGCCACACTGTAATCAGAGAGGGCTCTCTCTTTATAATTTGTCTCTGTTCTCTGGAGATTTTAGGCTAGCTATGAAATAAGGGTGTTTAGTTTTATGCTTTGGTTGAGGGATATCTTTCTGTACTTGAAGTGTGCAATCTGCAGATGAGTTTATTTCATTGGGCAATGGAGTCTGTGGCTATAAGTGTTTGGAAACCTTGAGATGATTTACTGAAATTACAGGGCCATTTAAATACTTCATATAACAAAGTTAGATTATGATGGTGACATGTGAACAACCAGTGAAAAGCATTCAAGAATTTTCCACTAAGCTGGGTTGTGGGAAGGAGATAGATGCCTCAGGAGCAAACTTGAATTCCTGAGAATATTTATCACAGTGAGAGATATAGCTTGAAAGTGTAGCAATTAAGAATTACACCTTATTTACTCTATCTGAAGAAAACATTTATAACAGCTTAGATTGAGTTCAGGGTAATCTGTGATTAAATCCTGGAACCATTCTTTTACTTTGCCATTAAGTGTAAAAACTCATAAACATGAAAGAAAATGATAGACTAGAAAACATATAACACAAAGGTTAAAAGAAGACTTATTGTGCTATGAAATATGCAGGAATCCTGTAACAATCAGCCAGCCACCACAGTGCATCAAGGAACACAGAGCTTTGGAAATTCCATCCACCTTTTGTATTATTTCTCTGAGAGTTGTACAGCAACAAAAGTCTAGAAATGAAATCAACAACAACCCCTTGCAAACTCATGCGAAGGGGACTTTATAGAAATGTTTATACAAAATATCTCAGGCATTGAGTCATCTGAGAGAGAAATATCTTCATTACTTCGTACAGAAAAGTAGAAAAGAAGTTATTGCAGCTTTGAATGCAACATAACTGCTCTTTAAGTCTGTCAGAGGATATTTTGACCTTTGGAGGTCACTGAGTTGGTTGGAACGCTTGGCTTTAATGCTGGAAAATGTGCCTTTACGTTTGCTGCGCTGTATCTTCTCGGCCCTGCCACCTGTGACTGTGTTTGCTGCTGTGGTGACCGAATAGCCCTGCTGAGTTGGCTCAGCCTTTCATCCTTCCTTTGTATGCTTATCTACCAAAATTTTCCGTGTGTATGATCACTTATAAATTTGACAAAACATAACATTACAGGTTCTGGCTTGATAATATCAGCTGTGTCAATCTGTTCCAGACTTCCTGTGTGGGCAATTGGTGCTTCACAATTGCCTCTATGGTTTCATCTGCTTCTGTATATTTATAGAAATTTGGAGGCACATCGAACAGATGATTGATCTCGTTCATGATGAAAAACAGGTTTTCCACCCTATTATATAGAGTCTGCCCTGATGCTGGCCCTGATTCTGCTGAAGTGCTGGGCTGTCCTGCAATTTGACTTGCAGCAAAGGCATTGACCCTTTTAGCATAATTTTCATGGGTAAGCAGTCTTCCCACACTGCTTAGTATGCTGGGGAGGCCTCTGTTTTGCAACACCTGAAACCTGTCCATGAACTTGTTGATTTCGGTCTGCATGTCTTGGGTTCTCCTTTCTAATGTTCCAACAAGGTTTCTTAATGTCAGGACCCTTTTAACCATTGAGATTGTCTCAGTCCTGTGAGCAATTCCCATGGTGGTCAGTTGAGAGCTTGTCCTGTTATTTAATATGTTGATCATCCTACTGGCAGCATCAGGCATGTTGCCAAGGCTTGCTCTTGCTCTGTGTATCTCCCTATTTGCCTTTGTAATGAGTGCTAACTGTTCATCTATGGTCTCAATGAACTGCCACTGATCAGTAATGGACTGGCCAATATTGGCCCAAAGGACTGTTTTGAGCTCTGCTGTCACCTTATCTAGTGTGAGCTCTTTCTCAAGCTCAGTTATTCTCTTTTTGAGAGCTCTTATATCTCTTTCCTTCTCGGCCACATTCTGTTTGCTCTTGTCATATATTTCATTTACTTTAGCCAAAGATTCTTTGGCTTGATTAAGCTCTAACATTTGAGCTTCCAGGACTTGAATTTCATTTTGAAGCTTCTGCATATCCAGACTATGAGTCTGCTCTGTTGTTGGTGCAGCTGTCGATGTAGTTGGTGCTGTAGGTTCTGTTTGTTGAGGAGGAGGAGCAATAGTTGGAGCAGTTTCCTCAAGATTAATGATTTGAAGAGGAGGCTGAGAAGTCTGACCTTCTTCTCTTTTTTTCAAGGCTGCCTGTAGTGCTGCTTTTGCAGCCTCCGATTCTCCCAGCTTTTCCTGAGTTTGGATTAGCTGCTTGTACAGAGATATCAACAAGGTTGTGGCCTCTTGATCATGTCTTTGCTGGGCAACATCTTCTGTTTGAGGGTGAATTGAGGCTGGGAGTTTGATCTTTCTCCTCAAGGCTGCCATGTCTGCATCCCTCAATTTTAATATCTCTTGTATGCCCTTGATGTCTTTGGGATCATGCCCAATCTCTATGATGATGTCCTCTAAGGACCTTATTCTGTTGTCCTTTGCCTGGGATGATGCTCTCTCCAACTCTAGCTGAGAGGCTGTATTGTTAAGGCTATTTTGTAGCCTGTAGTTATCCAGTGTTTGGTCTGCCAAGGAAGCATAAACCATCTCACCCGTTTGCTTATGCAGTTCTATCTTGTCCATTGGGTGGATATCCTTGGCAAGGACTTCCAGGTTAGTCCTCAAGTAGTCAGAGGCAGATTGGGGCTGCACTGCTGTTGGCATAAAATGACTCATGATCATTTTTCCTTCCTGCACATCATATGTAGACATGAGTCTTTGTTGATTGGTGGGAGCCATGTTTAACAGATGGTTATACAGTTGTATCTTGATGGGCTCATTTCTCCTCTTAATGTCGATGAACTGCTGTTTAATGCTGAGTCCACCTTCCCTTTGCTGATTAGAGGAACTCACTTCTCCTCCTATTGCTTTATCCTGTTCCTGTTGAAAGGAACTTGCTGATGCTTCCCTGCTGGGTGGGACCATACCAAAAGACTGTCCTATTGGCATTTCTTCCTCTGAGAAGGGATTGATTCTCTGTCTTTTCTCCCCATGAGTTGCTGATGTTGTAAGGGGAGTCTCTCTGTCCCTTTTCCTGCTTGTATCCTCCTTTTGTGGAGTTTGGAGGATTGATGCCTCAGCTGAAGTTTCTTGCCTTGGAGGCACAGTTTGTTCAGTGGATTTAGGGGCTTCCACTGTTTGCTCTTGCTGGACAGGCTGCTCCTGTCTTTGTTCTTCTTGCTGTTGGTGTTGTGTTTCTTGCTGCACTTCCTGCTGCATCATTTCTTCTTGCTGTTGCACTAGTGTTTCCATTTGCTCTTCAGTCATAGGAGGTGGCTGTTCCACCTGCTTTTCTTTACCTTTGTTGGATGTCTGTGGAATATTCATGGCAGCTTGTTGATGTGTTGTTGAGGATGAGGCAGCTGCTCCAAGTTGTCTTTGATATGAGAGGGGGACCTATCCACAAGTTTCCAAGTCAGCTTCTTTTTGAATATTCCTAGCCTCTCTTTCTAGCAGCTCTTCACTAGTAATTTCCTCCTCTAGGGTGCCCTTTTTCCAGCTCAATGCATTGGCATACTGCTCAATCTCAGGCTGCCTCATATGTGAATAGGTACCCAATTTGTATTTTATCCTCCTGAGGGAAACAAAATGATTGGGGTCATAGGGTATCCACTCAAAACTAGTTTGCAGTTTGAGGGCCTCTAGGATACTATTTGCCTCTTTCCATCCCTCCTCTTTTTTGTTATATAGGAAAGGGCCCAGCTGGCTCCTTACCTTTAACTGCGCTTTCTTGTTCTTACTTTGGAAGTGGAGGTAGTCGGCATTCCCAAATTGCCTGAAGTATTCTAGGGCAAAAAGTCTCATGGGGACATACCTTGGCAGCCTATAAGGCTTCAACTCACAGCCATAAACTCTGATCACTGTGTGGTGTTGGTAAAAGTACCAATTACCAATACTGTAGGTTTTGTTTAGATGGAGAATTCTCCTCATGTCATCAGTTAACCTTGGAGGAGAAACACCATACAATAATGTCATAGCTGGATGAATGAACAAGTCTATGAACTCACAGTATGTGTATGGTGATACAGAGGTGCAATGAAAAACAGAGGTCCAAAACACAACTGACCTTGGATTTCCCTGGGCATTAACTTGCTTCAGGGGAATGAGGAAGCTGCCTGGTTGATAAAACAAGAATAGATGGTACATGTACGAAGTGTATCTGAACAGTCTTTCCCTTTGCAGATTCATTAGCTGGTCATGGATCCTATCTGCAATATATGTGGCATAGTCATAATGTACAGCTGGAGGCTTTCCAGGAGAGAATATAGACAGCATTGCCATTATACTATCATCCACATCCTCCACTCCCTTGAACCCTAGGACATAGCTGATCAAATCCACTAGCATTCTGCCCAATTCATTTAAGTATGCATATCCAATAGGAGGAGTTCTGATGGCTTCAGAGCCTGATTGTACAAACAGCTGGTTGATTTTGATGATCTGGTCATTTGACAACTTAGTCCCCTTCTTTATCAAGTTCTGCATGTAGAGGGGGGTCAATGGTTTGTTGGCATTATGGTTCAAGTGTTGTCCTTGATGGCAACTCACTCAGTGGATGGTACAAGTGCTCAGAAGTTGGTACAAGTGATGGCAACTTAATCAGAAGACAGATCTCAGTACAGCATGCCAAGGAAACTCATACACGCTGTTTCGTTAAGCCCAAGTCGCGTGTACACGCAAGTTCGATTCAGAAAAAGCGCGTGTATGTGGAAAGGTTCCTTTGGTTCATGGTGGTTAGACCTTGGAAGTTGTGCCTATGATTTCGGACCATTATGTCTCGACGGGCGTGTCGATCCCTAGTTTTAAAGTTGATGGTATTGTGTTACTATGGTTTTGGCTCTTGGTATTGAGAAAGGCCTAAGGCTATATAAGGAGAAGAAGATCATTAGGCAAATATCATCTTTCGACAAGGCATGAATATCTAAGAGAGAAAGAGATCTGATATGCAGGTTCTGAGTTGGTTGATCTAAGCCAAGGAGAGATCACATCGGTTAATGGAAGACTAGATCTAAGGATAGATCGGGATCTAATGGTTTGAAATGCACTATCATGATATGGTTGATTATGCGTATTTCTAGATCTGCATATTGTCGCAATGTTACGTTCTGAGTCTAACTAATATCTGGTACAGCTGCAAGTTGAGAAAGTTTATTTTTAGATCTGTACGCAGGTTGGCTTCGGTAAAAGGGCGTGTATACGCGGTTTCTGCTCATTAAAGTAGCGTATATCTTTTGAAGCTTGATTTTGGTTTACAGTGGGGTCTGACTGTTATTACAGAGTTCTGTAGTCTGCTCTGTGTTCTGGTAACTGGTGATTGACAGGGTTCAGTGGTTCAGTGATTCAAAGTTGGGTTGTTTTATGCTTCAATGATCTGTTGTGAAAATTGAATGAATTGTGGTCTTCAGATTGTAATGTTGTGCTTCAGGAATATCCAAGTCTGAAAATGTATGAAAAGTGATACCTGGAAGAAGGAAGATTGTAGGTCAGCACCTACATACTAGTATCTTGGCTAGTACAAAAGCAAAGGGGGTTGGAGCTCCCTTCCAAGGAAGTTTGGAGAACGAGAGAAGGTTGAAGCCTTCTGCAGGTTGTAGCCTGCGTACTGGTATAAGGCTGCACCAGTACAAAAGATTGTAAACTGAAGTTTCATATTAAGAAAGATAGAGACAACTTGCAGCAGGTGGTTTTCACCCACATTGGGTTTCCACCTTATATCTTGGTGTTCATGTGTGTGGCTTTTTATCTGTTCTGTTATACTGCACATGTTTACTGTTAATATGATGAATAATGTCCTGATGCACTTAATTGAAGAATAAGCCAACTAAATTGTGAGTTTTCTGCTTATACGCTGTTTTACTTCGTCACAGTAGCGTGTACACGCTGGTTCACTTAACTGAAGTAGCGTATATGCTTTTGGGCATTTAAAAGTTTGATTAATCTGATAATACTGATTCACCCCCCCTCTCAGTATTATTTTCAACAATTGGTATCAGAGCAGGTCCTTCAGAGAAGCTTGATCGCTTGAAGGAAGATCATTCATCATGAGCAACTACGAGAAAGAAGCATCAATCAGGCCACCGGTTTTTGATGGAACAAATTTCAATTATTGGAAGGTAAGAGTTACTGCATATCTTCAATCTCTTGGTACAGAAGTTTGGGACATTGTAGAAAAAGGCTATGCTTTTCCTTCAGCTACTCCTACAGATCCAGATGAAAAAAAGGCATATGAAACAAATGCAAAAGCAGTCGCTACCCTATTAGGAAGTATATCTCAAACAGAATTCATGAAGGTCATGCACTTCAAATCAGCAAAAGAAATATGGGACAAAATGATCACTAGCTATGAAGGAGATGAACAGGTAAAGGAAGCTAAACTTCAAACACTCAGGATTCAATATGAGACTCTCAGGATGTATAATGATGAAAGTGTGGCTAATTATTTTCTCCGGGTAGATGAGATTGTTAATTGTATGAAAAACTTGGGTGAAGAAATAAGAGAAACTATAGTAGTTCAAAAGGTTCTAAGATCTTTATCCCCCAAGTTTGAATCTAAAGTATCTGCAATAGAAGAAAAAGAAAATCTCCGTGTTCTCACTATGTCTCAGCTACATGGAATTCTAACCGCTTATGAAATGAGAAAGGGAGGTCCATCTGACAGAAGGGAAGCTGCTTTTAAGGCATCAGGAAAAGAATATTACTATGAAGCAAGCCATGTTCCAGAAGAAGAGGAAGAAGAATCAAATTTTGTCAGAAATCTTCAAAGGGGTTCTGGAAGGTTCAGAGGTAAGCTACCTTTCAAATGTTTTGCTTGTGGGAAAGTAGGTCATTATGCTGCAAAATGTCCTTATAAGGATAAAGGAAAAGAACCTGCTAGATGGAACAAGAAACAAAGTGCAAATAGGAAAAGCTACTACACCCATGAAGATAGTGATGGCTTATCAAACAGTGATGAAGATGAACAAGGTAATAAATATAAGCTGTTAATGGCATTTGAAGATGATGATTATGAGGATGCTATAGATGTGGATAATCTCTATAATGAAATCACTAGACTCAAGAGAAGCATAGAAGAAAGGAATGTGATTATTGATACTTTGCAATTTCAGATTGATGAAAAGGAAAAACATCTTGAAAAACTAGAAGGTGAAATTGTTGGTCTCAGAAAAGAAATTGAGAAAACAAAAACTATTAATCTTAAATTTGTCAAAGGATCTGAAACCTTGGATGAGATTATTAGTGTGCAGCGGTCTCCTCTAAACAAAACAGGTTTGGGCTATAATGGAGAAACCTCTCAAGCATCCACCTCAAAAAGTTATCTTGATGCAGCAAGAGGAAATGAGCGGAAGAACAATGAAGATAATCAGGTAAAGCAGGGACGAGTTACAAACAGAAACTATCAGGGACAATCCTCCTTAAGGATGAACAAAAGCTACAACCAACCACAGGTAAAATCTTCTCAGTTTGGCTCAAGAATAGATGAAAATAGAAATTACAATCAGTTGGCTGGTAGATTCAATAACCGCAGAAGCTTCTTCAATGGACAATGCTTTTCTTGCCACAACTTTGGTCACAGAGCAGCTCAATGTGTTGCATATAAAACAATCATGACTAGGGAAGCTCAAAAACAAAGAAGTATGACAGGGATTACAAAAAGGACCTATAACAACTTTTCGGTGCTTGAAAATGAAGTTGAATGTTCTATTTGCAATAATTTTGGTCATAAAGACTCTGAATGCAGGAGCAGGTTTCAGGAGAAAAAGGAACAAGCCACAAGCACCAAAACATGGAGAATAAAGGAACCTCAAACAGAAAGATGTGGGATAGCATTTTATGCAGAAGGACAGGAAAATCTATGGTACATTGACAGTGGATGTTCGAAACATATGACAGGTGATAAAGAAAAACTTGAATCTTATTCTACTTTAGAAAAGGGAAAGAAAGTCTCTTTTGGAAATGATACTCCTGCTACTATAAAAGGAAAAGGTATTGCTCCTTTAAAAGAAAAGGTCAAGGCTGGAAATGTTTTGTATGTTGATGGATTGAAACATAATCTTCTAAGTGTCAGCCAGATGTGTGATCAAAAAACAGAGGTTATTTTCAGATCGAATGGATGTCTTGTTCGTGATCTTGATACAGGTAAAACAGTTCTCAAAGGCAAAAGAACTCCAAATAATCTGTACATATTTGAAGAAGAACAACAACAATGCTATCTTAGCAAGGATGAAGAGCACTGGTTATGGCATCGAAGGTTGGGACATCTAAGCTTCTCACAAATAAGGAAAGCATGCAAATATCAGGCAGTTCGCGATCTTCCAGATATCAAAATTCCAGACAACACCATATGCAAATCTTGTCAGTTTGGAAAGCAGACCAGAACTAACTTTCCAGAGAAGGAAGGATCAGCTAGCTTGCCTCTTGAGCTAGTCCATACAGATGTATGTGGTCCATTTAGGAAAAGGTCACCTCGAGGAGAAGAATATCTGATATTATTCATTGATGATTTCTCAAGGTTTGTTTGGTTAGGGCTTATGAAGCACAAAGATGAAGCATTCGAAAAATTCAAATCCTTCAAAGCATTGGCCGAAAATGAATCAGGACACAAAATCAAGTGCCTCAGATCTGACAGAGGTGGGGAGTTCACATCAAATGAATTTTTTGATTTCTGCGATGAACATGGGATAAGAAGAGAATTCTCTACAGCTAGAACTCCTCAGCAAAATGGGGTTGTGGAAAGAATGAACAGAACTATCCAACAAATGGCTCGTGCTATGCTCGATGAATCAGGTACTCCTGCAACCTTCTGGGGAGAAGCCGCACATGCTGCTGTTATCATTCTTAACAAAACAAATGTCCGAGTAAACAGCACTCAAACACCTCATGAGCTTTGGAGTGGTAAAACTCCTTCCGTGAAGCATTTCAAAATCTTTGGGAGCAAATGTTATATTAAGAACACTGATGAGCAACTTGGCAAACTTGAACCTAGAGCAGATGAGGGCATTCTTCTTGGTTATTCTCCACATAGCAAAGCATACAAGTGCTACAATAAAAGACTTGGCAGAATTGTTGACAGTATTGATATAGTGGTTGATGAGAAGGGATATATTCCTAGGCAAGTTCATCATGAAGAAGATGAAGGTTACTCTCAAAGGCGAAATGATGAAGAAGAAGAACCTCAAGAAGAAGAAGAATCTCAAGAAGAACCAGAGGAGCAGACAAGAATAGAAGAGAAGACTCCATCCAGATATGTCCAAAAGAATCATCCAGAAACTCAGATTGTGGGGCAGAAAGAAGCAGGAGTACAAACAAGAAGGACACTTGCAGAAGCTTCAAGCTACTTAGCTCTACTCTCCTCCATTGAACCACAAAATGTGAAAGAAGCATGCAAAGATGAATGTTGGGTCAAAGCAATGGATGAAGAACTTGAGCAAATCGAAAGGAACAACACTTGGGAATTGGTTCCTAGACCAAAAGATAAGAATGTAATAGGAACAAAATGGGTCTTCAAGAATAAGTTAAATGAAAATGGAGAAGTAATTAGAAACAAGGCCAGACTTGTTTGTAAAGGGTATGCACAGCAAGAAGGAATAGATTTTGAAGAGACCTTTGCTCCTGTGGCAAGACTAGAGGCCATCCGAATGTTCCTTGCTCTCTCAAGCTTTCAAAACTTCAAGGTATTTCAAATGGACGTGAAATCAGCCTTCCTGAATGGAGACTTAGAAGAAGAAGTATATATTGAGCAGCCAGATGGGTTCATTCTTGGGAATGATCCAAACCTTGTATGCAGATTGAAAAAGGCTCTCTATGGGCTCAAACAAGCCCCAAGGGCTTGGTACTATCGGTTGGACAAATATCTTCACCAACAAGGCTTTTCAAAAGGATCAGCAGATAGAAATCTCTATATAAAAGTTGAAAATAACAAATTGCTAATTCTTGTTGTTTATGTAGATGATATTATTTTTGGCAGCAATGAAGAAACTATGAGTCAAAACTTTGCCTTGGTTATGCAGAAAAGTTCGAAATGTCACTTCTTGGAGAATTGACATATTTTCTTGGATTGCAAATCCAACAAAATGAAGGAGGTATCTTCTTGTCTCAAACCAAATACCTCAAGCAGATCTTGAAGAAGTATGGCATGGAAGAATCAAAACCAGTATGTACACCCATGGTTACAGGATGCAGCCTCAGTGCAAATGATGAATCAGCAGCAGTTCACCAACCCACTTATAGATCCATGATTGGGAGTTTGCTTTATTTGGCAGGTACTCGACCAGATATTACTCATGCAGTAGGGATGGTTGGAAGATTTCAAGCCAACCCAAAGGAAACCCATCT
Source organism: Pinus tabuliformis (assembly GCA_031772625.1). Taxonomy (NCBI): domain Eukaryota; kingdom Viridiplantae; phylum Streptophyta; class Pinopsida; order Pinales; family Pinaceae; genus Pinus; species Pinus tabuliformis. Next base: position 1,039,524,681 of record CM062816.1, on the reverse strand, counting down.
TCAGGCAGTCAAAAGAATCTTCAAATATCTTCAAGGGACCCAAAACTATGGCTTATGGTATCCTAGAAATACAGATCTCACTCTTCATGCTTACACAGATGCAGATTGGGCTGGAAGTGTGGATGATAGGAAAAGCACAAGTGGAGGTGCTTTCTTCATGGGTTCCAGATTAGTGTCTTGGTTCAGCAAGAAGCAAAGTTCGATTGCCTTATCTACAGCTGAAGCAGAATATGTGGCTGCAGCATCTTGTTGCACACAACTTCTTTGGATGATGCAGACCTTGCAGGACTTTCAAATCACTTGCACTCCACCTGTCTCTATCTTATGTGATAATACAAGTGCAATCAGCATTTCAAAGAATCCAGTCATGCACTCAAAGACCAAGCACATACCAATCAAGTACCATTTTCTTCGGGAACAAGTGCTTGAGCAGAAGGTCAAATTGGAGTATGTTCCTTCTAAGGAGCAAGTTACTGATATTCTCACAAAACCATTGCCCAGGGAAACTTTTGAATATCTCAGACAAAAGCTGGGAGTAGTTGATGCTTCATCCTGTTGTTGAAATTTGTTTTGTTCTACAGAAAAGTTGGTATACGCAGGTTACGGAAGGGATATGAGTGTATACACGCGGATTTATGGTGAGTAAGTCGCGTATATGCTGGACGCTTGTTGCAGAAAGAATATCCGCGTACATACGCTGTTTTATACAGGATAAAACGCGTATATGAAGTTCTGAACAGCAAAGGAAAACTCTGAAGTTCTGAACAGCAATAGGAATGTCAGAAGTATTCAGGCACAGTTTCAGGGAGTGCAACAGGCACAGGTTCAGGGGGAGCAGCTCAAAAGTCTCATAAAGCATTGTTGGCGTTCAGATGTTTTGGTTGTTGGTTTAAGAAGAAGGAGCTCAGAAAGCAATTCTAGTTGCTGATCTAACAAGATGTTTATCCGATGCTGCTGGTGTCTTTTCTAAATCTTGGTCTAGATCTGTTGTCTCTATGTCTTTCTTGTCTCTTTTATGGTGTCAAGGTCATGTAACGGCCTTTGTTGGTTTCCCCACTATGCCTGGGATGAATGATGAAATGTTCATGTATTATCATGTGTCTTCACATGGTTAGGTGGATGAGTCAATATTGGTATATCCCCACTAGATTGGGTGATGAATGTATGTTGAGTCTTTTGATGATAGGAAGGTCTTCTTTAATGTATAAGTCTTTGTTCTTCTTGAAGAACATATTTTGCAGATCTTGCCTACAGTCAAGGGGAGCATGAACAGCACTTGGTAAGCAGGACGGATAGATTGGTACACTTTGGCATACACAAAGGGGGAGCACACTTGGAGATTTCAGCATGTACTCAGGGGGAGTATGGACAGCAGAAGGAATACCAAGGAAGAGAATATTTTGGTCCACCCTTTGCCCTTGATGTCAAAGGGGGAGAGTGACTTGGTGTGGTGGTTGCCATCAAGTCCAAAGGGGGAGATTGTTGGCATTATGGTTCAAGTGTTGTCCTTGATGGCAACTCACTCAGTGGATGGTACAAGTGCTCAGAAGTTGGTACAGGTGATGGCAACTTAATCAGAAGACAGATCTCAGTACAGCATGCCAAGGAAACTCATACACGCTGTTTCGTTAAGCCCAAGTCGCGTGTACACGCAAGTTCGATTCAGAAAAAGCGCGTGTATGTGGAAAGGTTCCTTTGGTTCATGGTGGTTAGACCTTGGAAGTTGTGCCTATGATTTCGGACCATTATGTCTCGACGGGCGTGTCGATCCCTAGTTTTAAAGTTGATGGTATTGTGTTACTATGGTTTTGGCTCTTGGTATTGAGAAAGGCCTAAGGCTATATAAGGAGAAGAAGATCATTAGGCAAATATCATCTTTCGACAAGGCATGAATATCTAAGAGAGAAAGAGATCTGATATGCAGGTTCTGAGTTGGTTGATCTAAGCCAAGGAGAGATCACATCGGTTAATGGAAGACTAGATCTAAGGATAGATCGGGATCTAATGGTTTGAAATGCACTATCATGATATGGTTGATTATGCGTATTTCTAGATCTGCATATTGTCGCAATGTTACGTTCTGAGTCTAACTAATATCTGGTACAGCTGCAAGTTGAGAAAGTTTATTTTTAGATCTGTACGCAGGTTGGCTTCGGTAAAAGGGCGTGTATACGCGGTTTCTGCTCATTAAAGTAGCGTATATCTTTTGAAGCTTGATTTTGGTTTACAGTGGGGTCTGACTGTTATTACAGAGTTCTGTAGTCTGCTCTGTGTTCTGGTAACTGGTGATTGACAGGGTTCAGTGGTTCAGTGATTCAAAGTTGGGTTGTTTTATGCTTCAATGATCTGTTGTGAAAATTGAATGAATTGTGGTCTTCAGATTGTAATGTTGTGCTTCAGGAATATCCAAGTCTGAAAATGTATGAAAAGTGATACCTGGAAGAAGGAAGATTGTAGGTCAGCACCTACATACTAGTATCTTGGCTAGTACAAAAGCAAAGGGGGTTGGAGCTCCCTTCCAAGGAAGTTTGGAGAACGAGAGAAGGTTGAAGCCTTCTGCAGGTTGTAGCCTGCGTACTGGTATAAGGCTGCACCAGTACAAAAGATTGTAAACTGAAGTTTCATATTAAGAAAGATAGAGACAACTTGCAGCAGGTGGTTTTCACCCACATTGGGTTTCCACCTTATATCTTGGTGTTCATGTGTGTGGCTTTTTATCTGTTCTGTTATACTGCACATGTTTACTGTTAATATGATGAATAATGTCCTGATGCACTTAATTGAAGAATAAGCCAACTAAATTGTGAGTTTTCTGCTTATACGCTGTTTTACTTCGTCACAGTAGCGTGTACACGCTGGTTCACTTAACTGAAGTAGCGTATATGCTTTTGGGCATTTAAAAGTTTGATTAATCTGATAATACTGATTCACCCCCCCTCTCAGTATTATTTTCAACATGGTTTTGCAGTGTGGAAATGCAGCATCTCATTTATGCTCTCTGGGGTGATATGGAACAGAATTGAGCCTGTGGGGCTGAGGACAGCTCTTTGGCATGGATCATAGCACTCCTGGCATCTGTGGATCAATTCTGGCATAGGATTTACCTGGGGGAGGTTGTAGATGGGCAAGTTTGAGTCCCAAATCCCTAGGATATCAGCTCCACTAAGGTGCTGGGCTTTCAACTCTTTTAGCAACTGAATATTATATTTGGAGCCTAATGGAAAATAGTCTAACATTTGATAATCCATATCCCCCAGAGCTTTCCATTCTAACTCCCTGTGAGGGGTATTGAGAGGCTTGATGTTCAGTGCAATTGGAGTTTCCATGGTCTATCAAGCTTCTGACTTGCAGGTGAACTGGTTGAAATAAGCAGAACAACACAGAGGTGATTCCTTACAATGAAAGTATGAATTTTAGGGACCAGAGGGTTAATTGAGCACACAACAATTGAAATACTGTTTAACAGATTGATAGAGACAAATAGCAGGGCTGACCAGAACTTTTCTATGGTGAATTTAGCCAGCAGAGGTTTCTAGCTCACGGTTGCGCGAGCTACCTGTGAATTCAGGTTGTTTCAGTCGACTGCAGGTTTTATAAACCGTTCGTTGTCTTGCCAGAGGGAAATAGGTGCAGGTTACTGGATACTAGACGGTGAATTCGGTGTTTTAACACTCCCTTAACAGTTTGTTCGAAGAAATTTGGATAAAAACCAGGTGCAGAGAATAATTTCGAAAAATACCTTGCGGATTGTCACTGATAGTTGCAAATGCAGGTACGGCGGAGGCGCCCGTGGTTTCAGAGTTGGACGTGCAGGTTGGCGCTGGTATGGTCGTCAAATTCATGCAGCAACAACGACAGTCTCTTTCGGCAAAAGTAGAAAAAACACGAAATTTTGGCTTAAAATAGATTTTTGGCAATATTGGCGCGCTTTTGGGATGACGTCAGCATGACGTCATCAGGTGGGGTCAGAGTCGGATGACGTCAGCATGACGTCACCGGGTGATGTGGCAGGCCCTGGTTGGTCCACGGATATGCTGAGGTGGCGGACATGTCAGCGAAGGGACGGACGAATGAGGTGATGCGACGGCGGGGTGGCGGCGACGTGGCTCTGACGTGGGCATGACATGGGACCAGCAAACCGGGCGGTAAGTGCAATAGTGGTTACGGTTTTCTCGGACCGCTTACGATACGGCCCCGGTTTTGTCAGAGGCCGCTCCGAGAGCCTTGAGAGGGTGACGCGTGGCCGAGGACTGACGTAACCCTTCGTCATTTTCTCGGGCGCTAACTGTCAGGCGCGGGGGCCGCTCCGATATCAACGAGGGCCGTCGGATCACATGGGTCTGATCCGACGGTTGACGGAAGGGCGATGTGATCGAACAATACGGAGGGGGGGCGGGTTTAATTTATTATTTGTTTTGAAAGCTGCGCCCGGCGGAAAACATTAGGATATGGGTTTTTGCAAAGTTTTCAATGTATTTTGGAAAATCAAACATATGCGCCGAAACTTTGGATAAGCGGCAAAAGGTGGGTTTTTTTGGGTTTTTTCACAATTTCAAAGGGGTTTATGGGTAGGAGGGGCTTTTTACAAGGTTTTTTCTTTACAAACAAAGGCTTAATGGGTGGAATGACTTCAAAGAAGGGAGAGGGGTGATGTTTAGGTTCATCAAAGTGACCAGATGCCAATTTGATCCCTGACAGAGGATTTATTGGCTATAATGCCAAGGGGAGGGATATTTATACAAAATTTGGGGTTTATACACCATGGTGTTAATACTAGTAGGGGAAGGGTAACATAGGGGAATTACATAGTAGAGTTAGAGTAAATATGGGGGAAAATGTGAATGAGGGGGAAAATCACTAAGTTTATTTGAGACTTACTTAGTTTAGGGAGTAGATCAAAATGAAAAGAGTTTTAGACAAGAAATGTGGCTTCTAAAAAGATTAAGAACCACCATGAAACCATAATCTCTTCCATGAATCTCAGCTGATGAGGGAGTGTTAGTAATGAAATGGAAAGGGGAAGAAGGGAGGTTAGACATGCTTCTTGCTTGCTGCAACTTGATGAAGAATGACACCTTCTCAATTCATTGATTTTGCTTTGGTAAACAAAGTTAGCACATATGCAACTTATAAGAAATGACCTTTCTGCAACCCCAACTGCCTACCCATCTATTTGCCTAGCATTTTTTATTTCTTCTTGGAGGGTGCACTTGGACTTGCAGACCCTTACTAGCCTTTTCTTTTCTTTGGCTTTTTCTTTTGTTTTTCTATCTACTTCTACCCTTATTTCTTCCAAGGTCCCAGATTAAGCTGTTGGGAGCCTTTTTTCTCTACCTAAACTACTTGTCTGCCAAGATTAAACAGTTTGGACAGACTCCTTTCTCTATTCTACAACTGAAAATTCAAACATGGCATGATCCAGATTAGACTGTTGGACCATCCATCAAAATTTGAGTCTATATCAAGCTATAAGCACAGATTGTATTCTTATGGAAATATGTGATCTTTGCATCATCAAAGCAGAGCATATTTGGACCTTTCATTGCCAATCATGAAATATGAAACCTATTGGTATAGGTAGCTAACAGTTTCATTAGCATGGAATTCTTTAAATTATCTTGTTTGTTTCTTTTCTACAATATGTAGCCATAAAATCTCTATAAAAGATACAAAAAGGGTTAAAGCAAACAACTTTTAAAGTCCATCATATGGTTATCAAGCCATTAATCTAGAGGATTAATCCATTGCAAATAGGAAGGAGACTAATTGGGCCTTCTTCTTAGGTTTAATCCCTACTATTGAACATTGTGAATCCAACTCGGTCAACACATAAGCAAGGAACTAATGGTCACTAAGGAATAAGGATTGACACCATACAACTTACCCCTTAACAAGAATTTGCAAGTATTTAAATCTTTAGCCTACCCTTTTAACAACATGTAACTTCCAGAAACCATAAATCATATATTTTTCAACCCATTCATAATAGCAAAGAGGTTAGCCAACAAGAATAAGCAACATATATCTTCTATTCTTAATATTACTCATGTCACATCTCATCATAAAACCCTTTGCTTTAGTGCAAGTTTATTTGGACATTATTCTCTTTTCTATATGCATCTAGTAACAACTTATCAAATAACATTATCTAATAATCATAAATAAAAAATGTAAAAAATGAACAATAATATATACATGTGAACCTTACATAACATGACCCATCATGTGTTCACATATTTTGACTCAATTTAAAATTTATATGGACCAATGATTTTTTTTCACACCAACAAAAATATCAATAAAATTATATAATTCATATGTATTCATTTCATTTCCAACCTTCCATAGCATTATAGCAATATCACAACCTAAATCATAAAAGTTATATAAACATATAAAACAATAATTACATCAAATGAACATTCTTAAAAGTAGGATAGTCACATCATATTAGTCCAATAAAGTCAAACCTAAAGAGGGTTAGTACACATTTTTTTTTGCACGAAACTATTGTGTAATTATAGGGGGATTACACTAAGGGGCTAGAAAAATAAGTAACATTTTTTTTTTTTTCATAGAGCGAGTGATAATTACGGAGGGGTTTACACTAAATGTTTATAAAAATATTCAAAGATTTTAAAAACATGAGGATTTTAGAATTTTTGATAATGCATCTGTTTTGAATAATTAAGGTTTAGAATAAATTTTAGTAGATGATATTGTGTATGGTGGAATTTTGATTTATTATGGTTGTTAATGGTTGATTATGGCTGATGATAGTTGACTATCATTGATTTTTTTGACCAAATGTGATTTAATATGGCAAACCATGTTTGATTCAAATCCATGATTTGTTATACTTATGGTTGATTATGGTTGATTATGGTTGACTATAGTTATATTTTCATGATGGTTGACTATAGTTATATTCTCATAATTATGTATAGCATATTGTTGCTTATTCTTCACTATAATTATCTATGAATAACTATAATTACCCATAATTTGTCTTTGTACAAAAATAAAAATTCACAACATGTTACACACCAACAACTAGCAACTTACTTCATTAATAATTATAAAAGCAAAAAATCATCCAAAAACCAATAAAAAAGTATTTAACTAAATAATAATAATATGACCACTCTTAAAATATAAGTTTAACAAATAAATTTATAACTACACAATTTTGTAATAAATCTTAATTATAAATTTTATATAATACATACACACTACATTTTTAAACTATGTATAAATAAAAAATTATTTGTCCCAAATATTCTTATTCTTGTGAGATTTAACTCTTTTACAATCTGATTATATAAATTCTCTTTTCTGTTTTATTAATTATTATACTTACCATAAGCCTGGCATAACACATTTAATTTGTTTTTACCAAAAAAATTGATTTTTTCCCCATATTTTAACGTCATGCATTGATTTTTTATTTTATTTTTTTATTAATATTTAAAATTATTTATATGTAATTGATTTGGGTTTTATTTGGTAATAGTTGTTATTACAACTTTTTCACAACACAATGTCATCTGGACAACTACTTAAGCTTCATAGCTTTATAGAGAACAACCAAAAATTAAGATCCTTGAAAATAGCTCATAAATAACATATTTACCATCAATTACTAGCAACAATAATTTAAGCAAGTACATGCATAAAAAATGGATAGAAATAAATACACTTACCAAGTATATGTCAATTAGCATTTTAAAATTACTTAATTAACAATTTCAAAATTAATGAATATCGTTACTTAACATGTTTAAATTTTTATTACTAAAATTAAATAATTTGAATTTCGGATAACTGTGTGACATAATTGAAGAGCTCATTGTTAAATGTAGCACTTGTTAAATTATTCCGGAGAGATAACTGTGTGACATAATTGAAGAGCTCATTGTTAAATGTAGCACTTGTTAAATTATGCCGGAAAGAGATGCTCTCAAACTAATATAGTAGAGATGTTGTAAAGTATAATACAAATGATGTAATGTAATGTATGTCCTATAAACACTTAACTTACCAAAGTAAAAATAAAAATAACATCATGTTAAAATTTAAAAAAATGACATTATTAGTAATTTTTATTGGATAGTTAAAATAAAAATTTAATTTGGTCAAATTACTCGTAATATTAATCTTTAATTTGATCTTTCTAAATATTTAATAAATAAAAAATTAAAATAAACCACAACTAATTTAATATATTCATATCATTTATTATATATACATGTATATATATATATATATATATTCTAGAAACATGAATACTTTCACTTAAATACTTTAACTGAAACCACGATATGGATCGTTGACATCTGCTTTTTGGTAACGACATGAATGAAGAATTGAATATGATAGAGTAGAGTGGAAAACACTTAAAAGTGTATTATATTGAATAACAATGAAATATAGTTTATTACGATGGTTCATCGTAATTATATTTAATTATAATTGAACATAAAGAATTAAAACTTATTTTAATAAATTATAATAATTTATACGATATTATCATCGCACCAAATGAAAGAATATAAATAGCCATGAATCAAGGCATTCTTCGCTTTTCTCAAATACCTTAAATTAGGAAATCCAATCTTGGTTTCCAAACCTCCTCCTCAACCGAGACATGACAACTACGATGGTTGTTAAGTAAATAAAGTGAAATTTGCGTAATCTTTCCCTACTTTCCATTTGAAAATTAAGTTTTAAAATGTGAATTTGTCCGCTAAACCAACGACAATCTCGTAGGAATTGTAGCAGCAATTAGCCAAATGTGGACCAACCAGTTAAAACATCCTGCTGGTTCAGTGAGAATGAAGCTTGAAATTCGTGAGTTAATGCAACTTGTCATTATTTTGATTCCGTTGAATGCTGCCTATACTTTTGAACCAATACCTTTGTTTATTGGTCAGGTCATTTGGAATTTGTTCTTATTATTCATGATTATTCATGAAGTAGGGTGTAGTGTAATTTATAGGTAAAATGATTTTTTTAATATTTTTTAGGTAATTTTAATTATTTTTAAAAATTTGAATTTAAGCTATTTAATATGTAGGATTGGAGTGTTTATGGGATATTTAAGTCTTGAATCTAATTATATATTTAAAAAGTATTTTGAATAACAACAAAAATCACGATCATTTTTAAAATTGTCTCATTTGATTAGTGAAAAAACCTATTTTATCTATAAATTAAATTAAGCCGCATTCAACATTAAAAAAAATAACATTTATCATCATCCTCTCGATTTTTCCCCAAATACTTTTTGACATTCTTCGGGCCACCAAAAATTTATGCGATAATTATGCTAAGTACCATACTACATCTCGTATATTTTGTAATCTAATTGATATATAAAAATAAATTTATTTATTTTACTCAAAAAAACCTCACATCCTCTTAAAAAAATTATATTTAAAACAAAATGTCACAACTTCTATTAAAAAAACATATTTATTAATTTATTTACACTCAAAGATAAGTAGTCAAAAAGTAACCCAGCCTTCCATTAATAGTGCATCGGATAGATTAAAAAAAAGCTTTTAGTCAGTATTGCGATGCTCGTTAAATACCGTCGGTAGTGTGATGTCTTCAATAGATGTCGTTGGAATACCACAAATTCGGGCTAATTAAAAAGAAAATTCAAAATTTTACATTAATTCTTATAATTTTAAATGGTACGAGTTTACCTTTATAGCTTTCCGTCGAAGTTTATTACCATATATAATAGTGATTCATTTCCAATATTCCATAGCATCATACAATATCAAAACAAAATCATAAAAGACATATGTACATATCAATCAATAATCACATCAAATTAAATCAAAGGTCTACATCACATCATAAATGTATCTGTCAACTATGTCATTCTTGTAACTAGGATTCCTTTAAACAGTGACATCATATTAATCGAATAAATTCATAACCTAAAGAGGGTAGTATACATTTTTTTGCATGAAGCTATCGATAATTATAGAGGGGATGAAAAATAAGTAATGATTTTAAAAATATGGGAAGAATCGTTAGAATTTTGATAATGTATGAGTTTTGAATAATTTTTATTATATGAAATGATATTTTTTTGGGGCTGAGGGAGTTGAAGGCGAAAAATTAAAAAACTAGGGTTTCTGAGTTGTTGCAGGAGCGATGATCCATGGAGGGGCATAAAGGAGGGAGCTCCACTCCCTCCTTCAAACATGCCGTGACCAGCAGGGGAAAAAACTATGGAATATGAAAACAAGATGGACAGAAATCCAAGGAGAATATTATTAATAAAGAAAATGAGGAAGAGGACAAGGAACAGGGAACAAAAAACAAAGCACACATCGGCCCATGTAAGCCCAAAGCTGTTGTAACTCCTAGAGTTACGTTAAATGAGCCTGCTCTGTAAGAGCACAGCGACCATATGCAAACCAATGCAATCATTTGCAAATTCATGGGTTTATGGCCCACTGAAAAAGCCTTACAAATGTGGATAAGATACCACTGGAAACCAAAAGGAAGCATTGACCTACACCTAGGATCAAAGGGTTTCTTTACCGTGGTTTTTGTGAACATCGAAGATAAGGATAGAGTTTTTGAAGGCAGGCCTTACTTCTTTGCTGCTGCGGGTCTCTATATGATACCTTGGATCGTGAATTTTGTCCCAGAACGTGAGACCTTTACTTCAGTCCTGGTTTGGGTAAGGCTCTATTCTCTTCCGCTTGATTATTGGCAAACAGAGTCCTTAACAGCCATAGGAAATAAGTTAGGACGGTTTGTTAAAGTTTCTAAAGCCACTAGGAGGGGAAAGGGGGAAGAAAAGAAAAAATGGGCCTTGGTAGCCTGGGAAAAAATCTGCAAACCCAGAAATCATGGAGGCCTAGGATTGGATGATCATGAAATTTTAAGCAAAGCTCTAGGGCCTAAATTATGGTGGCGATGGCTAAAAGAACCAAAGGCTCAATGGGCTACAATTTGGAAAGAAAAATATGTCAGTTCATGGCCAAGTGAGGATCACATAAGAATGGATGGTAATATCAAGAGATCATACATATGGAACAAGGCTTGGGACAATAGAGGTCTAGTCCAAGATAATGGTTTCTGGGAAATTGGAGAGGGAAACTTAGCTCTGTTTTGGGAGGACAAATGGCAACAGGAACCCATTCTTTTAAAAGAAGAATTGAAGGAGCTTAAGACAGAGGCAGATGCTAAAGGATTAATCAAAGTTAAGGATTTCTAGGATCAAACCAACAATGTAGGAAAGTGGAGAAAATGGAGGAAATTTGATCTTAAAGATAACAACTATTTAAAAGACAAAGCTGAAATGCTAATGCAAGAGTTAGATCGAAGGAAAATTCTAGTTTTAGAAGGGAATGACCAGCTAAGATGGGGCAGTAACAATGAGGGCACCTTTAATCTTAAGGATGCCAAAATAATTCTCCTTGGTTTAGCTTCCCAGGTTCTGGACAAAGCATGGCAAAGACTTTGGAGACAACAAGGCTGGATGAAAATTAAACTCTTTAATCTTAAGGATGCCAAAATAATTCTCCTTGGTTTGGCTTCCCAGGTTCCGAACAAAGCATGGCAAAGACTTTGGAGACAACAAGGTTGGATGAAAATTAAACTCTTCATGTGGCTGGTGCAACACAGGAAGATTTTGACTTGGGACAATATTAGGAAAAGAGGTGTTTTGGGGCCTTCCAGGTGCCAGCTATGTGAAGTGCAAGAGGAAACAACGGAGCATCTTCTCAACAACTGCTCCTTTTCCTCCAAGCTGTGGGATTCTTTCGCCTCCATCTTCCAACAGTCGGATAGAGACCAAGGAAGCATCATCAACACCCTAAGCAAGTGGAGAAGCAATTTTACGAATAACGAAGTCCTTAGCATTGCCTGGGCTCTAACGTTGGGCTTCATCATCTGGAACACTTGGAAAGAAAGGAATAACAGGATTTTCAAGGAGGAAAAAAAACCACCCCTTTACCTTTTTTATCAGATCCTAAAACAGCTTCAAGAGACTGTGGGTTCTATTGTCCGAAATCTCCCTGAGAATCCTCCCTCGGCTCCTGAGTGGAGGATTCTATGCTAGCTAGGATTACAGGGTTTTATTCCTCAGAGCCTGGGCGGGAAGAATCTCTTTAGAGACTCTGAGCTCGATTTTTGGCAACCTCCCCCCAAGGGTTTTTTGAAGTTCAACATTGACGGAGCCTCAAAGGGCAACCCGGGCACAGCGGGTCATGGCGGAGTTTTAAGGGATGAAAAAGGAAACATCCTGTTTATTTTCCATGGTCATCTTGGAAAGGCCACCAATAATATGGCAGAAATTCTGGCTATGGAACATTGTTTAGAATTCTTGCTTCAAGATAATCGACACAATGTGATTGTTGAAGTTGATTCTGAGTTAATCATTAACTCAGCCAAGAGAATCAGCTGGGGTACGACACCAGAAAAGGTCTCAAAGAATTGGAGGCTCATCCAGATCTTTCAATGGATCCACAACCACCTTCTAGGCCTCCGTACAATAACTTTTAAACATGTTCGAAGATCAACCAATAAGTTGGCGGATCTCCTGGCTAATCAAGGAGTGAATTGCGCAGCAGAAAAGTTTGCAACAAAATGGCAAGAGCTACCTCAACTCAGTCTCAAGGCGAAATGCCATGATCAGGCCGAGGAAGATTGGTTGATGTTCAGAAGCAGGACCATGGAGGGCAGCACAGATAACTCAGAAGCGTGATGAGCAGAGGAGTGTACATTTTTGGTTTTACAGCGAATAGTGAGCTGTGGCGGTTTAATGTTTGGAGAAGTGAGCTCAATCAGGGCTTCAGTGGTGGCAAAGCGGGTGGCTTTTCTCTGAGGGTTTCAGACAGGCTGGCAGTGGCCTCTTCTCACAATGTCACTGGCAGAGCTGGTTTGTCATGCAGTCGGGAGCAGGGAGCTCTTGGCGCCCCCGACATCCTTAATCTCTCGCCTCCGAGAGGTTTTCCGTATCCTAAGCGGTTTTGGAGTGATCGCAAGCCCCGCGAGCGAGAAGCGGTTTCACCTTTTTTGCAGCGATCCCATTCAGTGAATAACACGTGGCAGGGGGACCATTTGGAAAACCACCATGATCGCACGTTAAATAGCGGCATGTGGGGTTGTGCGATTTTCTTTTCCGTCGTTGGATCTGTTGATTGAGATCAACGGTCGGGCTTTTTCGGGCATCTTTGTGGGGCCGGGGTGTTAAGTTCGGTTAGTCGTTCCTGGTCAGATGTTCATCTCCGCCGTTGGTTTATGATATAGTTTAGATCATGTCTTTTTTGGCATTTTTAGAGAGTGCTGCTACGGACAACTGTTCGTTAAGCTTTTGTCTGTTCGTTGGTCTCCTTTCGGGTCTGTCGTCCATTTGTTTTGGGTTATAAGTTCGTACCATTAGTAGACAACACCTTGGTTTTGTGTCCACTCGGTGCGTGAGTGGTTGTAATATATGTAAGTTATTTTTTGAATTAATGCTATAGAAGGTTCATCTCTTGCACCAACAAAAAAAGAATAATTTTTATTATATGATATTGTATATGGTTGAATTTTGGTTTATTATGGTTAATTGATTATGGTTGAACATTAGTAAAATGTGATGGATTAGAGTAGTCAATTATGTTTAATTGAAATCTATAATTTGTTATAATTATAGTTACCTAGAAATAATTATAATTAATTAAAATTATATTTTCATAATTAACTATAATATATAATTGATTATCTTTCATTATAATTAATTATAATTAACTATATTTAATCACAATTTACCTTTCTATAACAATGCAAAATTCACATGTTTCACATCAAAAAAACTAAAAAACCAGTTACTTATTCATTAATAATTATAAACTAAAAACGTCATCCAACCACTAATAAATAATATAACCAAATAATATGAGAACACTTAGAATACAAGTTTAGTAGCTAATCTTATAAAAGTAAAATTATTGGGAAATTTTGTAAAATCATATATATAATATTAATAATAAAGAACCAATTTATTTAAAACTTTCCTATTGTCTAGATAATTTTCGGCAAAATCACATGATCAATCTTTTGTCGACGCGTTTCGAACCAACCAGTGTGGTTCATCGTCAGGACAAGTTGAAGAACTGATCTGGCTTAGCTGATTAAATAGAGTGTGCAGAGACTCCAACGGTTATATTACAACGGCTAAATTTGACCTGAGGATCAAAGTCAAACCACTGACTTTATTATTAATAGAAGTTAATTTAATAATATAATAAATTTATTGTTTTAAATATAATGGTCATTATATCTTCGAATTTATTAAATAACTTATATTTATTATTATCCCTAAATTATTTAAATATAAATCAATAGTATTAAATTACTTATTATACTTAGAATTTAGTTACAATAGGTAACTTGGTATTTATTTAATAATAAATGTTTAAATTAAAGGGTCCAATGGTAACCAAATAATGGTAAACTAAACAAAATGGTCATTAATAAAATTATAACTACATATAACCTATATTTATTATTATTCCCAAATAATTTAAATACAATAAATAGTATTAAATTACTATTATTATAAAGTTACAATAGGTAACTATGTATTTATTTAATAATAATTATTAAAATTAAGGGTCAAATAAATCATTTTTATTAATTATCTAAATGGCCTATTTGAAACTAAAATACTAAGTTCATACAATAGTTTAGTTTATTAATAATCTATATTTACTTAATAATTTATAATTCTAATATTATAAATCATTATTATGTAAATCAAAGTACAAAAAATAGTATATCCATTAACTTAATCATATATTTCTAATAATTTCTTGTTTATCATTACACCTCTTATAATTAATTTAGTAATTTATGTTCATTAAACAATCAATATTTATTATTAAAATTTTTAAAAATTAACTATGTTATTACTTATAAGTTGTAAAAAGGGAATCTTTATTAATTCAATATATAGGAAATCAGTTAAAGGAAATAACAAGGGGTAGAAGAATTAAAAATCGATGCAAAATCTAACTTTAATCTACCCCCTGGGATAAGGTTAATACCATAATTAGCCTGAAATTACTTAATAACATATTACTCCTCCTGCACCCCATGACAAACCCGCTAGAAACAGAACTTGAGGCGAGGGACGACAGAAACCCTAAGACCTAACACAAGGGGAATGAGGAGACTAGGAAGCCAAGGCTGGGACCCAGCAACTGCTAATCTTCCAGCCATCATCCCTATTAAGATTGCTCGGCCTTTTCTCAATCTCCAGGGCCTCTCTAAATTTGCGATGGTGAAACTGCGCAACTTTGGCAATGACTTGAGCATCTTCTATACAAACATGATGCATAGTCTTCCCTGCATGCTCAGCTAGGGTTGAGGACTTGGTCCTACCATGCCTTAAGTCAACCGAATGCTCACTAATCCTTTGATTGATAGAGCGACCAGTCTCACCAATATAAGGGGTCCCACAGGAACAGGGAATGACATAGACGCCTTTCATGTCCTTAGGGTCAATCGGGTCTTCCACAGACCTGAGGGAGCTATGGATAGTGCGGAGAGGTCTAAAAGTTGCGGGCACATCATACTTCCTCAGAACCCTTGCAATCCTATCTGTGGTCCCTTGGATGTAAGGAAGGTTCACACCAAGGTTATGGTCTTTAGGGACTCTTCGGATTGAAGGCTCCTTCTTGGCCCTGAAGAAGGCTTTTTGACCTAGGTGCCTATTGTAACCATTCTTCTCAAAGACATCTAGGAGATGAGCCTTCTTTGCTTCCAGGCTCTCCTCATCTCCAGGGCCTCTCTAAATTTGCATAGTTTCACCATCGCAAATTTAGAGAGGCCCTGGAGATTGAGAAAAGGCCGAGCAATCTTAATAGGGATGATGGCTGGAAGATTAGCAGTTGCTGGGTCCCAGCCTTGGCTTCCTAGTCTCCTCATTCCCCTTGTGTTAGGTCTTAGGGTTTGTGTCGTCCCTCGCCTCAAGTTCTGTTTCTGGCGGGTTTGTCATGGGGTGCAGGAGGAGTAATATGTTATTAAGTAATTTCAGGCTAATTATGGTATTAACCTTATCCCAGGGGGTAGATTAAAGTTAGATTTTGCATCAATTTTTAATTCTTCTACCCCTTGTTATTTCCTTTAACTGATTTCCTATATATTGAATTAATAAAGATTCCCTTTTTACAACTTATAAGTAATAACATAGTTAATTTTTAAAAATTTTAATAATAAATATTGATTGTTTAATGAACATAAATTACTAAATTAATTATAAGAGGTGTAATGATAAACAAGAAATTATTAGAAATATATGATTAAGTTAATGGATATACTATTTTTTGTACTTTGATTTACATAATAATGATTTATAATATTAGAATTATAAATTATTAAGTAAATATAGATTATTAATAAACTAAACTATTGTATGAACTTAGTATTTTAGTTTCAAATAGGCCATTTAGATAATTAATAAAAATGATTTATTTGACCCTTAATTTTAATAATTATTATTAAATAAATACATAGTTACCTATTGTAACTTTATAATAATAGTAATTTAATACTATTTATTGTATTTAAATTATTTGGGAATAATAATAAATATAGGTTATATGTAGTTATAATTTTATTAATGACCATTTTGTTTAGTTTACCATTATTTGGTTACCATTGGACCCTTTAATTTAAACATTTATTATTAAATAAATACCAAGTTACCTATTGTAACTAAATTCTAAGTATAATAAGTAATTTAATACTATTGATTTATATTTAAATAATTTAGGGTTAATAATAAATATAAGTTATTTAATAAATTCGAAGATATAATGACCATTATATTTAAAACAATAAATTTATTATATTATTAAATTAACTTCTATTAATAATAAAATCAGTGGTTTGACTTTGATCCTCAGGTCAAATTTAGCCGTTGTAATATAACCGTTGGAGTCTCTGCACACTCTATTTAATCAGCTAAGCCAGATCAGTTCTTCAACTTGTCCTGACGATGAACCACACTGGTTGGTTCGAAACGCGTCGACAAAAGATTGATCATGTGATTTTGCCGAAGATTATCTAGACAATGTTATGGATCACAGAAGTCTAAATTCCTTAACTTTCCTATTCATTTGAAATTCAATCATTTTATTATACAATATTTACATTTTAATTATATAATTTTTAATATAACCAAATAAGATGAGAACACTTAGAATACAAGTTTAGTAGCTAATCTTATAAAAGTAAAATTATTGGGAAATTTTGTAAAATCATATATATAATATTAATAATAAAGAACCAATTTATTTAAAACTTTCCTATTCATTTGAAATTCAATCATTTTATTATACAATATTTACATTTTAATTATATAATTTTTTTTAAATACTTATTTCATATAATGATTCCTGAATATTATATATATACTTTGACTATAATAGTTTGAAACCATCATTTGGATTACATCTACTTTCTCATCTAACACTGGGATGATAATTGACTATGGTAAACACTAAAGCAGGCCATCGTGAATTGACAATTAAAGTGGAATATATTGAATAACAATGCAATATAGTTTATTACGATAGTTTATATATATATGGTAATTAATTTAATTATTTATAATTGAATATAAATAATTATAAATATTTTAATTTTAATTTTAATAAATTATTATGTTTGAATTAATTATTATGAATGATAAAATTTGATTTCACAAAAAAAATATTATGTTAGTAGAAGTGTTTATTGGAGTAAGATTTTTAAAATTTTAATTTAATTATTAATAATATATATATATATATATATATTTTTATAAAATATTTTATAATGAATAATAGTTAGAAATTAAAGATTGAGATTATTTTTTAAAAGTAGTTATGTTTTTTTCATCTTTTAATTAAATTGATTAATTAAAAATATGTTAGATTAATATGAGTTATGTGTTTTTGGGCATGTGGTATTAATAAGCTATTGTATTGGCTCATAGTATTTTTAATAAAGCTTTCCATAATAAAGTGGGGTTGTTAGAGATGGATCAAATCTCTTAAGGTTCAAACCTCTTTTTTGAGTGCAAAACTTGAAGAGAGTTTTGCACCTTGAGAGATTTGATGTACTCAATAGATCCGAAATCAAAATGAATCTAGGAGATATATATATATATATATATATATATATATATATATATATATATATATATATATATATATATATATTCTTTTTATGGGACTGAATCAAAATGTTTAGATAACATAACATAATAGGAAAATTACATCTCTTCCGTATTGGGTTGGAGAGCGTCGGGTGTGTTATATTGTTTTCACTACTAGCCCCACGTGTGTAGCCTGGGGTCTGGGGCAACACCCTGGGAAAATATGTCTTTTTATGTAGACCCAATAATAGTTGGGTGGACACAAGGATGGGGGCGGACCCAAAGATGGTGGGTGGACCTACCCATCGTTTTATGCATGAGTTTTGCACATGGTTTTGGGCATGATGGTTTTCTACCCATGGTATTTTGTAGATCTAATAAAGGGAACTACAATTATATTCTAATCCAAGGTTATGGATTGTGGTTTATTAATGCTTCGGCATATGTATATATGTATATATATATATATATATATATACGTATGTATGTATGTATGTAATGTGAACACTGAGAAATTTTCTTGGTGTAGAGAAACAATGGGCGTTGCAGGCCTGGACCAATGACTAAAATCTTTTGTGATCGCTTATGTGGAAAGAAAACAAGTGGGAGAATGTTGGGTGTGTGTTTTATTTTTTCCACTACTAGCATCACATGTTGTACGTTGCGCCCGGTGCAACGGGAGGTCATAGTACCACATTGCAGTGCAATGGGGGGTCATAGTAACGCCTCCCTGTTGGGGGGTTTGCAGGGAGGCGATAGACCTCGTGGAATTGCAGGGAGGTAATAGCCCCCTGCACTAGGTCTGGGGTTGCACCCTAGGAATTTTTTTTTTATGCAAACACAATAATAGCTGGACGGACCTAAGAACGAGGGCAAACCCAAAGATGGTGGACGAACCTACCCATGATTTTGTGCATGGGTTTTGCACATTCTAATCCAGGGTTATGGATTCTGGTTTATGAATGCTTCGACATGTATCTATATGTATTGTAACATTGAAAAGAATATGATGTAAAATCGATCTGTGTATATTTATGGATTGTGGTTTATGAATGCTTTGACATGTATGTATATGTATTGTAACATTGAAAGGAATATGATGTAAAATCAATCTGTATATAATTGTTTTATGTTTTTACCATTGTTTATTTTTTTGTTTTAAGAATTTGTTTGTCAGTAATTTCTATAGAAGATTAAAGCCAGAAAACACCTTAAGTATAATCATGTTACATAATTTTTAATATATATAAATTTAACTCATATTAATTCTTTTATAATTAGTAATAATATTAAATAAAATTATAATTTAATTAATTTTTATTATATATATATATATATATATATTTTTTTTTTTTTTTAATATGAAATATATTATAAGCTAAATATTTTAATTACTAAAAATATTTAGCAATCATCTCATTTACCTAAGATGTTAAAATTAAAAATAAAAAAATAAACACAAGACACCAATATTATAATTTCTACCGCATTATCATTGTACAAAATGAAAAATAATAAATAAAGGCCCAATACCCTTTAGTTTTCTCAAATACCCTTAAATTAGGAAATCCGTATATCTTTTAAGTTTGTCAATGACGTATTGACATATTTTGGATCTTGGTTTCCAAACCTCCTAGTCATGACAACTATGATGGGTGTTAATTTCGAGTAAATAACGTGAAATTTGCGTAATCATTTCCTAGTTTCTCTTTTTGTAAATTAAGTTATAAAATGTAAACTTGTCTGGTAAACAAAAAACAATTTTATAGAAATTGTAGCAGCAATTAGTTTGTTAGTTCAGAGCATATATCACACACAACAGATTTGCTCTCAAAGACTTAGAGAACAATAGCAAAGAATAATTTCAGAGACAGAAAAATGGAGAAACAACAAGATTATTCATTCGGAAACAGCAGAATAGATAAAACAATCATGGGAGAACAAAAATCACTTTGCATTACGTAACAGGCTTGGACCTTGGCTTGCTTCCTTGGCTAGAGAAATTACAAATTTATAGAGGCTGAAGAAGGATCTAGAAACCTGCATGTGATTTAGATGGAGATCTAGAAACTAATGGTGGTGTAGAAGGATCTACAACCCTACATGAATTTGGCTTCACACTTAACATTCTCCCACTTAAAGCCAAATAAGAGTCATGAATCAAATCACACCGAGTCCTACCATGCCTCTACATAACTTATGTTTATTTCATCTTAGTGAGCATATCAGCAAGGTTCTTATCTGTATGGATCTTTTCCAAGGATAATTGTTCTTCCTCCAACACATGCCGGATCCAATGGTACCTTAAGTCAATGTGCTTGGTTTTTGAATGAAATGCTGGGTTTTTCACCAAGTGAATGGCACCCGGACTATCACAATACAACACATACTTGTCCTGATTTATTCCTATCTCTCCTAGGAATTGTTGCATCCACAACATCTCTTTACAAGTTTCTGTTGCAGCTATGTACTCTGCTTCTATTGTAGAGAGGGCTACTATTCTTTGTATCCTTGACACCCAAGACACTGTTGCACCTGCAAGTGTATACAAATAACCTGTAGTGGACTTTCTGGTGTCCATATCTCCAGCCATATCCGCATCTGTAAATCCTTCAAGTACAGTTTCATCATGACTTAAACATAAACAATAATGACTAGTACCCTTGAGATACCTCAAAATCCATTTTACTGCTTGCCAATGTTGTTTGCCTGGATTGGCAAGGAACCTGCTCACTACTCCCATTGAATATGCAATGTCTGGTCGTGTGCATACCATGGCATACATTAAGCTGCCAACTGCTGAAGCATAAGGAATCCTGCTCATCTCTTCCTTCTCCTTGTCATCACTAGGACATAATTCAGTACTCAGCTTGAAGTGGGCTGCAAGGGGTGTACCAACTGGCTTGGCATCCTTCATATTAAACTTGTCAAGCACCTTCTTGATATATTTTTCTTGTGACAACCACAACCTTTTGTTTTTCCTGTCACGCATAATCCGCATGCCCAATATCTATTGTGCTAGTCCCAAATCCTTCATTGCAAATTTTCTACCCAAATCTTTCTTCAACCTATTGATCTTATTCTTATCATGCCCAACAATCAACATGTCATCCACTTATAACAATAATATGATATATGTTCCTTGATCATACCTCTTGATATAGACACAATGGTCAGCTTCCAACCTCTGAAAACCATGTTCCAACATGAATGAATCAAATTTCTTGTACCATTGACGAGGTGCCTGTTTCAACCCATAAAGACTCTTCTTCAACTTGCAAACAAGGTCTTCTTTTCCTTTTTCTATGAAGCCTTTTAGCTGCTCCATATAAATTTCTTCCTCCAATTCACCATGAAGGAATGCAGTTTTTACATCTCACTGTTCACATTCTAGGTCTAAAGCAGCAACTAGACCAAGAATGACTCTAATGGATGACATTTTAACAACAGGTGAGAAAATTTCAGTGAAGTCAATACCTTCCTTTTGGGCAAAACCTTTCACCACTAGCCTTGCTTTATACCTCTCCTTCTTTTCGTCACCTTCATGCTTAATCTTGTACACCCATTTGTTTTGTAGAGCCTTTCTAACTTTTGGGAGGTTTACCAACTCCCAAGTTTTATTTTTCTGCAAAGAGTTCATTTCTTCTTCTATTTCTTTCTTCCATTATTTACTGTGCTCGACTTTACAAGCTTCTTGAAAACAATTAGGCTCACCTTCCTCAGTCAACAAAATATAGTTTGAAGGAGGATACCTTTGTGAAGGCTTATGAGGCCTAGAAGATCCGTGAACCAACTATGGTGGTGCATTATCAGGTTGAATCTCCTGTAAAGGTTCTTGCAAGATTCCTTCTTCTTGTTGTTCATCATTTTCCACTTGTTGATCTTCATGCTCCTGAATTTGCTGTTCATTTTCTTGTATTGGTGGTATGTTTTTCTGCTGCTCTTCAAACCTGTCAATAACCTTCTTGACCTCCAGCTCGCCTACAGTCCTCTTGAACATTTCTGACTCATTAAATATAACATCCATGCTTCTAATAATTTTATGTTTGACAAGATCCCATAGACGATAACCAAAATATTCATCCACATATCCCAAAAAAATGCATTTCATAGATTTATCATCTAGCTTAGTTCTATTTTGTTTGGGAATATGTACAAATGCTTCACATCCAAAGATTTTAAAGTGATAATAATTCAAATTCTTACCAGTCCAAACTTCTTCAGGGATCCCGCCATCCAAGGCTGTAGTTGGAGATCTATTTATGAGGTAGCAAGGGGTCTTGACTGCTTCAGCCCAAAAATTCTTCTCCAAACCGGAATTGGACAACATACTTCGCACCTTTTCCATAATGGTGCAATTCATCCTTTCTGCGACACCATTTTGTTGAGGAGTACCAAGCACAGTGTTCTCATGCTTTATGCCAAACCTATTACAATATTCCTTAAATGCATTTGAGCAATATTCTCCACCATTATCTATTCTTAAACACTTCAACAATTTGTTAGTCTCTCTTTCAACAGCAACATGGAATTTTTGAAATATTCCGAACACTTCACTTTTGTTTTTTATAGGATATGCCCAAACCTTCCTGGATGCATCATTTGTAAATGTTACAAAATATGATGCTCCTCCTAATGATTTGATGTTCACAGGCCCAAACAAATCTGAGTGTACCAATTCTAACACATTTTTCTTTTTGTCATGGCCACCTCTAAGGAATGAAACCCTTTTTTGTCTACCATATATACAATGCTCACAAAGATCAAGATTGCAGGATTTCAAACTTGGCAATAAATTTTTACCAACAAGGATTTTTAAGCCCTTCTCGCTCATGTGACCCAAACGCTTATGCCACAGACCTGCTGAATTTCCTTCTTTTGTGACAGTTGTTAGAGCCTAGATTTACCTCAGGCTGAGAAAGGTAGAATCCAGGGCCAACATCAAACCACGCTTAACCTGGTAGCTAGCCCTACCAGGTCGGGAGAGGGCTCTCTCCGGGTCAATCTCAGCAAATTATGATCGAAGAGGGCTTGAGATGACTGATAGAAATATTGATCTTAGGCCAGGTATATGTGTGAAAAAGGTTGATTGAATAAAATGATGTTTTTGTTGGCTCAGATGGAAAGGTAGATTTTGGGTGTGGGGATTGAGGCTCAGTCTTGCAGAGATCTCAATGGGGCAAGGTAGGCAATTGTCTTTGGCACTTAAAATTGAATGAGATGGAAGGATTAGACAGGTGAGGTGCTGAAGAGGGCAAGAAAACTCATGGATCCTCTCCAAATAGCTGAAAACATCAAGAAACTAAAGCAAACCTCAAGTAGAGCACTGTAATTTCAACGGATTCTACTTACACTCTTGTTTGTTTAGTTAAGAAGAAAAAAGATAGAGCATTGCATACATAACACATAAGCAAATTCACAATTACAAAAGAAAGCACTGTACCAAGGCAAATTGCCACATGGATCCCAAAGAGTGCTGCAAACCCTGGTCTTAATTCCTTAGCCAAAATACTGATATGAGTGTACAATGAAGCTCAAGGCTTTCTCAAAGGTCAAACCTTCTACTAAAATCCAACCCCTACACTATGAAATTCATAAAATATATACATTTTCTCATCCTTGTACTAAGGGATTGAGCTCAACCATTTTCTTCAAAATAGAATTAGTTACATTAAACTTGGGTCGAATTTCTGAAAATAGGTGTTGAAGATGAACTCGTATCTCCTAAACCATAGCACTTGTTACAAAACTGAAAGAGGTTTTTGTAGATAAGGTCATTTTGGAGAAAAACCTCTCTCAAATTTGGGAAATTCATTTCCAGTAGTTCGAAATCTGTTCCACAAAATCATCTCTAAAACAAAAAATCATTAAAAATTTAAATCTGTGAAAATGAGCTGTAAAGATCTAGTCACATATCCCAATACATGACACCTGTGAATAAACTGAAAGAGGTTTTGGTTATATGGCTCGTGCTTAATAAAAACCTCCTTGGGTTTTGCAAAATTACTTTCCATCTGTTGTAAAATGGCCTCGCACTAAAATGACTAAAATAGTAAAAAATATGAAAAAATTGCTTTGTTTTAATGTAGGCTCAAAATATCACTGTATATCTCCCACATAGTAGCACCTGTGCATAAAATGAAGGAGGTTTTTGTTATTTAGTATGTGATAAACAAAAACATCTTTCACTTTTGAAAACCTCCTTACCATTATTTCAGAAACTGATTTTGTACTAAACTTGTCATTGTGTGTAGCAACTGACCTCAAAACATGCATAACCAAGAATCACTCATTCATTTCTTCTAATCCAGGAACTGGTTACGGGAGTGTATACCATTGGAAATATTTTTTCGAGCTTCTGCTGATGGACACACTTGTGACATGTTTTGTGCTGAACATCATGTGCAAAACATCTAACAAAACCAGACATAGTAAGAGCTCATGTTGATCCCTGGTGACAGGCTACAGAGACTGGAACTAACATCGGCTCCAATGGGGATGGTAGCTCTTTGGAGGTGCCAAGAACTACAAATCTCTGGAAAGCAGACAGTGCCTCTTCCATTGGGCATGGATGGTCAAACAACTGCAAACCCAAAACAACTCATACAAATCCAAAAACATATACATACTGCAACCTGTACATAAAGAAATACCGAAAACTGAAATGTTGCCTCAGGCAACTTATTTATGTATAAATCTAACCTACTTTGCTGCATGAATAGATTAAAGGAAGTTTCTAGGAAAATATAAGAGAATTAAAAGAAGGTACATTTCAATTATCTATGGTGCATAGAGAGGTTATACGAAGGAATGAAAAGTGAGCGAAAACATGGGATCATATCAAGTTCATCAGGGAAATTAATAAGTCTTGAGGAGAAAATGGTCGCAATATTGGGATGTTGGTATAGGAAGGTATAGCTCACATACATGGACCAGTAATATATTAGGACAAGATGGCTATGGAATATGAACCTTTTGATTAATAAAGCTAAGGGATTGGTATTATAAACCCAAGTGAATAATAAACCCAAAGGATTAATACTAAAACCCTAGGGGAATAATATTAAACACTAAGATAATATTATAAACCCTAAAATAAACATGGTTGACCATGGTTTATTTTCATATTAGCACAATCTTTGTCAGAATGAAATGTTGGACCATAATTGACCATGCTTGTTTTTCATATGGAGACAATCTTTGTCACATTGTGACATTGGACAATGGTTGAGCATGATTGATTTTCTTATTGAGACAATTTTTGTCACAATGCGGCTTTGGACCATGGTTGCCCATGATTGATATTATAAACCCAAGGGCTTAATAATAAAAACCCAAGGGATTATAAACCCAAGGTAATAATACAAACACAAGGTATATAAACCCTAAGATAAATATTATAAATCCTAAAATAAACATGCTGGACCATGTTTTACCATAGTTGATTTTCATATTTAGACAATCTTTGTCACAAGGTGACATATGACCATGATTGACCATGGTTGATTTTCATATTGAGACAATCTTTGACACAATGTGGCATTGGACCATGGTTGACCATAATTGACCATGATTGAGCATGGTTGACAATAGTTGACAATGGTTAAACATGGTCGATTTTCATATTGAGACAATCTTTGTCACAATGTGACGTTGAACCATGGCTGACCATTAAAGTGCATTAACAATGGAATATTATGATGGTTTATCATAATGATAATTAATTATAATTATTAAAATTGAATATGAATAATTATAAATAACTAATATTTATTTTAATAAATTAATAATATAAATACTTAGAATTTATTTTAATAAATTATTATATTGATAGATATATATTTTTTGGAATAGAAATTTTAGAATTTTAATATAATTATCAATAATTATTAAGTGAGTGATAGGGATTTAATCTCTATAAAATATTTTACAATATTATTATATTTCTAATAATAGTCAAAGATTAAAGATTGACATTATTTGAAAAATAGTTGTGAATTTTAAATTTTTTAATCAATTTGATTAATTAAAAAAAATGTCATATGAACCAGAGTTATGATTTTTTTTGACATATGATATTAGTCATTCATAGTATTGGTTCATAGTATTGTAACAAAATTTATTTACAAGCTAAAATTTCCATAACAAATAGAAGTGAATCTCCCTATTTACAAATCAAACTAATTATTTTTAAAATATATATAAATTTAATTTTTATTAATATTTTTATAATTAATAATAATATAAAATAAAATTATATTTTTAAAATCTTGTGTTAATGTTAATTAAAATTTACCAACCATCACATTTATATTACTATGTGAAAATACTAAAATAATAAATAAATAAAAAATAAAAATCAGCTCTATATATTATAATTTATTATATATTATAATTTATACTACAAAATGAAAAATAATAGATAAAAGCTACCAATATTTTAATTAAATAAACTAATCTATACGCTATAATTTATACCGCATTATCATCGTACAAAATGAAAAATAATAAATAAAAGCTACCAATATTTTAATTAAATAAACTAATCAAAGCATTCTTTACTTTTCTCAAATGCCCTTAAATGGAAAATCCGTATATCTTTAAGCTTGGGAATGGCGTATTGACCTATTTGAATCTTGGTTTCCAAACCTCCTTGTCAACCGAGTCATGATAACTATGATTGTTGTTCATCTCCAGTAAATAAATAATCTTTTCATAGTTTCTCTATCTTCAAATGTGAACGTGTCCGCTAAACAAACGACAATCTCATAGGAATTGTAGCAGCAATTGGCCAAATGTAGACCAACCAGTTAAAACACCCTGCGGGTTTACCATTATTTTGAGTCCATTAAATGCTGCCTATTCTTTTGAAATGAATATTTTGGAGAAATACCCTTGTTTACTCGTTCATAACCATGAAGCATTGTTTACTCGTTAAGTTTATTGGAATTTACTCTCATTATTCATGGAGTACGGTGTAGTTAACTTATCCTGGCTGGTATATGTAGCACTCTTACTTAGATAGGGTATTTATTTTTCTCATATGATTGGATTATATCTCTTACTATTTGATATCACATTAATGTACTAGCTTATATCCCAAGTTTCAACGATATGTAGAGTTGGTGGCTTGTGCAGTGGTGGGATTAATTGTGTTTTATTAATTAGAGTATCACATTAATTTCCATACAGAAATCTGGGGTGGCAGAGATAGTTCGCTGGCTTTTAGTTTAGTTTCGTATGCACTATCCACTGTTTTTATAAGACTGCTAGTGAAAGTGACAAGGGAGGTACTATCTTATCCATGGGGCTTGCTGCCCACACTTCTCTTAGGTCCCTATACTACTAGTCTAACCCCTTATTGTTATTATTACAACCCCCTTATTATAATGTTTGCCCATGTAGTCCCCATATTGTTATTATTGTGCCCCATAGAAGGCCACTATTGTCATTATTGTGTCCGTACATTATTATTGTTATGTCAGCTTTGATTATATTATGACCCCTTAGACTCCTATATAAAGAAAGGAGGTCTTGTCATTTGTATCATCCAAGAATTGTTCATTTGTGTAATGTAAAGGAAGTTGCCCCCTCGAAGAGGCTGAATTCTAAGGCGTTGATCTATCTTTTCTATCTTTTTGTGAGTTGGTTTCATAACATTTGGTATCAGAGCTTTGGATTCTAAGGTTTCGTTGCTCCAAATAGGTCATCGTGGAATTTCACTATAACTTATTTTCAGCAATGTTTCAGAAGCTAAAAAAGAAACCCATTTTAGAAGAAATCTTGTTAAACCGCACCTCTGAGTTTCAGATTTTGTCTCGCTATATTTTCGGAGATATGATGTGAGGAAGTTAGGGTTTTTG
Source organism: Pinus tabuliformis (assembly GCA_031772625.1). Taxonomy (NCBI): domain Eukaryota; kingdom Viridiplantae; phylum Streptophyta; class Pinopsida; order Pinales; family Pinaceae; genus Pinus; species Pinus tabuliformis. The sequence goes on along the minus strand of CM062816.1, from coordinate 1,039,496,658 downwards.
CAAGCTCTAGAATTTCATCTAAAACATGTCATTGTAGAATGTGCGCTATACCTCTTTCGCTACAAAGTTTCAGAAGCTAAAAAATAAACCCATTTGAGAATAAATTGGTTTGAACCGCGGCTCCGAATTTTAGATCCTGTCTCGCTATATTTGCAGAGATATAATCTATGGAAGTTAGGGTTTTTGGAGACCCCCGAATTACATTCCAAACAGGTCACCTTGGGAAAATCGTCATAACTTTCTCTCTGAGCATCGGATTGAAATTTCGTAAGAAGTTATAGAAAGAAGATGGACTGTAGTTATTTGTGTGTATCTTTCAGATCTGAAGGTCAAAATAGTGACATGTGGCACGTCATACAATTTTGATATTCTGAAAAGGTGTATAATCAGGCCATCTTGGGAGATTGTGCATAACTCTTTCTTGGAGAATCGAATTTCGATCAAACTACTAGCATTGGAAAGAGGACGTAGAGGACTACTCTAGGTCATGATTTCAGAACTGGAAGATCTAAAATTATAGAGTTACAGTCGTTTCAAGATCGAGCTCCTAAAATCAAGAAAAAGCGAGATGAGGAAGTTTGATGGCAAGGATCTGGTAAATTGGATACTACAGATGGAGAAATATTTTGATCTACATGGTATACCACTGTTACAAAAGGTATGTGTTGCATCTAATTATTTAGAACCGAATCAATTTTTATGGTATAAAGGGCTTTGTTCTCATAAACCACTTGTCACGTGGTCAATTTTCATGGAGGAAATGATAGCACATTATGAGGATACAAAGAGAAACACCTTCTTTTTACAATTGATAAATCTCAAACAAAAGTGTTCAATGGCGGAGTAAATTGAGGACTTTCAAAAATTGAATATAAGGGAAAATGATATTCTAGAGAAGCAGAGGTTTTTGAGACTCCCAAAGGTCTCCCACGTATTCGTGATCATGAGCATGCTATTCATTTGATTCCAGGAAATGTTCCTCCAAACATCAGGCCTTATAAATATCCATATGCCCAAAGGAGTGAAATTGAACATATCATTGCAGAAATGGTAGAGGTTGGTATACTATCCAACCAAATTTGATAAGCAAAGCAAGTGATCAATGGAAGAATGACGAAGCAGGATGGGAACTCATTCAAAAGTTTCCGAAGATCCTAGTTCCAACAATATTGCCAGAACTTGACAAGGAAGGAAAAATCATATTGGAACTTGAAGCATTCACAGAACCGAGAAGTTGAAAACTATGAAATCTATCAACTTCAGAGTATCTCATCAAATGGAAGAACTTACCCGCTGAAGATTCCACATGGAAGGATGAGAAGTTTATACAAAAGCATCAAGAACTACTAAAGCATTGAGGACAACACTTTTTGAAGGAGAGGGGCATGTTAGGTCCTTATACTACTAGTGTAACCCCTTATTGTTATTATTACATCTCCCTTATTATATTGTTGTGCCCATGTAGTCCACATATTGTTATTATTGTGCCCTTACATTATTATTGTTATGTCGACTCTGATTATATTATGACCCCTTAGACTCCTATATATAGAAAGAAGGTCTTGTCATTTGTATCATTCAAGAATTTTTCATTTGTGTAATGTAAAGGAGGTTGCCCCCTCGAAGAGGCTAAATTCTAAGATGTTGATCTATATTTTCTATCTTTTTGTGAGCTGGTTTCATAACAACTTCTTACTCTATATCTACATGATTGACGTATTGGCACTATAGTAAAGTGAGCATACGAGTGTATTTTTCTATGCCACTTGGGCATACTATGGGATGGATTTCTTGGAACTCTTCAAGTGGGACATGTTGGATCATGAAGCATTTATCAAGGTTACTATGGGTGCTGCGCTGGCGCGCTTGCAAAGGGGGTTTTGGCTGGACCACTTGATGGACAATGGGCACACACTGGAAAAAGTTTGGCAATGTCGTGTCGACAGGTGTTGTACATGCACAACAAAGTACTACTCGCGTCACACATGTCCCCAATTCGTTCAAGCGGAAGAAACATTGGGTGAAGCCCATTGAGATTACATCGCAAACAACACTCCTGAGCTTTGAACATGATGTCTTAGTAGACCATGTTATCAGTTTGCAGAAGAGGGCTTTGGTAGGGTGCAAGTATTTCACGGATATGCAAGAAGCGGAGATGCGGGAATGGATCACCTCCAAATGGAATTTTCTCCTAGGTTATATGCCTACCATCAGTCGCGTGATGAATTCGTGTTATAGTATACACTTTCTTCATGAGGAGGATGTGGATTAGGTACTGGGACGCCTTGGGTGAGAGGGAGGAGTTTTATGTCTTTACATCCTTGGTATATTAGATTTAACCCTCTGTATGATACGCCGAAGCACAGACTAATATGGGTAAAGCTCCCGGGGTCTCCTATTGAATTTTGGACAAAGTGGATCATGGCGGAGATTAGGAATGCCATTGGGAAATTTGTTTATGTTGATTTATGTTGTTTGGGGGCCCATAATAAGTGGATTTCTTGGATTATTATCAAAATTGGACTCTCTGGAGGCCTCCCTGCACATATTTATTTGGCGTGGGAACAACTCCACATTTGCTAGCGGTTGGATTATTAATGTTTGTCATTTCGATGTCTCATATGTCACTGAACGAGCATTTGATGGCAGGATGCCCACATCGAATCAAGTGGCGTTGTGGGAGGGACGATGGATAATGTAGCGCTTAGGATAAGGAACACTCTCCTAATCAGGATCGGGCTCAGACTCGTCCGGGTAAATATCCTTTTACTGATTTATCATCTTCCTGTTTCTCTTTTAAAGGCCGCAACTCCTCTATTCTCCTCATATCTCTGCCAGTTGTGGCCTTCGCCCCCTTTGCTTTGGTGGATGGCCATTGTCATAGGTCTCCTGAATATTATCCTCCTCGACTGGAGCCTACCATTTATGCTTGCCTAGAAGCGCCTCGGGCCACCAAATATGCCCGCTCTAGTCCTGGGCACGATGACTCCACCCCTCCCATAATATTTGTATTATTGGAGTCCCCTCCTTATTGTTCCACCCTACCTACTCTCCACACCCCTTTCCCCCCTCTCACACAATCTCCTTTGGATGTGGACGCTCCATCTCCAACCAATTATGTGGGTAGCGATATCAAGATCCTCATGGAAAACCCCACACTGGACCTTGTTTCCCTGCCGATCCATTGCGGACCTCAACTCCCCTCCCCTACCATCAACCCAAACTCTGGACCTAACATTACAGTACGTTGTAAGGTGGGTGGGGGAGCCAACACTTCTAGGGGTGCCCCGATATTAAACCTATACCTTTCTGGATCTGTCAGACTTACATGACATTCTCGTTCGATCCACTATTGATTCCGGGTCCTTAGAGCATCTACACCCACAAATCATGCCCCATGATGAAGATTTTATCTTTAAACCTCAGGGGATTAGGGGATTCCCTTAAGTTTCTATCCCTCCGACATCTATTCATTACCACCTGACCATGTATCATCCTCCTACAAGAGGCTATGACGTCAAAGCAACGGGTTTTGGAATTTTTTGGGTGTATGTTACCTAATTGGAATATGGTTGTTGTGGATTCCCTGGGCCTCTCGGAAGGCACAACGACCTTTTGGGATCCTTGGTGGGCTCAATTACCCTCATAAAAATGTTTTACAGGTATCTTACTCTCTGGTTTTATGCGGGGTATGGCAGAACGTATACACCTTCTAAATATTTATGCTCCATATCGGGATGGTGCCCCATTCTGGGATCGACTTGAGGCCAACGACATCATGAAATTGGGATCTCTAATTATCGCAGGTGATTTCAATGCTACCATCACATCAGGGGAGGTGTGGGGAGTTCAGGGTAGGATGGACCCTATGGCGAATCAATTTCAAAGGATTTTTTTTTTAAACAATCTCATGGATATGCAGATCATACCCATCTCTCCCACCTTTCATAATGGTAGAGTGGGGGCACAACACATCGGAAAGCGTCTGGATAGGTTTTTAGCTCATGAGGACCTATGCACTCGACTGGTCCTTATACTGTCTTACGTTTTGAAAATTTTCCTCTCAGATCATTATCCTATTATCCTACTGTGGTAGTTGGAGACTACCAGACGAGGCATCCCATTTAAATTCAACTGTAACTGGCTTGAGGATGATGATTATAACTCATTGGTTCGTGATTTATGGGTTTCGGTACAATTGGGGTTGAATACTTCTCCCATGGACATTATCTTGTCGAAACTCCAAACGCTAAATACGAGGACACACATTTGGGAGTGACAAAAAAAGAAGGCTTGATATATAGAATTACAACAAATTATTGAGGAATCAGAGCGTCTGGGGAAAATATTGGAACACGATCTTCCACTCATAACAATTATAGAAAAATTGAAGAAGTTGGAGGAGAAAAAAATAGGATACTACAGGTACAAGAGGTCACATGGCGACTAAAGAGTCAAGCCCTCTATCTAAAAGAGGGCAACATAAATACAAAAAAATTTCACAGGTATGTGAACCACAAGAGGAAAATCAATACAATTTGGAAGGTTCAAGATCCCAGATATAACTATGTACACATCGAACATCTAGCGGGAGGCACAATCTCATTTTGAAATTTTTTACAAAGCCAGAGAAGGAATCCAGATAGAAGATCAGATATGGGGGTCTGAAGGATACCCTATTATGTTTGATCATGCTCAAAACCAGATCCTATTCTGTCCTATTGATTTAGAGGAGGTACACAAGGTTCTCAAATCATTTGCAAAGGATAAATGTTTGGGTCTGGTTGGCTGGACAATAGAATTTTTCTTTCACTTTTATGATCTTGTTGCAAATTATTTATTAATGATGGTCAAAGCATCTCGGAGACTTGGACAAATCTTGGGGGTCATTAACTCGACATTCATTTCCCTCATCCCCAAGATGTCTTCCCTGGAATCCTTCATGGACTTCCGACCTATATCACTTTGTAATATTACTTACAAGTTGATATTGAAGATCATTGTTGAGCGTATCAAACCGGTACTATCGACACAAATATCCAAGGAATAGTTCGGTTTTCTAAATGAAAGGTTGATCCATGATGCGGTCACTACGTCCCAGGAGTGCATAGATCTCCATAAAGCATATGATTGCATTGATTGGGCATGCCTCCACATCGTCCTGTCTAGGATTGGCATGGATATTCACAATACTGAATGGATCATGGCCTGTGTGAGGTCGGTAAAATTTGCGGTCATTATAAATGGATATCCTATTGATTTTTTCGGTGTTAGCAGGGGTTTGAGATAGGGGTGTTCCCTCTCACCCCTTCTATTTATCCTTGTAATGGATGGTCTTAGCCACCAAATCTGGATGACAGGTGAAGCAGGACATTACTCTGGCTTGAAGATGGGATGGGGTATTTATATTACTCCTAGCTTTTTTGTGGATGACATTCTTACATTTGGGATTATATCTCGGATGCAATGGAACTATCTACAACAGATTTTTGACAGATTTGGTATGGCATTAGGCTTAATCATTAATGCTGGTAAATCAATTTTATATTACGGCAACAGGGAACAAGATGAAATTTATCACATTGCTGATAATTTCGGGGTGACTGTCAGGCCCTTCAGTGAAGGTATTACATATATGGGATACAAGATCAAACCAAACAGTTACAGAAATGGAGATTGGACATGGATAGAGAATAAGGCGACGAATAAAATATATAGATGGGATCACCGCTATCTATTTCTCGGAGGTAGGGTCATAGTGGCGCAATCAATCTTGCAACAGATCACAATATACAGGGCACACTTGTATAGTATGTTCGTAGATATTTTGAACAAAATCTGCAGTGTTATGATGAACTTTATTTGGGCCAGATCGTGACAACACAAAATCCACCTCATCATATGGGAGAATATTTCTATCCCAAAGAGATATGGAGGTTGGGGAATCATGGACATAAAAAATTTCGACAGGGCATTACTGATGAAATCATTGTGGCGGGCACTTTTTTTCTGTGAGTACATGGAGTGACATTATCAGGGAAAAATATTTTACAAACAAAACAGTGGAGGAATGGATAAGGGAAGGGCTTATTGGAAAACATATTGGGTCAAATATTTGGAATGATTTCAACAAAATCTGACAATGTTTCTTGGAGCACATATGTTGGAAGATAGACAATGGACATAACATCATTATAGGCAGAGACAAAATAGAAGGGATGACCCAGAATCACATATTGGGGGCATAAATCATACAAAGACTACAATCGAGGGGATATTTCTTCATTGCACAGGTCATCGGGACATGGCGAGATCACTTCCCTATTTGGAAAACTGGGGCAGAAATTGGCCTCACAGGAATCAATGCTGACAGATAGAAAAGATATATATTTGATATCAATAGCACTGGTATATGTAGAACGGGTGATCCAGATATAAATAGGAACGAAACAAATTACAGATAGGACCATACATATGGAGATGCAACATAAATAATACTTCATTTCATTACTGTAAAATATTGAAATATGCTTACAAACAGAAATGGAAATAAACGAGCTAAGGCGATGGTAGCTTATCTCTGAGAAGAGATGTGGTGGCTACATGCCTCTGAGCTATGTTACAATGAGGCTCGAAGGCCTATTTATTGTTGAGAAACAATGGAAAACCCTAAACATCCAAAAACCTAACCCTAGAAGATGAAACGCCAAACTATGGGCCCTGTTTGGGTAAATTGGTACATCAACTTCCCGGGGTCGTAACTTTGGCATACGATCTTTGTTTGGCACGCACAATATCTTGCTAGAAAGATCTATCCAAGAATTACTATTTTTGGAAGAGCAACATCGGTCCTTGGATCCATCTTGCTCCCAGTTTTCCCAAAAAATGTCGTTTAGGGCCTCAAAACGGCTCCGGAAGTTTAGGACCCGAAAAATTGCTAAAAATAGTAAATTGTGCTACAATTAAGGAAACTGAAAAGCTGAAAAAAACAATGGTGGGGGTCCAAGTGGACTTGGTGGGTGGCCACCAATATCCACCTGGATCATTCCTCCCCCCTTAGGAAGCAATGGTCCCCATTGCATTGAGTTCCTCCATGAGATGAGGAAACTTCTGTTGAACTTGGTCCCTGGTGAGCCACTTGCCCTAGTGAAGGAGTTGGCCTGCTTTCACAATTCAATACAGTTGGATATTCTGTTGGTGAGTGTGCTTGATTTGTGTGTCCATGATCCGACCAGTTGCAGCTTGTTTCATGGAATCTAGATTTAACTCTGTGGGTGTGAGTTTTTCTGCAATGTCAGATGTGTCTAGTAATGGTGGAAAGTATGACTGAAGGCGGTCCACATTGAACACTGGGTTCAGGCCAAGGAATGGGAGAATGCTGAGCTCAAATGCATTGTCTCCCACAACCTTGGTAATGGTGTAAGGGCCATATTAGAGTGGTCTGAGTTTCCGATAAGCTCCGATAAGACATTCCTTTTGCAAATGAAACCAGACTTTGTCACCCACCTAAAACTTGTGTGGCACCCGATGTTCATCATGTCGCTGCTTGTACTTGGCATTTTGTTTCTCTAGAATGTCGTGGACCTGTTGGCGAATATGTTGGATGTGCTTAATGAAGTTGGTTGCCTTATCTGTTTCGGACTGGAAATGAGCCAAATCATGTGAGTAGCTGCAAATGGCATGGCCATATCAATGGGACATAGTGGCTGGAATCTCAAGCCCACCTGAAAAGGGTTGTGGCCAGTCGAGCTGTGGAGAGCCTAGTTGTAGTTGTGCTGAACATAGGGGAGGCTCTCATCCCATGTGTGTGGATGCTTTGAGCTGTACATGCACAGAATGTGTACGATTGTCTTGTTCACAACCTCTATCTAGCCATCAGTTTGAGGATGGAGGGTTGTGGACTTAGTGACTTTGGTGTCCAGCATTGACCAGAGACTGGACCAAAATGTGCTGAGGAACCTGCTATCCCGATCTGAGATGATAGATAGTGGGATCCCAAAGTGTACCCACACTCGTTCAAAGAAGAGTTTAGCAGTGGCTTCTGCTGTGATATTCTTCTTGTAGGCCGCCATAATGGCCATCTTCGAGAACCTGTTGACGACCACAAAAACACAGTCATTTCCATGCTTAGTAGAAGGAAGGCCCAACATGTAATCCATGAAGATGGATTCCCAAGGTCAACTAGGGGCAAGCAACGAGGTATAGAGGCCTTGATTCTTGATGGTCGGTTTGGCAATGGCACAGGCAGTGCATGATCTGATGTACTTCCCGACATCCTGAAGAAGATTCGTCCAATAGAAATACTTCTGCAGTACTGCCACCATTTTCTCGACCCTAAAATGCCCAGCAGCTTGACTGTAGTGTGCTTCCCAAATCATCTTGGCATGCTCACTTGAAGGAACACATAGGTGACCCAGGTGGCATAACAGGGCATCCTGGAGGTGAAAATCTGGAACCTGTTGACCCTCCAAGAGTGTCTGGTATGTGTGGCCGAATTCTGGGTCGCTTTTGTAGAGAAGTGGCCAATCACAAGTGTTGTTCCCACAAGAGTTGAGCACGGTGGTTAGCGCCATGATCGGTGGTCGACTGAGGCAATCTGCGACATTATTGGCGCTCTCCTTCTTATACTTGATATTCAAATGGAACTGTTGCAGGTATGTGGATCACTTCTGATGGCGATCATTTTGAAATTTCCCTTGGGTATGTATGAACTGCAGGGGTCGGTGGTCTGTGTGGATGATCGTTTCCTTCCAAAAAATGTAATGCTTCCATTGTCGGCAGGCCTACACAATGGAATACATCTCTTTGTCATAAGTGGGATACTTTTGGACTATGTCTAAAAGTGTCTCACTGTGATATGCCACTGGATGCCCGTGTTGAGTAAGGATGACCTCAATAAAATAGTTAGAGACATCTGTCTCGACCTCAAATGGTTGTTCCAAGTCTGGTAATGCAAGCACTGGTGCCGAGCAGAGGTGATCCTTCAACTCTGTGAATGCCTTGTGTTGAGATTCAGACCAAAAGAATTTTGCTTTCAATCCTCCTTTGGTGACTTGACTCAAAGGCCAAGTGATATGAGAAAATCCCAACACGAACCTACGATAGAAGTTGGCAAGACCTAGAAAGCTGTGGAGCTCTGTCAGAGTGGTTGGAGCTGACCAATCCCGAATGACTTAGATCTTGGCTAGATCCACATGCACCCCCCGTTCATCAATAATCTATCCCAAATACTGAACCTGGGTCATGGCAAAAGTGCATTTCTCCAAATTGGCACATAACTTGTGTTGCCGCAGTGTTTGGAGAACCTATCGGATGTGGTGGAGGTGTTCTTCCCAACTCTGGCTAAAGATCAGCATGTCATCCAAGTATACCACTACAAATGAGTTGGTGAATGGCTGCAAGATGTCATCCATTAGCCTCATGAAGGTTGCAGGAGCATTCGTCAATCCAAAAGGCATAACCAACCATTCGAAAAGGCCCTCCTTGGCTTTGAAGGCAGTCTTCCACACATCAGAGGGTTTGATTTGTACCTGGAGATATCCTGACTTCAAATCGATCTTGCTAAAATATTTTGTCCCCTTTAGTTGGTCTAGGAGGTCATCAATCCGTGGGATCAGGTACCTATTATGGACAGTGATCTTGTTCAGCGACCGATAGCCAATACAGAGTCTCCAAGTCCCACCCTTCTTCTGTACCAACACGATCGGGCTCCCACAGGGCGATGAACTCGGACGGATGTGACCTTTCTGCAACAGCTCCCGAATCTACCTTTTGATTTCATCGTTCTCTAGAACAGAGCACCGATAGATTGGTCTATTGGATAGCGGCACACCTGGGGTCAGATTTATGGAGTGCTTGACCTGACAGTGCAGAGGAACCCCTGCGGGGGAGGTGAAGATGTCCTCGTACTCCTCCATGACCTTGTCCATCTGTAGTTGTCGTGTGGAGGGGCCCTGTCTGGAGGTCATGGCCACCATATTCTTCTTTCCTTGAGGGCGTATCATCAGGAAAACAAATTTCCCGGTTTTGGAAATGAGCTTACTGCATTGTTTTGTAGTAACCAAAGAGATGGCGGTAGGTGGTGCTACCTCCGGTATCCTGTACAACTTATTTCCCAAAGTAATAATAACAGCATGGGGCCTTGATTCATACATAGCATGTCGCTTCCACAAGTATTTTTGTCCTAATAATACATCACAAACATCAAGGGGAGCAACATCACATAATACCTCATCTATGAAGGGCTTGATGTTGTATGGAAGGTGACATTGCTGGCTTATGCGAAGATCCCATCCTTGGTGAAGCCACCTGATCATGTACGGTTGTGGATGTGCTGTGGTTGGTAAGCCCAGTCGCTTCATGACCTCTGCCGAAATGAGGTTCTTTTGGCTCCTACTATCAACAATGAACTGTAGCGGGGAACCCTTTACCTACATCTGGGAGTGGAAGAGACGCTCCTCCTCCTCTAGATCTTTGGGTTCCTCCATCTGGATCATCGTGGTGGCAACTGTGGCATTGGGCTCTGTATCGATAATCTTCTTCCCTTTATCATTCCCCTTGTTGGGTTCTGACTCAGAGTCAGAATATGCGTCTGATTCTAAAACCTTTAGCTTGGCCACCAGTGACTGCTTGGCCCGACACTCACTTGTGTTGTGAGTGGAGCTCTTATGGAACTCACAACACCTTACTATGTCCTTTTTCGGCTTCATGGCGTTGTTCTTTGCTTGCAACTTTGGCAAGTTGTATTGGGCCACCCCGCCTTGGTTTTGTCCTTTGTTATACGGTTTGGGGGCACCTTTCCCTTGCTTCGGAATCGCAGATCTAAAGTCTCGCTTCTTCTGTTTAAACTTTTTCTCGATCTTGACGGCATATCGGTATGCTGTGCCGAGCGAGGAGATGTTCACGGATTCTATTTCTTCTTGGATGTACTTGTGCAGGCAGCGGTATTTGAGTACCAAATGCTGCTCTGAATCCTTGATACTCAACTTTGTGCAAAGGGTATGGAAAATATTGGTAAACTCTGGCACGTCTTGGTCCCTTCCCTGCTGCAGCGTGGTCGACTTTATTTATTGATCCTCATAGCTTCCAACAGGGTAGTACTGCTCCTTGATGGCAGTGCGGAATGAATCCCAAGTGGGTGTGGCTGAAAATAGAGAGCCTGTGCTTTCATCCTTCTGCTAGTAGTAGGTTTCCCACCAGTCCTTGACGTGGGGGGCAGCTTTGAGAAGAGGAAAAGTAATATTTTCCTGGCCGGAAAAATCATGAACATAAAAATACCCTTGTAGCAGATTTAACCATTTATCTATGACGTCTGCATCTATCTGACCCTCAAATATGGGAATGTCAAAGTTAACTTGTACCTTAAAGGGTGTGGTGCTTCCAGAGTAGCTGTTGGAAGTAGATGTGTCACCCCTGGGTAGCCGCTGAAGGATCTGGGCAAAGTTGTCCATCATTGCATTCCTTTGTCGCTCGAGGGCCTCTTCGAGCAAGATTTTGATAGGATCTCCTGTCCCCTCATCTTTCTTTTCATCCGCCATGGGAGGCCGTCAAGATTTGCGAGATTGGTCTTGCAAAGGTTCGACCAGTTCAAGCTCTAACTCCTTATAGCCCGACCTCGTTAGGGACATGCAAAGAAAGACAGAGAAAGAGCAGACCGCTCTGATACCACTGATCCGGATTTAAACAGGAACACAACAAATTACAGATATGACCTTACATATAGAGGTGTAGCAGAAATAATACTTCATTTCATTACTGTAAAATACTGAAATATTCTTACAAACAGAAATGGAAATAAACTAACTAGGGCGATGGTAGCTTATCTTTGAGAAGAGATGTGACGGCTACATGCCTATGAACTGTGTTACAATGAGGCTCGAAGGCCTATCTATTGTTGAGAAACAATGCAAAACCCTAAACATCCAAAAACCTAACCCTAGAAGATGAAACACTAAATTATGGGCCTCATTTGGGTAAATTGGTACATCAACTTCTCGGAGTCGTAACTTTGGCATACGATCTCCGTTTAACGTGCACAATATCTCGTTAGAAATATCTATCCGAGAACTACTACTTTAGAAAGAGAAACATCGCTTCATGGACCGATGTTGCTCCCAGTTTTCCCAAAAAAACGTCGTTTAGGGCCTCAAAACAGCTCCGGAAGTTCAGGACTCGAAAAATTGCTAAAATTAGTAAATTGTGCTACAGTTAAGGAAACTGAATAGCTGAAAGAAACAATGGTGGGGGTCCAAGTGGACTTGGCGGGTGGCCACCAATATTGACCTAGATCACTTAAACATCGAAAAACCTAACCCTAGAAGATGAAACGCCAAACTCTGGACCCTGTTTGGGTAAATTGGTACATCAACTTCCGAGGGTCGTAACTTTGGCATATGATCTCCATTTGACACACAATATCTCGTTAGAAAGATCTATCCGAGAACTACTACTTTGGGAAGAGCAACATTGATCCATAGACCCATGTTGCTCCTAGTTTTCCCAAAAAATGTCGTTTAAGGCCTCAAAATGGCTCCGGAAGTTTAGGAGCCGACAAATTGCTAAAAATAATAAACTGTGCTACAATTAAGGAAACTGAAAAGCTGAAAGAAACAATGGTGGGGGTCCAAGTGGACTTGGCGAGTGGCCACCAATATCCACCTGGATCATCCGGGATGGGGGAAAAGATCACATGGGATGGCATGGAACACAAGGGGGCCATTAGGGTGGCGGATAACTATCTGTTCATGCTAAATCAGAAAAATGGCTTTAAACCAAGATTGTATCTGCAAATAGTTCTGAAAATTACAGATTCCAATCAAGATGATATTATACACTTGGCTTGTGTGGCAGAACAAAACATTGACCTAGGATAATCTAGAAAAGAGGGGCTTTCATGGACCAGGGAGGTGTGTATTGTGCAGAGGGGCTTTGGAAACTAATCTACACCTTAAGCTGACTTGCCCAGTTGCTGCTCATGTATGGACATGGTCATCTAAAATGCTTTCTTTTATCTTACAATCACACATTACTATTGAGCAATTTCTAATTGGGTGCAATACAAAAAATTGTTGGCGTCGGACAATTCCTATTCTTATCTTCTCGGAACTGTGGATGGCCTTAAATGCCATAATATTTGAGGACTGGCCACTCAACACAAATCAGATTATGGCCAACATTGTGAAATGGATGGGTCCTATTGAGATAAAAACCTCTCCTCCTTGAGACATGAGCATCTAGCTACAACCAATATAGATTGGTTTCCCAATGAGATATTTTGACGGAGTTGCACAAATAAGACTATGTGGATGTGGAGGTTGGGTAAGAATCACACAAGAAAGGCACTACAAAATACACTGGCATGGTGGGAACAGATCCAATATGCGAGCAGAAACTCTGGCAATGTGGGGGACTATGTGGTATGCAAAACAATTGAATATTCAAAATCTTCTGATTATGGGAGACTCAAAAGTACTGATTGAGTATATGAATGGCAACAACTCCATATCTCTACTACACATGGTGGGTTGGTTCGAACATCTACGGATCCTCAAAGACTCTTTTCAACATATCACTTTCTCCCACATTCCCAGGGAACAAAATACAATTGTTGATTCTATGTCAAAAAGGGGACTTCGGACAATGGCAGATATCTTGATCATATACAGGTTTGATGGGGACGAGCTCATGGAAGAGACAAAGATTCCTCTCCCATGGCGATAAAATGGGGTATTACTATCATGCAAGATAATCATCTGTGGTTAACATGATAGGGGACTGTAATTTGGGTGTTTTTGTTACTATGTATGATGATACACCTCGGGGTATTTTTGTTACTATGTATTGCGAGTGTGGATACTAATTATATTACAACACTCCTCGGATACATTTGGTACGGGTAGATGATGAAAATCTGATATGTAGACAACTGTGATACTTTATGTTTGCCAAATTATGTATTTTTGAAAATTGTAGTGGTTCATATATAAATACCAGTAAGTTTTTTCTCTCTTATGAAAAAAAAAAAAATATTATGAAAAAAAATATTTTTTTAAGTTATTTTTAATCATTTTTAAAATTTAATTTTAAATTGTTTAATATGTAAAATTCTAACGTGCAAAAAAATTTAAGTGTTGAATGTAATTAGGCATTAAAAAAATAGTTTAAATAACAAAAAATAATTTCAAGAGTTGAATGTAATTAAACATTAAAAAATATCTTAAATAAGAAGAAAAATCACAATCTTACTTCAAATTAAATTATCTCATTAAAAAAAACCTATTTTGCCGGAATGAGCTGGCAGCTGCAATGCAACAAATAAAGGATGCATTTGCTCGGGTTATAAATCTGATAAGATTCCCATTGCGAACTGTATAATTCAGCCGATCGTCAGTGGTTCACAACAACATAGGCATTCGCAGATTTTAACGAATAAGACTTTCAATTTTTGAATGATTCCTTTGGGTGAACTGAGTTTCACAGTGCCTGCAAATGTTCAACTTTTCGTGAGGCGGGCGCCCCCTCGTGCTTCGTCGAAACGAAATAACGTTTTTATAATGTAACTGTAAATGCGTATGTTCCCCGTCGGTCTGCGAATTGATTAGATACCCCTACTCCACTTTCTGCACGCTAAACGAAAGCACCCGGAAGGAATCTCAAGAGCAGGCATGGTGTGGATTCTCGTGGCCACATGTGATGCCAGTCGTTACCCTCGGCGCAAGATTTGGAGCTCATCCTTACGGATCGCAAATCCAGGCGGTTTTCTCTGCAAAGAAAATCTTAAAAACTCGCTCACAGCCCAATTCTTCCAACAAGCATTGCTTCCTGCTCCTACTCGACTGATATACCGAATTCGAGTTTTGCAGAAGGAAAACAGACAGTTGTTGTTAAGGCTGCAATGGCTCTACTTGACGCGCTCACGCTCTGGTTGTTTCTCTTTGGGTTACTGTCACAGAGTGCTATATTATTGGTATGGGGCACAACCTCTTCAGTTCCAACTGCCGGAACAATGGTCCACTTCTACAAATTCGACAAGATCAGGAGATGTGCTGATGTAGAGGTTTTTGTAAAGGAAGTTGTGCAGAAATGGTATTTCAAAAATAAGAGTATCACTGCTGCGCTGCTTCGTATGCATTACAGTGACTGTTTTGTCCGTGTAAGCACTCTTTTCGACACTTGAACATCTATTTTCAAATCTGACGTTGTTTTCAACCCAGCACATCATTTTCTCACTGGGTTTATTTTTCCCACCATGATCTTCTTCGCCTAGTAGTATTTGGGTATCCTTAAGTCCATATTTTTCTCATTGAGTTTATTTTTCCCACCGTGATCTTTTTCTCTAGTAGTATTTGGCTATCCTTCAATCGATTATAGATTCCAGAATATTGTGTATCTTTAAATCGATTGCTGATGCCAGAATATTGTGAGATCTGACAGACACTTCACCCATATTCATTCCAAGATTCTATAATTTACTTCACCCATATTCATTCCAAGATTCTGTAATTTACTTAAGCTCACTCGTAATGTTGGGTATCTTTAGTTTCCAGTGAATGATCAGTTTTTTCATTTTGAGATTATTGTATAAGTAATTTTAAGCAGTTTTAATATGGACGATTCATCAAATGTGATTCATCAAACTTTTATTTTCAAAAACCACACTTAATAATGTGAAACAAAAACCACACTTAATAATGTGAAACATCAATACTATTTATCTTCAAAAATCACATTGGAAACATCGTTCATCTCTAAAAACCACACTTAATAATTCAAAACACCATTAATATTATCTGAAAACCAAAGTGAATCATATCTGATAGTATGTGGAAAAACAGTACTTTTGCCACCAAAATTACTTTCGAGGGACTTACTGGTTTTTTTTTTTTTTTTAAGCTTAGGTTAACACTGTATTGTTTCAGGGCTGCGATGCATCCATTCTTCTGGATGGCTATAATGATAACCTGCCGGAGAAGAAGGCTCCACAGAATTTGGGTCTGAGGGCATTCGATGTGATCGACGATATAAAGGCTGTGCTGGAAAAGAAATGTCCCGGTGTTGTGTCCTGTGCTGATATTCTTGCTTTGGCCGCAAGAGACGTATTATCATTGGTCGGTAGCAAATTCTCTGCATTTTGTCTGTATTCACCTCAGCAATACTCGCATCTCTGTCAATTACATGGTTGATATATTCTTCTTAGACTGGATAATCATAGTTTGATTTTGAAGTAAAATGGATGTATATATTGCAGGCAGGAGGCCCTGCGTACCCGGCACCCACGGGAAGAAAAGATGGGGTAGTGTCCTCCATTAAAGAAGTAAACCTACCAGGGCCAGATATTACGCTCAACGACGCAATCGCCTTATTTAAAACAAAGGGCTTGGAGTTGGAAGATCTTGTAACTCTATTGGGTAAGTCACTCTCTGCCATTTGAGTTATTAGTGGATAAAGGTTTCAGATTTTAAGAATATTTTGATGAACAAGAGGGAAATTATTAGTGGATAAAGGTTTCAGATTTTAAGAATATTTTGATGAATAGGAGTGAAATTTTGAAGTTAATTGTTTGATTTTATGTGTATATGAGTGTCTTGAATTATTTATATATGATTAATGGTTTAAATTTATTTTAAAATTTGTAATCTAAAATATCATTGGTTGAAATTAAAAATAATTGTTTAACATCTATGCAATTTATTAAATTTTTTGTTTAAGTAAGAGAAATTAAGTGTTTTTATATTTAAAACCAATATAGATCTATTTTAAATATGGATCTATTTAACATGAGCAGAAAGAGATCAAATTTTTTCATGTGTAAACTTCTTAAGAGTGAAAAATACAATATGTTATTTTTAATTATTTAAATTGTATTTTTGAATGCTAAATAATAAGACCAAATAACTTTTTTAGCCATAAAAACATATTTATTTATTTTTTTCTTCTATATATAGATATATATGAAGTTGATATTAACATATATTAGTTAACATAGATCTTCAAATAATTTATTTAAATATCTTGTTAAAGTATTTTTGAAAAATATAAAGATCTAAACATCTAATTCATACATTTCTTTTATTTCTAATTACTTTAGAGCATATTCATTTTCTTAATTATAGTTGATATTATTTTTCTATTTAAAACATAATTTTTATTTTAAAAAAGTGCTGATGGACAGACAAACTCACACATCCCCTCATACTAAACTGTAAAATAAATTTCTCTACTCACTAAAACCCATTTAAATTTTTATCATGTAAAATTTATAATCCAACCTAGAAGAAAATAAAAAAAAAAAGATTTACAACCAGTTGGAAGTATGTAGATACATTTCAAAAGCAACACTTAAAAAAGTTAATATTAAAAAAAAAGGCATTCATTTATATTTATGATATTATACTTAGTTTGGTTGATAATATTGATAAATTTATGACAAGATTGTAAAATAATTTTTTTGGATGAAGAATTTTGATTTTATAATTAGGAATTAACGATTTTAAGTGTTTTCTCTATAGAGTTTTCAATATTAATTTTTTTACATATTTAAATTCATGTATATATTGGCATCATAACTTATAAAATGGATAGTTGGTAGATGCACCAGGGTTTATGAAACGACTAGGTTTTCTTTAGCGTAAAATTTATTTGCAGGATTCTCCTCACCGTGTAGGTATTAGAAAGCTATTTAATGCAGACAGAATGTTTCTGTCTTTACAGTTGATTTTAAGTTTTCACTATCTTTTAGCTTTTGATAAAATAGGCTAGAAAATTATAATTAATTATTAATTATAAATATGCTAACTTTATTTAACTTATATACATCAATTTAATTTAATTTGAGTGTGTTATTAGATATAATTTTCTATAGATAAGAGGTTCTGTGAGTATAAATTAATAGAATCCTTGACTGTAAGATGTGAATTTCTGGTTCAGGAATGCATAATGTTGGAAAGGCCCACTGCCAATACTTCAGAGATCGACTGTACAATTTCAAGGGAACTGGGAAAGCAGACCCAACCATGGATCCATCTCTTGTAGCATCGTTGAAGCAAAAATGTCCTCTGGAGGGTGCGACCAACGACATAAAAAAGGACCCTACAGTGTTTATGACCCCAGCGTCTGGTAAAGATTACGTGTTTGACAATAGTTATTACATGCAAGTTCAGAGCCACAGAGCTCTTCTGGCGATTGATCAAGCTCTGGCCTATGACAATACCACATCTGCTCTTGTGAAGGAAAATGCCAAAAATTTCGATCTCTACAAGTTCTCAGTTGCTTACTCCATGAGCAGAATGAGCCTTATTGGCGTCTTAACAGGGACACAAGGAGAGATCCGCCACAACTGCAGGATCATCAATAAGAACAACCCAAACTACAGAAAGCCAATGACTTAATTCAGGACTCATACCAAATTCAATCTGTTGGTAGGATACGTTAGAATAAGGTGGTCACGGGTTCGAAACCCAATGTAGAAGATTGTGTGATTTTGATTTTGATTTTCAGTGGGTACTCATGTAAATTCCTACGTTGTAGTATCACAGCAGAATAACAAGGTTTCATGGTCGTTATGATCAAAATAAGTGCTCTATAGCCGACGCATTTTAGAAAAATAATATTGTACCATGATCACGGAGAGAAAGGGAGTCACAATTATATATATTTTATAACCATGGATGAGAGGAGGGGGCGTTGCTGTTTTACTCCAATGGTTTCATCGAGTATGAATTTTTTTATCTCAAATTCTCAAATATTTAATTATAGTTAATTGCTTGATTTTACTTTGTAGGATCAAATTTTCTCAAGTGTTCTAAATTGTGTTTCACTTTATACTTTCTCATCAAATTTTCTAAAATATTTCAAAATTTAAACTAAATAAATATAACTCACCAATATTCCAAAATTTAAACTAAATAAATATAATTCTCTAGAAGCTTCGGCTGAAATTAAGTTGAGTGAACGCCTCATATATAATGTAGAATTTGTAACTTTTATCTCATGTCACCAGGTTCTTCAAATTTTAACTTTGACGTGGTGAATTTGATCAAACCTTATATTTTAGAGTTATTGACTAAATTCATAGATCAAAATTCATTATCTCATGTAACAATTCAAATTTTTATTTATCTTTACAGTTAATCAAAATTCATTATCTCATGTAACAATTCAAATTTTTATTTATCTTTACAGTTAATTTTCGTAATAACATTTGATTTCTTACTATTTTATTTTATATATGCTAATTTAATGCCCAACCTCATCCAAATTTCATTAAAAAAAAATTCCAACCCAAACCAAACCTAATCCTTACCAAACCTTGCTTTTACCTAAAAATTATTCAGCTAAAAAAATCTATATTTTTAAAACGGTATAAAGCTTCATAATTTTGAAGATTTCAAATTTCTAATTCATAAATGCCATTACATTTAAGTACAAAGCCCAGTAACTTTTAAACGCTTCTACCTTTATCAAAAGTGAAATTGAAATATTGTTCCATGTTTTTTTTAATACTCATTCGTTCTATATTTTAAAACTTGTCGTTTTTCCTCGAATAAGAATATTAAAGAACAATATATTTATTTTTGTTTGTTTTTTAAATTATTAATATTCCATGCGCAGATAAGTTGTTCCATGTCTTTGGTATTCACCCTCTTTTTCAGGTTACAGAACTCCTAGTTTTCAGAAATTACAAGATTAAAGGTGGTCTTTTTTTTTTATTATATATTTTTATGGTAAGGATTTATTCTTTTAATTTTAATAATTATAGAAAATAAAAACTCAAATTAATAAAATCATTAATTTTTAAAATTTTAATATATTTAATTAAATTAATATATTTTTTTTAAATTTAAATTAACCCTAATATATTTAATTGTGTTGTAAAATATAAAAGTTTATATTTTTATGTTATTATTTTTTAAAATATTTTAAAATAATAATGAAATCTAACTTTTTTTTGTTAGTTAAACACAGTATTTAATTTTTATATATATATATATATATATTTTATTTTACATATAATTATATATAATATTTTTTTAATATAAAACTGATAGTTGTCTTTATATGTAATGTAATGTAATATTATATCTATATATATGATGATGATGATGGTGGTGGTTAACGTCCAAATAATGGTCTATCGGACCTAAAGAAACAAATTATCTATTTTGATTTAAGATTTTATTCCTATGCTCAAAAAGCTTGGAGAGAAGCCTCCCGAGCTCACTACAATTTTGACATTGTAAAAGGCTAGGAAGGTCAGTATTGTAACAAAGATTGTGAAACTGAGATCTAATGTGGTTATACGGGGGGCACTCTAAGAGGAAGTGGTTTTCATCCTCGATGTTCCTATTCTCACATATATGGCAGATCCTTTCCGTCCATGGCGTTTTAGGAACTGCCCAACGCCCTGTTTCACTATGGAGCTCATGAGAATTCGTTCTAATCTTTGCTATATTAATTTTCTTCTTTGAGCTAGTTAAAATAGAGAGATACTTTTGA
This sequence comes from Pinus tabuliformis, assembly GCA_031772625.1. Classification (NCBI taxonomy): domain Eukaryota; kingdom Viridiplantae; phylum Streptophyta; class Pinopsida; order Pinales; family Pinaceae; genus Pinus; species Pinus tabuliformis. Next base: position 1,039,476,165 of record CM062816.1, on the reverse strand, counting down.
TCTTCTAGGGTGGGGTTGATGACCTTATTATAATAACTTAATTTTCTTTTAGCCGCTAAGTCTTTCTCACACCACATTTTTTCTTGAATATATATAATTTTAAAGTCTTTTCATTTAAAAAAATAATGGCTTATCATGTTTTGTTTTTTAAATATATAATCAATTGATATTTATATATCTTATTAAATAAATAAAAATATATTTTAAATATATAATCAATTGATATTTATATATCTTATTAAATAAATAAAAATATATTTTAAAAAATCATTGATATGAGGAAAACATATTGATAATTATAAAATATTAAAAGATAAAAGAAAATCATACAAAACCTCATCAACAAAACAAACATATTTTACCTCTTTCTATAATAGTTGACTTTTAATATCAATATTCCAAATCTTAACTTTTAGGCTTGTATAACATATTTTACTTCTTTCTATAATATAATAGTTGAGTTATAAGTATATGGTATCTAACAACTTTTATACATATGTATATATAGCAGGTTTTTCCCCTATCTTATTTTCCTTATCCAAGTAGGTCTTTCCCCTATTGAGAGCCTAGCTATGATTAGGTTTCTGCTATACAAGCACAAACTCAATAACATAGACGACCATAGACTTCCTAAGCTAGCTTTAAATTCCAGCCAAAACCACCTAAGGCTCAATCGGGGGTGGCATAAAGACACAAGGGCCTGGTTAAACTATTGGGAGATCAACGAGAATGATGCATTGCAAGACATAAATAACATTAAAGATATTGTTATTTCTAAGTTCAAAGAAAAAATGTGGTGTGAGAAAGATTTAGCGGCTAAAAGAAAATTAAGTTATTATAAGAAGGTCATCAACCCCACCCTAGAAGATCAAAAGTATCTCTCTATTTTAACTAGCTCAAAGAAGAAAATTAATATAGCAAAGATTAGAACGAATTCTCATGAGCTCCATAGTGAAACAGGTCGTTGAGTAGTTCCTAAAACGCCATGGATGGAAAGGATCTGCCATATATGTGAGAATAGGAACATCGAGGATGAAAACCACTTCCTCTTAGAGTGCCCCATGTACAACCACATTAGATCTCAGTTTCACAATCTTTGTTACAATACTAACCTTCCTAGCCTTTTACAATGTCAAAATTATAGTGAGCTCGGAAGGCTTCTCTCCAAGCTTTTTGAGCATAGGAATAAAATCTTAAATCAAATTAAATAATTTGTTTTTAGGTCCGATAGACCAATGTTTGGTCTCAGGGGACGTTAACCATCATCATCATCATAATTTAGAAAAGGCATTTCATAACATATATTTAGTCTACATTTATAAAGAGAAAATATATAAAATTGTTTCATACCACATATTTATAAAGAGAAAATAATATATATGACTTTTTATCTACAAAATTTTAGATTGGAAATTTTATTTTACTTAATGTTAATGTTGAATATTTCTCGTCAATAATCACATATAAAAAGCATTGAAAATAAGTAAAAAAATTCAAATTTAAAAAGTATGCTTTATCTTATTAAAGGTAGAGCAATAAAATTGTATGGAAAGACAATTAAAGAGTTATAAAAAGTATGCTTTATCTTATTAAAAGTAGAGTAAGTTAAAAAAATTGGTGTAATCTTCAACTTCCTTTGTGTCAAAGTTTTTACAAATTGGCTCATTTCAATATTTGGAATCTATATAGTGGATCTATATAAGTATGTAGTATTATTATATCATATTTATAAATAATATGAAAATTGGAGCTGCCAAAATGGAAATGGTAATTTGGTTGTTTTTGAAACCCATACTACCAAAGATTTACATCAAAGATAAATCTAGATAGACCAAGTTAACAAACACATAAGGATCCAAAATTAAATGATTAAACTTCCTTTGTATGAAATTTTGTTAATTAGATAAACTTGATAAAGTTTAATGAGCATTGAAAAAATGGAATTGCATAATAAACAATAAGTAAGAAAAATAATAGCAAGTTTTTAATGGAGTTCACCAATCCTAATCTACACCTTTGAGTTTGCTTCACATAAGCATCCTATCTAGTGAAAAGATGCAAAAAATACATCAAAAGGATGTCTAACCCACAACAAAAATGTCTTTAAGACTTTTCTAGGAAGACTATAGCACTGCTTGAAGACTCTAGACTCACCTCTTCCCACAAATAAAATTACTTTGTAACCTTTATTATTTATAAAAAACATTGTTGTGTTTTTCTCCAATATATAATAATGTATTGGTCTATGGCCTAGTGGTAAGTCACTGGATTTTTGTGGAGGAGATCATAGTTCAAATTACATAATATCTCCTCCTACTTTTTCACGTGGTTTTAATTCAATTAAAAGTATTATGATTAAACACATAATACATGGATGGAAAAATAAAGGTATGAATTGAGACAAGTTTGAATTTATTAATACCAACTTGCATGAGGCACATACTTCTAGAAGATTTGATGGGTTGGATAATAAAATATTCTATTTCAAATACTTGGAAAATTTCAACCTCCACACATGATTTGATGTTCTTGTATAGATTAATGAATTAAATGGATCTTTTAGATGAACTTCCTAACTGTATCTACATCATTATGTCCATCCACTACTGAATCTTTCCCAAAAGTGAATTCCAAAGGAAACTCAAGGAAATATCCAAAAAATGTCTCAAAAGGATACCTCCATGTAAAAGAATGTATGGCACAGTTATAGGCATGATGTACATAATGCAACTTCTCATCCCAAAGCTTAGGATGCTTGCTACAATACCCTTGGAATAGATGTATCAAGTCATGTTGATATACTAGCGTAGTCTTCTCTCTTGTCACTTCGTTCTTATAAGGCATCAAGACACACAGTTTGCTAAATATATCCACTACACATAGAAGTAATCATGCCCTATTCTAGCCATAGGCATAACCCGTATGAAATCCATAGACACACTTTCTCATGGATGAGAAGGTATAGGAAGTGGCATGTTCATACCTATTTTTTTGTTACTTTGCTTGCTAGTAGTACATATGGAACATCCCTTTATATATTTGGACATTATTTCATCCATTTACCTGGTGCTTGAATCTCCTTGCCAAACGCTCCAAACCCTTAGCTCCTTTCCCACAACTCACTGTTTGCAAAAAGGAATGAGAGAAATGGTAAAAAATAAAAGAAAAGTGTTGTTTTAAAGTTCACGTGTTTCACTTTTATGGGATTCAAATCCTAAAATCGGGACATGATGTGTCCTAACGGGACACGACCGAGATTCGGTTGTGTCCCATTATGACACGTCGTGTCCCATTTTTGGGATTCGAATCCCCTCGAATCGTGCCCAATTCGTATGATTCAAACACTTCACCAGATTTGGACGAATTTGGTTTCAGAGGTTTTAACTAAGTTATATTTTGAAGTAAAAAAAATTAGCATTGGTAGTATCACCATTTAATTTGAAGGTCAATGTTAAAGTTATAATTTTAATCATGTTAAAAGAAATGGTGTTATCAAAAGCATCATTTTATTCAAAAGTAAAAAATATCACTAAATATGAATTGTAGAAAAATAAGAACCATGGAGAGTTTTCCTTAAATTGGAAACTTTATTCTGCATGTTGAATAGAGATTTGTTGTTTATATTAAGACATATTCTTAGATTAAAAAATGTTTTTGAGAACAATAATTCTATCATATGCCAAAAGATGAAGATAACTACAATGAAAATGTGTATTAACACCGATAGAAATTTCTATTGTGGGGTTCTTCTTAGTGACATTGTAGAGATTCATCGTCCTCTATTGTAGAGATTCAGATGACATCATGCAGTCTGGTCGAGGTTGTCATGATAGTTTGGTCAAGGTCATCATGACTTGCAATGTCAAAGCTTGCAGTATCTGTGTCACATGGTTATGTCTACATAGCGTGTGAATGGGCCAAGGTGTCAGTTCCTTCTTTCTGTAATTCCTCATTCCTTCTTCCTGCAATTCCCCTCTCTCTATGTAGAGTGCGAAAGGCACAATTCCCCTCTATCTACATAGTGTGCGAAAGGGGCCAAGGAGCTAAGGAGTCAGTTCCTTCTTCCCTCCTCAGGTAATATTTGCTACTCACATTTCCTCTACTACTCATTTTTCCTCTGCCATTGACTTCCAAAGTTTCATTTTGTTTGTTCCTGCTGCTTAATGTATCAATTGCTGCTTAATGTATTAATTAAGTAGGTTGGTTGAGACGTGCCCCGGTTGAGTCTATTAGCTCCCAAACCCCCATAATGAAATACATTGCATTTGCTTCTGTTTCTATTCGGTTGAATGAAATACACTGCAGAAGTCATTTTGTTCATACATACCCAGAAAATAAGAAGATAAAGAACAATGAAGAGTAGAGAATGATGAAGATTAGGCTTACCTTGATCAGGGAATACGATGTAGCTACAGAGGTCTTCCATGTATCTAGGTATCCACCAAGATCCATATGAGATTCTCCATAACCTCCACCAATTCATAATCATGCCCAAATCTTGACAAAAAATGCAACAACTTATAAACAAGGGTTGGATATGTTGAAGAAGGAACTATTCATATTGAAGGAGCATGGTAGGTATCTCTTTTGCTAGTTGTTTTTCTTAAAATATGATGCAAACTATTTGCAACAATTTCATCGACTAAAGTCAAGTTACTTGAAATTTCTAACTAGCTTAAAAACTATTTGCAGCGTTGATTCAACTATTAACATAACATTGTGACTCAATTCTTAGAAAAACCTAGAAATGGGAAAATATGCATGATGCTTCTCCTTTCACCCAAAGTGAAAATATTGCACATTAAAACTATAATTGGCTGAATAGGTATTACTCATACAGATTCAAAACCAAGAAATATAAATGTCATGATTGCACAAAAAAATATTGATCTCTGTAGAAATGGCATATTTTCTTCCCCTTTTATTTCAATGTTACTGTAATAGAGGTGCCCAACAAAATCAACTAGAATCTAGAAAACGTGAGGGGAAAGATAGTAGGCCAAGTAAAAATGCCACTTCTTGACGAGATCTTCAACACTCACATGAATCAAACGATCTAAATTCAATAAAACATTCAATATCAACATTAACACAACAAACACATGTGCACCATCTGAAATATCAAATGGCACAGCACCAAAAACATATTACCTTCATCGCTCTTGATATTGCCTAGAGGAAGAGCCATATCTTCCATGCCTATTTGATGACTAAGAGTATGACCTATTGTAAGATGGAAACCTACTTTTTGAATATGGACGATATCTAAAAGATTGTCTTGGACTGGGAGACCGATTCAACCATTAGTAAGTGAAATTCACGAAAATCACTCTAAAACAACTTCAAACATATCTATACTTAGGAAGAAATAAGAAATTTGAGTTTAAAAGGTAGAATCAAACCTGATGTACGTAATTGTCTTTACTCATATGCACATAAATTTTGGACGGTGATTCTAAGTGAGACAATAAAAAATTGACAGCAACCCTCCCATAACAAAATAAATTCCATATTCTTAGTCATACCACCATGGGATTCCAGAGCCCAGCTCTCTGCTCGTCAAAACGAGAATGAAACATAGCAGTGAAAGGACAAAAGGGTAGGCCATTGCCCTAATGGTGATGCAGCGATTCACACCCCTGATCAAAGAAAAAATATTGTACGATACAAGCACTTATCTAGGTTTCAACCAGCCTAAAATGTGGTATTTCATAAAAGCTTTCCGGGTGCACCGATCTGCCATAAGTCGTGCCACCATAGATACTCTCCACCAGGCCCATGGTTGAGCTGCTAGTGGGTCAGGTCACCATCTTTCCACAAAATAATAAATAGCATGGGATGATTATTATCAATCATAGTCTTCATGGTTTTTCTTTCTTCCAAATTATTTGAGCCTCTGGAATTGTAATAATGAAATTCAAAATAATAACAAGAAAAAATCTCATTTGGTGTAGGGCGGTAATTATAAATAAAATCTTCAAAACAGGGGAATATCTCTTTAAAAAGTAATTTTCATTTTCAATTAAATAGCAAACAACGAAACTCGTGAAAAATTTCTCTATGAGAGTTGTGAGGGTTCAATGCCAATATTTTTATGTCCCGAGAAGGAAAAATTTAATGAGAACTATTGTGAAAGGAATCTTCATCTGGACATTTTTGGTGGTTTAGGGCCCAAAAGTTGGAGAGACTAGTCAACAACTTGAATTTCCACGAACTCCTCTTTTCTGCCTTCTGATAGAGATAAGTCTTTGTCGTTGGATGGTTTGGTGAGCTGGCCATTGGTTTAAAGTTACAAATTCGTATATAACTTAGTCTGAATTTGTGTTTCCACCATGACCATGGTGCATGAGTTTACATTAAATCCATTTTGCAATTATAATGGTTTGTATAATATATACAATATGTAAAGTGAAATTATATTTTACGAAATATATGCTTTTTATGCTTTAATATGTAATGGTTTTATATAAAAAATAGTTTATAATGACCTATAATGTAGGATAATAATATTAATATATTGCAACTTGAAAATAAATGTTAAATTTCAGATATGATACCTTGAAATGTCAAGCACCTGTTTTTCTTGCTTCTACATATTTATTTGTGCTCATCTCATTACCAATTTTAAAGTTGATTTTTTAAATTGTACATCTTTTCTGTGAAAAATCTCAATGGTCTTGTAGGCACCATCTTAGAACATGGTGGTTAAAATCTTATTGAATACATCATAGCATCTGGAGATTCAATGAGGTAAATGATTTGTAATGGGAATTATTAACATGGAAATTATTATTTGATCCAGACTTATGTAGGAACCCAACAAAACACAGATATACACATAAACACAGGTGTGCAAAAAAATAAAACTTCATGTCATTAATATCAAAGAACCGAAATATGCTTACATACAAAAAAGGAAATAAACTAGCTCAGGCGATGGTAGCTTATCTCTGAGAAGAGATGTGGTGGCTACATACCTCTGTTGGGTGCAGCCCAACTTGGCCCAATTTTGGGCAAAGAATACAAATTTTGTGGATAGAGCGCACAATAGAAAGGATGTAGCAGAGTGCGAAGTGGATTGCGCAGTGGAGCACAACAAGGACCACATAGAAAAGTCACCACGTAGTATAGGGGCTTCGTGGTGAAGCCCCTCCCCTTTTGTAAAAGCATATAATATTGTAAAAGTTGAAGGGTTTTGGACGATAGTCCCTCGTATTTGGAAACCATGGTATTTGGTCCATGCTAATGTGGTGATGTAATCCCTAAATGTAATAGTATATATAGGGATGAATAATAAATAAGGAAGGCATCATGTTTAAATCTAGATATATGTTTATGGTCGCATTTTCGTGATCTGTACTTCAGAAAAAATGGGCAAGCTGAGTGCGTAGAGGCCTGGCTCTGCAACTTAAAGCGCAGACCATATGCAACTTAGTTCACAGACAACCTGCAGGTTTGTGTGCAAGTGAAGAACTGTTTGTTGTACCAAATTATCTATTATAATAAATAGTTCTTGTGGACGTAGTCCTACATTGGGATGAACCATGGTAAAATATGTGTCTTCATGTGTCAATTTGCTTATTATCAACACTTTATTTTAGTATTGCGAAGTTTACAGTTGTTTATGATATGTTTAAGTGATGAATGTAATTCTGCGAAGTGATATATAAGTGCGAAGTAGTTTATAAGTGTTAAAGCATAAGAAAAATACAAAATTGCCACATCGCAGTATCCCTCAAGGCTACAGAAACCTGGTTCTACAACCTTCCATAGTCACTTCGGATGAGAGTGCGACTTGCTCACAGGTCATTGTCAAAAGGGTCAGTGATTCACAGTTTTGTTGGTGTGCAGTAAAGAATCGAACCTGGGTCAGCCCGGCTTAAGGTAGCAAATGGTTCCATTGCTGGGACCAGGATCTATTTGAAGGATATGTTTATGTGTCGTCCATCGAAGAAAGAAATCTAATATTGTGTGGAACAGAAGGAACGAGAATTTGCAGAACAAGAAAATATAAGCCCTCATCTATCAACGAGGAGGTGGTTGGAGAAGAATATTTTCGAAGATTAGTACAAAATATTCTTCAGTTCATTTCATGTTGAGCTATATGAGTGGATATCAAGGTTGACTGAGAGAAATAATAATTTTAAAGGATACTAACCTAAGGTGTGGACTCCTGAATTGATACAACAACTAAAGAACACCGACAACAAGATCTCAAGAGTTGTTGACTTCTGGATTGATAGCATTTTAGGAGGATTCATAACTGAGTTTGTGGTAGACTTGATTGTGTTGTATAGTGAAGAATATTTTTTTTACCATGAGGTAAGTTCTTGAAATATCTAAAACTTTGGATTAAGATTCTTTTGTGCGAAAAGGGAATTTTACGAATGCAATCAGATTATTAGTTGCTTATGTTTTGGAGAAGATCCGAAGAAGAAACTAGAACAATGCGAAGTGCAAAAAGATATAGAATAGACACTAGGAAGAGATCTTGTGGCCAATATCCGAAGAAGTTTATAGAAACTAACTATAGCCCCCTGTTGAGTGAGTCTAAAAGTGAAGAAAACCACCATGATAACCCTGAAGTAACTCCACAGTATTCATCCTTCTAGCCTGAAGGTTCGTCGAAGCTAGAATCAAGTAGTAATCAGGGTGCTTTTGGGTTTCTTCATCCCTCGACCCCCCCTACCTCCCATCCCACTCCCCATACAAATTCCCATCCCTCGCACCCTCACCCTCCAAGAAGAACTATGGCTGTTGATATTAAACTACCTATCCTTAAAGGGACTGGATTGGAGGATCCAGAGAAATTCTAGTTTATATGCGAACCAGTATGGACAACGAAGCAGGTCCATGATGAAACTATAAAGAAAGAGCAAATTTTCACAACATTCTGAGATAGAGCGCTGACATGGTACATGAAGTATTCGAGCAATCAAATAAAATCATTTGTAGACATTAAAACATCGTTGGTAAAATAATTTAATAAATAGAAGTCCTAGTTGAAGTGTATCACAAAATTAAAAGAAATCAAACAAAAGCCTATTGAGTCTGTTTGGGAATTTGATCAAATATTCAAGATATTATTAGATCAGGTAAGCTTCAAAATAGCTTTATAAAAACATAAAGAATGGTTTATATTTGTGTTGCTTCCACATATAAGATTTCCTTTGTTGCAACAGAAGATAGAAAATCAAGCCAAAGCTTTAAAACTTGCGATGAAATTAGAAGCTTCACCTATAGGGGATACCAATCCAAGTATGTAGCAGATCCAGAGTCAGCTGGAAAATTTGACTCTGGAGATACAATAAATGAAGAAAAGTAAGGAAGTAAGAGAAGAAGTGTGGTGCACAAAGTGAAAATCAGAAGGCCACTCTAAGGAACAATGCCCTCTCTTCAGAAATTACATGGCTAGTGGAGCTCTGAACCCTTTGAATGTCAGATCCAACTTATGGTGCAAGATATGTAAACCTAGAGGTGAAGATTGCGCAGAATATTTCTACCTATTGTAGAAGTATGTCTAGATTCCAAGAAACTTATATTCCAAATTCTGCAAATCAGTAGGGCATGATGAGAACAACTGTCGAGCTTATGAATTGATGATAGAGCACAATACTGATGCCTATATAATGTAAGCTGAAGAACATGGACAACGCAACGGTCGAGGTGGTTATCAAGGAATACGTCGAGGTGGCAGAGTTGGTCGAGGTCATGGATAGATTATTTGTTACAACTGTGGCTAGACAGGTCACTTTGCAAGAGATGTCAGAATCCTACTATGACGTGTAAGTATTGCAAATCATTTGATCATGTAATTGAGGAGTGTCTGGTACTTACGGAAAAAATGCAAGAAAAAAATATCAACAGTCGGCACAGAACATTTAGATGATGATTGCGGAATCAAGGACCGATGAACCTCACATTAATATTGTAACAAGGAGTGGAGTTGTGACTGGAAATGATAAAGCAGATGGAAAGAAGGAAGTTGAAGCTACATGGGTTAGAAAGAATACTGAAAAATCCCTTGTGTTTGATATTCTAAAGGAAAAAGAAGTATTCATGGAAGCGAAGGGAAGCTCTATGGATGCAGGAGCTTCGACATCTAGCGCTCAACAAAATCAGAAGAATAGTTATGGTATATCATCTTCGACACAAGGCCAAGCTTTGACAATACAAGAACATGATGGAGCATATAAGGTAGATACTTTAAAATATTTTCTTCAAACTTGTATGAAATTGTTGCGAGATCAAAGAGCTGTAGAAGGATTTCAGGAATTGATAAATTCCTGTGCATATAAAGAATTATCGCAGAGTGGAATGCGTGAAGTTAACAATGTACATAGAGAGAAGAGATCTGAAAAGGAAATGAGGCTTAGTGCACAAATAGGAGAATATGACATGGACCAAGTTATTTTAAATCTAGGATCTGAAGCTAATGTAACATAGAAAACATGGGAGTTAATGGGTAAACCTAAGTTGCAATGGTCACCTATCCAACTAAGAATGGTGAATCAACAAAATATTGTTCCTCTAGGAAGATTATCAGGCATTACAGTGGACATTGAAGGGGTGCACACTACTACTGATTTTGAAGTAATATAAATTATGGATGACAGTAACCCGTATCCTGCATTAGTTGTACTAGATTGGGCATTTTCCAACATGGTTATAATCAACTTAAAGAAGAGGAAAATGATATTTGAAAGAAACAGTATGAGAGTGATCGTTCCCTTGGATCCATCAAAAGGAGTGAGGTATATTGATCTAGTTAAATAGGAGTACAACACAGTTGATATAGATAACATCTATCAGATGACAACAAAAGAACAAGAATGCATTAACGCTACTGGAAGCAAGTTGAGTTGGAAGCATGACAGTCCGTGTGCTTCAAATTTAGAAGAAGAATTGGAAAATTGGAAAAATAGGTTACATGAAGTGTCTACAAGGCGATGTGCAAGAGTTACTAAAGCAGTTTGTTGTATGACAACTGAGGTATGTGGCTTACCTTGCTATGATGGTTTTGGTGATATAAATTATTTTCTTGAAGAATATGAAGAATAGGTATTAGAGTGTCAAATATTGTTAGCTCTGGATATAGCGCTAAGAGCTACTCCTACTAGATGATGGGATACACATAAGAAGAATTTAGGAACTTGGCAAGAATGTCAAAGGTTGATATGGATAAGGCTTGGTCAAGTAGAAACAGAGTTGGAAAATAAGTATTATGGTCAAACTGATCCTAGAAATCACATCCAACTCTGCATGACAACATGGAAGGAGATTCTAGGAGAAGAATGGGTGCTTGGGTTCATCCATACATTAGAGACAATTCCTCAAAATTGGTACTTAGAAACAAAACTTTGATAGGGTACTGCGAACTGGGCAGCGATGGTTGATGGGTTCATATTGACATTTAGATTTGAAGATGATTGCCCATATATAGATTCATCTCTTTAGATATTTAAAATTAAGATGATTGAGAATGAAATTCCACTCACTTGGCAGCCTGATTAGGCTGCATAGCTACAGAATGTACTAGAATGCTATAACATCACCACAAAAGAAGATGGAGACCCTCTCAATATTGACATAGAAGAATCTGAAGGCTACTGCGAAGTGAATTGATCTGAGTTAGAAATGCTTAATATAATGAAGCCATTGAGGATAAGTAAGGTGAATATAAGATTGAGGAGCCGAAGTTTGCAATGATAGGAGATTATTAGGATGAAGAAACAATCAACACATTGATAGATATACTGCATGAATACCAGGAGTTATTTCCCACTAAGTTTTTAGATATGAAGGGCGTAGTAGGAGATTTAGGAGTTATGAAGATTACTCTAAAGCCTAATGTGAAGCCAGTTAAGCAGAGGCTTTATAGACTGAATCCAAAATACAAAGAAAAAGTGAAGAAAGAACTTGACAAAATGATAGAAGCTGGCATCATTGAACCTGTGGAAGAATCAAAGTGGGTAAGTCCGATGGTGGTACAAGAAAAGAAAACACAAGGAGAAATCAATATTTTTATTGATTTAAGGAAGTTTAATGATACATGTATACATGACCCATTCCGTACTCCTTTCACTGATGAAGTATTGGACAATGTAGGAGGTCAGGAAGCCTATTCATTTACAGATGGATTTTCAGGATACCATCATATTAGAATTGCACCAAAGGATCGACATAAGACCACCTTCACTACAGAATGGGGTTCATATCAGTATACAGTGATACCTTTTGGACTGAAGAATGCCCCTACCATATTTTCAAGAGTGATGGTTGTAACTTTCAAAGAATATATTCACAAGTTTTTAGAAGTATACTTCGATGATTGGACAGTATTTGGGTTATTGAAGAAACATGTTGCGAGCTTAAGATTGATGCTCGACACATGCATATAGTATCAGATTTCTTTGAATATCAAGAAGTGCATATTATTTGTACCTTTAGGTATATTTCTAGGACATATTGTTTGAAAGCAAGGGTTGATGGTGGATCCTGTGGAGATTTCTATTATTGTGAATTTACCTCCACCAAAGACAGTGAGATAGCTTCACACCACATTGGAACATACAGGATATTACATAAAATTTATCAAAGAATATGGACAAATCACTGTGCCTGTGGAAAAAACTATTGAAGAAATATGTAACATTCCTATGGAATGAAGAATGTCAAAAGAGCCTTGACACACTAAAGGAAAAGATGGTAACTACTCCTTTACTAGTATTCCTAGACTGGAATAAGGAATTTGATGTTCATGTGGATGCTTCATGCATAGCTTTAGGAGTGGTATTGGCATAGCCTGGTGCTGGAGAAATCGATCACCCTATAGCTTTTGCAAGTAATAAACTATCTAAAGTAGAAAAGAACTATACAACTATAAAAGGAAGGACTGGCTATGGTAGACATTATTTGTTGTGATCACATTTCAAGATGTCGACAGATCAATCTACACTAAAATATTTTGTCAATAAGCCTATTTTAGGAGGAAAAAATTATAGATGGCTATTATTATTTCAGGAATATGACTTTGGAGTTGTTGTTAAGCCAGGAAGAGTAAATGGTGGACCTAATTATTTGTCAAGGTTGGAAACAAGAGAAGAGCCAATGAATATAGAGGATAATCTTCCCGATGCACAATTTTTTGTGATCAAGATAACAGATGATCACTTCACTGATATTATTTAGTTCTTAACCACAAGGATGGCTCCTTAAGAATACACTACGCAGAAGGAGAAATAATTGGTGGTTAAGACAACAATTTTTTCACTAAAGTAGGACATTTGTATAAGTTGGGACTAGATGAAATACTGTGCAGGTATGTCCCCGAGCATGAAAGACATAATTTTAACAGAAGCTCACAGTGGCGCAGCTAGTGGACATTATGCAGGGAATGCTATTGCAAAAAAAATTTTAAGAGTAGGATTATGGTGGCCTACACTACACAAAGATGCAAAAGAGTACTGTCGAGCTTGTGATGTCTACAAAAGAACACGAAAACCTTCAAGAAGAGATGAGATGCCACTAGTACCACAAGTAACATTGCAGGCTTTGGATAAGTGGACTATTGATTTTGTTGGACCTATTAATCCACCAGGAAAAAGCACTGGTGCGAGATATATAATCATTGTGACAGATTATTTGATAAGGTGGGCCAAAGCACAACATGTGATGGATTGCAATGCAAAGACTACTGTGAAGTTCATCTTTGAACGCGTACTGTCCAGATTTGGGTGTCCAAAGATATTGATAAGTGACCAAGGATCACATTTCTTGAATAAGATCATTGAAGCACTAACTAGGGAATTTCAAGTTTACCACCAAAAGAGAACCCGTTATCATCCCCAGGCAAATGGAACAGTGGAATCATTCAATAAAACTTTGGAGAATGCACTGACCAAGTTACGTAATGTAAATAGGGATGACTAGGGTCTTAGGATTCCAGCAGTATTATGGGCTTATAGGACTACATGCAAAAATTTGACATGTTAGACACCCTTTAAGTTGGTTTATGGGAAAGAAGCTGTGATTCCCATGGAATACATTGTCCCTAGCCTAAGAATTGTAGCTTTTACAAATATGGCAGACCTAACATAATGGAAGAAAGGATGTCGCAGTTACTTGCTCTGGAAGAAGACAGGTTTATAGCAAGATTTCATAAACAATTACAAAAAGCAAGAGAAAAGGCTTGGCATGACAAACACATTAAGTAAAAGATGTTTCAAGTAGGAGACCTCGTTCTCCTCTATGACAGTAATTTTGTGAAATTTCCAGGGAAATTCAAAACACACTGGTTAGGCCCATATATTATTAAGTATATTACTAATAAAGGCACAGTGCACTTAGCAAAGTTAAATGGACAATTAATTAAGGGAAAAGTAAATGGTAGTAGGTTCAAGTTGTACAGGGACAACCCTGCCCCTACAACTTCGCCCTAAAGAAGAAAAAGGGAAATTCTTAGTGTCACATGTAGTGGAAAGTGGGCACTGGACTATAAACTACATTGTAGAAAGAGATTTGACGAAGAAAGTACTTTGCTATAGTTGGGAATATGTTGAAGTCCGAAGGAAGTCGCGACATAAGAGAGAGGTGTGCTACAATAGGGGACATGTTGAAGTTTGATGGGAAAGTAGAAATATGACTGTTAAAAGGGCAAAGATATGCGCAAAATTTCATTTAAGATGACAGACTGGAATAATTTAAGGATAGATATGCATTTAATGATGAAATCTGAACAGTATCGGGACAAAATAAAATCTAATGATGAGGTTCAAAGGCTGGAATTGTTATAAATAGCCGATTCCTACTCAGATTAAGAACTTTACTAAATCGAGAACTCAAGTGATTAATAGTGAAAATAAGTTGCAAGAGACTTCACTGTATGTCATCTCAGCAATCTTGGGAGGATATTGTGCGAATTTTTGTAAGCAGTGATTTTCTGGAGTCATGGAAGTCACATATATGTCTATGCATTGAAACACCCATAATAGCATCACCTATAGTAGCAACATTGTCACCATAGAAATAACGACAATCACCAAGGACAAAACAAACCAAGGAAGAAAGAACCAGGAAAAAGCAAGATAATAAGCCTAGAAAACCTGTGAAACCTCAAAAGGAACCTGAGCAGGTCAATATTGAAGAAGAAGTGGAGGAAATATAGGCGGAGGAAGATGGTGCAACGTTCATCTCACCTCAGGGAAAATTTTAAGAACCCCCACTAAATTTATAAATATAATAAATGGGCGAATCTCCATGGTATATAGGAAAAATGGAAGGCGATTTTATCAATAATATAATATATATATATATAATTTTTTGGCGAATCTCTCACTAGGCGTGGCGAATATTTTACTCAATTATAAAATCTTGTAAGATCTTGGCGAGTCTTTCACTAAATAAAACTTTGTAAAGTCCTAGTGAATCTTAGCGTAGGCTACATGCTGGTTTAATTCCCCCATTTAAATAGGCTACATTCCACGTGAATACCATGGGTCAATACCATGTGCCATTTTGGTGAATACCATGGGACAATACCATGTGCCATTTTGGTGAATACCATGGGTCAATACCATATGCTATTTTTATTTTTATTAATTCTAATATTAGGGTTAATAATGGTTTTTTGCATGGTATTAATAACAATCTAGTCCATGGTATTTGTCCCATAGTATTTTGGTAATAGGTTTCACCTAAATATAACCCATTTTTTGAGTGTTCGTAAATATAAGGTGACTTATGGAGTAAATATAAAAAAATGTTTTATTTGTTTACCATACCTCTCGTTTATTTATATTTTTATTAATTTACCATACCTCTTTTACAAATATGGTATTTGGCCCATAGGATTCACTTAAATAAAACCTCTTTCTTGAGCCTTCATAAATAGAACGAGGGTTATGGACTAAATATAAAAAGAGGTTTTATTTATTTACGATACGTCTAGTTTATTTATATTTATATTTTATTTGGCCCATAGGATTCACTTAAATAAAACCTCTTTCTTGAGCCTTCATAAATAGAATGAGGGTTATGGACTAAATATAAAAAGAGGTTTTATTTATTTACGATACGTCTAGTTTATTTATATTTTTATTTATTTACCATACCTTTTGAGTAAGTATAAAAAGACATTTTATTTATTTACCATACCTCCACTTTACTTATATTTTTATTTGTTTACACCCTTACATGTATATAAGGTGACTTATGGAGTAAATATAAAAAATGTTTTATTTAGTTACCATACCTCTCATTTATTTATATTTTTATTAATTTACCATACCTCTCATTTATTTATATTTTTATTAATTTACCATACCTCTTTTATAAATATGGTATTTGGCCCATAGGATTCACTTAAGTAAAACCTATTCTTGAAAATGGGCGAATGGATTCACTTAAATAAAACCTATTCTTGAAAATGGGCGAATGGAAGGTTGTAAGTCCTAATTTCAAGGGCTAAATTTACCTTTTTTACCCTCTCCCTTAAAATAAGGTGGGCTATTTGAGGTGATTTGTAAAAATGTACTATGATACAAAATATCCGCCCACTAAAAATTTAAAACCCCTTAATTTCGCCAAAGGGCGAACATTCGCCCCTAAAATTATCCTTGTCTCACCTCTACTGTCATATATCTCGTTGAGGAAGCCAATTGCCAAACTAGTAAAGGATTCCAAAGATGCGAAGTATGGAACACTCACACCACTATTGTCAGAAGCTGTGCCGTTTTCGGGAGAGATTTTAGGAAAATCTACAGCTCAAATTTGCATATTATGATTTTAATGACCGCAAGAAGTACCCTTAGTTCGCACCAAATCGATACTTGTAGCAGGTTCACTACCCAGATACCAGAGTGACGAGATTGGAACCACAACGGTGGGCGAATGGGTTGGTGTAGTCAGGACTGCTCAATATGTTGAATGTGCTGCACTTCGACAGAAGTTCAACAAACACAACTTGTGTGCACCAATTGCTGGTATTGATACGTGATGGATAACCATGGATGGGAAATAAAATCCCCATAGACCAAATGTTGATCTGGAGGATCACAAGATTACCATATCAAGGGCTGAACCCCATGGAGGAGTTCATGGGAAAGGATGAGGACCAAAATTTGGCAGAGAATATGATGAAAAAGTAAGGGCTGGTCAAAGGAAACAGGGGCTATGACATAAACTCGATTAGTGACCAAGCAGTTCACCTCGTTGCACACATTTTGGCTGGAAAAATTATGAGGAAGTGTTGCACAAATGAAGTTCCTGCGTCAGTGGTGTCTTTAGCCACGTAGTCCACAAATGGAGTCTAGTATAAATGGGTTGGATACTTATGTAAGGAATTTCTGGACGACTGCCACGAGGTCCAGGAGAAAGGAACATATTTCCATTACGCCTAGTTAATCTTGATCACTGCTATGTTGGCATGGAAGGAGACAGAGGATATGTAATTTCCTCTGATAGAAGCATATGTATGTGAGGCCGCGAGGTATGCTTCACTGCAACATACCCCTCAAGCATCGCGAGTGCAAGATAATATAATATTCTTCATATTATATCAAATGGATCTACACATGTTAGTAAACCAACATCCATGCCTTTCACCAAGTTTACACAAATAATACAACCCTGTGGCAAGGTTCAAGGCAGATTTTCATAAATTGTACATACAGGCACGCAGAGACACGAAGAAGGAATGTCATGCATTTCCATATATGGTCAAAGAGGATGATCTGGTAGAAGTAATATAGACATGGCCCTAAGAATGGGTGACTCCACTAGAGGAAGCAAGAGACAGCGCAATGGAAGAAGAAGATTTGGACACTTCGCACCATGGAAAAGCTAGTGGAAAAGATAAGGAATATGAAGTAAAGGAAGAGGAAGAGGAAGAAGAACACCACGAAGAATAAAACCATGGGGAGTATCCTCAATGAGGCGAGCATACAACTAAGGAGAAATAAAATCCACAAACAAGAAAAATGTTGCCGATAAAAGAAAGATCCAAGGTGAAGCTACCATTAAGAGAAAAAAGAAGCATAAGGCGGACAAAACAAAATAAATCACACCAAGGGTTCTCACTGAAGGTGACTTGGATCAAATCAAAGACAAGGTTTAGGGGATAACCATGGAATCTTAGAATAGGGTGGAAGATCGCTATGGGGAGCTTATCATAGGTACACAACAAAGTATTGCAGAGCTGAATATTTGGGCACAAACATCTAGACCACCAACGGAGATAGGACAAGGGCTCCATCAAGAAATATTGATAGAAACAACATTCGGGATGAGGATAATGCAGATACATGTCGAAGCTCTACAGTTCAACTCCACCAAATTCAAACATCAGGCAAAAATATGGAACCATGTCAATATGAACATGGCACCACTGCCCACCCCGATCCTACATGGATTTCACCAAGGTATCACAAATGAGATCAAAGAGTGTGAACGATGCACCTCCCACTTAAACATTCATATAGAACAAGAGCACATTGCACCGAAGAAATAGATCGACCATGCCATCAAGGACAAGGAATATGCAAAGATACAGTAGTAGAGACTAAAGTAGGTGGTCGAAGCCACTTGTAGGGAAGTTCCAAACATCGATGTCCACGAGGATGAATCATTAGAAGACAAGGTCACGAAGCTCGACCTTGTAGTCAAGGAGCAGAAGGATAAAATTGTTGTAGTGCAATTCAAGTATGAGATGTAGATCAATGAGCTGCAAATGAAGTTGCAACCAACCACGCTGCCAGAAGTGCGCGAACAAAGGGAGCTTAACTTAAAGAGAGGGATGGCCAACATCTCCACAGCATTAGAAAACTATGGAAAAATGTTGGATGAGAGCATGAAAATTTGGATTTCACTGCAGGAAGATCCAAATGTTCAGAAATTGTAGGAGGAAATGTAGAAAAAGTAGCATAAATTGGAAGAGAGTCGGGAAACTACAAAGACTTTGCCAATCTCGTAGAGGCTTGCAAAAATTAATGAGTCAAAGGAGCTACATAAGAAAATCAAAGAGTTGAAGAATGAGGAGTAGAGTTTGATAGAAATGAATTAGCCTTGGCAAGATGAGGCCCTCCAACTATCATAGGTAGTGGATTTCAAGCTTCAGTAGCTTCGACAAAGGGAGATAGAAGTGGTAATGAAGGTTGCAGAACATGTCACAGAAGCACTATTAGAAGAAGTGTACAGCAAGGAAAAGAAGCTGGCAGATATTCTGCAATAATTCAACAAAACATACAACAACATTGTAGACAAGATCAGAGGCAAAGAAACTGAGTGACTCAGGACATGTCACATGTGAGCATTGGGGCATGTTGGGTGCAACCCAACTTGGCCAGATTTTCCGCAAAGAATCCGACTTTTGTGGATAGAGCGCGTAGTGGAAAGGATGCCGTAGAGTACGAACTGGACCGCGTAGTGGAGCAGTGGAGCACAATGAGGACTGCAAAGTAAAGTCACCCCGAAGTATAGGGGATTCATGGAAATGCCCCTCCCTTTTTGTAAAAGAATATAATATTGTAAAATTTGAATGGTTTTGGACCATAGTCCCTTGTATTTTTGAAACCATGGTATTGGGTCCATGGTAATGTAGCGATGTAATCCCTCAATGTAATCGTATATATAGGGATGAATAATAAAGAAGGAAGGAATCATGATTGGATCCAAATATATGTTTATGGTTGCATTTTCATGATCTATACTTCGAAGAAAAGGGGAAAGGCTCTGCAGTTGAGTGCGCAGAGGTCTGGGTCTGCAACTTAGTGCAAAAACTTTCTGTAGCTTAGTGCATTGACAACCTACAGCTGTGTGCGCATGTGAATAACTGTTTGTTGTACCAAATTATCTATTATAAGAAACAATTATTGTGCACATAGTCCCACATTGGGATGAACCACGATAAAATATGTGTCTTCATGTGTTGATTTTTTTATTTATTTCACTTTATTTTAGTACTTCAAAGTTTATGGATGTTTATGATATGTTTAAGTGATGAATGTAATTCTATGAAGTAATATATGAGTGCGAAGTAGTTTATAAATGTTAAAGCATAAGAAAAATAAAAAATTTCCACATTGCAGTATCCCTCAAGGTTGTAGAAACCTAGTTCTACAGCCTCCCATAGTCACTTCAGGTGAGACTGCGACTTGCTTGCAGGTCATTCCCGAAAGGGCCAGTGATTGAGGGTTTTGTTGGTGCATAGTAAAGAATCAAACTTGGGTCAGCCCAACCTAATCCAACAACCTCTGAATTGTGTTATAATGAGGCTTGAAGGCCTATTTTCTTATTGAGAAATAATGGAAAACCCTAAACATTCAAAAACCTAACCCTAGGATATGAAGTGCCAAAACTATGGGCCCCATTGGGGTAAATTGGTACATCAACTTCCCGAGGTCGTAACTTTGGCATACTATCTTCGTTTGACACGAATGATACCTCATGAGAAAGATCTATCCGATGAATATAAATTTCAACTAAAAGCATTATTTAAAATTTTGTGTTTTTTTTTTCCAAAAAAATGTCATTTAGGGCTTCAAAACAACTTTGGAAGTTTAGCACCCGAAAAGCTGCCAAAAATAGTAAATTGTGCTATAATTAAGGAAAGTGAAAAAAATGAAAGAAACAATTGTGAGGGTCCAAGTGGAATAGGCAGGTGGCCACCAATATCCACCTCGATCATTCCTTGCTCCTTAGGAAGCAATGGTCCCCATTGCGTTGAGTGACTCCATGAGATGGGGAAACTTCTATTAAACTTGGTCCCTGGTGAGCCATTTGCCCTGGTGAAGGAGCTAACCTGCTTTGACAACTTGATATAGCTGGATCCTCCATTGAAGATTGTTCTTGATATGCGTGTCCATGATCTGATCAATTGTGGCATGTTCCATGTAGTCTGGGTTTAACTTCTTTGGTGTGAGTTTTTCTGCAATGTCGGATGTGTCCAACAATGGCAAAAGGTATGGTCGAAGGTGGTCCACATTGAATATTGGGTGAAGGCTAAGGAATGGTGTAATGTTGAGCTCGAAGGCATTATCCCCTACAACCTTGGTGATGGTGTATGATCCATATCAGAGTGGGTGAAGCTTGTGGTGGGGCCCAGCGAGGTGTTCCTTCTGCAAATGTAGCCAAAATTTGTCGCCCACCTAGAACTTGTGTGGCACCTGATGTTGATCATGTTACTACTTGCACTTAGCATTAGCTCTGTCCAATATGTCATGGGCTTGCTGGTGTATGTGTTGAATGTGCTCAATGAAGTTGTTAGCCCTGTTAGCTTCGGACTAGACATGATCTGACTCTATATGAGTAGCTTCAAATGGTATGGCCACATCAATGGGACATAGTGGCTGGAATCCCAATCCCACCTGAAAGGGGTTGTGGCCAGTTGAGCTATGGAGAACTCTATTGTAGCTATGATGGACATAAGGGAGGCTTTCATCCCATGTGCATGGATGCTTCAAGTTGTACATGCACAAAATGTGTATGATCATCCTGTTGACGATGTCTTTTTCACCATTAGTTTGGGGGTGGAAAGTCATGGACTTTGTGAGCTTGGTACCTAACATAAACTAGAGACTTGACCAAAATGTACTTAAAAACCGGCTGTCCTGATTTGAGATAATGGACTGTGTGATCCCAAAGTGTACCCACACTCATTCAGAGAAGAGCTTAGCAGTGGTTTCTACGGTGATACTCTTCTTGCAAGCTGCCAGAATGGCCATATTAGAGAATCTGTTGACAACCACGAAAATGTGCTCATTTCCATGCTTAGTAGAAGGAAGGCCCGACATGTAATCTATGGAGATGGATTCCCAAGGTCGACTAGGAGTAGGTAGAGGAGTATATAGACCTTGCTTCTTGATGACTGGTTTGGAAATTGCGCAGACAGTGCAAGATTTTAGGTACTTCCCAACATATTGTCAAAGTTTTGGCCAATAAAAATACTTTTGTAGCAATGCCATTGTTTTCTCTACCCTGAAATATCTAGCGACCCCACTGTAGTGCGCCTCCCAAATCATCTTGGCATGCTCGCTTGAAGGAACACAAAGGTGTCCCAAGTGAAATAAAAGTTCATCCCGGAGGTGAAAATTTGGAACTTTCTTGCCTTCCAAGAGCATCTGGTATGTGTTGCCGAATTTTGGATCACTCTTGTAAAGATGCAGCCACCCCACAATATCGTTTCCATAAGAGTCGAGCACAGTGGTCAACGCCATGACTGGCGGGCGACTGAGGAAGTCTGCAACATTGTTGGTGTTTCCATTCTTGTACTTAATGTTCAAATGGAATTGTTGTAGCTATTTGGACCATTTCTGATGGCATTCATTCTACAACTTCCCCTATGTCTGTATGAATTGCAAGGGTTGGTACTCTAAGTGGATGACCGTTTCCTTCCCCAGTATGTAATTCTTCCATTGTCGGTAGGCCTATAAAATGGAATACATCTCTTTGTCATAGGTGGGATATTTTTGGACTATGTTTGAAAGTGTCTCACTATGATATGCCACCGGATGCCCTTGTTGAGTAAGAAATGCACCAATTGCATTGTAATAGGCATTTGTCTTGATCTCAAATGGTTGTTGTAGGTCTGGTAATGTGAGCACTAGTGTATAGCAGAGGCAAAGATTCAACTCAGAAAACACCTTCTATTGGGATTTAGAACAAAATAACTTTTCTTTTTCTCCTCCCTTGGTGACTTGACTCAAAGTCCATTAACCTCATGAAGGTTGCGGGGGAATTCATCAACCCGAAAGGCATGACGAACCATTCGAAAAAGCCTTCCTTGGATTTGAAGGTAGTCTTCCACACATTAGAGGGTTCGATTGGTGCGTGGTGATAATCGGACTTCAAGTCAATCTTGTTGAAATACTTGGCCCCCTTGAGTTGGTCCAAAATGTCATCAATCCATAGGATTGGACACCTATTCTGGATAATGATATTTTTTTAGTGCCTGATAGTTAATACAAAGTCTTTAAGTCCCATCCTTTTTCTGTACCAACACGATCAGGCTCCCACATGGTGATGAAATTGGACTGATGTGTGCTTTCTGCAACAACTCCTGAATCAACCTCTTGATTTCATCGTTCTTTAGAACAGAATGTCGATAGGTCGTTCCATTGGGTAGTGGCACGCTTGGGGTCAAATCGATGGAGTTCTTAACCTGACAATGTAGAGGTGCTCTTGTGTGTGAGGTGAAGATATCCCTATACTCCTCCACAACCTTGTCCATATGTTGATTTTGTTGTGTGGAGGAGCCATTTCTAGAGGTTGTGACCACAATATTCTTCTTGCCTTGAGGGTGAATCATAAGGATAACAAATTTCTGGGTCTGGAAAATGATCTTATTGCATTGCTTCACAGTGATCAAAGAAATGGAAGTAGGTGGTGCTACCTCTGGTATCCTATACAACTTATTTCCCAAAGTAATAATTATAGTTCGAGGCCTAGATTCAAACACCACATGCCGCTTCCATAAGTATGGTTGGCCTAATAATACCTCAAAAACTATAAGAGGAGAAACGTCACACAATACCTCATTTGTGAAGGGATTGATGCTGTAGGGAAGACGACATTGTTGGCTGACGCAGAATCTCGCCCTTGGTGAAGCCACCCGATGGTGTACGATTGTGGGTTTGGTGTAGTTGGTAGGCCCAAACACTCCATGATCTCTACTGAAATGAGGTTCTTTTGGCTCCCACTGCCAACAATGAACTGCGGCGGAGAACTCTTCACCCACATCTGTGAGTGGAAGAGTTGCCCCACCTCCTCTGGATTTTCGGGTTCATCCTTCTGGATCTTGGTGGTGGCAATAGTGGCACTAAGCTCTAAATCGATAATTTGCTAACCCTAATCATTCCCCCTATCAGTTTTTGACTCAGAGTCATAAAATGCATCTAATTTGGAAGCCTTCAGTGCAACCACCAGTGACTGCTTAGCTCCACACTCACTAGTGTTGTGAGTGGGGCTCTTATGGAGCTCACACCATTTCCATGTGTCCTTCTTTATCTTCAACATGTTTTTCTTTGCTTGTGGCCTCGGTGGGTTATCTTGGGTCACCCTACCTTGGATTTGTCCTTTGTTCTGCTATTTGGGGGCACCTTTCCCTTGCTTCGGATTCATATATCCAAAGTCTCTCTTCTTCTGTTTAAATTTTTGCTTGATATTGACAAGGTATCGATATGCGATGTCAAGCAAGGATATTATAAGAACTCCATCTTGTCATGGATGTACTTGTGTAGGCAGTTGTGGTACTTGAGTACCAAATGCCACTTAGAATCCTTGATACCCAGCTTCATGCGAAGGGTATGGAAAATACTTGTGAACTCCGACACATCTTGGTCCTTTCCCTGCCATCGCGTGGTACACTTTATGTATTTATCTTCATAGCTCCTGACAAGGTAACACTGTTCCTTGATGGCATCTTGGAAATAATTCCAAGTGGGTGCGGCTGAAAACAGTGAGGATTCCCTCTCGTACTTTTGTTCACAGTAGGTTTCCCACTAGTCCTTGACATGTGAGGCGACTTTGAGGAGTGCAAAAGTAATCTTTTCCCGATTGGAAAAGTAATTAACTAAAAAATATCCTTCCAATAGATTTAACCATCTATCTACAATGTCTGCACATATCTAGCCTTCAAATATGGGAATGTTAAAGTTAACTTGTACCTTAAAAGGAGTGGCGCCTCCAGAGTGCCTGTTGGATGAAGATACATCACCAATGGGTATCCGCTGAAGGATCTAGACAAAATTATCCGTCATCCCTTTCCTTTGTCACTCGAAGGCTTCCTCGAGAAATATTTTGAAAGGTTCTACCACCACCTTGTCTTTATTTTCTTCCTCCATGGGAGGTCGTTGGTGTTTGCAAGGTTGGTCTTGCAAAGGTTCAACCAGTTCAAGCCCTAACTCCTTATATCCTGACCTCATTGGGGACATGCAAACAAAAACAGAGAAAGAGTAGACTGCTATGATGCCAATGATCCGGACTTATGCAGGAATGCAACAAAATACAGACATACTCATAAACAAAGGGGTGCAACATAAATAAAACTTCATTTCATTAATATCAAAGAACTAAAATATGCTTATATACAAAAATTGAAATAAACTAGCTTTGGCGTGGTACCTTATCTATGAGAAGAGAAGTTGTGGCTACATGCCTCTAAACTATGTTACAATGAGACTCGAATGCATATTTATTATTGAGAAACAATGGAAAACCCTAAACACCCAAAAACCTAACCCTAGGAGATGAAGCGCCAAAACTATGGACCCCGTTGGGGTAAATTGTTACATCAATTGCCGGGGTCGTAACTTTGGCATATGATCTCTGTTTGATGCAATGATACCTTGTTAGAAATATCTATCCGAGGACTATAACTTTTTACTGCAAAATACTTTATTTTCTAGTTTTCCAAAAAATTTCTTTTAGGGCCTCAAAATGGCTTTGAAAGTTCAGGACCCGAAAAACTACCAAAAATAGTAAATTGTGCTACAGTTAAGGAAATTAAAAAACTTAAAGAAACAATGGTGGGGGTCCAAGTGGAATAGGTGGGTGGCCACCAATATTCACATGGATCATTGTTTTTTGTTATGTATCTACATTTTTGTATTTGTTGATGAATTTATCATCATCCCTACAATTAGTAGAATATGTTCAATTGAAAAGTTATTGGTTGTTTATGGTCTGAAGTTTTCCAATTATGATACAGGGCATCTTTAATTGGCAAAGGAACATTATTGGTGTCGGTAGTTTTTATGGTTAACAAGAATAGTAGTCGTGTTTCAAGGGAAAAAGCAACAACCAAAAAATTTGTAAATTACAGGGCAGTTTATAAAGGTTTGAAAATATGGTGAAGGTATTCATATTGCAAAATAAGTTGATTTAAGAAATCCATCTTGAAATTATGAATGGCCATTTCTGCATGTAGAATACTACAAGCTGACATGAAGTTTTTATGGAAATGTTGATTGTGATTGATACCATCAATATTGATCATTAGTGACTCTCACGGTTGAAACAATTCCCTCTTTTAAATATTTAAATGTTCTCTCTTTCGTAAGAAGGCCATGTTAAATTATAGTTACAACTTTAAAATATAGAAAAAGAACATGAACATACACTAGAGAAAGGAAACAAAAGGAAATATATACAATTTAAAAACCTATATTAACTCACCAATAATTTAAGTTCTCAAAAAACACATGTTTACAATGAGACTAGAATGACTTGCCAATTCAACTCTCATTATCAGTGTGACTTTGCACCTTCTGGTACAAATGCTAATTTTAACATTTATGATGTCTATAGGTCATGCATTTATTATTTTTTATAATTGTTTTTAATTAAATGGTTTAGTAACTTTTTATAATTATATAATCACATCTATTTAGAGAAATAACCATACAATATCATGATAGAAAATTTAAAATTATTATTAATGGCGATTACACAAACATATTTAACAAGTATATTTATGCATCATTGGTTCAAAAAGGTGCAACAATTCCATAAACTTGAGATAATACCAAAATCATTTTCTATTTTATTGTGTTATGTTGGATATGAAAAGTAATTTACCACCAATTATATTGTTTTGTACCTTCTATCTCTTTAATGATTTATAAGTCATATTTAACTATAAAATGTGTGTGTTCTCTTTTTTTAATATTAATATTAATATTATGGTGGTGGTAGGTGTGAGAGGTATCATTATGGACTTCAAATAAATATAAAAGAACTTATTTCACTTGGGTCTAGGTAATGCTATGAACAATAAGGCATAAAATTATGCTTGTGTTACCAAGGCAATGTAAGTGAATTATCATTTTATAATAGGAGACTCTATAATTATTATTATACATATGGCACATAATTGTGATAAATGAGAAGAAAAGTCACTCATTTCAATATCCTTATTTAATATTTTACATTAGCTTAATAACGAGGCAAATTATTGGGTCAAATATAGAGCAAAGTTAAAAATGTGTACTTTAATGGCAATAGAATATTATAATATCAATCCATTTCTTATTCTTCATTAAGTCAATGGCATGTTGCAAGGTGTCCTTGTGGGTGTATCTCACTTGGAAAATCATGTGACTGTGTTATGTAAAATATTATGAGGACCTTAAATCGATCCATGTTAGGGGTAGTTGATCCGAATTAGATCCATGAAGAATAATCAAAACACCATGGTTGTACCAAAATGGGATGAAAACTTCGAATTCAAGAGCATAGAGTGATCAGGAAGACCTCTGAACAGTGGCATTTGGCAACCAGCGAGGAATGACGAGGACCTCGGTCAAAGCGTGCTGACCGAGGCCCATGGAGACTGCGCAGGAGGCCAAACTAGCACCTGGGAAGCCCCGATCGGGAAAAGGAGGCAGTTTCTGATGCGTGATTCGTTGGGAAAAAACCCTCAAGAAGGAAAACCCCAAAGCTCTCGGTCGCATGGAAGCCAGGAAAAGCGTGGGGAAAATGCTAAAGGCTAAAGGTGGGACCCGCGCTCCAAAAACAGGTGGTATTTATCGGGGGGCACCCTTGGGCGGTAAGTGGAATTGGAGAAAAACGAGCGATTCAATTCAGCGGCCG
Source organism: Pinus tabuliformis (assembly GCA_031772625.1). Lineage (NCBI taxonomy): Eukaryota > Viridiplantae > Streptophyta > Pinopsida > Pinales > Pinaceae > Pinus > Pinus tabuliformis. The sequence goes on along the minus strand of CM062816.1, from coordinate 1,039,448,580 downwards.
ACATGTGGCAAGTAGAGGAGAGAGAAAACCACCGCTCATCACACGCTAACGGTTGAGCAAGTCAACTGTGCGAAATGAGTGAATGGCGTCAGATCTGGGGGCTCCAGATCTAACGGCTGAGATCGCGCCCGATGGAGAAACTAGAATTGACAGGGGATTAAGCCATGATGAATAAGGATTTGAGGTCCGATTTGACCACTGAGGTGGCAGACGAGTCATTTCCCGATGTAGCCGAAGAATCGAACCGACAAGGAAAAGCTGGTGTAGTTCGTAGGAGGACAAGTGGCCACTCCCTGTGAGCCGTTGAGGATGACGTAGAGACAGGGAACCCCAAGCGAGCAGCAGCAGGCGACCCGACAAGGGACCGAAGAGGAAATGAGTAGCCATGAGAGCGATTGGCTCTAAAGCCATGAACATAGAACAGAGAACACACGGAGAGGAAGATCCGAAGAAAGGAGAAGATGAACACATAGAACGAAGAGAGAGTGAAGCAAAGAGCATAAAACAGAAAGACAGAGAGCTGAGCTGACCTGCAACATAAGGCAACATCGAGCCATCCTTGAGAGGAACTATCGGGGAACTGAGCACCACATTGGGCTCCTCCCATTAAAGACCAGAGAGGTCAAGAGCAGGTAAGGGAAAGAGTCTGTGCACTCTAGTGGCTTGGGGAATCCAAGAACCACCCTACCAAGCCATTCTGTTTCAGGAAACTCAGATTGAACTCCTCATTGTAATTCTCTGCTTTAAAGACACAATAAAATAAGGCCACCATTGAAAGCTGTACCGAAGATGTAGCCCTAGAGGATAGGGTGAACTCCTTATTAATTGTTGTGTTGTTGTATTTGCTTACTGTGTTTCTCTGCTATTTTCTATTTCCAGTGTCTGTGTATTTTGCAATCTAATCGATTCGTTGCCTAAATAACATAGACACACACCAACACATGAGTATGTAATACTTTCATTCAATAATTAATTAACTGAGGTCACTCAAGAGTGATTTTCAGATAAAGTGGTATCAGAGCTTTAGGCTGTTAAGGTTAGAAAAGCTTGTGTTGGTTTAGCTGTTGAATGCTAACTATATCAAAGCTCAAATTAGGAGAAGGAGAGTTGGTCGAAACTAATCCTAAAATTGGGAGAGTATATTCTCGGAAGAAAATGTCTGAAGAAGGCTCTGTAGGGTCAGACCCTCAATTCATAAATAGTTTCCTAGCCATAAAGTCCATGGTAGAGGAAATGTATAGGGACTTTAGAAAACACAAGGATGAATATTCATCAGGCTCTAAATAGGACAAAGGAGAAGATGAGTCACATGTACATGACCACTCCAAAGGCAAAGGGAAAGAAGAAAGCTTTCTCACACCTCCTGATAGCCCTGTACATAACAAAAAAGAATCTTTGATTAAGATAGATGTTAAATTTGATTTGCCTATATATGATGGAGAGTTGAATTCCGAAAAGTTCGACAATTGGATTAGACAAATTGATGTTTATTGCAGAGTGCAGAGTATTGATTCAGACAAGAGCAAGATTCAACTGGAAAGCCTACACCTAGGAGGCATTGCTTTGGTTTGGTGGGAAGGCAAGACCCATGCTGACCTGAAGAGACATGGTAAGACCATCTCTGTCTGGAGTGAATTTGTTTCTGCAATCAAAAAGTAGTTCTATCCATTGGCCTACATGCAACAAGCCATGATGAGTTGGAAAACTCTTTGACAGTTGAAAGGGAAAAGTGTGCAAGGGTATACTCAAGAATTTAGAAAGAGAGCATTGATTCTAGGAATCTCATTAGACTCACCAGAGACTTTGTTGAAGTACATTGGTGGTCTACACAGCTACATGAGGCATACCATCCTCATGTTTAATCCCACTAGTATAGATGAGGTATCTGTACAAGCTACTAATCTAGAAGCTAGAGGAAAGAATGGAAGTTCAGAAGTTGGGGGACCATCCCAACCCACTGCGAGCAAGAATAAGGAGAAAAGAAAGCAGAAGTGGAAAGCAAGGAAGGCTAATACTTCACAGAAGAGCAAGGCTTCATGCACTCACTGTAAAAAGGATGGGCATGATGATGAGAATTGTTGGATTCTACATCCAGAGCTGAGACCTAAGAAGTTAGAGGGCAAGAAGAAGAAGACTGCTGCAGCTATTTAGAAATATTTGGGGTCAGACTTAGGAGATGAAACAACTATTGCAGCTACAGGTATAAAAGGTAAGAATTCTGAAGCATCTACTAGTAATTCTGCACAATCTATTATTGATGAAGAAAATGAGAGAAATAGACATGAGCTTTTCCATATTCGAGTTATTTCCAAACATCAAAAGATTGATACTTTGTTTGATAGTGGCTCACAAGTAAATTTAATTTCTGAAGCAATTGTAAAGAAATTGGGATTAGCAACTACACTTCACAAGAAACCATACCCATTAGGATGGCTAAATGATAAAGCACAACTATAAGTGACTAGACAGTGCAAACTCAAGTTTTCTTTTGGGTCAGCATTTGTAGATGAGGTTGAGTTAGACATAATTCCTTTGGATATATGTGGAATTGTTTTAGGAATTCCTTACTTGTATGACAGAAAAGCTATTTCCTATAGAGCTGAGAACAAGTATCTACTTGTTAAAGATGGAATTGAATACTTTGTAAGAGCTCATAAGCTCAAGAATAATTATACTCTCATAAACTCAGGGTAGATGAAAAGAATGATAAATTCATGCAAACAATTCTTACTGATGGTTTTGAAGGAAAAGAAAACTGATAAAACCAATGTATTTGAGGGATGTAATGCTAAATAGCAAGCTGATTTAGAAAATGTTGTTTCAGAGTATGATATCTTGTTTCAAGAACCTAAAGGTATGCCACCCAAAAAGGAAATAGTACATGATATTATTTTGCAGCAAGATGCTCCATTGCCTAACACTGGAATGTACAGGTTGTCTGCTTTAGAGAATGTTGAAATCAAGAAGCAGGTGCAGGAGTTGCTCGAGAAAGGTTTCATCAAGCCTAGTACATCACCATGTGGGTCACCAATTGTTTTGGTGAGAAAGAAAGATGGCTCGTGGAGAATGTGCATTGACTATTGAGCACTAAATAAGATAACAATCAAAAATCGTTATCCCCTTCCTCGCATAGATGATCTTTTGGATCAATTGAAGGAAGTTGTTTATTTTTCCAAGCTAGACTTGCACAGTGGATACCATCAGGTCAGAGTTGCAAAACAAGATGCATGGAAGACTGATTTCAAGACAAATCAGGGATTGTATGAGTGGTTGGTTATGCCTTTTGGCTTAACTAATGCTCTTGCTACTTTCATGAGATTAATGAATGATGTACTCAGACCTTTTCTTGATGATTTTGTTATTGTGTATCTGGATGACATTCTAATTTTTAGCAAAACATGGGAAGAACACTTAAAGCATGTTAAGCAGACATTAGATGTTTTGAAAAGAGAAAAAATTCATGTTAAACTCTCAAAATGTTAATTTGGCAAAACATATATGAATTATTTGGGTCATATAGTAGGGTGTGGTGAATTGAAAATAGATCCCTCTAAGTGGTAGTCATTGTGAACTGGCCTAAACCCAAATCTGCTACAAAAGTGAGAAGCTTCTTAGGGGAAACACAATATTGGAGGAAGTTCATTTCTAACTTTTCCTCAATTGCAGCTCCCTTAAATGCTTTGAGAAGTTTGAACAAGGTGTTTCAGTGGGGAGGCAAACATCAGAAATCCTTCGACACCTTGAAAGAAAAGATCAGTACAACACCTGTACTAGCACTTCCTGATCTTCAAAGACCACTTGAGATCCAAACAGATGCCAGTGACTATGCCATGGGAGCAGTGTTGACATAGCACAGTAAACCCATATGTTATAATTCTGAGACTTTTAATCTTGCAGTAGTTAACTATCCTACATATGATAAAGAATTGTATGCATTAGTTCAGAGTGTGAAAAAGTGGAAACATTACTTGATGGGCAAAAAGACAGTATTACATACTGATCATCAACCACTTCAATATATACACTCCCAAACTAAGTTGCAGCAATCAAGACACTATAGATGGATGAGTTTTCTACAACAGTTTCATCTAGTCATCAGATATAAAAAGGGCATACATAATAAAGTTGCAGACATGTTATCTAGACCCATTATAAATGCATCTACTATACTTAAGCATAATTTTGTGTTACATGAAAGTTACATTGAACAATATGCTCAAGATATAGACTTTAAAGATGTATATGCAACTTTAAGTCAAGGCAAAAGAGTGGAAGAATTGGACTATCATGTAAAGGACCGACTCTTATACCATTGTGGGAAGTTATGCATTCCACAAAATGAAAGAGTGAAGATAATTAGAGAAGCACACAGTTCTCTGATATCAGGTCACTCTGGGGTAAGTAAAACAGTTGCACAACTGCAAAGATTTTGTTATTTGCCAAAAATGAATGAGACAGTTTCTAGATATGTAAGAGAATGTATTATGTGTGCTAAAACAAAGCCTAGCAATAGAAAACTAGGCTTGTACACTCCATTACCAGTTCCTTCTCACCCTTGGGAAAGTGTTTCCATGCATTTTGTTGGAGGACTGCCTAGATCTAGGAAAGGTCATGTTTATCTATATGTTGTTGTGGATAGGTTCAGTAAAATGTGTATTTTGATACCTTGTAATAAACAGATTACAGCTGAACAAACTGCAAAATTGTTCTTTGAACATGTATGGGTTCATTTTGGATTACCCACTTCCATTGTATCTAATCGAGACACCCAATTTGTGGGGAAGTTTTGGTCAAGTCTATGGGAACTGATGGAAACCAAACTAAAGAAAAGCACAGCTTTTCATCCACAAACTGATGACCAGACAGAAGTAGTTAACAGGACAATGATCTAGTTACTCAGAGGATATTGCAGCAAACATCCTAAGCTTTGGGATGAACATATGTGTTATGTGCAACATGCTTACAACAGAGCAAAACATTCTTCTGTATAGAGATATCCTTTTGAGACCAGTTTTGGTTTCACACCAAGGTCTCCTTTGGATTTTGTCTTTGGTAAAGATACCATAGTTGATGGACACAGTGATGTGGACAAGGCAACTAGGTTCATTGAAAAAATCAAGGAGATCCACCAGGCAGTACAGGAACAACTGGAAAAGAGCCAGGCCAAATACAAGGCAAGGCATAACAAGCATCGGATGGAGAATAGCTTTCAAGTTGGTGACCAAGTCTGGCTGTATATCAGCAAGGACATGAAGCAAGGTGAAGGTAAAAAGCTAAAGCCTATCAGGTATGGACCTTTCAAGATACTTGAGAAGATTGGGGAAAATACTTTTCACCTTGATCTACCAGCTTACATGCACATCTACTCAGTCATAAATGCAGATTGCCTCAGATTGTTTGAACCTTCACTAATTGAGGATCCCGAAGAGCAGAGTCAGTTGCCTTCTATTAATGACCTGCTACCTGAATATCTTAATGAATTATAGGAAGACACAGTTTTGGACAGGAAAGTGAGGATGACGTGCAAGGGAGATGTTGAGTACCTTAGAATTTGGCTCAAAGGTTCAAAGCCGAGTAGTGCAAAGTGGATTGATATTGGACAAGTGAGACAGTTGTACCCTCACTTAGTCGATGCTTGAAAACCAACTTTTGGTGGTCGAAAAGTTTTTTCAGTGGGAAGGCCGTGATCCGAATTGGATCCATGGAGAATAATCAAAACACCATGGCTATACCAAAACGGGACGAAAACTTCGAATTCAAGAGCACAGAGCGATCAGGAAGACCTCTAAACAGTGGCAGTTGGCAACCAACGAGGAATGACGAGGACCTCAGTCAAAGCACGCTGATCGAGGCCCATGGAGACTATGCAGGAGGCCAAACTAGCACCTGGGAAGCCCGGATCGGGAAAAGGAGGCAGTTTATGATGCGCGATTCACTGGGCAAAACCCCTCGAGAAGGAAAGCCTCGAAGCACTCAGTCGCATGGAAGCTGGGAAAACCATGGGGAAAATGTTAAAGGCTAAAAGCAGGTTCCGGGCTCCAAAAATCGATGGTATTTATTAGGGGCACCCTTGGGTAGTAAGTGGAATTGAAGAAAAACGAGCGATTCCATTCAGCGCCTGATGGGTGGCAAGCGGAGGAGAGAGAAAACCGCTACTCATCGCGCACTAACGGTCGAGCAAGTCAACTACGTGAAATGAGCGAATGGTGTCGGATCTGGGGGCTCCAGATCTAATGGTTGAGATTGTGCTCGATGGAGAAACCAGAATCAACAGGGGATTAAGCCGCGATGAATAAGTATTTGAGGTCTAATTTGACTACTGAGGTGGTGGACGAGTCATTTCCTGACATAACCGAAGAACCGAATCGACGAGGAAAAGTTGGCGCAGTTCGTAGGAGGACAAGTGGCCACTCCCTATGAGCCATTGAGGATCACGCAGATATAGGGAACCCCAAGCGAGCAGCAATAGGCGACCTGACAGGGGACGGAAGAGGAAACAAGCAGCCATGAGAGCGATTGGCTCTAAATCCATGAACAGAGAACAAAGAACACACAGAGAGGAAGAACCGGAGAAAGGAGAAGATGAAGACAGAGAACTAAGAGACAGTGAAGCAAAGAGTAGAAAACAGAAAGACAGAAAGCCGAGCTAACCTGCAGCATAAGGAAGCATCGAGCCATCCCTGAGAGGAACTATCGGGTAACTAAGCACCACATTAGGCTCCTCCCATTAAAGACTAAAGAGGTCAAGAGCGGGTAAGGGAAATAGTTTGTGCACTCTAGTGGCTTGGGGAATCCAAGAACCACCCTACCAACCCATTTTGTTTCAGGAGACTCAGATTGAGCTCCTCATTGTAATTCTCTGCTTTAAAGACACAATAAAAGAAGGCCACCACTGAAAGCTGGACCAAAGACGTAGCCCTAGAGGATAGGGTGAACTCCTTATTAATTGTTGTGTTCTTGTATTTTTCTTACTGCGTTTCTCTTCTGTTTTCTATTTCCAGTGTCTGTGTATTTTGCAATCTGATCGATCTGTTGACTAAAATAACATAGACACACACCAACACATGAGTTTGTAATACCTTCATTCAATAATTAATTAACTGAGGTCACTCAAGAGTGATTTTCAGATTAGTAGTATGATGCACCTAGTGGTTATAGTGGTAGAATATGGAATCAATCTCGTGTCATGTGAGTATGAGGCTACTTCCCCAGTTGTCAACTCCACTAGCTACAAATATAAAAATGGCATATCTCAAGGCATTAATTGGGTGTGTGTGGCTATAATAGCTTGCTATTGATATATGTTGGTCGGTAAAAATGCAAGATTTACACCAACATTTAATTTGTCAATCCGGGTAAGTAAACTTAGAGGCATAACATAATATATGCTAGAATACGACCTCAGGGATCTGTCAAATAAAAACCAAGCTTTTGCAAGAAATTCAAAACAAGCATCATTCAGGAAAAAGGAACAAGACTTTTCAAAAATAAAGTAAACACACTCTGAGAATCTAGTTCTCGCTCCTCTTCTAGGTTTAGTTGACTCCTGCAGTAAGTCTTCCTTAGTTGTCCAGGGGATAAGGGAATGTAGGCCCCATTCAAAAGAAAGCGATTCAAGAAATAAAGAATTCAAAAACCTCTTAAAATATTACTTCTTTGTTGTAAAATATGAAAAACATGAAATAAAACATAAGGCAACTTCTTTCCATAATCTAGCGAAACCATTGAAAGCTTTTAAAAGAGATATACATTATACTGCTTCTCTAGAAATGATTCAATATTCAAGTTTAAGGAAAGTGTGCATTTTTCTTTGTTACAAGTTTTCCTTCCTGGCTTGAATCATTGTTCCTACATCGCAACAACGTTCTTGCACTGGAACGTTGTTCCTGTACTAAAACGATGTTCCTGCACTGAGTATATCTTGTTCCTACACTCAGTGTATTAGCCTAAAGCAACAGTCAATTATGATGAAGGGATATAAATTTTTAACCTTAAATCATTCCAAGAATTCTTATGAGAAATTCACTTTCCAATAAAACAATGTGATAATTTTTCCTTATGCTGATCCTGGAGTTTAATTATTAAAATTTCAAGAATGAATGTTTCTCTTCTAAGTGTAGGAATCAATTTCACATTTAAAATAATAATTTTAAAACAATCATGAATACTCAAATGGTATATGCTAAATCAGAATTCCTAATAAGCCATTATATCTTTCAGTCATAAAAAATGCTTAATGATATCATTAACTTCAAATGTCCAGAACAATGGAATGAAATTGAAAATCAAATCGCTGAAAAGAAGAGTTGTGAAATGAAATTGTAGAATTATCTTAAATCACACTCTCACTATGAAAAATAAAATGCAACAAAAGAAATCCTAAGAGGTATGGGGCAACGGACTAGATGATGGACCCATCCACCCAGCGCATTTCCCTTGCAGCAACTAACTTACAGTGCCAACAGATTCAGAAAAAACATAAATTTAAATAGAATGCCAGAATGTCTATTAATTTCGAAGTCTTGTTACATCATGACTGAACAAGAAACGTTGTGCTCCAATGGTCCCCTCAAGGGATCATTCCACTCAGCACGTATCTCCTCCCTTTCTCGCACAATGAAATAGATCCTCTATGTTGCAAACAATGTGATTTACAAGCTGCAATATGCCATTCCCTACACCTACGTAACTCCTCCCTTTTATATTATTTTTACATGATAGTTTCTTTGGAAAACAACATGGGGATTAAATCCAAACTGATTCTCATCAACAGAATATCAGTGCAACCGTTGCCCTTTTGAAAGAATGAAGATTCGATACGAATTTTCCAATTTTGGGCATTTTCTAGAATTCTGGTAAAATTGGTATTTTTAACAAACTGCCTCCAAATAACACTTCGTATCTTCTTAACCATTACGAATCTGCAAAAGTTGGTTGGAGGAACCTTGTTTGTTATGTTTACAACAATAAACTTTCTCAAAATTTTCTAGTTTAGCTCCATCGCCTTGGAAATTGTGCCCGAAACTGACTCTTTGGATACTTGTAAAATTTGAGATCCTAAAATTCTGGAAGATATATAATTTTTAAACTGCCTCAAAGACCCTTATGTAACTTTTATACCATTGTGAATCTTAGAAATATATTTGAGGCTTAGTCAATTTTCTATACTGGAACCAAAACCCATGTTCCATAATTTCTCTATTTGCCTTCACCTACACGAAAAACGAGGAGGAAGTTGGCAGTCTGGAAATTGTTGCGAATTCAGAGCTGAAGCATTAATTATTCCCTAAATGTAAGTCCGTATGACCTGGGTGTATCTTGACTCATGTGGAAGTGTTCAAACAACATTTTGAAGAAAAATCTCTTTCATATTTTCCTAGAAATGTGTCAATGTATGAAAGCCCCAAATTGGTGCAGGAATGTTGGTGCTAGAATGTTGGTGTAGGAACTGTTGGTGCAGGCACAGCGGGTACAGGAACTACTAGTACAGGAATGTTAGCACCTACCACAAAAGAGCCTAACATTAATGACATTTTCACATTAAATACTCTTCAAGTTAACAAAACAAGAAGAGTTCATAGATCAACAACTGACAACTCTAAATGCCTCTAAATAATAACTTAATAATGCATGAAAAAGAATAATAATGATTATAGATACTTAGTACAGGAATACAATTATTCAATAAAATCATGAAAATCTAGACAAAACAGAGGCTCAACACTCCCCTACGATGACCTTCTTGCATGTCCTCATGCAAGCCAAACCATAAGATTATAAAACCATGGAAGAAGGCAGGGGGAATGTTTAAAGATCATACTATGCTTCCTGATAAAAATGTCAGCAAGGAAATATTAACACACCTGGTATGCCATCATTTTTAAAGCGTTCATTAAGTCTGCAACATCACTATTATAGTACCAACTAAAACCATGTTACAACGCTTATGAATGTATCGAGTGAAGGAATCAATAAGATCATGTACAGGAAAGCAATGCTTTGTACTAGACATTATGGAAAAAGAGTATTTCACATTTATAACAAAACTCACTTACCTATTGTCCTGTCTCAAATGAATTCCCTACTTGTCATAGATTTATTTTTCAGAATTCCTTTTTTCTATCCAAAGTCTTTAAATTAACATTCAGCAAATCTTTGCTAAAAAGGTGCAATTTCAAGAAGGCTACCGCAAGATTCTTGTACCTACTATAACAATACTATACCTAGGCCATTTATTACTTATTTAAAGGCAACCACAATCAACACACGTTGTTGTCCATCAACACCTAGTGAGTAATCATTGTTGATCAATTCATCATTCTAAATACCATAAAGAATTGAAGTGAGTTATGATACCAGAAAAGGGAAATTAAAATAGAACAAGATGACACCATCTTGGACCAATCAGCAACCTCTTCATTGAGCACTCTAAATTTTGTTGTCATCTAGATGCAAAACTGAATTTCTTCTAAATCCAGTACAAAGAATTACCTCCACTAAGGGTACCACATCATTAAAGATTCCTAATTTTTGATAGATAAACTCAAAGAATCATGCTCAAATCATCTTAAAACCATTATCCAAGAAATAAAATGATGATTTTTAGAGAAAGAGAAAGATAACCAAGTAAATCATAGTATGAAATTAACTTTAATACCACAGCTATGGCCCTGTTTCCCACATGCGTCTATAGCCTTGGTAGGGATGTCTTTTAACCCATCAAAATGCCTGTATCCGACTTACTAGATACAGATTCAGAGTTATCTTATTTAATTTTAAAAATTAGATGAAGGCCATTGTCCTGGCTTGGTAACCAAATGATGGCAATGCCACTCACAAAAAGTAACATGGATGAATAGGCCAGCTCGTGATGAGACCTCCTGTCTTCCAAATTTTCGACTGAAAGCCATTACTTTGGCTTGGTGACTAGCACAATAATGTCATGCATGTTAGGTCTCATGATCATGGTAGGTTGACTCACCACAAGACCTCGTATCCTCCCCTAAATCTTTTGAAAATTCTGATTGTAATTAACTTTCAATGTTATTTAATAAGTGGGGAGGCAGATCTACTCCTTAAGAGTACGAGATGGCGTGAAAAGTTTTTAATGACTAGTCATTATTGGCTAGTTCCTTTACCCTAAAGATTTATTAAAAATATCCCAGATAATGACTGAAAGATTATTTAAGTTAATAATGCTAGTGTTCTCATGAATAGCTTATTATGATCTTTATAAGAGTGGTCCACCATAGGGGGCTCTCCAATATTACCTTCTAAGGGAAACTGAAAATATATATCTCAGATGACAACTTCATTAGAGTGGTTAATCATGGTTACTTTTGAAAAATCATGAGGTATTAGAGTGAATCATATTCAACAAGATTTGTCATAAATTTGTGTGTTAACAACTAATGTGGATCAAAAGAAGTTTCAGTGGCTATGCTTGAAAGTCAAAACCCTAATTGCATTGCTGTAACAACTTTATTCATGGCATTTATTTATTCTTATGCCCTACTCTACCCTAAGAAGCAGAAGACTCTCTTTTAAGTATAGGAGGACTTCCAGTGTAACCAAGTGCGCAACAAGAGGATAATCATATTCATGTTCAAATTTAGAAAGTATATGCGAGAAAATACCAGAACATGAGGTACCAGCTACATTAACTGATGTGATGCTACAAATTGTTGAATGATAAGGGAGGGATGAATACCGAAAGTCATCTGAAACTAAGATTCTATGGGAACCATATACTCTTGTTCATTTGATTCATGGACAACATCTGGTGTGTTAGTGTGTTAGGATATTTCGACACATAGGAAATAGTTAAGTATACCTTGGTCTAGTGTAGAGTTAGGTAAAGTATGTTTCTTTATTATGTAGTTTTGTAACTTACAATCTAACGATCATGATATGTAGTGATCCTACGGTTGATTCTCTCCTCGGTATTACCAACACTTGATCCGTGGCTTAACACCCTGTAAATTCCTACATAGTGTCAGTCTTGTTTTCCTGTCACCTGAATCAAATGTGCTTTTACTAAGCTTTTCAGGGCTTTCAAAATCAAATTTTTTCATGTCACTAGGTTTACACAGTTAAATTTGATCATTGTTTGGTCGGTCTAGGAGTAAGTTCGGTTTTTTGAGAATTCACTCATGTTGGTCACTTATCACATTTCTATGAAGGTGTCATAATAAATGCAAGACAGTCATCATCATCATTCCATTCAGTTTCAGGTCCTCCATTAGGTCATTAGGGTTTCCAAGGTCCATCATTACCATGTATAAATCTAGCAGTGAATAGAGCATGACAAGCTGCTCTTTGACATTGATTTGTTGAGTTATCACACATTCATCATGTTCCCAGTTTGAAAATCTCCAGAAGAAGAAATTCTGGTGCTCAGGAAAGTGAAAAGACAACTTAGGTTTCAGCATTAAAAGTGACTCTGTTTTCAAAAGTGAAAAAAAATAGTTTTTTCAAAGGTTTGTGGGTCCCATTTCTTTTTAAAAGGAGAAATAAATTTGCCTCTATAAATTCAAAAGCCCCAAACTTGTCTTGATTACCTCTCCTTCACTCTTGTTTATCAAGCTCTCCTACCCAAAAGAGAGAAAAACTCATTTCCATAGGAAAAACTAGCAAAAATCTCAAGGCACTACACTCAAGAAGACTGCGTTGTGCTTGGAGGCCTGGTGCTGTGCTCAGGGACACTGCACTGCGCTCAGGCCAGAGTGTCCAGAAAATGCCCAAATCTCTCCCAAAATCGATTTTTAAGCTTGTTAACCTTATTTCATTGCTTCCTAATCAAAAAAACAAGTAAGTACATCATTGCACTTCTTTTTTTTTCAAAATCATCTCATGCTAATGAGTTTTCCAATTAGGGTTTTGTAGTGAATTTTTCATGAAAAATGATAGGTTGATGATGGCCATTTTCATTTCTTGGTTTTTAAACGTGTAAAATGTTTCCCTACACCTATATACATGTTTGATAAGTTATTTAAACCACTCAATAAACCTCAAAATAGAAATTTACCTCTCTGAAAGTGAAACCCTAGTTCATTCCTAGAGGTTTTGGGCACTTTCACTAAAACTATGTTTTTTCCTTCTCATAAGCATACCATTCCGCCATTTTTTTTCCACTCATTTTCATCAACTCTCCATAGTTCATTTCCACCTCTTTCAAACCTCCTTTACCATTTCATCAAAATTTACCTACCCATCATTCCACTTTCCACTCATACCTCACAATTTTTCTCATTTTCCTATTGCTAGGGTTTATGTCATCATAGAAGTAGAATCTTCACCAGAAAGGAAGAGACATCAAAAAGGAGGGAAAATCCTCTGATATGAGCCATCAAATTGCAGTGAGATCAACTCATCTCCATTTATCAAATAGTGCTTTGAAGATGTGAATTGCTTGGATTTCTGCAAAAGGTTGAGTGAAGTGGGTTTCAATGAACAATTGACATATTGGGTTGCAACTCAGTTGAAAGGTGAAAGTGTTGTTATTGCTGGTGTTGAATTCACTTTTTCAGTGGCCTCCATTTCACTTGCTACATGGCTACTAGAAAATGGTGAATATTGGTTCAAGGGGATGAGCCTAGATCTTGAGTATTATAGACCCTTCTTGAAAACACCATATTGGGAAAAGCATGCTGATGTTATGCCTTTCAGGTAGTTATTGGAGAAGTATGTCCCCTTGATGAAGATTGTCATGAAGTTCTTTACATGTGAAGGAATATTTTCCGGATTGTATGCTTATCATATTCACCTCCTAATGCATTTTACCTCGTAGAAGCCACTAAATATGTGTAACTACCTATGTAGGAGCATTGCGAAAATGTCAGAGACGATTCATATGAAGAACAAGGAGCACTACCCTAGCCCATTTCATCATAGTCTGATCAAGACTATAGTCCTTCACTAGCTTGCAGAGAAAGGTATGACTTGGGAAACCTTTTTGGAAACAACTCTCAAATGGCATGAAACTAATGCGGTAGCTCAACCATCTAGCCTACCAACATAGCAAATGGAAGTGGGGTCCTCTAGCAAATCAGTTGAGAAAACCAAAGCACCTAAGACTGAGGTGACCACGATGTACAAGAGAGGAAAGAGGCTTGTGTTTACTTCTCATGGTGAGAAAGGGGCCAAGCCTTCTACATCAACAAAATAGGGATCAACAACGTGGGATAAAGACACAGTTGAGCATGAATTTGAGTTGGTTGATTTAGAGGCAAAGAATCAGAGTTCAAGCACGCAACAGATGATTAGAGATAAAGACTATCAGATCAAAGAGCTCACAGTAAACATGGAGAGAGCAAGGTATATCATTTCATTCCTTGGATAGGAGAATAGTTAGCTTGAAACTAAGCAATTGATCATGGAAAAAGAGAAAACCAAATTATTGCAGTAGGTTGGCAAGGGAAAATCAGTCATTGAGTCAAGTGAGCCTGAATGAAAACAAGGGAAGGGTAAGAGGAAAATGCCAAGAACAAAGGGCCTAAAGAAGGCATTGCAAGAGGAAGAAAAGCATATTTTGCTGAATGAAGAGCTAGACCTATAGGATAGAATTGCTCTAGAGGTCAATCAAGACAAGGAATATTGGCTCAATAGGGTGAATGATCATTTGGAGAAGCTTCTAGAGAAGGGAAATAGAGACAACCAACTGCTTAGGAATATGGCACACCATTGCCAGGCTCAAAACATGATCTGCAATGTCAAGGTCAAGTAGCTTGAAAACAAGCTCAAAGAAGCCAAAATGGACCAAAAGGATGAAGGAAACTTGCATATTCTTTCTGAAGCATCTATGAGGGCCTAACATACATAATTTTACAGCTCTTGGACATTTTTGAGCAAATTCTGAGCAATTTTGGTTTTTTGTGGATTTTGAAGCTAAATTCAGAAATTTAGCAGTTTCAGGAGCACAACGCCTTGGCGCTGTGCTTCTTCCTTAGGAATATATTTCAGGAAAAGTCTACATTTTTGGAAATCTCTTGCCATCCTCTAAAAACCCATTTGCTCATTTTTTCTAGAGGTGGCTTAGTTTTTGAGAAAAATGGAAAAACGTAGCAAAAACTAGCTTTCTGGACCCTTTTTTGACAGGTGCTATGCTCCTGGAGCGACCTTGGGAGAATGGAGTTTTAAAGGCCTTCCCATCGGTCATTTTCAGGAATTCAAACTGTTATGGAAACTAGACATGAAGGGCTAGTTGAACGTTCTCTCATATATGAATTTGGACCTTAGGAAGGCAAATGAAAAGCATCTCAAAGTCGACGTTGCGCTTCTGCATTTTTCTGTGTTTTAAATTGTAAATTTCACTGTGTAAAAATTCTAGTTTCTTGTTTGACTTAGTCAATCAAGACTCTTTATGTAACATAACTTGTTTCGAGGCTAGGTGATGTAGGCATGAATAAATGTACATGGTAGGTTGTTTTTAATGTTTCTTAGGCCTCATAAAGGAATCAAACTCCTAAACAGACTCTCTAAGAAGTGTTTGAGTTTCACCTTCTCACTCTCACCTGTTGGTTGAGAGAATCTTGGAGTCAGTTCCTACACCAAGGAATTAGACTCCTGAAGGTGGGCAAGTGGTCTAAGAGAGTCTATTCATTTCCATTTCAGAGAGAAAGGTTGGTCTTTTTGTGGAGGAGGCTTGCATGTAATCATCTTTTTAGCTAATACAAAGACAGTTGTAGCTATTTTTAAGGAACTCTAGCCCAGTGAGTTCATGGTGTTTGATATTCATTTTATTTGTTTTCTAATGGTTAAAACATATTTATATACATGATATATCATCTTTATATGGATGCCTTACATTGAAATATACAGAATTCTTGTTCTCAAGCTCTATTTATTTGGTTTTCATAGTTATGTTTATGTCTTTGTGAGCTAATGAAATCATGTTTACTTATGCTCATTAGTTTCTTCTTCACTCTATCTTCTATACTACATTGACAATATTAATACACCATGGTCTTCTAATATCTATCTCCTTTCCATATTTGCTTCTACACTCCTACAACCTAGACCTATTTGTGGCTTTAAACTTTAGTCCAGCAAACCCTAAAATCTAAAATTTCACCAACACACAAACAATTATATATATCTAGCTTAAAAATTATTTTCTTTAAAGTCATTTCACTAATAAGAGACTTTGAGAGATCCCTCTCCTGCTCAGTAAGTGCTAGCTATTGAGCTGAAGTGGTTTGAGGTTACCATTCTCGATCTCCTTTCAGCCTAGGAAATTGTAAGGGACTAACACGGGGCATCATGAAAATCCTCCATTTTTATTTGTTCATCCTCTAAAGTGCAGGCTGGATTAGGTTGGTGTTCTTCAATCTCTACTTCTGATGGTTTCTCCTCATTAAGCATGATCCATAGCTTTTCGGTCTCCCTAGGAAGATCTTCTAGTTCTTCATGATTCTCTTCTTCTAAAGGAGTAGACCGATTTCTAATTGATGCCAAGATGTGTTCTTTCTGTGAAGCAGAGACCCTAGATTCTGCCAGAATTTGAGATAGTTCTTTGAATAACATCACACTTCCTGGCATTTTCTTGCTAGCTGGAAATTCTTGTCAGCACCTAGATTGAGAGCGGGGGTTCTTTTAGCACCTGAAAAACTCAAAAGATCAATTGCAGTAAAAATAACAAACCAAGATTGTAAACTAATGAAATCAAACTTGCGGAAATTAAATAACCTTTATTGCAAAAAAAAGTAACACACTTTGCAGTAAAAGAAATTTCTCATTAAAAAATCAATTGCAGCAAATCAAGCATCACACTTTGCAGAAAGAAAAATTACTCATAAAAACTAAATTGCAATAAAAGAAACAAATCAGGCATCACACTTTGCAATAAAGGAAATCACTCAATTACAAAAAGGAAAACCTCACTTGTGAGCTCTCTGGGAATGTCGTCTAGTATGCTTCAACAAGCAAGGGGAATCTTGTTAATCTAGAAATTCAATTGTGAAGGAAAGGGAAAAGCATGACAAATTGTTGAGGCCTTATCATACAATGCCTCACCAACAACAACACAAACATGTCGGGTGGTATAAATGCAAGATTTGCACCAATATTTAATTTGTCAATCTGGGTAAGTAAACTTAGAGGTGTATCACAATATATGCCAGAATATGACCTCGGGGAACTGTTAAATAAAAACCAAGCTTTTGCAAGAAATTCAAAAGAAGCTTCATTCAGGAAAAAGGAACAAGACTTTTCAAAAGTAAAGTAAACATACTCCGAGAATCTGTTTCTTGCTCCTCTTTTGGGTTGAGTTGACTCTTGCAGTAAGTCTTCCTCGATTGTTCAAGGGACAAGAGAATGTAGGCCCCATTCAAAATAAAGCGATTCAAGAAATAAATAATGCAAAAACATCTTAAAAGATTACTACTATGTTGCAAAAGATGAAAATCATGAAATAAAACATAAGGCAAGTTCTTTCCAATTAATCTAGTGAAACCATTGAAAGCTTTTAAAAGAGATCTACATTATAATGCTTCTCTGGAAATGATTCAATATTCAAGTTTAAGGAAAGTGTGCATTTGTCTTTGTTACAAGTTTTCCTTCCTGGCTTGAATCATTGTTCCTGCACCGCAAAACATTCCTGCACTGCAACAACATTCCTGCACTGGGACATTGTTCCTATACTAAAACGATGTTCCTGCACTGAGTATATCAGCATGAAGCAACAATCAATTATGGTGAAGGGATATAACTTTTTAACCTTAAATCATTCCAATAATTCTTATGGGAAATTCACTTGCCAATACAACAATGTGATAATTTTTCCTTATGCTGATCCTGGAATTTAATTATTAAAATTTCAAGAATGAATGTTTCTCTTCTAAGTGCAGGAATCAGTTTCACATTTAAAATAATAATTTTAAAGCAATCATGAATAGTCAAATGGTATATGCTAAATCAAAATTCTTAATAAGCCATTATATCTTTCAATCATAAAAAAAGTGCTTAATGATATCATTAACTTCAAATTCCCAGAGCAATGGAATGAAATTGAAAATCAAATGGCTGAAAAGAAGAGTTGTGAAATGAAATTACAGAGCTATCTTAAATCAAATTCTCACTATGCAAAATAAAATGTAACAAAGGAAATCCTAAGAGGGATGGGGCAATGGAATCGCTGATGGGCCCAACCACCCATCTCATTGCCCTTGTAGCAGCTAACTCACAGTGCCAGCAAATTCGGAAGAAACATAAATGTAAATAGAATGCTAGAATGTCTAATAATTTTTAAGTCTTGTTACATGATGACTGAACAAGAAATGTTGTGCTCCAGTGGTCCCCTCTAGGGATCATTCCAATGGGAACGCTTCTCCCCCCTTTCCTCAATAATGAAATCGATCTTCTACGATGCAAACAATGTGATTTACAATCTACAATATACCATTCCCTACACCTACGTAACTTCTCTCTTTTATATTATTTTCACATGATAGTTTCTTTGGCAAACAACATGGGGATTGAATCCCAACTGATTCTCATCAATAGAATATCAGTACAACCATTTTCCTATTGAAAGAATGAAGATTTGATACGAATTTTCCAATTCTGGGTATTTTCTAGAATTCTGGAAAAATTGGTTTTTTTAACAAACTGCCTCCAAAGAACACTTAGTATCTTCTTAACCATTACGAATATGGGAAAGTTGTTTGGATGAAACCTAGTTTGTTATGTTTAAAAAAATAACCTTTCTCATAATTTTCTTGTTCAGCTCCATCGCCTTGAAAATCGTGCCTAAAACTGACTGTTTGGATACTTGTGAAATTTGAAATGCTAAACTTATGGAAAAACAGTGTTTTTTATAAAACTACCTCAAAAATCCTTATGTAACTTTTAGACCATTGTGAATTTTAGAAATTTGTTTGAGGCTTAGTCAATTTTATATACTGTGACCAAAACCCATGTTGTAGAATTTCTCTATTCGCCTTCACCTGCACGAAAAATGATTAGGAAGTTGGCAGTCTGGAAACTACTAAGAATTCGAGGCTAGCGCATTAATTATTCCCTAAATATAGGTCCGTACGACCTGGGTGTATCTTGACTCATGTGGAAGTGTTCAAACAACATTTTGAACATAAACCTCTTTCATATTTTCCTAGAAATGTGTCAATATAGGAAAGCCCCAAATTGGTGCAGGAATTGTTGGTGTAGGCATAGCTGGTACAGGAACTGCTAGTATAGGAATGTTAGCACCTGTCACAAAATAGCCTAACATTAATGACATTTTCACATTGAATACTCTTCAAATTAACAAAACAACAAGAGTTCATAGATCAAAAACTGCCAGCTCTAAATGCCTCTAAATAATAACCTAATAATGCATAAAAAAGAATAATAATGATTATAGACACTTAATACATGCATACAATTATTCAGTAAAATCATGAAAATCTGGACAAAACAGAGGCTCAACAATATAACCTTACAAATTGTGCAGTAGCTAAAAATCACTTCAGGTATGAATTGTATCACTAAGGAATGGGTTCTTAATTATTACAGTCTTCAACTTTTATTTCTGCATGGTTTTCTTTCTTTAGCACTTGTTCTATAGGAGCATGTGTGATAGTGGTTTCTATTTGTGTTTGGATCCTTAAAGTGCTCTTCTAATTTATATTGAATCATTATATGGCTTTTCATCTATCCTGATTCATTCAGGGTGGAAAAATAAGAGAAATCAACTTACAGGAGCAATTTTAGGAATATGAGTTAGATTGGAGAATTACGGTTACAAAAAATTTCAGGGCCACTTTGAGGCCTTAAATGGTGTTTCTTTCGGGGGTAAAAGTCTTTTTCTTAATCTTTTCAACCTCCAGTGTTATTCTACACTTAAGTACCTTACCAATGATGTAATAATCACACAAATTGTAGTTCGAACACAAAAGTGATGCCTCCTAAAAATTGACCTATCATGATAGACCACCATAATTTGAGAGGATGCCACATCAATCCTAGTTACTTATACACAAGGAGTTAACGACGTGGGCACTATGAATAAGACTCTAGAAAGGTCAAATTGAAATTATATTAAGGTTTGAATGGTTAAAATTTAACCCCTAGTTGGCTATCAGGTAGTGTTATAACCTAGTCACTAAAAGGAAAAGGGATTCGATTATATTTTAATGCATTGTCTTCCATAGTAGAGCAGAGTAGTGAGAGTGGATAGGGAGACGGTAGAATATAAAGGATTTGTGTTCTATAGTAGCCCATATTCCATAGGTCTCACTCCTTTGTATTTGCACCAATTCCATTTAGAGAAAGAGAGAGCAGAGCAATATCACCTTCTAGTTGGGTTTTCTCCTTAAAGGGATTTTTGAGTCATATCTTGGCATTATTGTGGTGTTTGAGTAATTTTTTTTATCTATTCTATATTTTCCAAATTTTATTCATTGCATGCATAGGAAGAAAATACTAATATAATAAATCCATAACATCTAATGGAAATTAACCCTCATGGTGTAGATTTCATATTTTAGCACATTTTTATTATATATTTTGTGATGAAATGTCTAATGGAATATCTACAATAGTTTACAGATCATATCAATATCAGAGTAGGTTTCTTTGGGTATATTATGGGGAGTTGCAAGGTATCAGATTGGTTTAAGCAGAAAGTCATAAAACCCCAGCCATGGCTGATGAATCTAGTTTTAATAACCCTTAAGATCTAGCATAAGAGAGATTTACAAGGCTAGAAGATAAGGTTATACATATCAACAGTAATATGAACCTCCTTATGGTGGCTTTGGAAAATAAGCTAAGAATCAGAGAGGATAGAGGTTCCAACTTAGAGGTTAGATCAAAGGGAAAATTAGAGGGTCAGGAAATAGAGAAGGAGTCTAAGAAAGAGCCTGGAAAAGAACAACCCAGTTCAAGTGTCATGACCTAGTCATAGTACATGTTTGAGATGGAAATGAAAGTCAACATCAAGACCTATCAAGGTGAGATAAACATTTTCAAATTAAATAGTTGGTTGTCGCTATTAAAGGCTTATTTTAGTGCCCATCACATAGAGGAGGAAGATTGACTTTTTTTTGCTCATTTGAAACTAGAGGGCCATGCCATGACTTGGTGGTAAAGCCACATAGAAACCCTAAGGTTACATGGGGATCCCCTAGAAACTAGGTGGGATGATTTTGAAAATTTCATAAAGTATCAATTCAGCCTTATTGGTTATATAGAGGATCTCAATTCATCTTGAACATCTGGGTTCTCACGAAGGATATAGATTCTCAAGAATAAACATACCTGGATACTAATGGAGGGATCAATCACACAAATATTTTAATTTTAATATATAAAACACCTTAAAAAACCTAATAGGATTCAAGATGATCAATAAGAAACATACCTATCTACTAATGCAAGGATCCAATTTTTGCTAATCCTCCATCCTTCATCTCTGTTGAGTTTATTAGGCCACTTCTCAGCTTCAATCACCTCTTTGAGTTTTCTATAACGATGGTGATAAATTTTGGCTAGGATATTGGCATCTTCAATATAGATGGGATGTTTTGCTTTCTTAGAATGTTATGTTAGGGCACATGAACAAGAATGGTTATGCTTGATGTTAAGAGGTGTTTATGTATTCTAATATTTATGGAACAATTTTTTCGCCTACATATGGTTTCCTATAGGAGCATGGGTACAAGTAGACAAATTTCATGCTATAAGTGTCTACGGGATCTTTAACTAGTCTAATAGAGCTACAAATGACGTTAATAGGTTTGAAGGTGGCCATAATGTTTTTTTTTTTAAATGCGAGCAAGCTTGTCTATGGTTCCATGGATTAAGGAAAGAAACTTTGGCCACTTAATTTTTCATATCTTTCTTTACTTTAGGTCCCTTAATAACATAATGGAAGGTCCTAATGTCCCAGTGTTGGGCGTGTGATCCCCCAAGGGTAGTTTTGGGGCTTAGAGACTAGATTTTGGTCCAATTTTGTAATTCCAATGTAAAGAATCAACATTTTGTGGGCACGGAACGCGTAGTTGTTAAAGAGTCATAGGGTTGTCTGCTCTTATTTTGATAATGTAATGTTGGCTGTAGAAGATCTATCCATGTTCTGCGGACCATGGGATTGTATAGATAGATCAAAGCTCATTAAAGCAGCTAAGGAGAAAAATAGCATATGATGTATGCGAGATGGTTCTGAAGTGTAAAGTCTATTTTTGGGTCGTAGTGTAGGAAGAGGCTCTGCAACTGAGTGCACAGAGGCCTAGTAGTCCACAACTGAGTGTACAGACCCCTGCAGTTGAGTGCGCAGGGTGAGTCAAGTTTGTAATCTTCTGGAAGAATTAATAAGGAGATGTTTCCTATCATTTCTGTGTATTTATTTCCTATTTATGCATTTGTTATATTGGGTATGAATTTCACTTCTAATGATTATATGATGCACGAATGTGTATAACTGTACTGGCTAAGTGAATGAAAGTTAGAATATCTGTTTATGCGAAGATAATCAAGATCTGTTAGTAAGATAAGTAAGATACTTAGTCTAGTTTGGGAAATAGTGCAATTTGCTGCCCTAGCAGCGCGAAAGCATCTAAGCCCTTGGTTAGGGCTGCGCGAAGGCCGATTGTAACACTTCACGAAGATACTGAAGGGTGGAACAGAGTGCGAAATAAACTTCATGAAGGTATGTCTAGTTGGAATAAACCGTCATCATATCCATCTCAAGGGTGCAGAAACTTGGTTCCAGCATCCCCCCATACTGCTTTGGGTGAGACTTCAGTCCGCACTTCGCAGGCTGATGCCGAAAGGGCCAGTAGTGTAGGGATTTGTTTTGCTAAATAACTCTGAACGTGGGTTAGGCCCCCATAAGCCAACAAATGGTTCCGTTACCGGGACCAGAATCTACATAGAGATGCGTGATGTCATATCATTGGAATCCAACTAAGAAAGAAATTGAAGGCCGGCTGGACAAAATAATTCACGAGTTCGTGGCGCAGGAGAACAGAAACCCGTGAATGTCAAAAGAAGAGTGGTTAGACAACTACCTGTATACAGAGATCCATGAAATATTTTTCATGTCCTTCCCTACTAAGCTATATGAGTGGATAATGAAGCTAGCAGATAGCCAAGGAAGGTGGAAGCTTGACGGTCCTATTGTGTGGACCCTAGAGCTAGTGCGGAGGTTGGAAGTATTGGAGGATAAGATCGTGCGCGTCATCGATCATTGGCTCGATCGTATTATAGGAGGATTCCTTACTGAGTTCGTGGTTGACACCTCAGTGAGCTACAATAAGGTAGAGCAACGCTTTCTCAAAGGACCGCGAGGTAAGTACGTAAAGTCTTTGAATACTTGTATTAAAATGTTGTTGTGCAAAAAGTGGGTTATGTAGTTACCATTATGTTCGGGGATACGCAAAGTGGAAAGGTTTACAGGAATGAAGGAAATAAGGGTCCAAAAAATAGCCCCTTGATTTTGCCTCCGCGAGGGGATGAGGAAGAGGTCGTGAAGATCTCTCAGTGAAGTGTTGTTTAGCTCATAAGACAAAGAATTCTGCGAGTACCACCTCCACCCACACCACCACTGGCTTCACCACCATCACCTCCATATTCACCTGTACCAACTCCACCACCACCGCGATTCAGCATGGCAAACACAATAAAGTTTTATGTGTTCAAAGGTTTGGGAAATGAAGATCCTGACTAATTCTGGTTTGTTGTAAGAGCTGTATGGGAAGGACAAGGTGTTACAGATGACCATATAAAGAAAGCGACACTGGTTCGTGCCCCACAAGATCATGCACTGACCTGGTATATTAAGTACTCCAACTATAACCCAAATGCAAGAGGCATGGATATCCAAACAATGCTAAATAGAGAATTTAACAGGCCTAAGTCTGAAGCACAGTTGATTGTGGGATTTAAAGAGATCACGATGCTACCATGCGAGACTCCTTGGGAACTAGATCAGAGGCTAAAATGTACGATTCACAAAGCCAATATGAATCTGACAGATGAACAACATCGCGAGTGGTTTGTAGCTTCGCTACTACCACATTTAAGGAGTGCGCTATCGCAACAGAAGGTATCAACTCAAGAAGATGCCTTAGAGATTGCTATGAGGCTACATGAGACCCCAATGCCAGATCCTAACCTAGGAGTTCAACAAATCCATGCCCAATTGAATAATCTATGCCTTGAGATGGAGAGTTTGAAATAGGACAGGATGGTTCTACCAGAAGTGCGCAAAGAAGTGTGGTGCGTAAAATGCAAGAATCAGGGTCATGACAAAGACCACTGCCTAGTCTTTACAAATTACCTCGTAAGAGGAGGACCGATGCCTTTAAGGCTGGAAGTTCAAACAGGACCGAGTGTGGCGCCTGCTTTGTGGTGTGCTATCTGTCAAATAGTAGGAAAACATGCCACGAGCAACTACCACTTGTTATAGAAGTACATGCAAAATTCACAACAGTTGTTCTGCAACTTTTGCAGGTCGGTGGGACATGACGAGCATACTTGCAGAAGCTATGAGTTGATGATGGATAGAACTCCCACCTATAGAGTTCAAGCCGAAACACGGCCCCTTGACCAAAATGCAGGGATGGCACAGACAAGATTTCATGGGCTTAGATGAGGCCGAGGGGAAGGAGGACCTGGTAGAGGTCGCAAACAGTTGATTTGTTACAATTGCGGAGGGCCAGGACACTATGCCCGCGATTACATGAATCCAATGTGCCCATCGTGTAAATATTGCACATTGTTTGATCATGAGATGAAAGATTGTCCTACGATGATAGCTAGGATACATGACAAAGGAGCGCTACTGCCTCCCCTAACTCAGAACCTACAGATGATGAGGTCTGAGCCATGTGAGGAAGATCCAAACATAAACATTGTGCTCCGAAGCACAATCACGACGAGAGATGACAAAGGAAAATAGCTAGAAGACGGTACTTGGGTTCGCAAAGCCTCAACAAAATAGGCCTAGTTTGATTTGGAGCACGCTCAGGAAACCTTCATGGAATCTAAGAAAAGCTTCACTGATGTCTCTACTTCAGGAAGCAAAGATAAACCAGAGCCGGAGATGGACCCATCCATGCTCACAACTTTCCTGGAATCCTATATGAATTTACTGCGTGACATTAAGGATGTGAAAGGGTTGTAGGAGCTAATAAACAGATGCATTGGGACCACGATAGGAGAACCACCTGTAGTCCGGAAGATCGGAAAGCTTAAGACAAGGATAGGCTATGAAATGAGACTCACCGCGTAGATTGAAGAATATGAAATGGATAAAGTCATCCTGGATTTGGGATCAGATGTGAATGTTCTGCCAAAACAAACATGGGAGCGAATGGAGAGACCCGTGTTGCAATGGCCTCCAATTCAACTAAGAATGGCGAATCAGCAAAAAATAAAACCCATGGGGCGATTGCAGGGAATAACTATGGATATTGAGGGAGCAAGCGCGTTGGTGGATTTCGAAGTAATAGAGATTGTTGATGATAGCAATCCCTAGCCCGCGCTCCTAGGAATTGACTGGGCCACTAATATGAACGAGGTAATCAATCTGCAGAAGCGAAAAATGATCCTTGAGAAAAAGTCACTGCGTGTAATTATACCCCTTGACCTTGCTGAAGGGCCGCGCTATACGGAGCTGACCGTGACTATGAAAGTGATGATGATTTGGACTGCATCTATAAGATAACAATGCAAGACCAAGATTGGGTGAATCCCACCGTAGATGGGTGGATTACATGGGAGCATGAGAGCTCCTACACTTCAGATTCTGATGAGGAAGTAGAACGATGATAGAATCAGTTACACGAAGTAACTACCCTGAATTGTAACATGATGACTAGGTCGTTGCGCAGCGTATCGACAGAAGTAAGAGATTTGCCTACTTATGCTGGTCTAAATGAGGTAGATACCTTCTTGGATGCATTTGAAAGGGAGGTGCTGGAAAAGCAATGCTTCCAGGCCTTGAATTGGGTACTATGCACTATGCTTGTGAGATGGTGGGGTACGCACAAAGGAAGCTTTAATGATTAGTGTGAAAGTAGGAGAATGATGCGGACATGATTTGGAAAGCCTGAGATGCGACTGATAGACAAGTATGATGGATAGGATGACCTGCATGCACATCTAGCCAAGTGGACACAGGCGTATGGAGAAAAGCCACAACCTGAGTGGGTGCACCTATTCTGTCATACCCTAGATGTTATACCAATGAACTGGTATATAGAAATAGAGCTCCACCATGGGAGAGGTGAATGGGATATCCTGCGTGAAGGGTTCATGATGACCTTCAGTTTTGAGGATGGGTGGGACAGTATTGATGAAGCACTACAAGAGGTAAAAGGAGCCATCTTTAGGATACCACAGGACATGGTAGACTTGATTCAGCCAGAATGGGCTACTCAGCTCAATCACGCACTGGAATGTTATAATGTAACTGTTGAAGAGGAGGACGAGGATCTGCGGATTATTAAAATTATAGAAACAGAAGGCCACTGTGAGGTTCACAGACCACAGATTGAGAACCCTGATATAACCACACCGGTGAAAACTAAGTAGGTAAACATTGGTACGAAGGTAGAACCCAAATTCGCGAAGATCAGAGACTACTGGGATGACACGACGGTGGATAAGGTCGCTGACTTACTCCACGAATATTAGGACTTATTCCTGACCAAGTTTACATATTTTAAAGGGATCATTAGAGATAAAGGAGTGATGAAGATCACGTTAAATCCCGACGCGAAGCCAGTTAAGCAGAGGTCTTACCGCTTAAATCTGAAATACAAGGAGAAGGTCCGCGTAGAACTAGACAAAATGCTTGCAGCAGGCATCATTGAGTCAGTGGAAGAATCCGAATGGGTAAGCCCAATGGTGGTGTAAGAGAAGAAGTAGAAGGATGATATAAGGATATGCGTGGATCTCAGAAAATTGAATGACGCTTGTGTGCATGATCCATTCCCAACTCTGTTCACGGATGAAGTGTTGGACAATGTAGGTGGTCAGGAAGCATATTCTTTCACTGATGGGTTCTCTAGGTACCACCAAATCAAAATCATGCCGAAGGATAGGAGAAAGACAACCTTCATGACTGAGTGGGGTTGCTTTCAATATACTGTCATGCCGTTTGGATTGAAGAATGCGCCGGCCATCTTTTCGCGCGTGGTTGTTGCAGCATTTAAGGAATATATTCATAAGTTCTTGGAGGTCTATTTTGATGACTGGACTGTATTTGGGTTGGTTAAGCGCCATGTAGCAAGCTTGTGCTTGATGCTGGATACCTGCCGAAGATACCAAATTGCGCTCAACCTCAAGAAGTGTGTGTTTCTTGTTCCTTTTGGGAACCTATTGGGGCACGTGGTTTGTAGACAAGGGCTGATGGTAGACCCCGCGAAGATTGCGGTGATTCTGAACTTGGAAGTGCCAAGAAGTGTGAAACAGTTGCATGCTACTCTGGGACATATGGGATATTACAGAAAGTTTATCAAAGGCTATGCCCAGATCACTATGCCAATGGAAAAATTGTTGAAAAAGGATTTCACGTTCTGCTAGAACGAGGACCGTAAGAAAAGCCTAGATATATTGAAAGAAAACATGGTTATTTCACTAATTCTTGTCTCCTCGAACTGGAAGAAATAATTTCATGTGCATGTTGACGCATCGTGTATAGCGTTGGGGGCAGTACTCACATGGGATGGCGGACAAGGCTTGGATCACCCTATTGTGTTCGCAAGTCACAGATTATCCAAAGTAGAGAAGAACTATTCCACCACCGAGCACGAGGGACTAGCCATGGTATATGCACTCCAGAAGTATCGACACTACTTACTAGGAGGCCACTTTAAGATGTATACAAATCACTCCATGCTAAAGTACCTAGTCAATAAGCCTGTGTTGGGGGGGTGCATCTACAGATGGCTTTTATTGTTCCAGGAATACAGTTTTAAAGTTGGATGATTGAAAGCAGGATCAGATCACTTGTCGCACATCGAGACAGGGGAGGAACCTACTAGTTTGGAGGAAGGATTACCCAACACACAGCTCTTTTTTGTGTATGTAGCGGATGGACATTTTGAAAATATAATACACTTTCTAACAACTAGAACTGCACTAGAAGGATACTATGTCCAGTAAAAGAAGGAATTAGTGGTGCGCGCGGTAGATTCCTCTGTCATTGCTCGAGATTTATGCAAGATGGGGAATGATGAAATACTGTGAAGGTATGTACCTGAATTTGAATGAAGCAGCATCGTTGCAGATGCTCATGGGGGTGTTGTTGGAGGACATTATGTAGGAAGAGCAACCGCACAGAAGATTCTACGTGCAAGGTTGTGGTGGCCAACCCTTCATTAGGATTCAAAAGCATATTGCAAGGCGTGTAACGTATGTCAGAGAACAGGTAGGCCATTGCGGAGGGACGAGATGCCTTTGAATCCACAAATGACGTTGCAACCTTTCAAAAAATGGGCAATAGATTTTGTAGGACCCATCAAACCTCAAGAAAAGACAAGCATGAGGTACATTATCACTGCGACGGAGTATCTGAATCGTTGAGCAGAAGCATAGCTGGTGAAGGATTGCACAGGCGTGACTGCCACAAAGTTTCTATTTGAACATGTATTGACGCGATTTGGATGTCTGAAGATCTTGATGAGCATTTGTGGTACACACTTCCTGAACGAGATGATCAACACGCTTACAGAGGAGTTTCAGGGGTATCATCAGAAGAGCACACCAGATCACCCACATGCTAATGGGACAGTAAGTATAGGAAACCACACTGACCAAGGTATGCAACGTGAAACGAAGTGATTGGGACCTACGCATACCTATAGTGTTATGGGCTTATCAGACGACATGCAAAAAACTGACGGGACAGACACCTTTTAGGGTTGTCTATGGAGTGGAATCCGTAATGCCTATAGAATATATCATGCCTAATCTGCACATAGTAGCGCTCACAGGTATGACGGATCACAAAGCCCTCGAGGAGAGGCTCGCGCAGCTAGAAGAGCTCGAAGAAGAAAGATTTTTGGCTGGATTCCACCAGCAGGTCCAAAAGCAGTGCGAAAAGGCATGGCACGATAGACATATCAAGCTATGCACATTCAAGGTAAATGATCTAGTTTTGTTGCATGATAGTAAGTTTGATAAATTCCTAGGGAAATTCGAAATGCACTGGTTACGGCCGTATATTATTAAGGAGATTACAGATGGTTGTGCAGTACAGTTGGTAAAGTTGAATGGCGATCCCTTCCCAAGAAAAGTGAATGGCAATCATTTGAAGCCATACACAGGTGGCTCAGCTACCTGACTACCTGACCAA
This sequence comes from Pinus tabuliformis, assembly GCA_031772625.1. Lineage (NCBI taxonomy): Eukaryota > Viridiplantae > Streptophyta > Pinopsida > Pinales > Pinaceae > Pinus > Pinus tabuliformis. The sequence continues at coordinate 1,039,419,275 of CM062816.1, read as the reverse complement.
AGCATAGTATTAGCACTCTATGCAGCTAAAAGGAGGCACGAGACTATAAACTAATATGCCCGGGAACTGCGCGATGTCCAGATTACGCACAATAGTGAATTGTCATAGGATTCGTGACAATGCAAAGACAGCTGCGTTGGTGCGCAGGTCTACCAAAAAGTGACCGTTACAGTCACTATTCAGGATGTGATGCTTGGTTTGAGGCCAAATGGAGTGGGCGACAGGAATTTAAGGCGAAATTTATGGGTTAGATTCTTGGAAATCTGCCACCAATCTAGCATTAATGGGTCAAATGTGGGGGGAATGGTCGAATTCAAATTCAAAAGGCCCTATAAAGTACAAGTGGTTTTCGAGTGAAAAACACTTGGCATTTTGAGAACTGAGTTGTTGCGTTATCAAGTGTTTATGGACTTGTCGAACTTTGAGGCTTTGAGAGCAAGTTCAGTTTTTGAAACCTTTCCAAAGGAGATGCAGGACCTTCTAACTAGACTGATGTCGACACCCATGGAAGCCGCGTAGGAGATTGTGGAAGTAGAAGCCCTAGAGAGTGCCGAAATAATCGCTGAGGTCCCTAAATCACTGTGCATGCCAAGACCTAGGAAGAACAAGCAAGCCATGATACCGGTGCGTTTCTCGCTCAGAAATACACTAAGGACCAAGTTCACACTGGAGGAAAAGGGGAAGGCCATTAATTTGGAGGCCAATGAGGAGGAAGAGTTTGAAGAAATCTTGGTGGAGGAGGAGGATGTATAAATGGAAGTCGAAACCCAGGGTGCAGACCCTGTTAGGGCCTAAATCTAAATCAGGCTAAGAAAGACATGTCTAGGGTAACATCAAACCACGCTTAACCTGGTATCTAGCCCTACCAGGTTGGCAGACGGCTTTCTCCTTGTAAATCTTAGGAAAGTATAGCAAATGAGGCTTGAGATGACTGATATAAAGACTAATTTTAGGCTAGGTATATGCTCAGAGGAGTTTGATTGAATTTTATGTTGGTATTGCTGGCTCAAATGTGAAAGGTAATTTTTGGGTCGGGGAATGGACTCAGTCTTGCAGAGGTTTCTGTGGGGTGAGGTAGGCAAATGCTTTAGTACTTTAAATTGAGTGAAATGGAGAGTCTTAAGACTGGTGAGGAATTGAAGAGGGCATGAATGTCTTAGGAATCCTCTTCAAACAGTTGAAAACATAAATAGCTAAAAAACCTCTAAGTAGAGCATTGCAACATCAATGATTTCTACCTTTATCCTTGATTCATTTAGTTAAGCTGAATAGAGATAGATGATGGCATACATAAACATATGTAAACTTGAATCATAGAAGGAAAAAAATACTAAATCACCTTGCCACAAGAATCCCACAAAATGCTACAAACCCTAGTCTATTCCTTGCCAAATTGCAGAGATGAATGTACAATAGTGCTCAAAGCATTCACAAGAGTCCAACCTTTACAAATGACTGAAAAAGTACTAGATATAGGCAAAAACAAACTCATGCTAGCCTTTAGATGTCGAATTCATGAGTTTAGGAGCTATTTCAACAAGATCTAAACTAAGAATTGAAAAGTAGGCAGTGGAACAGCTTGCCTCTAAAACTTAGGAAACTAATTCATTCAGTTCAAAACCACCTATACATGATGTATCTACCTCCACGAGTGATTTTTTTATCCTTTTTACATCAAATTCCATCAACTTACATCAATTTAAATCATTAGTTTGACCAGGAGAGAGAAAAAAATCAAACTAAGAAAAACAAAGGCGAAAAACAGATTTTTTTGGTAAAAATGGCAATTTTCCATCCTGTGCGTAACGCCACTTTCCCTATGCGTAGCACTTTTTTGTAGCTGATTTTGGAAGCCTTCCCATGCACCAAATTTTCTCCAAGTGGGATTGTTGGAAAGGTCTATCTGTCTACTTTCCATAACAGGAGGAATTTCTAAGTTTGGTGTCCATTTTCCCCTCCAAAAATCAGTTCCCACAACACTGCTTCCTGTGTGGCCAAAAAGGGGCAGAGAGGACATTTTTGAGGTGTTTTTGGCCCTTTTGGAAGCTCAAAACTTGACAAAAATTTCTATTAATTTTTGGGTATTCATAATTTTTCATGAGGAATCTAAAAATGTAGATTTTTCCTCCAGAGGAGGTCACTAGCAAAATTGAGCGCCGGGTGGCGCTACGCACCAAGCAGAGAAACCTGTTTTTTCCTTCAAAATTTCAAAATTGTCAAAAAGTGTGGCAAATTTCTTGAAATTTGGGATGAGTGACCTTCATCAAGTACTGTGTTGGGCCAAGGAAGCTTCAGCCAAGATCTTGAGCTTATCTTGCTCTTTCTTGCTCCTCAAAGTCTCCCTCAACTTGGCTTTTAAGCTCCGTATTCTCGCTTTGCAAATCTTGTTTCTTGTGAAATAATGAAAAGCAATGTGCCTCAACATATTTTTCTCCTTATTTGCTTTCTCAAGTAGCTTCTCCAAGTGCATGTTTTCCCTCTCTAGCCAAGATTCCCAATTAGCTTCAATCTCTTGCTCAAGTGGTGTGAATTTGACTTTCTTCCTCTTGGTTGCTTGTCTATTTTCCCTTATGTTTTGCAGCTCCATGATTGTCTGCTTGTCCTCCAACTGCTTGTTCCTTTGCTCAAGGTAGATTATGATCCACTTATCTCTTTCAAGGTTAAGAGATAATTCATTAATGTCAGCTTCTTGTTCTTTGATGATCTCCTTGAGCTTTGAGCTTTGGGAGCCCAAATCAGTGTCCTCATCTTGAATCAAAATGAAATCTTTGTCTTGACCTTCAGAAGGCCCCTCATCATGCAATGGTTGTTTCCCTTTGTCCTACTTTGTTGAAGAAGAAGGCAAAGCCCCTTTCACCCTTGGTGAAGATAACATCTGCCTATGATCTGATGAAGGAAATGAGACCCCTTCCACTCGAGGTGGAGATAGTACTCGTTTGGCAATTGCAAATAATCTCCTTGTGCCCTTTTGATAAGTGATGAATACTAGTACACTAGTAGTTTGAGTCTCATGCACTTCTTGCTGATTTGAAGGCCCTCCTGCCTCATGAAACACTGATGGGGTCATTTGAGGGCTTTTGAAAACCTCATGTGAAATGAAATCATCCCATGAAACATTCAGCAAGCTTAGCTGATGCAAAACAAAAATCTTGATCAACGCAAAGTGATAAATGTTGTTGTACTATTGATGAGGAGGTTTTCTTTGCACCAATGTGGTCATTTTCTCAATATTTCTGCAAATGAAATAGGGGATGTTCATCATCCTCACTCTAGTGAAATGCATCAATAGTCTAACATGATAGGTGTACAAGCGAGAAAATCTCCCTTCACAGCTGAAGTATTTGATAATGAGCTTCATGAGTGGAGCATATGTGTCCTGTAGGTATTTGAAAGGGAAGACCCTACTGATTTGCTTCTGATAGCTAGCCTTGATATAAGGCTCATAATGCTCTTTTTCCACCAGCTGTCCTTTGCTCCACTGTTCACCCACATTCAGAATACCTATTACTTCAGCTATAGTTTCAGATGTCAAAGTGAAGGTAAAACCTGCTAAATTGACTTGGTCATTTTGAAGATGAAGGGCAAACAATCTAACAAGCTCATGGTGGTATTTCACTCTTTCCACCATCTCACAAAACTGGTAGCAAGACTGATGTTTGAAACATGTTACTACAAGAGGACAAGCCAATAGCTCTATGAGTGTAGTGGACTCCTCCTGGATGTGTTTTCCTCCCTTGTGTGGTTTTCTTGGTGCATGAATTTCTTGGGAGGAATCACTCACAATTTCCTCATCCCTTTCAGAGGCTGAATCTGTTTCCGTATTTGCCACTGTTTGTTGTGAAATGATGAGTATGAAGAGATTTTATATCAAGAATAGGTGTTTGTTGTTTGACGAATGGGATTGATGAGTGGGACTGATGAATGAGGGATCTGATGCTGACTGTAGGGTTTTTAGGAAGTGATATGGTTTGGGGATGCAAATTAGGGTTTGGGAATAATGGGAATTTGTTAGGGTTTTAGGGTTTTGGGGATGGGGAGTAGGATGAGTGGAAATGAGAGAGGGAAGGGAAATGAAATGAGGGAAGTGTAGTGGAGGGTAATGTGACAATGATTGCAGGGGAACAAATAGCAACAATGACAAATTGCAAACCCTAGACAATTTTTTCAATGCACTGTGTAGTAAACTAGGGTTTGAATTTTCACCTATTGAAACACCATGAAATATGATCAAATCTCTTGGAATGGCACTTAGGGATGTTTTACTTACTTGTAGAATGATGATGCAAAGTTTAGAGCTTGGGCAAGTTGATTTGAGTGAAATTATGCTTGGAGGATTGGTGCACCGCACCAACTAACAGGTGTGCCGCGCCAACTAACAGGTGCACCGTGCCACTCATGTGCACTACACCAATTCAACTGCCAATGTAAATTCTGTGCTCTGTGCTCCGTACCGCTTAGGTGCGCCACGCCAGGAAGCTTTGCACAATTTTGTTGCAATTTTTCTCTTCTTCACCTCAAATCGTGATTTCACCTTGTTCTTTCTTTCTTTAGCTCACAAATGATGTATTCAACATGAAAAACACTTTATATACCCATTGACTTTAATTTTTCATTTACAAAAAACCCACTTCCTAATGTTGGCTTTTCACTTTGTTTTTCAAAAACTTTGTTTAGCAATTTGACTTTCTTTTTTACTTTTGATGGACTAATGCTTTGAATTTCTTGTCTCTTTTGCAGGAGCTGGAGTGCAGGGGTTTAGCAAGGTGACTAGGGCAGCATTTTGGACTTATTACATATAGGAAAATTAAAATTACATTAAATTTTATACGAAAAACATAAAAAACTCTGTTTTTCCTCAAAACAGGGTTTTGAGGAAAAATCAACCACTGAGCATGTGATTATTGAAATTATTGATGCTAAGATTTTATTTGACCTCCTCATGTGCTTGCTGACCATTATTGAGCTTTTACAAGACTATGATGATAAACCCTAGACATAATGAGACTTAAAACCCTAAAAATGGCTTTTGCAAATATAAAGACAAAAAATGACTGCAAATGACCTGAATTTGTGAAAATAGGTCAGCAGGTAAAGATCATGAGGTAAAATTTATAATATGCCACTGCCATCAGATGATCCATGACCTAATGGAATGTAGCTGATCGGATGAGACACCTAAAAATGGACGCAACAAGAGAATTTTGATCATTGATGGAGGGATGAAGATACCGACACTAACAGACCCTATCACCAGGCTGCCGAAATATGTTCCTCCATGAAAGGGTAAAGCTAAGGTTCCAAAGGATATAGATGAGAGCAAGAGCTCTCTACAAACTCCCCTACTCCCAGACGATATTGTGTTTGAAGGAGCGCACTTGGGACGGGTTCCCGTGCTGAAATTTGAAGATTGGGACCTCACGGACCACGAGAAGTTCCCGCATTTAGTGACTGTGAAGCTAATGCGCCAGAAGATAGACGCACCGGTTAGAATGATTGAATTGGAGCCACACAAATGGCTCAGAGGTGTTGAGAAAGCAAGGTTGCTAAACATGCTTTGGGTGCCACATTACCACCGCGTCCCAGTGAGCATTTTCGTCATCAGGACGCTGGTCTGCTTGGTGCATGATGGGTGCTTGTGGCTGGAGGAGCCCATCCCCATCACAGGCCATCTGATTCACCGGATTACACAGCTCCCTTGCATAGGGGAGGATCCAACAAACATTTCAGAGGGAAAAAGTGATGACTTGGCCATCGCGGAGGCCATGAAAAAGGAATTTAAGTTGGAGAAGAAGAAGCGAGGGTATGCCATCTCCAGCATCAACAACCCTATAGTCAAGGTCGCGAAACAGATATTGGCAAGGAAGGTGATGCAGAAGTGCTACGTGGATGAGGTGCCTATGCTGGTGTTTGCACTAGTGGTGCAATGCACAGAAGGGGTCCAGTTCAACTAGGAAAACTATCTATGCGGTGAGTTCCTTGCGAACTGCCACGAGGCACAAGAGCAAGGCAAAATGTTTCATTACGCATGGCTCCTATTGTCAATAGTAATGGTGGCATGGGAGTTGCTCGAAGATAGCCAGTTCTTGTCGGTCATGCAGGACCTTCCATAGGCAGTGAAGCACGCTTCGCTGTGGGCAACCAAAGATGCACAGAGGATAAGGGAGAGCAAGATATTTTGGGTTCTTATGGAGATGAACATCATGATGGGGATCAATCGCAAGCCTTGGTTATCACCCACAGTCTACAACAGTCTGCAGAGCTTTGCAGAATTCAAAGAAGACTTCCACCATGTCTTCATCAGGGCACAGAAGGACCCTATGAAGACGTGGCATGAGTTACCATACTTAGCGACCGATGATGTAATTTTCGTGGTCCTTGAGTCTTGGTTGCCGGAGTGTCATGCTCCAGCTGACTCCGCGGTGGAAGCAGAAAAGTCTGCCACATAGCGGAAGAAGGAAGAGACAAAACTGCGGATGGCATAGCTAGCAGAAAAGTGCAGGAAAGAAGAAGCAGTAGCTAAGGCCCAGGTGGTGCGCGATGCTGCAATATTGGTGGAGCAACATAAAACAACAGAAGAAGAGCGTGAAGGGCAGAAGTCACCTTCACCTGAACCAGAGACCAATACAAAACAAGGTAGCACGGACCCGCAGACACTGTCCACCCAGCTAAAACATCTACGACCATGAGAGCAAGTAGGGTCATGAAAGAAAATAAAGGCCTCGAAGACATATTTTGACCCTATCACCCTTACTGAAGGGGACTTGCATGATATCGACGAAACGGTGAGGGATGTCACCGCGGAGGCCCTCCAATAGTTTGAGGAACAACACCAGTTGGTATTGGGGGCTCTCCAGACACAAATACAGGAGTTGCAGGTGCGCACTCCATAGGCTGGCACAGTGTCCACCAGCCTCGCAGTCGGCACTTCAACTGCCGAGGAAATGTTGCGCACCAAGATGACCAACACAATAGTGCTACCAGATGGAGCACTCATCGTAGAGAATGAGGCCGACAAGCCTATGGTCAGTAGTTTGAAAGGGGTTGGGTTAAACATGGCTGTGCTCCCTCGGGAGACACTCTATCTTTTGCAAGATGGAGTCACCGCAGAACTTCGGGCCAGGGAGAGTCGCGCTCTACAGGTAATGAGCGAGCAACACATCAACATTGAGCAGTTGAGCCTGCAGTGCAATGAGGCAGTGGAGAAAAACAAATAGATAGTGCAGGTTGTGGAGGAAGCTTGCCAGATGGTCCTGGAGTTGGCCATCCAAGTAGAGGAACTGGTGGAGGCGCACGTCCAAAAGTTAGCCACAGGGGTGCATGACGCAAGAGCAGAAATGGCTAGGGCTCAGTTGGAGCTGAAACTACAGATAGAAAAACTGCAGTTGAAGGCTTAACCTTCAACCCCATCGGACGTCAGAGAACAACGTACCACCACGGTCACAACAACAATGGTGGCAGTTGACAGTGCAGTGACAGACTGCATGAAGTTGTTTGAACAATCATTCGAGGTTCTAACCACCCTGCAGGAGGACTCGCACATAGAGCGCCTAGAGACAGAGACACACAAGCTGCAACAGAGATACGATGAGGTAAAAGGGACCGCACAAACGGTTGCCCTTACACAGAGGCTTGCAAGGATGTAGGAGGCAAAGGTGCTCAAGGAGCAGGTGTATGCTGCTCAGCATAAAGAGGCAGTTTTGAAAGCATGCCTACAACCATGGATCGATGAAGCTTATACCATTATAGCCTCCATTGAAGCAAAGCTTACATAGATGCAACCAACTTAGGAGAGAATTCAGGGCAGCAGTTCAACAACAATGATCACCGAACAATGCGTAGAGGAAGTTTAGTAGGCAACCGCTTAGTGCGTTGCCGAACTTGCAACAATCCAAACAGAGCTGGGAGGTCTTTGCGCTAAGATCTCTGCATCTACAGAGTGACTCGAGAGAAAGTCACGATGTTTGTGTTGGGGGCCTGTTGGGTGCGGGATCCCCCAAGGGCAGTTTTGGGGCTTAGAGCCTAGATTTTGGTTTGATTTTGTAATTCCAATGTATAGACTCCACATTTTTTGGGCGCGGAGTGCGTAGTTGTTAAAGAGTCATAAGGTTGTCCACCCTTATTTTGATAATGTAATGTCGGCTATAGAAGATCTACCCATGGTCTGTAGACCATGGGATTGTATAAATAGAGCGAAGCTCTAAGTAGTTAAAGCAACTAAGGAGAAAAACAACATATGATGTATACGAGATAGTTCTAAAGTGTAAAGTCTAGTTTTGGGTCGTAGCATAGGAAGAGGCTCTGCAACTGAGTGCGCAGAGGCCTAGTAGTCCACAGTTGAGTGCGTGGACCCCTATAGCTGAGTACACAGGGCAACTCGAGTCTGTAATCTTCTGGAAGAATTAATAAAGAGAAGTTTCCTATCATTTCTGGATATTTATTTCCTGTTTATGCATCTGTTATATTGGATATGAATTTCACTTCTAATGCTTATATGATGCGTGAATGTGTATAACTGTATTGGCTAAGTGAACACAAGTTAGAATATCTGTTTACGCGAAGATAATTAAGATTTGTTAATAAGATAAGTAAGATACTTAGTCTAGTTTGGGAAATAGTGCAGTTCGCTGCCCTAGTAGCGCGAAAGCATCTCATCCCCTGGTTAGGGCTACACAAAGGCCGATTATAACACTTCGCAAAGATACTAAAGGGTGGAACAAAGTGCAAAGCGACCTGCACAAAGGCAAGTCTAGTTGGAATAAACTGACATCACATCCCTCTCAAGGGTGCGGAAACTTGGTTCCAGCATCCCCCCATACTACTTCGGGTGGGATTTCAGTCCGCGCTCTGTGGGCTGATGCCAAAAGGGCCAGTAGTGTAGGGATTTGTTTGGCTAAATAACTTTGAACTTGGGTCAAGCCCCCATAAGCCAACACCCAGTGCTACATGTCATTAATTTTGAACATTTCAAGGTGATGGGTTTTCTTAGCTTCCAAATGGTTCCTTTAACTCATTATCATATGCTTTTTTTCATTATTTAATTTCATGCCCATAATATAACATTTCTTGTAGTATTTTATTTAGTATTAATATAACATCACTATGAATTTTATATTATCCCCTATTCTATATAATTATTTTTAAATTATTGATAACATAATATGTAAAAATTTAAAGCTCCTTAGGTATTCCTTTGTGTTTGTCCTTAATATTAGGTTTTCTTCTTTTACTATTTATTTTTCCCTTGGCATGGTCATTTTTCCACCATTTATCTTTCCTGAAGATGAACCACACTTGTTGGTTCAAGACACCAATGATAAAACACCTATGTTATGGATCTAAAAGAAGTTTCTCAACCTAAAATTTTTCACAAAACCCTTAACTCTAAAGGACACCATAAAATTTAGAAAGATGGAAATAATGATAGATATTTTCCCAAGAACCAGAACATACTCCTCATGTATATGGGGGTCTACATAACCTTTTATAGAAGAAAGTGATGTTGTTCAAAGCGATAATGGTGAATGTGACTTGAGTACATGCACAAATATTGGAAAACATAGGCTAGAAGAAAGGGTGGTCAAGTGGTTCAAAGCATAAGGAACACTAGGAAGCTTCGGAAGAAAGGAAGAAGAAATGGAAAGGGGGAGGAAAAAGAGACAACAGTTAAAACACACCAATGAAAATATCCCAACAACCACTACAACCATTGTAACGTTAATGGTCATAGAGAGGAGAAGTATTGGAAATTGAAAGCAAACGTGACCCAAAGAAGTGGAAGAAGGAAATGAAGAAGAAAATATCATGGCCATGGATTCAATAAATCAGGTGGAATGTATCTCACACATGGATGATAATATTTTCTACACATCAATGCATAAGGGGATGATTCTAAGTAGCGTTCATCAACAAGAAGTTAAGGAGATGATCAAACTCTTCCATATAAAGATATAGGTCAAGAAGAAAAAAGTTGGTGCTTTGTTCGAATCAGGATCATCGGAGAATATCATTACAACAAAGGTAGTGAAAGAAATTGGATTGGAGGTTTGATATCATCCAAGCTTATATTCATTGGGGTGGGTAAATAAGGATGCAAAAGTTAAGGTAACAAATCAAATTTTCTATCAGTGTTGATTTTATTGATGAAGTATAATTGGATGTAGTTCCAATTGATGTATGTGTAGTGGTGTTTGAGAGTCCTTATATGCACATGTAGGATGCAATATTCATGTGGAGAGAAAACCAATACTGCCTCATCAAGGATGGAAAATCCTTCACCATCAACATGCACATGAGAAAGCCTAAAATTTAATTGGCAAGTTCCAACCAGGAAAAGAAAGTAATTAGATCTATAAAGAAGTGTATTTCACTATTTTTCTGAGAAAATATATATGTCGAAGAGTCAATGAGAGAAAAGTAATCCCTTGAGGGGTACACTAAGGAATAAAGAAAAAAAAGTGGAAGATTATCGACATGCATATAGGGGAGTGTTCTGGGAGCCTAAAGAGATACCATCCAATATGGAAGTGGAGCATGAGATCCAACTATTGTTGGACTCTTTATTACGAAGCATTGAGTTGTACAAGTAATTCATAATAAAAGAAAATTAGGTGAAGAAATAGTTGCAACAACTAGTGGAGCATAGTATTATTCAACCAATTACCTCACCATGTGGGTAATCCATCATAATTATGCCTAACAAGGATTGGACTTAGAAAATGTGCATTGGTTACAAGGAATTAAACAAAATAATACTCAAGTACAAAGACTCCTTATCAGGGATAAATGATTTGTTGGACTAGTTGTAACAAGTAAAATACTTGACCTAATTGGACTTAAAATTATGTGATCACCAAGTCAGAGTTAAAGAATAAGATACTTCGAAAACTTCCTCCAAAACTATACAAGGTCTGTATGAATGCCATTTGGTTTGTGCAATGCACAAACTTCACGAGATTAATAAATGATATACTACACTCGTATTTATATTTGTTTATCATTATATATTTGGATTATATACTAGTATACAATGCTTCCTAGAAGGATAACATATCACATTTAATTCAGGTGCTAGAGACATTTAAGAAGCACCAACTGTTGGAAAATTTCAAGAAATGTGCCTTTGAATGATATATTAGTTTATTTAGGATATGTGATTAGTGGAGGAGAGTTGATGATGGATCCTTCCAAGATGGAGGTTATCATGAAGTGGTTGGTGTCTACCAATGTTTATTAGGTTAGGAATTTCATTGGGGTAGCACAATACTAAAGGAAATTCAAAGCTTCATTAATAGTAACAACACCACTCCATGTCATAACAGCAAGTGGAAAGAGTTTCCAATTTGAAAAGGTTTAGGAGAAGGCCTTTTAGGATTCAAAGACAAGAACTGGTTCTTGCATTACCAAACTTGCAACATCCCTTCAAAGTGGAGACAACTATGAGTGGAAATGTTATGGGAGAATTCTTGTTGTAGGGAGGAAGGCCTATATGTTACCAATCTAAAGTATTTCATGTGCGGTTCTCAACTATCCTACCCACTACAAGGAGCTATATGCCTTAGTGCAAGCTATGAAGAAGTGGAAACATTATATCATGGGAATGGAGACAATAATCCACATTAATCACCAACCACTACAGTCCTTACACACCCAGAGTAAGCTACATGAAACCAGACATTACAAGTGGATGGGGTTTGTAAAACAGCTTCATTTAGTGATTAATTTTAAGAATGGTATGACAAACAAGTAGGATGATATGAATTCAAGGCCACCCACATCAAATATCACAAATTTGGGAAATCTGATTCACATGGACCCTTTCACTAATTATGCATATAGAGAGGCACGCATAGAGGATGACAAAATAATTAATTATCATATCTAGAATGGGTTAATTTATATGTCAGAAAAGTTATGCATGCCTAAAGGTGAGTGACTATAGTTAATTAGAGAGGTTCACATTTCCAAGGTTGCAGGGAATTTGGTATAGGGAAAACAATATCCAACTTGCATAGCTATGTGTACTAGGAGAAGATGCAATAATACTTAGTTAGGTTCATATGAGGATGCATGTTTTGTTGTACCAATAAGCCTAGAAATAGGAAACAATGTATATAACATCCCTTACCACTACCCACTCATTTTTAGGAAAGCATTTTCATGGACTTTATGGGATCTTTACCTACAACTAGGAAGGAACATAAATGTTTGTTCATGGTAGTCAATGGTTCAATAAGATGTGCATCCAAGGAAAAATTTAAGGGTGGAAAGTTATCTTAAAGTTTAGAAACCTTGGTGAATCTTACTAGTGTTTAACATGCAAATTATAAAATATATGGAGATATTTTTGTAAAAATATTCAAATTTATAATGATATTATACAATATCTTTAAAATTTTGGCAATTTTTAAGGAAAATAATGATATACTATAAAATTTGGGGGAATCATTTTCAGAAAAAATGGAAATTGGCAAATCCCTTTTTTAGAAAAAACATGGAAAATTAGCCCACCTGCAAATATTACCCCTTAAATTTTCCTTGATGTGCGATTTCATGCCCTATAAGAAGACCATCATTGGGAAAGAATCTACAAAGTTAGTTTGGATAGGTTTAGGTGCAGTTTGGGATACGAAGGAGCATCATTTCAGACAAGGACACAAGATTTCTTAGACGACTTTGGACCATAATGTAGGATTAAATGGACATGAAATTGAAGAGGACAACAACATTCCATCCATAAATAGATAGTCAACGACTTTGGTTCAACTTTTGATAGGTTACAATCAAAGGCATTTGAATACTTGGGATGAAAATATGGTATATATTCCACAATCTTATAATAGAGCAATCCACACTTCTACTAGTAAATCCCAACTAGAAACTTGCTTTGGATATATTCCACCTTCACCTTTGGATATTTCATATGGGAATCATGGAGGAATGAGAGAGGATATCATAAGGGATGCTTTAAGGGAAGATAAATTTGTGTATAAGTTTATGTTGATCCGTCTAAAAGTATAATATACACTAAAGAAGTCATGGTAAAAGTACAAGGCCAAACAATATCAACATAAAACAGATAAGTTATTCAAGGTAGGAGATAGAGTATGGCTATAGTTGAACAAGGATAGGCTACTTGGTACTAGTAATAAAATCAAGGCTTCGTGATATGGTACCTTTGAGCTACTAGAAACGGTGGTAGATAACACTTATAGACTCATTCTACCCCATACATGTGCATTTACTTAGTAGTGAATGTGGAAAATCTAAAACTTTATGTTCTTCCATGTTGGACCAGGAAGAGGAGTAGGAACTACCTTCTGTAGAGGATTTAGCATGACACATTAAGGAAAAGTTAATAGAACATACAATTTTGCATAATAGGTCAAGAAATACAAGATATGGCATCATGACCTTTGGAAAATTGGGTTGAAAGGAAAACTTCCAAGGATCTAGGGATAACATAGAGGATTAATTTACTCAACTCATTCAGTAAAATCTTTTGGGATGAAAATAATCCAAAATTGGTGAGATATAATATATATTGGATCATTATATTAATTTTCATCCATCTGCTTACAGGAACAATTTTAGTGGTGGGACCCAGTTTGGAGATTGGGGTCAAGAACCTTCTTGGACCAGTTTTAGGCCTTAAACAATGAATTTAGGGGTAAAACATTTCCACTCAAGTGTCACACATGCTAGCACTATTTTGAGCTTGACGACCTTCCCAATGGTGCAAGAACTACATCAATCAGAGATCAGATACAAAAGTGATGCCTCCCAAAAGTTGACCTATCATGATTGACCACCATAATTCAAGAGGATGTCACATTAGCCTTGTTAATCATGGAAAAGGTTCTAGCCATGAAATTTTAAGAAGAATCTAGAAGGGTCAATTTGTAACTCATATTGAGGGTTGAAGGGGTCAAATTTAAACACTCATTGGATATCATATTGTGTTATAACCAGGACACTAGTTGGAAAAATGGTTTGATTCTATTCTAGCACATTTTGTTCCATAATAGAGTAGCATAATTAAGAGTGGATAGGGAGAGGACATAATAGAAAAGGATTGTGTTCTATAACATCCCATAAACCATAAATTCCATTTAGTGAAAGAGAAAGAACAACAACCTCACCTTATAGCTAGGTTTTCTCTCAAAAGGATTGACTAAGTCATATCTTGGTGTTATTGTGGCTTGTGAGTGATTTTTTAATAAATTATATATTTTCCACATTTTATATATTTCATGCACAAACAAAAAATAGTAATTTAATAAATCCATAAAATATAAGGAAAATTAACCCTCATAGTATGGATTTCATATTTCAACATGTTTTTATTAGATATGTTGTGACAAACTATCTAGTGTAATATCCACCTTACAGATCATAATCAACTTAGTTTTTGGTTTTCTTGGGATTATTACTCTATATCAAAGGCTATTAGAGGAAATAAAAATGCTAGGGGGGCCTCTTCCTTGGAATCAATCAAGATTATAGAGTTGTTAGTGCTCTTAGATAATTTAGTGGGGGTATATTTCAAGTATATTAGGTCTAATCTCCTATAGGTGTAGAGGAATTTTCATGGGTGTGAATTTCAAGTGATTGTGGTAATTAGTCTTTTTACAATCAGTTAGGTCTATTTGAGCATCTAATAAATCCTTTGGATCTCCGAAAAACTCATTGGGATCTAAGAATCTATGAGGATTAAGTGCACTATAATCACTCCTACATTTACAATATGGATTCTAAATTACATGAAACATAGCATTAGATTTCATCTCATATGGTTGATATAATGGGTTCGTTGATGGATTTGAAGAAACAAATAGTAGTGGTTTAGGTAAAGTGAATTCTTTTTCAAAAATATCTCTAATTTTGTGTAAAGGGAATCAATCCATAATGTCAACTTAGAAGATGGAAGCATGCCCATCAAAAGATTAAAGGCTGGGGCAAGAAATTGTGAACCAATTTAATGATAAAATGGTAGCATCTCAATAGAAGAATGTACCTATAAGCATATGCATGATGCTTCCATAAGAAAATTATTTTAGTATTTCTACATGGTTAGAATTGTAAACTTTTAATATCAAGTTTATAGTATTAGGGACGTCTAGGCCATTTTATTTAAAAATAAAAGCCACTTTATGTTGTAGGCTAGTATTGGTCAATGACTACAATGTAGTAAGTTTGAATCTATTTAAAGATAACATGGATGTAATACCAACTTTGTTGTAGTCTATACATACATACATACATATA
Organism: Pinus tabuliformis; assembly: GCA_031772625.1. Classification (NCBI taxonomy): domain Eukaryota; kingdom Viridiplantae; phylum Streptophyta; class Pinopsida; order Pinales; family Pinaceae; genus Pinus; species Pinus tabuliformis. Next base: position 1,039,404,011 of record CM062816.1, on the reverse strand, counting down.
TATATATATATATATATATATATTTATTTATTTGAATCACCCAGTTACATTGGGAGTTAACAGTGGTCTCCTATAGATATATAAACTTTGTAAATTAACATAAAAACATTGGTATTACATATCTAGAACTGTTTAGATCATCTAGGAGACCACTGTTAACTCCCAATGTAACTGGGTGATTCAAATTTTTAACTAAGCACAGTTTACAAAAAAAAAAAAAAACATAATAGTACCTCTAGCTGGTCATCCAAGCCTAACAACTAGATTGTTGATATATCTAGTAGAGATAATCATGATTAATCAAAGGAAGAGATAAGTGTAGGAACCCTAGCACTCGATCCAAAAGGAGCATCATTTTCTAAGTGCCATTGTAAGTGTCTTCCACATGAGCCAATCTTGAATCAATTTTTTCCATAGTGAAGCACTAGTTCTATAACATCCTCTTAATTTCCTCTAATGATGCAGATACATTGTAGTGTTCTACCTGTTTATCCTTCAAAACTACGCTAAGAAGAGTCTTCCTCTTCTAGTGAAGGGCCACAAAATTCATATATTGTTTCTTCCATCCCCTGTTATTCCCATGGTATGACACTTATCATGAAACCTCATCCATGATCTCAAAATCAGAGAAAGGCTGTATCTTTACTCCCTCCTATGTTTCCAGCTTCCTAATTTCATCCTTGTCTTTGGGGGAATTGCATTTAAATATGTGGTGGCAAAGTCCTGAGCCCCTCATTGGCCTAACGTACTGTTGCTAGCACCCCCCTTCTACACTGTATACGTTGTCTTGGTGGTATGGTGTATAAGAGTGGATAACACTTAAAACAAAAACTAAAACAACTATGATTAGGGAAGTGACAAGAGAAGAGCCCAGATTGAACCCAATCAGGAATCGATAGTAGCCAAACACCCACACTATCACTGGACATAGACCACAAAGTACCATACTTAGAAACCTCGTGTGCATGTACTCTGGGACTGGAACAACTCCTTGATATACTAGCAGTTTCCAAGGCTAAAATACAAACAATAAAAATCAAACCCCACAACATACCCAACAGTTGATAATTGCACCAACTTGCATGCGTTTTAGAGGGTGAAAGAAGGATAACCTACCAGAGACTCAAAATATGATTTCCTTTTCCCAAAATTAATATAAACTCAAGGTTCCCTCCCTAGACTAGACCAAACCCTAGACTCAACAAGAGCGTATAGACCACAATAAAATTATATTTGACATATCCTGAACCCACATACACAAAATACAAAGAATAATAGTATGAAGTTGGAGGAATAATACTAACTCACTAGTGGTCGAGAGATTAATTCAAGGCCAGTTTAAACCTCCACAACCGAATGCAATAGCCACCAGCTATTTTTTTCACCACAACTAAAATGCTTCCCTCTTCTCCACTTTCCCAATGTTCACTTTGAATTACTCTCCCATCACTTATCACTAGGTTGTTGGGGTTGCAGTGCCCCAACCACACTAGAACTTTGTTTCCCAACAACCTTCAACACCCAGTTTCCTCTCTTGCCACTGAAAGAACCACCCTCCTGTACTTCTCTAGATTTAGGCAAGAACCACTCTTTTCCAAGCGGACAAGACTATACTAGGATTCAATAACACCATTATTGTTCGAGGGTGCAGACAACAAGTACTTCGGCACCTCAACCTTGCTCTTGCTACAATCCTTCAACCTACCACCAAAATGCAAAAAAAAATATAGCCTTGCTCCTATATTTAACTCCATCTCGAGGGTGCAGACAACAAGTACTTCAGCACACCTTGCTCTTGGATAGCCTTGCTCCTATATTTAACTCCATCTGGGTCCATTATTGTTCGAGGGTGCAGAAAACAAGTACTTCGGCACCTCAACCTTGCTCTTGCTACAATCCTTCAACCTACCACCAAAATGCATAGCCTTGCTCCATTTACTACATGGTCAAGTGGTCAAGTGGGCAAGGTGGTGGACACATTCTCGAGGCCCCTCCTCAGATCTTACGCTCACCCCATCAAGAATGTATTGTTATTATTTTGGAAAAAACATTAGATTGATATTAATAACTATTTTGGTAAAGTAATCACTCTAATTAGTGGTATGTTTTTAATCTCTTTTTGTATTTAATATAAAAATTTAAAACTATTTTTATGATTTAAAAGTTTAAGGGAATGATTTAGAATTGTTTTCAAAATTGAATATGAAATATATTATCGTAAGATTAATGCTAACAACTATTATCCTATTATTTTAGTTGATTTTATTATTATTATTTTTTTTCATATTCAATATAATAATTTAAAATTATTTTCAAGGGTTACTATAGTAATATTTCATCAAACCAATTGATTTAATAAATTAATTAATATGATTTAGATTTTTTTATTGATTAATGTATAAATTGTTATCACTATTTAAAAAATTAATATTAAAAACGATTATCATCTCAATCACTGTAGTTGAAGGCATTTTTCTAATATTTTTCTATATTTAATATAAAAATCTAGAATTATTTTCATGATTTAATTAAATATTTAACTAAACAAATTATTTTTTAAAAATCAATTTTTTTTTTTTTTTAATTTAATATGTGAGATGTTATCACTATATATAATTGAAAGAACGATTACTTTTGTTTGTTTTAATTATCATAAATAAAAAATTATAACAAATGTCGTAAAAATATTTATGAATAAGATGAAATAATATGATCTAATTAAAAGAAATGTTTTTAAAGTAATTAAATAATGTAATTATTGATTGAATTGATTAATTAATTAAGTTTAGAATATTTTATTTTTTTTTGTTAATAAACGTAGATGCATGGGTAGCTCGAATAAATAAGAAATCATCTATAGTTAGATATATATGGCTTGTAGCAGCGATATTAATCTAGAAAACCATAGAAGATATGAAGTTAGAGGCATGTGTGATAAGTAGAGAAGTGGGTGGATTAATGAATGGTGTAGAAATTGGCCTATCTTCGATTGGTTGCATAGGTAGAAAAACAATAAAGTAGGTGGTGTAATTAGTCGCATGGTTGGAACAACGATGGAATAGGTGGTTAGCTAGTGGCATGGGCAATGAGAAGAGTGGGAGGAGATGGTAGATGAGATGGATTAGGAAAGCTAGAGGTGGAATATTAGGAAAAGTTATAGATGGAGGAAGACTACTCTTAAATTTCTTTTCTTGTCATATATAGACAAATTATATGAAAAAGAGGAACATGCATGTCTTGTAGCTTCTTTCCCCTCATCCCTTTGTTGTTGGCAATATATATGGATATGAATAATATGAATAATCATTAATGTTATGTTGTGGGGAAGGCTTGCATATACAATTACATTCCCAAGGCCAGTATCTTAGGTAGTTGTACTAGCTCCACTCTATAGCCAACTAAATGTTCTATATAATTATTCTACAATCTATTATTAAAATTTTTGATATGGCTTCCATGTAATTTTGAGGTAATGACCCTTAGCTACCTTATTAACCTAATTCATTTCTTCAATAGGCTAGGGAATTATCTCACCAACATCACGGGGATTCACTCAATGAACCTATGACATATCACATGCGTTCATGACATACTAAACAATACACCTAACTTGACTATATATTGGAAAATATCTCTAAAAATCACATTATTTAACCCCTTACCAATACAAACCCAATAGACCTTCCCAATTTAAAAAACCTCCACTTTCACTAGATATAGTAGGTATCCATTTTCATTAGTTTTTATACCCCTTTATATTTTTCATTGACTTTGAGCTCCATTTTTTATACCTGCCAATATAAAAACCCTTTACCCCCTATATATATCCCCTAATATATTATGTCAATCCCCTAATATGAATTCACATGGTATGGTATTGCTTCCCCAATGAAGCCCTCGTGACTAACATACATGCTAATATATGCAGAATAATAGACAACAATAATTAGGATGTGTCACACCAAATATGGCTAAAAAATATGCAACTAAATTAATAAAAAACATTACGATAATATAACCCCTCTCCTTTATTGGCTTGAACCAATGAAAATTTTAATGATGAAAATTTACCTTAAATTTTAGAAACCTTGACAAATCTTATAGTCCTTAACATGCAAACTATAAAATGTTTCATGATATTTTTGTAAAAATATTCAAATTTATAAATATATTATATAGTCTCTATAAAATTTTAGCGATTTTTAAAAGTAAAATAATTTTAAAGTATAAAATTTGGGCGAATCATTTAAAAAAAAAATGGAAATTAGCAAATCATTTAATTGGAAAAAACATTGAAAATTAGTCCAACTGCGAATATTAGCCCCTAAATGTTCCCCTAGCTTGAACAGAGTTACCAACTTAATAAGAAATAAATTGAACTTTTAGTTTTTCAGAAGTTGCCTTTAGTGACTATTTTTACCTCCATTACAAAAAGCGATGCTATTGGTAGCATTATTTTTTTGCAAACTTAAAATTACAAAATTTTGTAGTCATCATCTATAAGTTATGAGCAAAAACTTTAAAATTGACTCCCAAAAACAAAAGTGGTGTTCACAACATCACCCCATTTTTTGGGGACTTAAAATTATAACTCGGTTTAAATGATGGTCATGACAACCAATATCATTTTAAACAAAAATATTAAAATCAACCATTGAAACTCAAAGTGGTACTATGTATGGAACTCTCTTTAACTCAAAGTTAGTTTTACAACTTATTTGAAACCATGACATTGACAATTAATATAATTGTGAATCTAACCAATGAAATTAATCTCTAAATAAAAATGTAATGTTATAAGTCAAACAATTGAATTTTTAAAGTTTAGTATTGCAATATTTTCTAGGCCATCACCTAGAAAACCAACACAATTAGAAAAAAAAAACAATTGTATATATAAAATCATTTCTTTCTTTCTTCTAAAATTCATTTAAATTCTAAAATTCATTTAAATTTTATTTATAATTATATATATATATATATATATATATATATACTTACTTTTTCTTGAAATAAATTCATTCATATACTTGTTTAGATCTTTGGTTGGTTGCAATTGATTCTTATTCGATATTTAATTCACAATTTCAAATTTTCTTTCTAAAGGATTCACAAGTTCAATATCCTTGAGAAAAAGTTTATGATGGAAGTTTGTTGAGTTCATTTGTTTAGGTGGTGAGGAAATTACTGAATTGTCTCATTATATTGGTATGCTACATCCAATTACACTTTTTCTGAAAGAGGATATAAAAGATGTTCCAGTTTGGTGTAAAAAAGTTAGTACAAGTGATTTCACTATTAAAAAAGGTATAAGGTAACTATGGAATCTCAATTTTCAAGGGAAGTGAGTGAATGGTGGTGGGATTTATTATGATAACTGCATGTTCCTTTGGAAATTATAATTACACTGTAGTTAGCTTTATCAAATAAACTTATCACTTGGGCAAGTGGAATTAAAATAGGTTAGGTTGGGCCTAATCAATATTTGTTGTGCAAAAACAATAAGGAAAATGTTCATCATTTGTTTATCTCTTGTCGTTATATTGTTCAAATCCTATTTAAATTTTTCATTGAGCTCAAGCCAAAGTTTCCTTGGTCCTATCTTATTTTGATGGAATGTGCATAAGTTTGGTTCTTTAATAAGTTTCTTAAATGCTTTGAAGCTCTTGTAGTGTTACTCATATATGGTATTTGGTAAACAAAGAACTCTAGCATTTTTGAAGACAAGGACATTCTTCTTTCTATTACTGTTGGCTCTATTATATCTAGCTCATTAAAGGTTGGAGGATATACCCACAAGGAAGCCTAAGCTATCAGTAATGATAGCTTTGGATTTTGAGTTTATTTATTTATGGTGTTAGTTAAGACCATCCCCGCATTTGTGGGGTATATGTTGTTCGTTTTCTCATTCCCAACCACTATTTCCATATTCAATATTCTCTCGATAGAGGATCAACTAACCAAGCATAGTTTATTTCCCTAAGAAAACTTATTGAGGTTGTTATGCTTAGAGGTGTTAAGAAGTTGCAGATCATGAGTGATTCCAAGCTTGTATTGATTAGGCCAAAAGGAAAGTGTCAATTAATAAATATAAATCTATGTCATTTGTTGGTGGACTTTTAGAACTCAATTATATCTTTTAAATGAAATTCTTTTACGAACATTCTTCACGAACTCAACACTTCAATAGACTTGACAAAGATTCTTTCAGGGACATTCTTCATGAACTCAATACTTCAGCGAATGAGTTATCAAAGGATATTTTGACTTTGTCCCCTATTGCCATAAATATTTACAAGTTCTTGATGGTGTGATGAAAGATTCTATAGACTTTCTTTTTGAAGTCTTCTTATCATGTTCCTTCTATTATAAAGTAAGGATTTTTTTGAAGAAGATAAGGTTATATAACCTCCAGATAGTAAATAGATTGGAAAAGAGGTTTTTTGTAAAGCTAATTAATCATGTATAGTGGAAAGGCCCACAGGGAATGAATTTTTAATTGTGAAAAGGTAGTACACAAGAGAGAGTGCTTTTGTTTTCTTAGTTTTAATCATATGTTTACGTAAATATTTCTTTCATTATAAATATAAGAGAAACCAGTATACAAATGAATATTTTTAGAAAAATACAATGATTTTAAATAAAAAGATATATATATATATATATATATATATAAACTCTTAGCACACTTAAAATTTAAAAGATAAATGAAAATAAAATATAGAGAAAAACTAACCAAGCTATTAAAAATATATAAATTTAAAACAAAATATAAATTAAAAAATAATATAAATTTATAAATTTAATTAAAAAAGATATAAGCCTATAGTGTAATTCAATTGACCATTAATATATTATAAACTATTATATAAATATAAAATTCAAGCTTCAAATTATAGGTTAAGCTAATTTAATATATATCTAATTTAAAATTAAAATTAAAAAAAAATAAAACATTTATAAAAAACTATTTTAAATAAAAAAACTAAAACATTAAAAATGTAAGTTAATTAAAAATAAAAAATATAATAAAACATCTTTAAAAAACTATTTTAAATAAAAAATTAAAACATTAAGAAATATAGGTAGAGTTTAATATAGTATGGAGAAAAACATTTAGTAACTAAAAAACATTTAAAAACTCCAAATGGGAAGAAGAGGGTGATTCTTGAAATCACTGCGATCCTTGGGTTGAGAGGGCTACAAATCTAAAAATCGCCTTCCCCCTCCCTCAATGGTGTTCTATTACGTGCATGCCCACACGGTCAGTAACATAGGCTACATCCTTTTTCAGAAGAACATAGGCTACATCCTTGTAGATTACGTTGAAATCATTTGGTTTTTCCTAAATATCTCTTTTATTTTTTTAATTTGAAATTTACTTATTTTAATTATAATGTTTTTTTAGTTTTTAAAATTTAATTATATTTTTTAGATTTTAGTTTTTATTTTTTTTTGATATACTATATAATAATTTTAATTTTACTTTTACTTTTCTCATTTTTATTTTTCAGATTTTTTTATTTATTAACAATATCATTTAAAAAACATTTTTTTCCCTAGTTTTCTTTATAATTGTTATTTATTTTTATTTGTGATATATACAAGATATTAATTCAGACTCTTTAGGAATCATTGTAGTTGGGTCTTGTTTAAGATTTGCTCTTGAAAATTTTGCAGGTTTAAAAGAATGTGATCTTGCAGTGCGATATTTTCATTAGCAATCTTCAAATTTAAAAAACTTACATTTGTTACTCCAATTTCAATTTTGGGTTTTGACAAAGCTAATCCATATTTAACACAATGCTCACAAAATATTTGGAGATGTTTATGATATTCTTGGATATTCTTGGAACAAACAAATAAATCATCTATGTAGATAGTTAACCAATCTGTGCCACGAAAAACATCTTCCATTCTTTTTTGAAATTCACTAAGAGCATTCTTTAAACCGAAAGGCATTACCTTCCATTGATATTGTCCCTATTAGATGGTGCAAAGGAATGAGCATCCAGATGGTGCAAAGGAATAAGCATTGATGTTTAAATGAGTTGATGAAAGCTGTCGTACACTCCAAACATAAGCAATGTCACTTACCCACGGGTTCATACTCCAAGCTTTCTATGTTGTCCATGAACATAGAGATGGATGACAAGCATGAGTCGAATTGACACTCTCTACTCTTCCCCCGAAGTTAAGTTGATTGATGATTTTCAGAATATTCTAGAACACTTAGATTATATACATGGTATAATTTCAAATTTTATCAAATATTTATAGAATTTCAATATAAATAAATTAATTAATTAAGAAGCTATAGTCATATTATTAATTAATTAATCAAAATAATATAGATACATATTTTTCTTTTCAAGATAAAGAAATTATCTTGATATTATAATCAATTAGTTGAGGAAGGCTATTAACCTCATACCAATATATAGTTAGCTAGACAATATCTCTCAACCTAGCTAGATGTAACCAACTTTAAAAGACTAGGAATAGATTCCTCAACCTAGCTAGATATAACCAACTCCCAAAGACTAGGAATAAAATCCTAACATAACTAAATGTAACTAACTCAAAAAGACCAGGAATACACTCCTCTGGAACCAACAAAATCACACCTAAAAACAAGTAGGAGATATATACTCGAATAGAAAATTGTCCAAAAAATATGCCTACAAAAAGTAGAATAGTTAAATTATGGCTAAGTTTATGGTTAAATTATTATTATTATAATATCTATTTATTATTAAAGTAACAAATATTATAAAAGCGTTATATAATGATGATGATTAATATCACTTAAGATTTAATATGATTTATTAGAGTCAATAAGAGATAGAAGATTATTTGAAAATTAGTAGAATTTTATGAAAAATATAATTTTTAGAATTTGTTTTTTACTTGAAAAGTAATAAAAGAAAAAGTGTAAAATCATTATGATTTTGATGAATTAAAACACCAAGAAGGTTATTAGTATAACAAATATATGCTAACAAAAAAACACTCTTGCAAGACCAACACACTGCCCATCTAGTCCAAGGGGTGAACCATGCTCTGATACCACTCTGTAATACCCTCCTCCCACATTTACCCAAGTTAACCAGTCTGTTGGGGTAAACATGTGATGAGAGGCCACTATGATATGATTCAAATCCCCATGTACAGTTAAGGAAGTGGAACCGACAAAACACAACCAATCTAACCTTGTACACATGCTACAGAACCTTCAGGAGCCAACCAACCCTTCCAGGTGACCAAACCCTAAGGTAGCTTGACATTTCACTGCCCTAGAGCCTTAGTCACTCACATGACATGGGCGTGCATGCAATTGGGACCCTCCAGTTTCTCCCACAATAAGGAAATGCAAGCGATTGGGGACTTTTTTAGCTAGTTCTGAGCCAGGGCCCCCAGATTTTGTGCCACTTTTTTAGGGCTAGGACTCATGCCACTACCCAGAACTTCATGAAACTTCCAAAAATGAAAATAACATCAAAACAATAATACTAATTCAAATACTTAATTAATGAATTGATTGGACCCCTACTAGCTATGACAGACATTTCACCAAACTTGTCACAAATATGGAATCTACATGTCATATCAAAAAATCTGAGCATAGGGGTCTCATACTTATCTGAGAATCACTAAGAAGCATTGATGCCTTATCACATTAGTTGCATTATCATCTATTAGGTAATATATTCATTGTTCATTCATTTACAAATCAAAACATGATGAGATCCATACATCATCATTGTCATAAAACATGCTCATAACCAACATATAACCAACATAAATAACAAGGATACAACAACCATAAAACCACATATAAACAAATATATTTACCCATCAAATACAATAGGAAAGAAGGTCTTATTAACATATGCAAAATGCAACCAGGTCTTGGACTTCCACGAACCACTCGACCATAGACTAGGTTGAACCAAATATCTCTTTCAGCCAGTCACCCCCATTCCATATTCCAAGCATGAATGTGGGATCTCATGGAACACATCCAACAAAACTAAACCAGGGCTTCCAAAGGCCAAACCAACTCAACCCTTAACCAGTGATTCTACTTCACGGCTGAACATCACTAACCATCACCAGATTGGTCTCTACCCAAGTTTTCCAAGGCTCCAGAGTGTTTGTTCCAACCAGGGCTTCCAGGACTAGTAACTCAACCCACAACTGTTGCCGGGCTTCCAGAGCATTTGTCCAACTAGGATTTCCAGGACTAGTAAAATAACCCACCAAGGGCTTCTAGAGTGTTTGTCCAACCAAGGGTTCCAAGACTAGTAACTCAACCCAAGCTGTTACAGGGCTTATAGAGCATTTGTCCAACCAAGGCATCTAGGAACTAGTAACTCAACCCATAGCCAAAGGAACATGGGAACCAACTAGAAAACAAAAGGAAATACACCAACAACACCATGGATATACAGGAAATGGCAAGGCTAAGCATATCCACCATCAATCTATGCATTCCTTCATGTCAATGACAGATCATAACCAAGAAACCACATGCATATGCCATGCATGCAAAAACTAGCAAGGAAATCATACATGTAACTTGGTACCTAAAAGAAAAACCTGTTGTAGTTGTTTATCTCGATGTCCTCTTGTGCCTTCCTTCTCTTCCTTTTCCTTCTTGCTTCAAAACTCCAAGTATGCCACACTCCTCCAAGGGTGCTCCAAGAAAAGTTTAAGTGTCCAAGAGTATGAGAGAGAGAGAGAGTAGAATAGAGAGCTCCAAGCTAAAACTGACAAAATTCTGCAAACTGATCATCATAAGCCTTTTTATCAATGAGGCCTCTATTTTCTTCAATTTTCCATTATTTTCCTTCGTTTTCCTCCTCACATGCAACCTGTAACCTTTCACCTCCCTTTTCTCCCAATTTCCATTATTTTCATAAATAAAGTGCCAATAAATGTTTCATGCTTTTCCAAAGCCTTTTCCATTGCCTTTGCCAACTTCCATAGCCATTAATTAATTACAAGTGATCATCATCACTATGTTTTTCCAAACATTCAACTTGGAATACACATCCCATGACCATGGGTATTATTTTGCCTTTATTAACTTTATTACATAGATTTTTGATGAGGGCTATTACAAAATTAATATGAAATTGTAATCAAATGTATGTTTTCAATTTTACATTCAAATGCAATATCCAAATGAGATGAAGACTAAAATGACCAATTTTAATTTAATAAATTCATAAGGGTCATGTGTTTATTAAGCATACAAGTGAAATGTTATAAAACATCGACATATTTAGCAAAAAAGAAAAAAAGAAAGTAAATTTAATAATATGTCACATTATGAGATTTCAAACTAAACATATAATGTACATTAATATTATGAAACATGGTGACATTCTAATTAGTAGAAAATGTTATTTTTAAAGGTGAATAAGAGTTTAGTTTAAATTTAACGTGATATTAAACTAATAAGAAAGAACGAAAATATTTTAGATTGAATTTAATATCACATTGTCATATTTTCATGTTTAAACTTCTAAATCCATGAAATGTAATATTCAAATGAAAAACGTGATAAATTGATCAATATTAATATCTAAAAACCATAAATGATAAATATTAAAACTATAAATATTGAGATAGCAAAAGTGATCAATACATGAAATTCAATATTCAAATGACATAAGAGATTTACATGAAATTCAATATTCAAATGACATAAGTGATAAAAATCTCTTGTATGGTAAAGATAACATATCTTATTCTAAAATGAAACTATACGAGTGACAAATAGAACACTAGTCAAGATCAAGTATTACTAAACGATATGACTTATATGTGTGAACCCATGCTCTCTAAAGTTGCTTTATAGCACCCCTTTTAGAAATATGATGTAAATATTGCACAATCCTCTTCATATTAGATAACATTTGAAGTGTCATTAAAGAAGTGACATGGACATCCACTTGTAATACTAACCAGACTTTGTATGTGTCTAAGGTACTCTTCTTGTAGGGTGAGATCATGCCAAAAAATAAATAAATTTTGAAGAATCTATAATGCCCATAGATAAAAGAAAACAAAGACATAAATAAATAAATATATCAATTTATAAAGAGTTGAAAAATATCTAAACATGAAGAAAATAAAATATCAAAGAAATTGTGAACAAAAGAGAAATCGAAAATTGGGTTATCATGATTTCACATTATTTATTGCAACCAATGTATTAGTGCACTAATAAAAATGTGTAGTAATGTATTAATTTATTAAGTGTTGTAATGTAATAATTCATTAATGTGTGTTGTAATGTAATAATACATTAATGGTAGTAATTTGTTAATGATAGTAAATGGAATGTAATCGGATACCATATAAGTTTAATGATGTAATATGTAATGAAAGTATAGAATAAGACATAGTCATCTTATTGAAAAAATACTTAGCAATAGAGTTTAAGCTTATGCATGTTACAATGATATGATGTTTAATTATTTCTCTTATTTCTTTCTAAGGGTAACATATGTATGACTTTTCATCTTAGCATAACTCTCAAAAGAGAAAGGTAGTGAAATTCATAAACCATCCATGTATTTGACTCTTGATATAGTTGTAAATGTCAAACCTTGCCCCTCTCTATCACAAATATCAACAATATGTCATTCTAAAGTCAACCCATGTGATTTGTGTATAGTAAAGGGTTTGTGTCAGTCTCAAAAGTATTTGTTTATGATTTCCTTTGATAATAGGTGTTATAGGTACAATGTTTGGATAAGTTATGTTAAATGGAACACCTATGTACTAATAAAAAAGAATAGTGGTGAACAATATAAGTTGAGGGGGCTTAAAGCCAAACATATATAAAATATATTGAATATATCCAAGTGAATCATTAACTAAGCTAGCTTCCACCCACAAGTTACATGTCAACATGACACACTATCCATGACACAACAATACTTCATGTTCCAACTAGTCATCATTAATGCCAACAATTTATATTCATTTAGTATGATCTAGAACACATCTTGAAACTAGATAATTCAATGATTTTAACATCTTCTTATTATGTAGAGTGACCAAATTATTTGTTGCAAACAAGTGAATTGTTGAATAGAATAAACTATTTTTTGTAGGAGGCAATCTCATGTCAACACAAGACACAAGAAGATCCCAATTATAAAGAAAGGGATCTACATTCCTAATGTTAGATAAAACATTACAAAGGGAGATTTGTATGCGATAATTTCCTTGCTAATAGAAAAGTGTATCCCAAATGACAACAATGCTGAAATTATGCATAAGAATTTTACTTTTGTTTTTCATACACACACAAAATTATCTTTGTTGGACCAAAGGTCACACTAAGAGGGGGTGGGGGTGAACAAGTATGAGAGAAAATTTACCATTTCATAACTTTTCATAATCAAACAATCATATTGCAATGAACCATAGACACAAATATCTTATCAACATATACAACAATGCACCATAAAGCTACAATCACATTAAGAGACCATCACATCAAAGAGGCACAAGCTTTTACATGAAACCCATATGAAAGAAAACCACAAATTATTCTTCTTCATATGATTCAATTTATGACATAGATTTGTACGCTCCGACTTGATGGAGGCACCCAACCCTAAAATATGCAAGCTACTACTTATGGTAGGATACAACCTGATTGAGGCACCAAGCTCGAAAATATGCAAGCAACAAATCACTGTACGTTATAACCTAATTGAGTTACCAACATCGATGATGAGCAAGATCTAACCTACATTAGGCTCCAACCTAGTTGAGGAGCCAACCTTGATGATAAGAAAGCTACGACCTACTCTGGGCTCAAACCTTAATGGAGGCGACAAACTCCTTCTTTAACCTCTTGTGGACTCATTTTAAAAATCTTTTAAACTAGATCCACTTGATCTTTACAAAAAATAAATAGAGTAACCTCTTGTTATCACATTGCCATCAATGCCTTGTTATAAAAGCTTTACTTCAACCTATGCACCAGTTTGATCATATCTAACTCATCTCACAAAATGTTTTCCCCATATAAGCAAAAATATTGCAAGTTGCTCATATATACTCAAAGTAGATCATCAAGAGTACGATAATATGTCTTTTAATGCCTCTAAAAATGTCCACTTATGAAACCTAATCATTGATATTCTTTCAGAATTTTATTTGGACTTTATATTGCCCTATTGACCATGCTAGATGCTACCAACATACAAAGGGTCTCCCCGATGTGAAGTCCCAATTCGACCTCACACCGTTTGGTAGGAGCCCCATTCGGATATAAGGTCCGACCACCGTTGCAAGTGATTTTAAAGGAAAGCGTTGGTTGTAAAACATCCACAAGAGTTCATGCACATAACTTTGGGGTAGCAAGTGTGTAAACTTTCTGATGCATCAAATGTAAGGTGTAAAATGAGATTCCACACAAAAGAGATAAGCGACGAGCTTCTAATAGAAAATTATAAGTATTGTCCTCAGAGAGACGCACGAGAGAAATTGAGAAGATTTGTTGATTAAGCTGCAAATTAGTTCACAAGATAACACCAATCATGTAAACACATAATAACACACATTCACCAAGATTGATAGCTAAAGAAACGATACAGTTCATTATATTTAGTATGCGTAACACAACATATACCAAAAACATCTAAAGAATAGTCTTGCAACATTTACGATACATGCATGAAAGAGTATTCAATCCGAGAGCTTATGATAATTAATGAAAGATCCAAGCACACAGTTACATTGATGGAACACTAGCTCCAATAGTGGAACACGAAGCTGCAACTTGCTTCTCCAAAAGAATTGTCTTCTCCCTTATGCACCACTAGAGAAGCCAAGGCCAAATCACTAAAAGTCAAAGCCCTTTCCTTGAGTTATGAGGGCTTATTTATAACAAATGTTAATGATTTTTTAGCTTCCTCATGACTATTTGACTTCCATAACCTATGGAATTCTATGTGACTCTTCACATTCCACATGTGTCTCTTAAGCTTATTTTAAATTGGACTTATTATTCATAAAAGACAAATTGCATCAAAATGGTGGCTATATAAGACACAACTATAATAAGACAAAAAAAATTCTCATGTAGGAGAAAAAGTCAAATGAGTAGCTTGAACATGGAGTTCATTTGTGATGTAGGAGTGCCATCCTCTAAGCTTTGTTGTGATAAATTTAACTCTAATTGGTAGCTTTGCGACGTATCGCATCTTCACCTCCAAAGCATATCATAATTGTTAAAAAGTGTAGCAAAAAAGGCTCAATTTGACTTTAGCCTTAGTCAAATTGAGTAAATTGAATTTCCGCATCAATAGGAGAACTTGGAGGCATTTAACTAGTGTGACATAGCTCTTGTCACTTACTTAGCTTAGTAAATTAGAGTTAGAGGGCTTGGAGTTTAGTTGTGCATGTGTGATTGCTAAATTTTAGTAATCTAGTTCAGTTATTTTCCGTTGCATTTTGTTAACTAACCTCTAACTATTGAAAGAGTCAGTTGAAGGTCAATGGTGGAGTGGGACAACAGTCTAACTTATAGATCTATCAATTAATTGATCAATCAACCCAAAATATCTAATGCATGCATGAAATTCAAGTTTCTCAGCTAAAGTGGAGATGATAAGGAAATGTAACATAAATTGTAAACTAGTTTGAGTGTATAGGTGTTGCATGAGGTCAGGGATCCATCCTCGGGAATTGTGCAATCAATTTGGAGGAAATTCCTATCTTTTAAGGGCTAATTTACTCAGAAATTTCACAAGGAAATAGGATTCTTGGTGGGAAAATAATTGGCTAAGTGTTGGCCAGAGTTTATCATTGAGAAGAGAGAACAATTATTCATTTGCAGGTTGAGTTCATAGCTGGAGCTAGAAATTGTAATAGTTTCTCTATTTAACTAATTAATGAAAAAATGCTTGAGGGGTTTTTCCCAGTTGGGTTCCCAAAGAAATCATAGTGTACTTTTGTTTTTGCTTATTGCATGTATATGCATGTTGTTCTAAATTGTGATTTTCATTCTACAATGTCTCTTTTTTCAGGTTGAAATATTGAGAAGTTTCAATTCCTATCAAATTTCTACGTGGTATCAAAAGGATTTAAATCACATTAGAACCAATATTTCAAACTTTTCTATTAGGAATTTCATAGTAGTGGCTTCAGCGCAACATTTTTTCTTTAGTATGGGGATAATGCCTTTCAATGGTCTCATATTTCTAGTATGCCCTGGATGGTAGCTCAGATTTAATACCCTGGAAAGATCGAATGGAAGAAGTGATCGACGACAATGGCATGTTACGATATGTTAAAACTAATATTGAAAACCTCCACAGTCAGATGCAAAATAGTTAACCTAGTGGAAGAAGGATGTTGCAAAGTTGAGAAGAATTATTTTGGAAGGTGTGAGAGACCAAGGGGTCTCAAATCTCCATGGAAAATAGACACCATTTGCTATGTGGAAGACACTGACTGATATATTTGAAAATAGCAATGACCATAGAAAATTGGCCCTGGAAGACAAACTTTGAAACATTATAATGTAGAAGAATGACACTATCCTATGGTGTCTCTCTAGGTTTACATAAGTTCAAGATGATCTTGGACGGGTCAGGTGAATGTAGCAGAAGATGACCTGGTGAGCCTAGCTCTTCTAGACCTTCCAAAATATTGGCACAACTACTAGGACTCTGTGAATGGAAGGGTAAAATTACTGAATTGGGAAAGGTTATGGCTTGATTTGGTTCAAGAAGAGTTTAGGAGAAATAATAGAGGTGGAACTTCATCCAAAACTTAGGATGAAGAGAATTTTGCATTGTTTGGAAAGGGGAAGAAGGGAAAAGGAAATAAGACCCAGAGAAAACCTGGATCTAGCCAAAATAATGGAAAGAACAAGGACTTGAGCAAGATAAAATTCTTCCACTTCCATAAATACGGGCACTATGCAACAAAATTTATGCACAAGAAGCCTTCAGGAGGAGCAGTAGGTGAAGCACTAGATTCACAATTCGAATTATACTTCACCCTAATAGCATGCATGGACAACATTGTTATGGGGAGTGTGTGGTACCTTGATTCTGGTGCCTCATTCCATATGACATGGTGTAAGGAGTTTTTCACTACCCTGAGGATAAGGATCTCCAAATTCATATCGAATTGGGGGATGATGGGATGTACAGTGCTATAGGAATTGGCAGTGACACCTTTGAGAGGGAGCTAGCCTCTCCTCTTCATATCAAAGATGTTATGTTTGTACCTAGGCTGAAGAAGAACTTGATCTCTGTAGCGGTTTTGGAGGATCATGGCTATGCTGTTAGTTTTAGTAAATGGAAAGTATTTTTGAGACACATAGATATCAGGCAAGTGAAGCAGATTGGAGTTCAAGTCAAGAAACTATACAAACTTGAGGTGGGAGATTGTGATGCATTGACCAGCAAGGCAGAAAAAGTGCAAAGTCAGGATGCTAGAGAACTCTAGCATAGGATATTGGGTCATTTAAGCCAGGGTGCCTTAAAAACCATACAACAAATTACCACCGGCATCCCTAAAGGTTCCCTTGATCAACAAGATTTTTGCAAGGGATGCACATTGGGGAAATATGTCAAATCCACTTTCAATGGTCAAGATAGCAGAGAAGATACAATCTTGGAGTGAGTCCACTTTGATGTTTGTGAACCATTTTCTATAGCCTCCACAAAAAAACATATGTACTATGTTATTTTTATTGATGATTTCTAAAGAAAATGTTGAATATTATTCATGCGGAAGCAGGATGAAGTTTTCTTAAAATTTTTTGAATTCAAGGGATTGGTTGAGAAGGAGATTGGGAAGAAGGTGAAGGCTCTCAAGAGTGACAATGGAGGTGAATTTTTTTCACATGCCTTCAAGGATTTATGTGCCAAAGAAGGTATTCTAAGAGAGATTACAACACCCGATAACCCACAACAAAATGGGGTAGATTAGAGGAAGAATAGGAACATAGTTAGAGAAAGAAGGGCCATGTTGCATGATCAGGGGACACCATTACATCTATGGGAAGAAGCATGTAACTTGATAGTCTACTTTCAAAACTAGAGTCCTCATAGAATACTTGGCATGATAACACTGGAGGAAGATATCTCTAGGAGAAAGCTTGATGTGTCGCATTTCAGAATTTTTGGAGCTCCAGTTTATTGTCATGTCTCCAAGGATTTGAGGAAGAAAGTTGATCCTACAGTAGAGTTTGGAGTTTTTGTAGGATACACTGAAACTCTGCACAAATATTAGGTGTATTTACCTTCATTGAGGATGACATTTGTGAGGATAGATGCCAAGTTCGATGAGGAAAAGCTATGAGATTCTCTCTAGAATGAGAGCTAAGTATCACATAGGATCAAGAGCTTGTAGCTCCAAAGGAGGAGCCTCAGGATGAGCTTCAAGAGGTTATGGAGAAGCCACATGCGAAGGAGTAGATAGGAGGCGGAGTGGATGATTAGGTGCTCAAAATTAGGATCAAACTCAAAGTGGCATAATATCAGTAAAAATAGGTTCATATCGAAGTGCTCATCATCCTAATTCCAATGATGTGAATGGCACTCGAATTCAAGCTCATATGAAGAAGTTAGAGCAAGTCAAAGTTGAGGTTTGACTTGGACAGATGGCAAAAGAACATGACATGGTAGGACTCTTCAGCGAATGGGGAAGCGCCAAGTGGCAGGCCACCATTGGCCTCGCATTTCGCAAACCGCATATTGGAGGCAGGTCAACGTTAAAGAATCAGCCCCAAAGCAAGCCAGGGTGCGATACAATAATCACAATCGCACATTGCAACAGGGAAGGCATTAAAGAATCAGACCAAGAGAAAGTCAGGGTTGCGATGCAATGATCAAAATCGCACATCGCAAAAGGGAATTTTTATAGAATCAGCCCCAATAGGATAAGATTGCTTTGCGATATCGTAGTCGCATATAGTTATAATGCAGTTGATGGTTCTCTCAGGTCCACCGCTTATTGCAATCGCATATTGCCCATGTCGCGTTCACAAACCATAAGACTCGCCAGTTCCCGCCAATTGCAATTTGTGATGGAGCTGTCGATGCCGATAGTTTATGACCATTGTGCGACGAAATTTTCACCCATTTAGCACTTTTGGAATCAGGATGACAAGCACTTTGATCTGAAGATAATTTTATCAAGATTTTTCCACTTTGAGTTTAGGATCATGCTAGAAATGGTGCAATTTGTGGAGCGAATATTGGAAAACTAGGAGAGGTCATAACTTCTTCAGTTTTTTACCAAATTGGATGCAAAAAAGAGGCTAGATAGCCATTTTTTGGACATTCTGGACTCATTGGAGCAAGTTTTAGAACCATTTGAGCATTGCAAACATATATTTTTACACTTTTGAGCATAATAAAGAGGCCCAAGACATTGGAAGCTGGACCAAGGAGATGTAGCCTAGGAGGGGTGAACTCCTTTATCATGTTCCTATTGTAATGTGTTTTTGATGATGTTCTATACATGTTTATGTTTTTGTTCAGTCTCTTATTAATGTTAAATTTCCCATAAAATTAACATAAAAAACTCATCATTTCACTTGCAACAAAATACATGAAGCCTTAAGCATTTTGTTTCTAATCTGAGGAGGGTCTTAGCACAACAATCTAATATTCTAAATCATATCATTTTGGTCTCAGAGCTCTAGGTTTGATTTGTGAAAGAAGGATTTAAATGTTGCAAGTTTATGTCATGCTTAAAAGGTTAAAACTCAAAAGAGGAGAAGGGAAGCTGGTTGGAAGCCCTGAAGTTGGGTCAAGGGGAAGGAGAGCAAGGTTGCCACAATCTCCAACACCAATTCAACCTCGAGTTGCAATTGAGACTCCAGAGATCATGTCTCATGAAGGAGAACCTACAAACATGACAGAAGATGAGAATACCTTCAGAAAGACTTTCATTGATATGACAAAGATGGTAAAGGTCCTCTATGAAGAGAGGAATACCAGGTTGCAAGATGAAAGTCCCAAACCTCCCAAAGGAGAAGTCTCTTCAGGAGGAGGTAATGGAAAAGGAGGTAATGGAAATGGAGAGAACCTCCACCCTCTCCACCATCTTCTTCATCTTCTTCTTCACAAGAATCTTCACCCTCTTCCACTAACACAACCCTTACTCATACTCATCATCATACTTCAAAATGAACTGGTAAATCACCTTTTTTAAAACTTGATGTTAAATTTGAGCTGCCCATGTATAATGGTGAATTGAATGCAGAGAAGATTGATAATTGGATTCGTCAGTTGGAGGTCTATTGTAGGATTCAAAAGCTTCAAGAGGATCACATAAAGGTTCAGTTAGCTTCCTTGAGAATGGAGGGTGCAATACTTGTATGGTGGGAATCAAAGACCCAAGAGGAGATTAAAAAACCTGGTAATATCTCATTTTCTTGGAATGATTTCATTGCTGGAATCAAAAGACAATTCTACCCTCTAGCTTATATGCCAAAAGCCATCATGAGTTGAAATAACCTTAGACAACTTAAAGGTCAAAATGTGCAAGATTACACCCAAGAATTCATAAAAATGTCTTTGATGTTAGGTGTAGATTTGTAGTCACAGGACACATTGCTAAAGTACATAGGGGGTTTACACAGTTACCTTAGGCATACTATCTTAATGTTTAATTCCAATAATCTAGATGATGTGTGTGTGCAAGCAACTCATCTTGAGGCAAGAGGGAAAAACACCCCAAAAGAAGGTAGTAAAAACCCATTTAAGAGTAAAGGAAAGGAAAAGGCTTTCAAAGGGAAGGAAAAGAAAAATGCGTGTATCAAAAAAGAAGGAGAGAAAGTTACATGCAAACATGGTTCCATAGAGGGTCATGATGAAGCTCATTATTGGAAGCTTCATCCTGAAATGAGACCAAAGAGAAACAACAACAAGGGAAAACCAAAGACAACTGCAACCACTCAACATGATTTGGGATCTGATTTAGGTGATGAAACTAAAATCATAGCCATGGGGTTAAAAGGAAAAGAATCCATTGCTAGCACTAGTTCTTCAAACTCACAAAATGAAACTCCAAATGAAAAGAGGAGAATAGAACTTTTTCACATAAGGGTGATCTCAAAACACAACAAGATTGATACGCTTTTCGATAGTTTCTCTCAAGCCAATCTTATCTCTAAAAACATTGTCAAAAGTTTAACCTTGGAAACCATTCCACATCATAAACCATATCCACTTGGATGGGGGTGTGGCAATGCACAATTTTAGTCTACTAGAAAGTGTAAGCTGAAATTCGCCATTACTGCAAATTTCATAGATGAATTGGAGCTTGATGTTGTGTTGTTAGATATATGTAGCATAGTTTTGGGCAGCTCGTACCTTTATGATAGAAAAGATGTCTTCCATAGACATGAAATCAAATATTAGTTATTGAAATATGGAGCAGAATATATTGTGAGAGCTCCTAGCAAGAAAATAAATCTTTCAATTGTTAATGCAGGGCATATGAAAAGACAAGTGAATTTGAGCAAGAATTTTGTGCTTCTAATGATCAAACCCAAGAATGATATTGATAATGAAGCTTTTAAAGGTTGCGATTCAAATTTGAAATCCGAATTGGTTCACGTAGTTAACCAATATGATGAGATGTTTTAGGAACCAAAGGGATTACCTCCCAAGAGAGGAATCCAACATGAGATACAGTTGCAACAAGATTTTCCTCTTCCTCACATTGGCATGTACAAGATGTCAGTGATGGAAAGCGCATAAATTAAGAAGAAAATTTAGGATTTATTGAATAAATGGATCTTTAGATCATCTTCCTCGCCATGTGGTTCACCTATTGTCTTGGTGCCAAAGAAGGATGGAACATGGCACATATGTGTGGACTTTCATGCATTGAACAAAATTACGATAAAGAACCATTATTAACTGCCTAGAATAGATGATTTACATGATCAATTGAAAGATGAAAATTATTTTACTAAGTTGGACTTAAGAAGTGGCTACCATCAAATTAGAATAACCAAAGCAGACATTTGGAAGACAACATTAAAAAAAAAACAAGGATTGTTTGAATGGCTAGTTATGCATTTTGGTTTATGTAATGCTCCTGCTACATTCATGCGTGTGATGAATGATGTGTTGAGGCCATTTCTTGATAATAGTATACTTAGATGACATCTTAATTTTCAATAAATATCATGATGAACATGTCATGCATGTAAGAAAGGTACTTGATGTCTTGAAAAATGAACAGTTGTATCTTAAGATGTCAAAGTGAGAGTTTGGAAAAACTTCTTTAGTTTACTTGGGTCATATTGTTGTAGGAGGTGAGTTGAAAATAAATCCCTCCAAGGTTGTTGTCATTGTGAATTCACCAAGGCCCAAGACAGTTACTGAGGTAAGAATTTTTTTGGGAGCAGCCCAATATTGGAGGAAATGCATTGCTAATTTTTCTCTTATAGCCACTCCTTTGCATGCATTGACCTCTGTGAAAAAGGTTTTTCAATGGGGAGGAAAATAGCAAAAGGCCTTTGATTCATTGAAGGAAAACATCAGTACAGCTCCATTACTTTCACTTCTAGACTTGAGATATTCATTTGAGATTCAGACTAATGCTAGCGACTATGCCATGGGTGAATTCCTCATGCAACATGGTAAGCCTATTTGTTTTCACACGGAAACTTTTAATAGTATTGTGATTAACTATCCTACATATGACAAGGAATTGTATGCATTGGTGCAAAGTGTGAAAAAATTGAAAAAATACTTGATGGGTAAGGAAACAGTCATTCACACTGATCATCAACCATTGCAATACTTGCAATCACAATCGAAGTTTCAAAAATCAAGGCACTTCCGATGGATGGGTTTTCTTCAACAATTCCACATAGTGATTTGCATGATAACTTGTTGTACCATCTTGGAAATCTTTGTATTCCATAGGGAGAAAGACTTAACATCATAAGAGAGGCACATACTTCTCTTATTGCTAGTCATTTCAGTGTAAGTAAGACGGTGGCACATCTACAGAGGTATTGTTATCAGCCTTATATGTTTGAAAGTGTTTCTAGTTTTATTAAAGGATGTTCATTATGTGAAATCAGTAAGCCTAGAAATAGGAAGTTAGGATTGTACACACCACTTCCGGTTCCTTCACGGTCGTGGGAGAGTGTTTCTATGGCTTTTGTAAGAGGTATTCCATTGCCAAAAATAGGTCATGATTATTTGTACGTAGTTGTGGATCGGTTAACCAAAATGTGTATTTCGATGCCATGTAAAAAGAAAGTTACAACTGAACAAACTGCTCATTTATTCTTTCATAATTTTTGGGTGCATTTTGGATTGCCCATGTCCATTGTTAGTGATCGACATTCTCTCTTTGTTGGGATTTTTTGGTCAAGCTTGAGGGGATTCATGGACACCAAATTGAAAAAGAGTACAACTTTTCATCCACAAACAAATGGTCAAACAGAAGTGGTGAATAGGACAGTGATACATCTTCTTCGTGGGTATTGCAACAATCATCCTAAGTTGTGGGATGAACATTTGCACTATATTCCGCTTGCTTACAACCGAGCCAAGCACTCTTCAACTCAAACTTCGTCATTTGGGGCATGCTTGGGATACTTGCCTAAATCTACTTTGGATTTTATGTTTTGGAAAAGATGTTGCTATTGAAGGTCATAGCGACATAGACAAAGCAAGAAAGTTCATTGAACAAATCCAATTAGTACACCAAAAGGTTCAAGAACAGCATGAGAAAAGCCAAGGCAAGTACAAAGCAAGGCACGCCAAGCATATTCAAGATTACAAGTTCCAAATTGGTGATGAAGTTTGGCTTCACATTAACAAAGAGAGGCTCCAAGGAGAAGGTAAAAAGCTAAAACCAATTAGATATGGCCCATTCAAAATTTTGGAAAAGATTGGTAACAATGCCTTCAGGTTGGATTTGCCTTCATGTATGAAAATTTATGATGTTGTTAATGTTGATAATTTAAGATTTTATGAGCCTCCTTTGATTGAAGATCAAGGAGAGAATATTCAAATTCCATCTATTGAAGACTTTTCTCCAGAATTCCTTGATGAGCTTCAACAAGAAACTATACTTGATAGAAGAACAAGGATATCAAAAAGGGGAAGTGTCGATTATCTTATAGTGGGGCTTAAGGGTACAAATCCTTTAAAAGCAAAATGGATAGAGGTTGGAAATGTGAGGGAAATATACCCTCACTTGCTAGACAATTGAAAGTGATCTTTTGGGGTCCAAAAGGTTTCCAGTAGGGGAGGAGTGATCAAGTGCTCAAAATTAGGCTCAAACTCAAAGTGGCAGAATCTCGATAAAATTAGCTTCAGATCAAAGCGCTGGTCATCCTGATTCCAACCGTGTGAACGACACTCGAATCCAAGCTCATATGAAGAAGTTAGAGAAAGTCAAATTTCAGGTTTGACTTGGATAGATGGCAAGAGAAGATGATGTGGTAGAACTTTTCAGCTGATGGGGAAGCACCAAGTGGCAAGCCTCCATTGGCCCTACATTTCATAAATTGCATATCAGAGGCGGGTCAACGTTAAAGAATCGACCCCAAAGAAAGCCAGGGTTGGATGTGATAAATGCAATTGCACATTGCAACAGGGAAGGCATTAAAGAATAGGCCCCAAAGTCGCACATCGCAGAAGGGAAGTGTTACAAAATCATCCCCGACAGGATCAGGTTGCGATTGCGATATCACATAGTGCAAAGTCTAGTTATATGTATTACCCTGGCTTCGCGGATTGCAATATATTCTGGATGTGATATAGTTATAATGCAGTTGATAGTTCCGTTAGGTCCGTCGCTTATCACAATCGCATATCGCCCATGTTGCATTCACAAACCATAAGACTCGCTAGTCCTGCTGATTGCGATTTGTGATGGAGTTGTTGGTGTCGATAGTTTATGGCCTCCGCGCGGTGAAATTTTCACCCAATTAGCAATTTTTGGAGCGAAATTGTAGGATCATGCCAAAAATGGTGCAATTTTTGGAGCAAATATTGGGAAAACGAGGAGAGGTCATAACTTCTTTAGTTTTTTACCAAATTGGACACAAAAAAGAGGCTAGATAGCCATTTTTTGGACATTCTGGACTCATTGGAGCAGGATCCAGAAGCATTTGAGCATTGTAAACACATATTTTTACACTTTTGAGCATAATAGGGAGGCCCAAGCCATTGGAAGCTAGACCAAGGAGACGTAGCCCAGGAGGGGTGAACTCCTTTATCACATTCCCGTTGTAATGTGTTTTTGATGATGTTCTGTACATGTTTATGTTGTTTTTTAGTCTCTTATTTATGTTAGATTGCTCATAAAATTAACATAAAAAACTCATCATTTCACTTGCAAAAAAATTCATGAATCCTTAAGCACAATGAATGCATTTTGTTTCTAATTTGAGGAGGATCTTAGCACAACAATCTAATATTCTAAATCAGGGTTGTGATGTGATGATCGCAATCACACATTGCAGAAGGGAAGTGTTACAAAATCAGCCCCAATAGGATTAGGTTGTGATTGTGATATTGCATAATCGCATATTGCACAGTGCAAAGTATTGTTATATGTATTACCCTGGCTCCGTTGATTGTGATATATTCTAGAGGCAATACAATTATACTGTAGTTGATAGTTCCATTGGGTCTGTTGCTTATCACAATCGCATATCGTCCATGCCATGTTCACAAACCATAAGACTCACCGATTCTCACCGATTGAGATTTCGATTGAGCTGTTGGTTCCGATAATTTATGATCGCCACACGGTGAAATTTTTTCCCAGTTAGCGGGTTTTGGAGTGAAATTGTAGGATCATGCCAGAAATGGTGCAATTTGTGGAATGAATATTGGGAAAACTAGGAGAGGTCATAACTTCTTCAATTTTCGACCAAATTGGATGCAAAAAAGAGGCTAGATAGTCATTTTTTGGACATTTTGGACTCACTGGAGCAGGTTTCAAAAGCAATTGAGCACTGTAAACACATATTTTTACACTTTTGAGCATAATAGAGAGGCCCAAGCCATTGGACACTGTACCAAGGAGACATAGCCTAGGAGGGGTGAACTCCTTTATCATGTTCCTGTTGTAATTTGTTTTTGATGATGTTCTGTACATGTTTATGTTGTTATTCAATCTCTTATTTATGTTAAATTTCTCATAAAATTGACATAAAAAACTCAACATTTCACTTGCAAAATATTCACGAATCCTTAAGCACAATGAAAGCATTTTATTTCTAATCCAAGGAAGTTCTTAGCACAGTAATCTAATATCCTAAATGAGATCGGTGGAGGAACCCACTCAACTGGAATCTTCCAGAGAGGGGAGAAAGAGAACAAAAGAAGCTAATAGATTGTTGTAGGATGCTAGGGAGAATGTGGGAGCCCCCACATCACAGTGCAGGTAGAGGAGGTCACCTGATAGGTACACTACCTACATGGATCTCATAACAGAGAACATCGAGATAGATCCTTCCTGATTTGAGGAAGAATTTTCTCAACTTGTTTGGGTTGATGCCATGGTGGAAGAATATGAATCCATCATGAAGAAAAATGTATGGGAGGTGGTGTCGATACTAGAAGGGAAATGAGTGTTTGGTTCAAGATGGATCTGCAAAGTGAAGCATGTAGCTAATGGGAGTATCAAGAAGTACAAGATCATATTTTTGGCCAAAGGATTCTCTCAGATAGAGGGAGTGGGCTATGAGGAAATGTTTACACGAGTTGCAATATATTCCTTGATCATATCCATTCTAGAATTGGATGCACATATAGGGTGGAAAATCTAATAGACCAGATGGATGTGAAGATCACCTTTCTCAATGGCGTTGTTGAGGAGGAAATTTATATAGAGAAATTAGAAGGAATTGAGAAATATGATCAAGAGTCACATGTGCAGACTTAGGAGAGCATTGTATGGTTTCAAAAAGGTGCCATAAGCATGGTACACTCAGATCAACAGTTATCTCATTAGATTGGGCTTCACCAAAAGTGAAGCAGATGCGAACCTCTATCACATTTTGGTACATGGTAAGTTTCTTATTCTTGTTTTGTATGTTGATGCTTTAATATTGACAAGTGATGAGAAACTAATCTTCTCTTGTAAAGAGGATCTTGCAAGTGGATTCAAGATGAAAGACATGGGCCGCATGCATTACTTCCTCGGGCTGGAAGTATGGAAGGGTGATGGTGAATTGTTTCGGTCTCAAGGAAAGTATGCTATAGAGATACTTTAGAGATTTCACATGTAGAAGCCCATGGACACACCTCTAACTACAAAATAGAGGAAGGAGTATGCTTCTTTAGGTGAGGAAGTTGTTGAAATTTTCAATAAGAAATATTGAAAATGGAAACAAGAAGAGGCTTCTAATTTATTTCTCCCTCAATTAAATTAGAACTAAATTGTAATTCCACATCATATGACAACTTGTACGAGCTAACTAAGTCAAGAAGACTTAGTTAGCTCAGTCAATTCGAGTTGAGGGTCAAACTAGAGGCATGTAGAGTTATCCCTAAGTTTTAGGGGGTCCAGTTGCAGTTTATTTTGAGTTGTAATTATTTAACTTAATTATTTGAGTTAAAATTAGTTTAACTAGTTCTAATTGATGGAGGAACTAGTGAGAGGTCTAGTGAATTAAATTAGATTTAATTCACATGTAGTGATCAATCAGATAACTGATAATTCACTATAAATAGTTGTTGCATGTCAGTTTTGAGGAAGACCCAGTTGAGATTGGAGTTAAAGGGAAGTGTACTATCAATTGTATAATCATCAAATTGTATAAGTGGTGCATGTCATAAGAAGGAATTTGAAAGGAGGAATGAAGGTATAAATTTAATCATTGTTTTGGTGAGCACACATTGGTGAGACAAAGAAATAAGAAGCACAAGTATGTGCATGAAACTTGTGAGGGCAAGGAAGTAGGGGCTTGGTAGGAACCAAATTTGGATAAGTATTGGCTTGAGCTGGTTTGTGAAGTAGTGAGATAGATTGTACTTGTGCAGAGATTTTTCAGGTTGAACAAGCATTTTATTTTCTTCTCGAATCTTCTGGTTAATGAAATATAAAGATAGCGGGGTTTTAAGATGAGGATTCCCCCAGATAAATTATTGTGTTATGTGATTATATTATTTCTCTTATATGCTCCGTGATTTCATCGATCGTTTATTGTTTCCACTAATGAGTAGAGTAGATTTAAGTCAATTGTTTTAGCATATTACAATCTGCAGTTTGAATCTACATGGTATTAGAGCTAGATTTGTAGAAATTTCTACAGAAGTTGATGCTACCATTTACAGGAAGCTTGTGGGTTCACTAATGTATCTTGAGAACACACAACATGTGTTAAGCAGTCAACCAGCTTAGCCAAGCTATGGTGAGGCCTACCAAATTATATTGGAAGGAAACAAAGCATGTGTTATGGTACCTCAGAGGCACTACCTATATGGATTATGGTACAAACAAACAAAGGAAGAGAAGCTACAAGGCTTCACTGATTCAGATTGGGTAGGGAGTCCATTTGATAAGAAAATTATAGTAGGTGTTATCTTGAGTGTTGAGTCTGCAACTATTTCCAGGTACAACAAGAAGCAGAGGTCTGTGGCATTGAGCTTAGAAGGGCTGAATACAAGGCTGCAAATCAAGAAACATGTGAAGCTCTAGATGAGGAAAATACTTTGGGGGCTATTCAGTCAAGAGATGGATCCGATACTGATATATTGTAATAATCAGAGTTTCATTAAGCTCTCTGAGAATTTGGTATTTCATGATAGGTCCAAACACATTGATATTTGGTATCATCATTTGCGGACTGTGTAGAGGAGAATTACATTGCTACAATACATTCCAATTGAGGAGAAATATGCTAAGATATTGACAAAGGAATTGTCAAGAGGTAAATTTGAATTCCATAATGTAGGTTTTAACCTCGTACAGAAATTACCTGCATACGAATTCTAAAAAACAGAAAATAAACAAAGGCGAGAGCATAACACATAAAAAGAATAAACACAAATATTTTCCCCTGGATCCCAAAATCATGACTACCATATTGATTTTTCATTATGTTCCTTTCAATGTTAGAAGACATATATATACATGCCTAAGCATCCAATACCATGGACCAAAAACCATCATACCCAAAACCATGCACAAAACCATAGGTAGGTCTGCCCACCTAATATAGGGTCCAAATTTTTTTTCCTCAGGGTGCAAAGGGGGCTTAACGGCCCCCTCAAACCCCCTGTGACCCCCCTGTTGTGCAATCGGTGGAACGAAGGGGGGGCTCTACTCCACCTCCAATCCCCCAGTTAACTAGGGCGACTAGTCATGGAAAGAATATAGCACAACCCAACTTCTCCCACTTGTTGTTTTCTTTCCACATGGGGCCACAAGAGAGCTTAGTCATTTATCTAGCCCTACAATGCCCATTGTTTATCTACACCAAGAGAACTTCTCAGATCTCACATATTTTGTCAATGCATCTGCAGTATTCTTCAAAGTGTCCACATATACCAGCAACACTTTTTTGTCTTCTATCATATCCCTCACAAAGTGATACTGAACATCAATGTGCTTTGTCTTTGAATGATAAGCAAGGTTCTTTTCCAAGAAAATTGCACTTTGGTTGTCACAGTCTATCCTTATAGCTCCCTATACTAACCCCATACTTGAACACAATCTCTGCAACCAAACTTCTTCTTTGCTTGCATGAGTGGCTACCATGTATTCCGCCTCTGTAGTTGATAGTGCCACTATAGATTGTTTCTTACTCATCCAATTGACTACACCTCCAAATATGTTAAACAAATTCCCACTTGTAGATCTTCTCTAATCGAGATCTCAAACCCAGTCTACATAAACAAAGCCACGAATATCCAACACTCTATCCAACCCTAGTCTTCCTTGGTAGAAAAAACCATAATCACTAGTGCCACACAAATACCTGAAAACCCGTTTCACTGTTGTACAGTGCTCCTTCCCTAGTTTTGACATAAACTTGCTCAATACTCCCACTGCCTGTGCAATGTTTGGTCTAGTATAGACCATCGCATACATCATGCTACTGACTGCACTAGCATATGGAACACGGGACATGTCCTCTTCATCTTCTTGTGTCTTGGGACACTGTTCAGCAAATAAATTCACACCTACAGGAATAGGAACCTTCACCATATTGTCTTGACAAACTTCCTCTAGTTTAACCAGAGCTTCCTCTTTGCCCGATCTCTTTTCATTTCCATGCCCAAAATATAGTTTGCAGCACCAAGATCTTTCATGTTGAATTTGGAGGACAATTGGGTCTTCAAATCTTGGATAATTTCTTTGTCCTTTCCAACCAACAACATATCATCCACATACAAGACCAGATAAATAACACTGTCACCAATTAATTTAAAATACACATAGTGATATGCTTTGCTTCTGGTGAAGCCAAGTCCCCATATAAATGTATCAAATTTTTGATACCACATCTTTGGTGACTGTTTTAACCCACACAGAGACTTCTTTAACTTGCATACCAGTTCTTTCTTACCCTTAAACTGCAACGTCTTTAGGCTGCTTCAGGTAGATCTCTTCTTCCAGATCCCCATGAAGAAATGTTGTCTTCACATCCATCTGTTCTACCTCAAAATCAAAAGCAACATCAACATATAAAAGTAATCTAATAGAAGCTACCTTGGCAACAGGAGAAAAAATATCACCAAAATCAATTCCTGGCACCTGGGAATAAACTTTTGCTACCAACCGAGCTTTGTGTTTCTCCACCTTTCCTTCTACATTTGTCTTCTTCTTGAACACCAATTTGCTGCCAATGGGTTTCCTTCCAGCTAGCAACTCCATTAGATCCCAAGCCTCATTTTTGTGCAAAGATTCCATTTCATCAACCATGGCCTCTTTCGAGAGTTTTTTATCCTCTGAATCGACTACTTCCTTCAAAGTTCTGGGATCATCATCAGTAATAGATAAAGAAAAATTTGAACAAAAAGCATATGGACTATACTTTTCCTGCTGCCTTCTTTCTTGAACTGATCTTCTCACAACCAGAGTTTGTGGATGTTCATCTTATGATTCCTCGTCTATTGTAGAGTATGATTCTTTCTCCTTTAGCTCAAACTCTATCTTCTCAGGTTCCTTTGGTTGGAATTCATGTTTAATAACATCTTTCACCTCTCTGAACACCACATCTCAGCTGTACAAAACCTTCCTTGTTACTGGGTTCCAAAGTTTATAACCCTTTAAACCATCCTTATACCCAATAAAGATGCACTTTTCAGATTTACTATCCAACCTCGTTCTTTCCTCCTTTGGAAAATGTACATATGCATCACATCTAAATACCCTCAGATGTGAAAGAGAGGGTTTCTTACCAGTCCATACCTCTTGTGGAGTGTTATCCTCCAACGTTGATGAAGGTGATCTATTGACTAGGTAACATGCAGTATCCACCGCCTCTGCCTAGAATTCTTGTCCTAACCCGACACCATTGAGCATGCTTCTTGCCCTTTCCATCAACGTCTTGTTCATTCTGTCTGCAACTCCAATTTTCTCAGGTGTGTATGAAGTAGTATTCTGCCGTGCTATACCACACTTCTTATCGAATTCTTCAAATTCCTTCTTGCAAAACTCTCCACCATTATTTGTCCTTAGCACCTTTATCTTCTTCTCTGTATAGTTTTCCACCAGAACCTTAAATTCTTTAAACCTGTCAAAGACTTCATATTTCTTCTTAAGGAAATATATAATGTATTCCTTGAGAAGTCATCTATAAATGATACATAGTACACAAACTTACCCAGTGATGGAACCTTCACAGGTCCAAACACATCACTGTGCACAAGCTCTAATATTTGTTTTGTCCTCTTACCACCAGAGGGGAAACTCACCCAATTCTGCTTCCCATATACACAATTTTAACATAAATCAAAATCCATAGAACTATTAGTCATACCTTCTACCATACCTTTACCATGAAGTATTTAAAGGCCCTTCTCTTCAATATGTCCAAGCCTTTGATGCCATAGGATGGTCTTTTCTCTAGAGACCACTAGATTTTCTCCTCCACTTTCAGGAACCACAGAACTGTTGCAGCCATCAACAACAGTGCTACCTTACATCTTGTATAGAGTTCCAATCCGAACTTCCCACATCAATACCAGTGCTCCTCGAACCATCTTTCAGGTATCCTTCTCAAACACTGTTTTTACACCTGCATCATCTAGTTTTCTTACAGAAATCAAATTTCCTGGCCAATGCAGGAATATGCAGAACACCCATAAGTGTTATAATCCTTCCACCTTGCAAATTCAACTTAACTTTTCTGCGACCACCAATTTTAGCCTTCCTATTACACAGTAATTTGTCACCATCCCTGTTACTCCTCTTGCCGTACCTTGGAGGACCCATCCCGGGAGTTATAAGAAGTGACAAAGGCTAAAAACACTTGCATTATGTTCCCCTGAGTATGTACTCCATGTTCCCTGAAGACACCTTCTGCAGATCATCCCTAAAAAGTGCTCTTTTTCCATTGGCGCAAGTCCACAGTATCCTACCCGCGCAAATGATGGAGATCCTCAAAAGAGGGCGCGACCATTGGCGCTCTGTCTTAGAGCAACAGTCGCGCCAACCAAATTTAGTCGTGCTTTTTGCCTTAACGCACGTCCGACTGTTGTTTCCTTCATTACATGGAGCTTTTCTGAGGATAAAAAATCAGTCTTTTGTCAAGCTTTATCCATCTTTATGGCTTTTGAGGATAATGCTAATCCGCGAAAGGTGTCCCGGTTCATCGCATCCTCCTCCCTTCTTCATCTATATAAGCTTGTCATTATGCATTGGACAAGCTAGAGTGTTAGTGTTAGTGCTAGTGATTTAGTGATTGAGTGATAGTAGTGATGATTATTGGTCATGGAGTGTTAGATGTTGAGTTCTTGAGTTCTTGGAGGAATGCTAGTGAGTGCTAGAGAGGTTATGCTGCCGGAGAGGAGATGCATGGCAAGACACATATAGTTATTCGCCTAGCCAGGAGAAGGGTTGACGTTAGAACAATGGTTGTAACTTTTCCTGTTTATTAATTGATGAGTGACTGCTATTATAGTTCCAATCTCATTATCTATCATGGTGATGTGTTGATTTATTTCCTTTCTGACTGAAATATAGTTGTGCCTTGGTAGTTTTTATGTTGGTATCTGTCTCTTCCTTTGCATGTGCAGGTGTTCGTTTGTGATCTGTTGGAGCAAGGGAGCGAGGATATCAACTCTGCTTCAATCATAGCATTGGACTCCAGGTTAGTCTTCTTGATTCACCTTTGATGCATAACTAGGAACTTGCGTAGCAGCGTGGTTTGTTTGTGGCTAGTTCTGTTATAGGCTAGTGGGATCGCCTCTGTCCGCAGAGGGGATTTACCTGACCAACACTTCCTGTCATCCCCCAAGAATACATCACCACCGTCCTATTTCTCATACTCGCAGAACCACTCTCTATGGTGAGTCAAGTGAAAGGATGCACCTGAGTCAATCAATCATGCCTCATGATCTACATGTGTACTTGAAGAAGCCAAGTACACATCCCCACCTTCATCTGAGGTGGTTTTCGCCTTTGTAGAAGGAGCATCATCAGATTCCTTTCCTTTTTCAGGAGCTTTAGGTTTAAAGTCCCTTTTGTAGTGCCCTTCCTTTCTGCATTCCTAGCACACCTTTACAATTTTTCCTGGAGATTTAGATCTCCCACTCGATGACTTATTTTGTTTATGTTCTGGGACCGTCCTTGTATAGACAAGGCATCACCATTCTGGCTCTCCATATTTTTTTATCTCATCTCCTCCGTCAGTAAGGATGAGACTATTTTATCAAACTACAAGGCAGTTGCTTCGCTACCTATTACAATAACTGAACTATCCCACGAATTTGGTAGAGAACACAAAAAACTGATGCACTTATCTTCATTTTAAATTTTAACATCAATAAGATAATAACTGACTTACCACAGTATTAAATGGGTTCAGATGCTCTGTCACTGAGTCTCCATCTTTCACCCTCAGGTTATACAACTTTTTCGTAGGAACAATTTATTCACCGGAGACATAGATTGGTACAAAGTCCCTAACTTGTCCCACAAAGCCTTCGTTGCAGCTTCCCCTAATACATTCAATAATACTGAATCTAAGACACACAATCGTATTGTGCTCTTTTCCTTTTGATCCAACTTCTTCCATTCTTCATTGGACACTCCCATTGGTTTAGTACCTGGATCTATCATGATCCACTAATCTTTATCTACCAATAGATGCTCCATCTTGAGTTTCCATAACTCAAAACTTTGACCATTAAATTTCTCGATCTCTATCTTTCCACTACTTTCCATCTTCTTTCACCACCAGAATCGATCTTGTAGATCTCCCACTGAATAGGGTCTACCACAGGCTCGAGCGAAACCCCTCAACAACAAAGGCGTCCCCTTGAAGCCAAAACAACTTTGATACCAAATGTAGTTTTTAACCTTGTACATAAATTACTTGCATATGAATTCTAAAAAACAGAAAATAAACGAAGACGAGAGCATAACACATAAAACAAATAAACATAGAGATTTTCCCCTAGATCCCAAAACCGGGACTACCATATTGATTTTTCATTATGTTCCTTTTAATGTTACAATATATATATATATATATATATATATATATATATATATATATATATATATATATATATATATATATATATATATATATATATATATATATAGATATATATACATATTTTGAAGCATCCAATACCATGGACTGAAAACCATCATGCCCAAAACCATGTACGAAAACCATGCACAAAACCATAGGTAGGTCCGCCCACCTAATATAGGGTCCAAAAAGAGTTTCACCGGGGCACTGCCCCGGACCCTGTAGAGGGGGCTAACCACCCCCCTCAAACCTCCTATGACCCCCTCGCTGCGTAATCAACACAACAAAGGGGGGGCTCCGCCCCCCCTCTAGCCCCCTGATTAACTAGGGCGACTAGTCATGGAAAGAATATAACACAACCCAACAATAGGTATAGGATAGGAGTGGTGGAAAATATCTTTATTTCTAAGAGGGTGTTAAAAATGTAGCAAGAAATGCTCAATTTGACTTTAGCCTTAGTCAAATTGAGTAAATCCAATTTCCACATCAGTAAGACAACTTGGAGGAAGTTAACTAGTGTGACATGGCTCTTGTCACTTTGCTATCTCACTAAAGTTGAGTTAAAGGGCTTGAGTTTCAGTTGTGCATGTGTGATTGCTAAACTTTAGTAATCCAATTCAATTGTTTTAGTTGTATTCAATTAATTGACCTCTAACTATTGATAGAGTCAATTGAAGGTCAATGATGCAGTGGGATGATAGCGTAACTCAAAGATCTATTAGTTAACTAATCAATTAACCCAAAATAGCTAATACATGCAGGGAATTCGAATTCCTTAACTGAAGTGGAGATGACAAGGTAGTGTAACATAAGTGATAAACTAGTTTGAGTGTATAGGTATTGCATGAGGTCAGGTGATCCATCCTAGGGAATTACGTAATCAATTTGGAGGAAATTCCTATATTTTAGGGGATAATTTCCTCGGGAATTGTGCAAGGAGATAGGAAAATTGGTGGGAAAATAATTGTTTAAATGTTGGCCAAAGTTTCTCATTAAGTAGAGAGAATACTTATTCTTTTGCAGGTTGAGCTCAGAGTTGGAGCTAGCAATTGTAATAGTTTCTCTATTCAACTGATTAATGCAAAAAGGCTTGAGGGGGTTTCCCCAGTTGGGTTCTCCTAGAAATAACTATGTACTTATGGTTTTTCTTATTGCATGCCTATGCATGTTGTTCTAAATTATGAATTTCATTCCACATATTAGTAGAGTAGAATTGTGTTTATTATTTTCAAGTTGAAATCTTGAGCAGTTGAAATTTCTATCAAATTTCTATAGTAATATGGATTTGGAGCTTGATTGTATGCTATTCCATAGTCTAGATAATTTCACGTGAATTGTAGTTGGCCCAATTACATACTATAGAATAACATTATTTCTAATATCCAAGCCTTCTTGATATGTTTCTTGCTTGATTTTATCAATAAACTCTTTTATATCCTGCATGATGACATCCTTTCCTCTTATTTCTCCAAGTGAACCCACAGAAGGCAATTTATGTTTTGGTGCTAGCTACTCTAAACCACTCTGCAGCTGAACATAAGAAACTATGGTGTTGGAAGCTTGTTCACTAATGTGGGTATAATTCTAAATATGAAGTATTAACTATGTTTTGTCCACCTCAGCAGGAAATCTGTATTTTTTGACCAACTACTCAAGAAAATTAGGATACTTGATGCCCCAATCATATATTAAATCTATATCTCTGCTTTTAACATTTAGAAGCTTCAGGATCTCTTGAGATTTCTTTTGAATTTGGACCAGGGGAGCCACCACCTCATGTAAGAGAATCATCTCATTATATAGTTGCTTCATGGTGTCTTCCATCGGCTTTAATTCTTCAAATATGGCTAATCGTAGCTTCGTCGGGATTTCTAGTAGAAGAAAAATGTTGATTTTCTACAACTAGATGATCAAGCTGTTGTTTTACGGTGGCTTGCTCTTTCTACAATCATGCATTCTCACTCATAAGATACTCTATATTATCTTGCACTACTGTCACAAAAGACACATTCGCTACCATAACTTCTTATGGATTTCTCCTCGTATTAGACGTTAGCACATTCTCTATGGATATGGGGACTAGATGAACATGATCATTTCAAAAGTACCATCACCTTTCTTGTACAATCCTCTTCTTTAGCTAGTCAAAGGTAAAACTGGACACATTCGTAACCATGTTATTAGGTGGAGGAACAATTCCCATTTTTCGGAATGGGAGATGGCCACCAGTGGGAGGAGGTTTTCACCGGGGGTTGGGTTAATCTATAATTGGTTCAATGGCTTCCTCCTCCTACAACTATTCTTCCTCATTTCTTCTTCTTGTAACCGCTTTTGTTGTTCCTCATTTCTTCGTCTTCTTTCTGTAAGTAATCCTCTCTTCTGTGCTCTTCTAGATGCTTTTATACTTTTAACCTTTTCTTCTCCTCCTCTTTCTATTTATTCTATTGCTCTACCTCAATTACACCTTTGCACATCAGATGATCTTTGAACTTTATACTACTATTTGCCACTTGATCATGTTTTAGCCTCTTTCTGGGTTCTACGTTGTTCACTTGGGAAGTTGCTTCCTATCGAACATCATCCATCTGTACATATAGTACTTATGAAACGTGGGAGGGTTCTTCTTCGTCTCGTTGATGATTTGTTATCAATGCATTGTACCAATTCTTGATTTTTTTCATCTTCTAGAACAGTTATAGGTCCATATGTCTAGTTGTATTGTATCTTGTCACAATGTTGTGTGCAAATTTTTCTAGGATCATATCTATGAAAAGTCATCATTCCAAAATGAAGGTGCCTGAGTTCTTCAATTTCACCATCAGCTGCCTTGAGGCTCTTAAGCTCATAAATTCCAATCCATAAAGGAAAATATGGCCAAGGAGCCTTCTTGCTCCTCTGGAGATGTGTAGACAATCCATTTTTTAAATGATAGGCTACCTCCTACAAGAACACATTATTAGTCACATACCTAGGCATAAGGTGAGGGGTTGTCTAACACTTGAAACATCTAATGTATGTGCCCTGCAATGAAGCAAACCAATATGCACTCTCATAAAGTGCTTCCTTCACCCGAACTATCATGCAAGGAGGTTCCATATCAAAGATCATCTTGTAGACAACTACAAAGATATTCTTAGCCAACTGAGTATATACTCCTCGAAAGCTGGCTTTTGATAACAATCTGCAATGAAATTAGATAGGTAACTTCGTCTGAGGGGTCCAATTCCATTTTATCCCAATAAGCCCATAACGGGCATAGATACCATCCAATATATAAGTGTAAATGTATAAATTTAGTGCTTGTTTGGCTTGTAACGTTATCGTCGCCTACTATATCTGAAGCTGCAACTCATGGGAGAGGATATTGGCCTAGTTGGATACTTTTCCTCTTGAAACAACCACGTTGAGCAAGTAAATCGAATTCTCCTCAAAGTATTTCACATTCTTCTTTCCATGTAGTCTACAACACATTGCCATGAGATACCAATAATAATTTCTCAAAGATTAGTCTAGTAAACTACTCTTGGTCTCTGGCAGAATTTTGTAAGATCTTGGCACCTGGATTTGATAACTTCTTTGGTATTGAGATTTTCCCTAGTTACATAAAACTATGTGTTCACATACTACTTGGGAGTTACCATATTGTAATAAGAATGTATGTCATGAAAATGGTAAGTAGAAATCACATTCCTTCTTTCATTGTTAAGGACCAAATTCTTGCTATCAATGTGTAATGAGATCCATTCAACAGCTTTTGCATAAGGCATCACTGCTAATTTGCATGAAAATCTATGTATCCTAGACCTATTGATATTTATGTACACTTCAATATATTCCAAGTCTTTTGGGTATCACTTTTGCATGAAATCATATTTCATGTCCTTCCAAAGTCCTTCACAGATTTATCAATGAAGCACTATGCATCTGAAAGAATAGGGATAGTTGGCTTAGTAATTTCCACTGCCTCCTCGGTACTAGCTTCTGAAGTTTCCTTTGAAATGGCTTGACGAGTGGTAGGAGGCATTGTCTCGGTAGATGATGAGAGAGTGATGTATTATTTTGTATCTGTAGCACCTGCAAGTGGAAATTCACTCATGGTGAACAACAATTTGTTTTAAGAAATCCCCTAACTATCACATGCAAACTAGTCAAAAGATAGTTATTAAGGGAAGGACTGGGAAAGTTAGAAGCACAAGCCTATCAAAAGTAAGATAGGGTGGCTTGGCTAGTCTTTACAAGTGCAAAATGCACTAAGGAAAAGAGATAGGGATCTTTCAGAAGAACAATGAGCATACAAGGCCTCACTGAGGTTTAAGGCTCCACTATGCGCCCTTGGAGAGAGAGAGGGAGACTACTTGGGTGTAGGGCACA
Source organism: Pinus tabuliformis (assembly GCA_031772625.1). Lineage (NCBI taxonomy): Eukaryota > Viridiplantae > Streptophyta > Pinopsida > Pinales > Pinaceae > Pinus > Pinus tabuliformis. Next base: position 1,039,364,932 of record CM062816.1, on the reverse strand, counting down.
ATCACAGTGAAAAGGGAGGGGAACATTGTTGCTTGGAGGTGCGCAATGTGCCAAGGAGAGCAAATGAGGGTACAAGGCATAATGACAGTGGACAAGGGTGCCCGATTATCACTTAAAAGTGAATTGTGTGCTTTTCAAGGGACTGCTTCTTGTTGGGCACAATTTTGGTGGACAAAGAGTCTATGTATTTTAGCATGGCAAATATCGCATATTGCATAAACATAGTTATGGTTCATTTCAAGGGGTAACCTTGGTATCAATGAGTCTAGGCTTATCATCTAGACATGTATTATACTCATTCCCAAAGTTTCAAGCATTGTCGCACAAGTGTCGTCACTGTTGTCACAAAGTGTACCTTTAGTGTTGCACTTGGGGAAAGTTGTTGCATCATAATCACATTAGGGGTATTATTTTGTTCATGTTTTATGAGTGATCAATGTTGTGTCATCAACTATTCTAAGTTTGTGATGATGCTCACATTTTTTTCCTTGTTCAATTTGGCCCTACTAATCCCACACACAAACAAATATGGAAAAGTGCTTTCCCGAGAACCTTTGCCTCACTCAGCCTTCCTGAACTTTTCACTGTGCAGTCTCAACCCTCAAGCTCAGACCTTTCCTCTTGGAACTACACAATGCGCAGTTCCTGCCTTCTATAATTGTGCATTGCGAAGTTTTAGTGGTTAGTCCTGACCCTTGAGCTCCAGAACTATGCAACCTTTCTTTCTAGTCACCTTCTTTTGTGCACTGCATAGTCTCAAGCAACAAGCCTCCAACATAACTCCTTGAACTATGAAACTAGGTAAGCCATAGGCCTTTATCCCTCTAGAACTGCGCAGTGGGAAACCTCAATTTTGGGAATAATATTGAGAGGGTGGGGGTGAATCAATATTTACAAATCAATAATTTTTTCCATTTCACAATCAGATTTATATACACAGCTTTAGTGAAGGGAAATTGTGTGTGCATGCAACTGTTCTTAAGGCAACCAACGTATATCCAGTGAACTTATGATTCAATTAATTCATCATATGTTGATCTTTAATCAGTGCATCAGTACTTTATTAAACATTAAATAGTAACCATGTGCAATAATAACAGAGTAAAACATCACACACAAGAAACACACATGAACACCAAGATTTTGGGGGGAAACCTAATGCGGGAGAAAAACCACTTGCTGCTATTGTCTATGTCTTCTTTTAATATAAAGAATAATCTGTTTACAATCTTGTATTGGTGTCGACTCATACCAATACATAGGCACCCCCTTGCAGAAGGCTACAACCTTCTCTCATTCTCCAGCTTCTACTGGAAGGGACCTACAACCCCTTGGCTCTTGTACTGGCTGATATGTTTACCAATACGTAGGTGCCAACCTACCATCTTCACTCATTCTCCAGCTGCAACTGACAGGGAGATCCAACCCCTTCATCTAATCATGAGCCACTACTAGTAGGAAGCTTCAACTTCCTCATTAAAGGCTCCAACCCTCAGTATCCTCCAGGGACCATGTTTCATAAATTTTCAGACTAGATACTCCTTGTACACATCAAAACAATATGAAATCCACGTTTCATCAAATTTTCATACTGGACCCATCAGTAACGTTAAGCTCGAAATTAATCACCAATGCAATACAACCATCAAATACATCTGCATCAACCAATAACTTAAACCTAATCATCAATATCTAATATAGCTGAAAGCCAATCATCAATATCTGAATCAACCACAAGAGACTCAATCATCAATCTCTGAATCAACCAATCACTGAAACCTCAATCAACCGAAACTTAATCAAAATTTAACCAATCAACTAGAACAAATAGATCACTCTAACCAGTACATAGATCTGGACCCAGAACACTGCATCAACAACTAGAACCAACTGCAACCTCAAAAATCATGTCAGAATGTATGCACTACTTCAATGAAGCCAACCTACATGTATACACTACTTCAATTAACCCAACCTGCGTAAACCTTTAAAAGTACTCAATCATAAAACCTTTGAACCAAAACTATACCAACCAATGACATTATGAAGATCTACTATCATATTACAAAGATCTAATCAAACAACAACAAAGATCAACCTTCTTACTTAATCAATCAATTACTCAGACTCAATCTCCTTATGCATTCAGTTCTACTTTCAAATCTACAAAGACATCATTGACAAACAATAGTAAAAAAACAACACTAATCAGATAGATCGTTCATCTCTGAATATCAAGATTTTCTTTTGCATATGCTACTTGGAAGAGCCAAACCAGCGTGTAGACACACCTTCACCAAAGTGAACCAATGTATATATCTGCAAATACTTACTTATAACTTCGCACTCAGATCTAGCCTATCCGTTATCAGATCCCATAATGATAAGTCATTATGGTCTTGATCCATCATTAGATCTCATCCATCATCAAACACTCAAGTGCATACTTAGTCCAGATCAAGCAAAGCATCAAAAACCCATAACATGCATATTTTCTTTTGATCTAACACTTCATAAGATATTCATTACTTGTGCACTTAGCCCTTTGATCTTCTCCTCCTTATATAGTTTTAGCCTTTCTCAATACCTCGGACCAAAACAACACTTAAAACATGTGGTATTCATGGACGGGATCAAGTAACTGTTATTTCGCTCAATATTGTGGGCTAATACCATGGTATGGACCCTTAGTATTCTTTCACCTTAATTTCCTTAATTTTCCATCCCATACATGTTTTTCCTCTTTTGAAAGTGTGTGCATACGTATACCCTCCTTTTGTACAGTGAACCCCCTTGTATATGCTCTTTTTGTACAGTGAAACCGCATATACAACTTAACATACCTGAAAACATTATTTTTCCTCAATTGCTTAATTCTGATCTGTAGTCCTTTGTTCTATCATCTTGTTCTTTTGTACCATTACTCTATTACCTCTAAATAGACCTGTTATAATGTGATTTTCCATTTTATATTACTTCTAAATTGATTCCTTTGAATTGCCCTGCATTTTGTCACATCTACAAAGACAACTTCCATGCATTCTATTACATCATGTTTATACTTTTATCAATTAGTTCATTCATCAAAGAACAATTGTTATCAAGGATAACACACTAACAATATCTCTGTATCAAACCTTTGACCATTATTCTGTTCCATCATTTTGTCACCTCTGATCTATCTTGTAGATTCATCTAGTTATCATATACTTGTTCTGCTACAAGTGGGTTGCCATCAAGTACAACACATGCATCATAATGCCAACACTCAAGTCTGATGCCCCAAACTTGTGTCCTTGAGCCCCTCAATTAGGCAGTTGCCTTTCCTTAGCCTGCCTAAACTGCACACTGCGCAGTCTCAAGGCTTAGCCTTGGCCCCTGACCTCCTAAGCTACATAATTATGCAATCTTGAGCTAATCTCTCAGCCCAACACCTAGTTCCAGCTCAGTCAATGGTTTTCATGAAGCATGCTATACTAGGGTTATATTGAACTGATGTCATATTTTCATGAGGTTATTTTAGTTGTAGGTATTATATCATGTTATGACATGATGATGATGAAGGAGATGAAGAAGGAGAACCACCTTTGTAGCTACAAAGACAAGTTTATCAATGAAGAAAAGACAAAGGGACACCAGATTGCGATAGTAGCTGGAGATCAAGATCATATTGAAGACTCCCTACCTTCAAGACTTATGGAGGAGGAAGAAGAAGAACATGTACCATCTTTCAAGAAGACACAAAGATAGTAGCAACAAGAGTGGCTTGACATTTCCATATCATCATGCAATCCATGTCATCAATGTCATGTCATGTCTTGTCAAGGTGTCATATCAAGATGTATAAGTCATCATTTTCCACATCATTTTTGGATTATGTAATTTCAAATGAGAAATGTAATGTAAAGTGGAATTCCAAGAGCCATGTATAGAATGTGAAAATTCATGAAGGAGTCAAAAGGTCATAGAGAAGTCAAACAGTCATGAGCATAGTCTAAGAGTCATAAGGGAGGTGAATGGTCACCCCATTTTTTGTATATACACCCTCATAACTCATGCAAAGGACTTTTCACCTTGGATCCGCCTACCAAGAATTAGAGACGAAGATAGTTATTTTAGAGTAGAAAGTGATTGCTCTAATGTTCCATTATTGGAGCTAGTGGTGTTCACTGTACTGATGTATCTTGGAACTTTTTCTTAATTTCAAAGCTCATTGAGCCAACACACTTTCATGTATATGTCGTAAATATTATAAGATTATTCTTTGAATGTTTGTGATGTATGTTGTTTTCGTATGTACCAAGGAAATTGAACTATTTTAGTGGCTTTGGTACTTATCTTGTTGAAGGTGTGTTGTATGTGTTTTAAAAATCATTACTTCTATGTTAACTATTTCTCTAGTTGACCAACGATTCCTTCATATGTATATGCTCTTGTGTCTTTACTAGATTAGTACAATTACTTTTCTTTTAAAGGCTCACTTTTCTCTCTCCTTCAGTAGAAGAACCTTCATACATTCCGCAGCTAAATATTCCACAAGGCATACTCACTTGTTGCATCTAAAAGTACATGTAAATTACTCTCTTGTGCTGACCATCATAGCCAAGGAAAATTTCTAAGAACATATGGTAGTCAAGGCCTATTTTTGGAATGGCTCCCACACCAAACAATGCGAAATCTAATTTGGAATTTTCATCGGGGAGACCCCCTTGCATTTTTGTGGTTTCCAGCACTGTCAACATCCTAGCGCTAAAAGGAGGGTAACCACCTTTTTATGGTTGAAAATTCAACACATCCTAACAGACAAACTTCCGCGTAAGGAAGTAACATTCCCATTTCCATTCCGACTCATAATCTTGAAATAGAAGAAACTTCTTACTCTAGTTCGGGACAAGCATTTGAAGTTACCTACGATCAACTATGGACTATCTAACCCATCACTCGTTAGTTTGCAAGAGCCTTTTGTTTACTCCTCGTTCTTATGATTCTACCTCATAAGCCTATAAAGAAAAAAACAACTCCCAATGGCATATTAGTTTCTTTAGTGAAAAATTTGGCTATTGAAACCCTTGAGGAGTTGGTTGAACCCACAAAAAATCAAGGGGAACTTCCACCCATTGAGGAGAATCTAGATGGTGAAGGAGAAGCTTCTTCAGATTCAAAAGAGAGGAGGAAAGAGACACAAAAAAATGGATGATACAGACTTGGGTTAGATAGTCTAAGGGCCACTCGCTCTTCTGTATAATCTTCACAAGTTGTCGAAACATCTGGAAAATACGTTGTCAAAGTCTGATCTAGACAAGAAGACCAAAGTTGAAGACCACCTAGACAAGTTCTACATGCATCTATGGATGCTTGAAGTATGTTTCGATGATGTTTCTTGTAGACTCTTTCCATATACTTTAGAAGGTAGAGCATCTATATGGTATAAAAATATTCCATCCAATTCAATTGATAACTAGACAAAGTTTAAGAAGCTATTTCTTGGAAAATTTGATGATGGTAAGACTCTTGCCATGTTAGTAAAAGAAATTGGGAATTTGAAAGTGGGGGATAAAGAAATAATTAAGTATTTTAATCATAGATTTACTCATTTGTTGAAAAATTTCCCCATCAATGTGCACCCTGATGATGTTATTGTTAAGGATTATTACATAGCTTCTTTGTGAACTAACATTTCCGTATTTTTTAAAAGAGTTGTGAAGAAGAATTTGGCCTTAAACTTTACATAAGCTCTTATTGTTGAAAAATATTTGTGTTCTATTGGAGTTATTGAAGAAAATGATGATCCTAAAGGCTGCAAAGAAGCTGGCGAAAAAAACTAAGCCTCTTTTGGTAAATATAAAGAGAAATATTATCTTCATATGAAAAATTTGACCAAGTCTCTGAAGCTTCTCATGAATGAAGTATCAGAGTTGAAGAGACGATTGTTTCGGGGAAAACTAGTGTTGATTCGAACTGCTAGTCCCACTAAGATGGGTAGCTATCTTAGAAATAAACAATGAAAGCTCTTCAAGAGTTCCTTTAAGTGTGATAGATGGAAGAGAATAAAATAGGACCAGCTTGGATCTTCCGCTTTGATCCTAGCTTGATTTCTCCTTTCCTTGATAGAATTTTCCACTCCTCTCCTACTTGTCCCGCTTCAAAGAGGACCTGTAGAATCAAAGTAACAACAAACTATCAAACCATCTCTATCTAAAACATCATAAACAATGCAGAATCAGAAACACATTGACCATACAATTGCATTCATAAATAATAAGATTCACAAATACAAGATCAAATGGAGGAAAAATCAAAGAACTTTATTAATAGTAATGTAAGAGAGGATTACAACCTAGCTGTCTGATCCAGCATCACCCTCCCAGTTGTAGAAGCCCTATTCACCTCATGAACAAGAAAAATCACCCAACAATGCAATGTCTCTTCTCACCAACAAACCAACAGAACTTCCTTACAAAATACCAAATTCCAGCCTCTAGATCTCTCAGATGAGGGATCCATTTATAAATGTCTTGCAAGGGTGTGAGTCAGCTCTAGGTTTTTGATTAGTGTCATTCCACTGATAGTTCTTGGTTCCACTTGGAGATTTCATGATCTCTTACTCATCCCTGGGTGAATTCAGAGAGGCAAGTGTCACAGGAGAAGTTTTTGGAAGATTCCATGATCATCCACCTTGCAAACTGTCTCTGCCATTTGTCTATTCTTGCTCATCACACCCCACAGAAGGCCATTTGAGTATGCATTGCACCTGGCCAGTTAGGCAGTCAGTATGCATCGCACCTTGCCCATGGAGCAGTTTGTATGGTCCAATTTTGGCCAGTTCTGAGTAGTTTTTCAGGTGGAACTTCTAGGAAATGATGTAATCAGTTGACCATGATCCTTTAGGGTGTGAAACAACATTTTTAGGGACATAAGGAGCCCTTAGTTTATGGACATATGAGTTTGGGGTTGTAGTGCCCAAATATGTCTATAACAGCTACCCCCCAAAGCATGAGGTCATATATCTTCTGATGTCGGGTGAAATGCTTTATTCATGAGGATCCGAGATATTCGTATTGGAAGGTGACCTGTATAAGATATAATACAATACATCATCATCATATTATTTTCATGATCTATCTGAGGTAGGCATTCCCATGTTCAACTTTATAAATTCATTTTCATGTACATTAGGACAGACAACCTTCTGTTGTTGCAGATTGGTGATTCTTCGCATGAAGAGTCATCTTCCCTGGCTTAGATGACTATCTGTGTAGCTTCTGTGTACAATTGATGTCTTTATTTTCCTAAAAATATCACAACCTCAATGGATGAAACTAGATCCGGGGTCTTCAAAACTCGTCCAATCTTCGCCGGATGTACAAGTTGATCCATGTGAAAAGATGTTCTGAAGTTGAACATGGAAAGACATCGCCTAATTACTAGCCAATGATGTAAGCTATTAACAAACGCAAGAGGAGTCACCGATAATGATGATGACCCTCAAGGTACTATAGTACAATTCATCTGGTGTGAATATACGAGCCGATGTCAAACACAACACAAAGTCTTTCGGTCGAAGGTCATTGATGTAAACCTGTTGTCAGAACTGAGAAACTTGCCATTGAGGCATGCAAGCTTCAAAGTACTGAAAGGGTTGTTCATAAGTCAACTTCTTGGATAATGAGTTGATTTCGACAAGAAGTGACCTGTCATAGGAGGGTCTTGATGTATCCCACATCTATGACGTGAAATGAATCAAATGATTTTTGTGGAGGTTAAAACGCTCTGATGATATAAGGTTCAGGAATGGCGGCCATGAAAAATGAAGAGTGGATGTAATGCAGTGGATGAGGCGTTTGCTGGATGGTGAATTCTCTGAATGACTTCTCTTGAACATATTGGCAACACTGATATGGACTGGTAGCATTAACCCCATGGATGGCACGACATACAGATGGTGACAGTGAATGGAAAAACCCAACCCAACTCAATCACGGTGATGGAGTGAAAGTGTCATGTTCAAGAGCGACTTGCTACCAATAGAGTTCTTCAAGTTTTCTTCCCATTTTTCCCCAGTCATTGCTGACCAGTACCTCTTTATTTTTGACAAGCTTGAGGAGGATAACATATGCTTGGTCTATAATTTGCCCTTTGGGCAAACCTGTCGCTTTGTGTTTAGTGAGCCTGGCATCAGTGAGACTCATTCTTGTCTGGGTGGACAAGTTTGTCACTATTGTTTCAATGAGTTTAATGACAAAGATAACTCAGTCCTTTTCATGTTTAGAGAGTTTGAAAGTGGACGAAAAGGAAACTCCAACAGTGCTTTTTTGTGGCATAATCCCTTAAGTCCGAAAAAGTGTAGAATAATACAAAAGGGATGACTTTTTGATAGTTTTAACGAGCCGACAAAGACAAGCACTTGATCTTTTTGTTTAATAATCCCTCAAGTCAAAAAATATTAAAATAAATGAGAGGGATGGCGTTCCTCTTACTTTAACGAGCTAGAAGGGCCAATAGATTGAAAATCTTTTTATATTTAACGAGTCTAAAAAGAGTTTAAAAGAGGCTCGTTTTTTAGGAATGAGTGGTATTTCTGGGTAGCATTTGGTTCCAGGTAAGTTTGGAACTTCTCAAAACATGGCAGTGTGAAGAGGGTGGCAATCAGAATCACTTGTCGCAGATGTTCCTCAAAAGAGTAAACAATCAAGTGGAAGCATATGGTCGGCCGAATGAAATGGAGGAGACGGAAGGAACACAACCAAATTTCAAAAAGGGCAGATAGAAAAGAGATCACAAAGGTTATTTACCAAAGGTAGGTTTATTTTTTAATGATCTTGAAACTTGTGCCAACATGTGCTCAGTGCAGGTTGATTTTTTAACGAGCTTGAACCTTATGGAAACATTGCTCTTTTTCCTTTTTATGTAAGCTAGGAATGACCAAACTATAAATCTAAAAAGCTAAAAATACTAAATTGGTCATTTTTGCTTGCATAAAAAGGTTTTCATGCCCCCAGCATAAAAAGTCTTCAGTGACCATATGGAAACTTACTGTGGTTAAGCAGGATGATTTTCTGTCAATACTTAGAAAAAAACACTTCCTGTACTTTTTCTGCCAAATAGACAAAGGTGAAAGGTCACTCGGACTGATCACATAACTTACAGGGAAACTTATCTCTACAGCTGGGTTTGTCCGCGAAATAGACAAGGGTGCATGACCCCTAAGCTTCGTTACATTCACCAGACTACTCACGGTAATTAGGTGGATGGAATGAAGGTTCCTTTACGAGATCAAGTGAAAGACTTGACTTGGAACTTTGCTCAACCTTGTTTCATTTTTTAATGAGCTTGACACAAGACAAGGAATTCTGCTAAGATCCTTGGTTTCATTTTTTACCGAGGTTGACACCAATCAACGAACTATCCTCTAACAACCTTTGATCACAACTCATAAGGCGTCATGAATGAAAGATCTGGTTCCAATTCCCCTAGTACATATTGTACAACATCACTTAATTGATTCATGTTAGTCGGATTTTCAACAATGAAAACCTCGCTGTGATCGACAATATCAAAATGGTCAGAGTCCTTCTTAATCTTTGATGATGTAGAAGATATCATCTGACAGGTTTCCGCTATGGCCACTTCCGCCAGATTACTTGGAGGCGAGAGGGCAAAAGTACCCATTAAGGATGAGTCTTTTAGGAGACCTACTCCGATATTTTGAAATGATTGAGAGCTTCCATGGATCAATGGAATGCTTCCGTAACTTGAGAACTATTGGGGAGGAAGGTGAGCTAGTCAATGATTGTGATTCCATCTTGAAAGGGGAATGTAATCTTTCTAAAATATGTTGACACAATAGCAGTCATAGCATAAATCCAAGGCCTGCCCAGTAGGATGTTGTAGTCAAGGTTTCCATCAATGACCTCGACTTCAATTTCTACTGTCTTGCCCCCAGTTCGATTTGCAAGTTACTTAATATCCCATATGGTGTGTATGTTCTTCCATCAAACGCTTTTAATGTCATTGATGATCATGACAAGGGTGGAGAGCCTAAATTTTTCCAGCAACTCATTGACATAATATAGGTAAATGTTCCCTCATCAATGATTGTTCGATGAACGGTTTTGTTGAGGGCTTTTACCTGGATGAGGAAAGCGAGTTGTGCTGGTAACTGAGGTTCGTATCCTTTATGATTAAAGGACACTAGATTGGAATCCGCTAGATCAATCCCACCTATCGCTAATAACAAAGCTGTTTCTGGGATGGGCAATTTTGCAGCACTTCAAGTGTCGACATGGTGGATGGCGATTGGGCCAGATCCTCCACTATATTATAATTCTGTGCTGCTCAAGCACGAGGATTAAATGTCGATTTATGTACTACTCCCTTAGGCAGTTTTATTGTTAATTCAGGAATGATTGGTGGAACAACTTCTGACGAAGTTGTTGTCGAACTGCTGGGTTCATCTATAGCCTTGCCATTCGACGATTATGGATTTCCATAATCCTTATTCCTTGTAGATATCAAAGCGTCATTTTTTTGTTTTGAGATGGATAGCATAAGCACTTTGGATGGGGAAGCACGATCACTAGCAACCAGGTTAGTTTCTGGATTTGGAAATGGATCAGTCAATACTGCTGAGGTATTTGAAGTCTTTTTGAAAAACTTCTTTATTTTAGCTTGATGTGGACAATCTTTTGTGTAATGGTCCTCATCACATATGAAACATGGCTGATTAGTTTTCTTCTTTCCAGTAGGGTTTCCAAAAGGTTTTTTAGGAGTCGAATCCTCCTGTTTCTTTTTTTTTTGTCCCTTTCTTCTTGCCCCCTAGTTGCTTAGGATTTTTGCCTTTGTCAGTTGACATGGCATTGACCTCTGAGGCGAGAGGTTCTTCACCCAATTTCTGACTAGAAACCGTATGGGCTTTCTTAGATGTAGCCTTTGCGGTTTTTGTGCTTGTCGTACCTATCACGCCATCATTGGCATGAGAGTCTTTGGGAGGGGGAGGAATGGAAAACTCCGGTATAGGAGCGTTAGGAATTTTGTCGTAAAGCATGCCAGATTGAGTATAGGTCAAGTATAAATATTGTGCACAAGCAATGACTTGCTATTTGATGACAACTCCTCCCTTAGCCACATCCTCTGTAATAAAGGGTAACAATGACTTTATAAACCATTCAGCTAAAAGCTGATCAGGAACGTACGTCTTCACCATTCTTTGACGACGTCGCCACTCATGAATATGATCAAATATGTGAGTGGTTGTCGTCTGTTTAAAGTTGGTAAGGAGTTCTGTCCCTGTTTCGTACCTTATGGGTAGCTGAAAATGGGTTAAAAAGGTAGTGGCAAGGATGTTGAAGTTATCAAACGAAGCTCTAGGCAATTCTATATACCATTTAGATGTTGGACCTGTTAACATTCGCTGAAAAAGGCGAAGCCTAATCAAATCATCATTTAGGATGTTGGATGAACACCACAAATGGAATGTCATCACATGATTCGACGGATCTTCACCTAGATTTCCATTGAATTTAGGAATATCAGAGGGAAGTTTATGAGGAATCGCAAGACACCAAGAGGCGTAAGCAATTGGATCATTCGTCAACCGGTTTAGATCTGGTAATTCTAGAGTTACTACAAAGGGCATCTATTGATTCAGGTTAGGCGAAGCATACCCAAGATAAGATGGAATTGCTTGAGCAGCAGGTCTTTACATACCAGCATAATGTATTTGATGCTGGTATCTTTGATAAGGTTGATGGGCATAACCATTATAGTATGGTTTTTGATAATCGCTTTGGAAATGCGGTTGACCGTTACTTACAAAGACTTGTTGCTCAGTTCCTTGGTATGATTGCTGGGATTGCGGTTGTTTATATTGAACTAGCCATGGTTGTTGGACCATTTGCTGTTGTCCAATATTGGATGATTGACCAAGATGTGGAGTCATAGTACTTGTTTGAGCCTGAGTCGCTCCAGATAAGGAGGCACTAACTTGAGGTTGTGATTGAATCGCTAAGACGAGAGGCTGTTGTATTGAAACCTGAGAAAATTGAGGTTGACATACAACAGGTAGCGCTTATACTTGCGATACAGTCAAAATAGTAGGTGTAGTGGGAATATTCAACACAGGATGGACTGGTTGCATTGAATATACAACCCTTGGCTGTTGAGGCAATATTGGTACCCAATCGCTGGATGTAATTCCAGTTTGACCTGAATTTTGTTGTAAACTCTCATATGGTTGTTCTCCAGGAGGGAACAATGAAAAGGCATACAACCCCCCATATGGTGGCAATCCAGTACTTAAAGGGTAGATGCCATGGAAGAAACATTGGATCAACTTGTTGAGTTTCAACATAAGAAATACCAGATGAGATTTCGAATGAAGAAATAGGAACAAACCATGTCGTCGAAACAGTCCCTGATTGGACTCTGGTTTGTTGTTGATAACGAGCCGGGACAGATGGTATACCAGTAATCATTGTAGGAACGACAGCAGGAAGCTCCGCCATAGCTGTGTCAGTTGACACAGTCCTAAATGTTGATGGTTATTCAAACATGTTTAGTCTATCCAAAAGATTTCCTAACGATTGGACAGAAACTTGCGATGAAAAAGGACTAACTTCTATAGTAGAAGGATGTAAGTGGATCTTAGTTCCAAAATGTATTGGAGTACTGGGTGGAAGATCCTCTACTATCTCTTCTATAGCAATCAATCTAGGTGGAAGAGGTAGACCTTCAGGTCCATAAAATATTTCTGGAGCTGAAGAAAGTGCACTCCCAGATGCTCAGGCAAGTGAACTTTAGTTTCTGGACCTGTCCTAGGCGGAACTGTTTCAGGAATAGAGGTGTCTACTGTTACAATAGGATCAGTTCTAATGTCTTCTTGTAACTGCGAAACTTCTTCTGTAAAGGCAGATGTACTAGAGATAATTGGAGTAAATGTAGTCTCTGACGATGTTGAAACACAAGTTTCAAATAAATCAGGTGAATCGACTCAGTTTAACGAGAATGCTTTGCTCGGGATGGTTTCAGTTCCGGGGTCAAAGATGGTTGAATCACTAGTCTCCGCGAATGACGGGGTTTTGATTGAATTTCTTCCACGATTGCGGATTACTTGATCAACTCAAAAATTAAAGGGGAAAAATGTTATTCTGATTTAAATGAATTTAAGTCACTTTGTCGCAACTTGCTTTCTTAATTTTTAAGAGTTGAGAAAAAGCTAAAGGTGACTCTAGCTGCCTTCGATTTTTAATGAGCCTGAAGTGACAAGTGCTCAGATGGACCTTTTCTTTTAAGGAGTCGAAAAGGAATGAAAGTGAATGATCTGGAAGTCTAGACAGAGGGTTTACCAAATTGATCGTAAAACTGCAAAATACACCTTGGTGATAAATGATAGAGAAATTACCAAGGACTTATGTACGACAGTCAATCTTCCCGAATGCTATGTTCAATGCATTACGATTGATAGGGCGGCAGACACGGCTTCCTAAGGATATAGGATATCAGCCTATTGTGGTCTCCCAATATATACTTGACGGTACGGGGATCACAAGTCCGTACTGGCACTTGTCATATCAAAGAGGAGGAATCACCCAACCTTCGATGAAAACGATAGTTACCAGGTTTTACGACGCCGGAACATGTCTCTAGCCTAGACTTCTAGATGTGTTGCATTAGGTTCCAAAGAATTTTTAGGTTCATTTAGGTTTATTTTAGAGTTGATCTTGCTTAGAAGTTTGTCTTTCAAGGTTCACCGCGTGATGTAAATGTGAAATTCCTAAATATGCAATCTAAAATGATAAACAGTCATTTATTTTCTTTTAGCAATGAAAATCCTAGCTACAAAGGAAAGAAGATTATGATTTTCTTTCAGCAGAGAGCATAGAGCACACACTAAATGAACTTTTCCTAAATCAAATTTCAGAAGCAGTCAAAATGCAGATGCACATGCATGTATTTGTTTTCTGCTTCCTTAATGTGTGAATTCCAAAAAGGAAAGCTAAGTAAAGATCTGAACTATTTTCTTTCAAAGCGATAGCACTAACAATTTTTCTTTTCAAAACGAAAGGAAGACTAAGACAACACTTCTCGATTTTGAATTGAAAACTATTTTCGAAACTTGAAATACTAATAATTTCAAAATCAAGTACCATGATAAAAGTAAAATCAACTATCTAGAAGAGGAAGACTTTACAAAACTCTTCTTTTGATTTAAAATGACAATTACGACAGTTGCATCAAAAACGACAGTTCGATTAGGCTACTTTTGACAAAGGAAGACTGTAAATGATTGACAAATACACAAAAACATTTAAAATTCCTAACTGATGGAGGCTGAAATAATGTGAAGGAAGATGGTTTCAGCAAGAAGGTACTGATCATGAACAACAAAACTACTGAATAAAGCTGAAAACAAGGAGAAAAAACCAAATTTCAGAGAAGAAAAACAGTGTCACTCAATCATCGCACCTAAAACACAGGGAAACAGGGATGCATCTCACCTGAAACACACAGAAGGTGCGATGCATCCAGGTTGCAAAATTACAGATAATGCGATGGGCCAGGGAGGAAAACTGAGCTTGGTTTTTGCTCAAAGTTTGCAGCTAAGTTCAGTGATTTAGGCTGAGTAATGATGGACAGTAAATACAAAGCATAAGGGTAAGATCTTATGAGGTTTTGAGCTACCACAAGGGCACTTAGGATGCTTTTCAAGTCAGATGTTTAGTTCATAAACCAACCTAGAGATTGACTAAAGCAGCGTTTATCTACTTCGCAATTGCGTAGCAAAGGTGTTTCGAAGGTTAGTTGGATAACTTCAGGCTCCATCTGTAGTTTATAAAGCAAACAATAAACAAACAAAACAAACTATTCGTTCCCCAGCGGAGTCGCCATTTTGTTTCAGGGAAAACTAGTGTGGATTCAAACTGCTAGTCCCACTAATATGGGTAGCTACCTTAGAAACAAACAATGAAAGCTCTTCAAGAGTTCCTTTAAGTGTGATAGATGGAAAAGAAGAAAAGAGGACCAACCTGGATCTTCTACTTTGATCCTAGCTTGATTTCTCCTTTCCTTGATAGAATTTGCCGCTCCTCTCCTACTTGTCCCGCTTCAAAGAGTACCTGTAGAATCAAAGTAATAACAAACTATCAAAGCATCTCTATCTAAAACATCATAAACAATGCGGAATCAGAAACACATTGACCATACAATTGCATTCATAAACAATAAGATTCACAAATACAATATCATATGGAGGAAAACTCAAAGAACTTTATTAATAGTAATGTAAGAGAGGATTACAACCCAGCTGTCTAATCCAGCATCATCCTCCCAGTTGTAGAAGCCCTCTTCACCTCATGAACAAGCAAATCACCCAACATTGCAATGTCTCTTCTCACCAACAAACCAACAATACTTCCTTACAAAATACAAAATTCCAGCCTCTAGATCTCTCATATGAGGGATCCATTTATAGATGTCTTGCAAGGGTGTGAGTCAGCTCTGGGTTTTTGATTAGTGTCATTCCACTGATAGTTCTTGGTTCCACTTGGAGATTTCATGATCTCTTACTCATCCCTGGGCAAATTCAGAGAGGCAAGTGTCACAGGAGAAGTTTCTGGAATATTCCATGATCATCCACCTTGCAAACTGTCTCTGCCATTTGTCTATTCTCGCTCATCACACCCCACAGAAGGCCATTTGAGTATGCATTGCACCTGGCCAATTAGGCAGTCAGTATGCATCGCACCTTGCCCATGGAGCAGTCTGTATGGTCTAGTTTTGGCCAGTTCTGAGTAGTTTTTCAGGTGGAACTTCTGGGAAATGATGTAATTAGTTGAGCATGATCCTTTAGGGTGTGAAACAACACTTTGAGGGACATAAGGAGCCCTTAGTTTATGTACATATGAGTTTGGGGTTGTAGTGCCCAAATATGTCTATAAGAATGATCAAGAGAGGAATCCACTACCAACAACAAGTATTTCAATCCAGTGTTCTTCAAAAAGAACATTAATTCATAGCCAACCAAATCTTCTTAGAGTTCTAATGTGGTGTTCAATATCAAAATCTTGGGCATGGATAATTTCTGCACTTTTCATCAAGAGAAAGTCTCAGAAAAGACATGGTTGTAATGGAACCACAACATGAACACTATGATGGCTAATCTTGTTGATACCTTATTAGTGGAAGAACAACCTTAGAAGAGTGAAGAAACAAATGAAGTTTCTACAATCAAAGATAGTTAAGGTGTTCGATATTAAATGAATATGTTCAATGTCATATACAATGCTGATAAATAGAGTGATGATCAACTCTCAGTGAGTAAAGATACTCCCAAGAAACTGACTCACCACTTTACTTAAGGAGCAAGGGACCTATTAATGAGCAGGAACTTAAGAAGCAGTGATTATGAAGGATTCTGCCACCTTCTAATCTAGCTTGGGATTCACGGAACAAGTATGGAGGTACTCCTTCTTCCAAGAACATTTCCAACAATAACAAGAATAATTCCACCACTCCTACTACAATGGATATAGTCAAACCAACTAACTCATAAGCAAACCCTGTTAAGATAGAATGCATTGATTATAACATTGTTGAAGATATGAAAAGAGCTTGCATTAACATTTCACTTTTAGATATCACAAAGAAAATGGGCCAGTGGGAACTGATTCTCCAAGCTCTCTCATCACACACTTGGGCAGGTAAAGAAATTTCTACATCTCAAGAAATGTCTGGTAACTCTCGCGACATCATCAAATCTATTGTAAATGTTGTAAATTTAAGTTCTAAGACTCTTTGACCTTTGTTCCTATTAAATTTAAAAAAATTTAATTATAAATTTCACAACTTTTTAGTTTATTACAGTGCATCTACGAATGTTATGCCATTTTCAGTTACGAAGAAAATAAATGAAAAATGGGATAAAATTGATGCATGGATCATACAACTGGACAAATAATTTGTCTAGGCCATTGGTGAACTCAACAATCTTATTATTTGTTTGTCATATGATCATCAAGTTCACCAGTGTATAAACATTGTAGTTGTGGACATTCACGAAGTGTATGATTTATCGCTGAGTAGATATTGGTCCAAAAAAATCCAAGGGTACTTTGTGACAGATTGGTCTCAATGTATGGATTCCATACAAGGGTATAAATAACCAGATTTGAGTTGAAAGTGAGCCTTGCATGAAGCATACAGTGACACAACTTGAGGAAAAAAATGAACCAACGGGCTTTGCAAAGGTGATCTTCAGATTTTTTTAGGAAGTAGATCATAGATGTTATTTGGCACAACCATTACTTGTCCCACTTGATACATAGTTGGAACTCCTTCCTCGAAATACAACTGGTGCTAATGAATCTTGTACAATAGATGTATATAGTACTAGTATAGGACATATCTCTAGCATTTATAGCACTTGGATTTTATATTTTGATAGTTCGAAAACATAGGAGGGCTTTGGAGCTAGTTGCATTTTATTAGACCTGCAAAAGAGAAAACATCTTATCTTTTGTTGCTTGGAGTTCGAGTGAACCAATAACATTCCTGAATATGAAGTGTTGATCCCGGGTTTGACGAAGTCCATTGACATCAAAGTTGAGGTACTCAAAGAAATAGTTGACTTTGAAATCATCGTACGATAGGATACAATATGTGTCACCTAATATCAAAAGTTATCAACAAGAGGTCCAACATTTGATTTCACAATTCGAAGCTTTTAATATTATGTCTGTTCCTAGAATCCGTAACACTACTGCCAATAAATTAGAAAATACTACTATTAGGTTGTCACCGCTGAAGGATGGATTTTCTGTTGAAATTATTCATAGGCCATCCATTCATGATAATATCAGTAATTTTCACTTATTAATCATGACCAACAGATACTGAATTTTATGGCGAGCACTGATGTGTTCATCGATGCAACCATTGACAAAGATGAGTACGAGAAAGAGTTGCAGTATATGAATCAAGTGAGCAAAGTAAACCCCATGCCCAAGGGTGTGGTGTCAGTGGAACATATTTATGAATTACAAAATCGTTTTAAGGGACCAGTCAATGCAAAAAATCATAGCTCAACCCTGTCGCATGAACAAATAAATACTTGTACATAAGAATATTCGAAGTTTGTTAATATCGATGCTTGTTTCACACCTCAAGAGTGACAATATTGTATTCATATTTTTAAGCAGTATCGATATGTTTTTGTGTGGACATATGAGGATATTAAAACTTATGACATGTGAATAATCCAACACATGATACCAATTAAAGAAGGGGCCGAGACTTTTCAACAAAAGTTGTAGAAAGTTCAACCGACTCTTAAGGCCCTGATTTAGAAAGAGTTGAGAAAATTTTTAGATGCTGGGATCATTTTCAAAGTGCAACATTCAACATGGGTCTCAAATCTGGTTTCAGTGAGGAAGAAGTTTGGGAAAATACGTCTATGTGAGGATTTTCGCAATCTCAATCATGCCTCAAAAAAAGACAATTATCCAATATTGTCGATGGAACAAATTTTACAGGCAGTATTAGGGTCTAAAATGTTTTCATCACTGGATGGATTTTCAAGCTACAACTAGGATCCTGTGTCCAAAGCCGACAGGCACAAGAAAAAATTTCGAAGCTAGTGGGGAATATTTTCTTTTTAAAAAATGCCTTTTGGGCTTATTAATGTAGGTGAAAATTTTCAACGCACTATCAAAATCACATTTCATGGTTTGATTGGATAGAGTGTGGTGGTCTATCTAGATGACATGACAATGTTTTTGAAAAGAATATTCGACCACTTGCTCCATCTAAAGAAAATTTTTGAGCAATGCCATAAATATGAGACGTCTCTTAATACTAAGAATAGCATTTTTGCAGTGTTTGAGGGAAACCTCTTGGGCCATATCATCGCAAAGAGTGGGATTAAGGTAGACCCTAAATGGGTCAGAACTTTTACTTGGATTCCCTTCCAAGTGAACAAGAAAGCTATGCAATCCTTCTTAGGGAAAATCAATTTCCTCTGCAAATTCATCTCTGACTATGCTCAGATGTGAAATCCCTGCAAGAGATGATAAAGAAGGATATGATCTACATATGGGATGAAAGGTAAAAATATGCATTCTCCTATATAAAGTAAGAAATCACAGAAGCACCAACACTATACATCCCAAATTTCGACAAATATTTCCTGCTATACACCTTCTCTTCTGATACTTCTCTTGTCATCGTTCTTATGCAAAATAATGATTAGGATAATGAACAACATATATCATTCATGAGTGTCAGATTATAAGGACTTGACCTCAATTATCCCACCATCAATAAACATGCTTACACAATCTACAAGGTGGTAAAACACTTTAGGCCTTATCTTCTAGAGAATCATGTTATTATATTTGTGCCACACCTAGGTATCATATTGTTGTTTGTTCGACAAGAGCTAGTTGAAAGAAGAGAAAACTAGATGAGAAACTTGCAGGAGTACGATCTTGAGTTCAAACTAGTTCACACAATTAAGGGCCATGGTATATGTTGGCTAGCAGTAAAAGTGACAAGTAGGCCAGAAGATGACTCTTCTGGATGGAAGTAAGAAATATAAATGTATAATATCGAAAAATATACTCCCACTAACACATCCACCTCTAGGTACATAGATGTGAGACAATATATTGAGCATGCTACCCTTCCCTCTCATTTATCAGTCAGACAAAAGAGGGCTACTAGGTTGAAAGATCTATCTTATCAGTTGGTACACAGAGTGATTTTCATGAAGCACCATAACGGGGTCCTTCTCAGATGCTTGGAAGCACTAGATTCAGAAAGGGTATTGCATGACCTCCATGATGGACCAGGCAAAGGAGATTTCGTGGGTGACACTACTACACACAAAGTTATGTGGGCTAGTTTCTATTGGCCCACCATTTTGCAAGATGCTTATGCTTATTCTCACAAGTGTCTGGTTTTTCAGAAATGCACTAGCTGAGATAAGAAGTTATCTTCCCCTTTACAACCCATTGCTATAGAAGAACCATTCCAACAATGGGGATTAGATGTTATCGGTGATATCTTTACACAACTATTGTAGAAGCACCGCTATATTCTCACTGCTACATATTACTTCACGCGGTGAAAAAAAGTGGTTCCTCTCAAGCAAGTGAATGATCAGGAAGTCATCAAATTCCTCAGACATAATATTATCACCAGGTTTGGCGTTCCAACTTCACTTTTTTTTTTATAATACAAATTATTTCTCATTGCTTAAAATTTATTATTTTGCATAAGAAAATGGTATCATATTGAAACATTCAGATAACTATTACCCACAGGGAAACGATCTTGTTGTGTCAACAAATAAGAAACTTATCCATATCATAAAAAAGACCTTCTTCTTTGAACAAAGAAACTGGAACATTGCTTTGGTGAACGCTTTATGGGATGACCAGGTTACACCTAAAACTTCTCTAAACACCTATCCTTACTTTCTGGTGTATGGAAAAGAAGCCATCCTACCATCGAACATATACCTACCTACCCTTCAACTCTAACAAGAATCTCAAGGTAAGCCTTGTCTCATGGTTCAAAGTAGGATAAACACTCTTCTAAAGTTATAGGAAGAAGGAAGAAGGGAAAATATAAAATTACTCTTCATCAGAATTGTATCAAGGGGTGTCTTGACAAGAAATCTGTGGGGAAAAAGGAATTCAATGTGGGTGACCTAATATTGAAGTGGGACAAAGCCCACAAAGAAAGGGGGAAACACACTAAGCTCCAGTCCCTATGGATTGAATCATTTTCTTTTCATGAGAAGCTTAACCATCACACTTATTGTCTCCAATCCTTGGATGGGGACACTGACTCTCTTCCTGTAAATGGCCAAGATTTGAAACAATGTTTTCAGTGTCAGTCTATGGTTGTGTCCTATACTATGTACATAGTCTACTGTTTTGTTTGTTTGTTTTTCATGTTCAATCTTCATTTTTTCTTTTTGTTCATGTGAATAAGCTCTATGTGCAAGTGTGTTTCTGATTCCAATGTATGTGGAAAAATTGAAAAAGGCTTTTTCATACTACAACATTTGGCTAACCTTCAATCCTTCTTCTTCGTTTTGGTTCATACATTTTGGTCAATGATGTTTTGATGGAAAATACAATCCTTGCGTAAAGAGAGATTTATGTGAAACCATGACACCCATATCTATTCTAGGAACCTTGTTTTTATGCTCGGATCTTTATGTTTCGATGTTTTCCATGTCGATCCAATCAAGTAGCAATGGACATGGGGAAAATATTAATGAGAAAACTCATATTATAGGTTTTATATATGCTTCTCTGAAGGAACAACCTATTTTTCTCTCAATAAGTTGGCATCCCTCTTCCACCCCATGAAATAAGTATGTGTTGAAGCACAACCCTATTAAAATAAATAAATAAAGGGTGAAAGAAGAGAAAGGATTCTTGCGCATGGAGGTGAAGTATGTAAATTATTTGGGGTACTATCCCGACTCACTAACAATGAAGAAATTCTTGTGTTCTTGTAGTGACTTCATCAGGGTACTGTTCAAGCCCACTAGTAGTGGAGCAATATCAGAGATGAAAAATCATACTCTGAATATCTTAAGCCCATGAATCACATTACCCTTCTCCTGAATTGAAACATTGCAATATGGATAGCTTTATGATTGTGTTCAACTGAGAAAGAGATGAAAGGGACTATATCTATAATAAGGTTAAGTGGGTAAGCCAAAGTAATATGGATGATGAATCAATACTTCCTAAAGAACTATACCTTGCATGAAAGATTAGACCAAGGTAGATAAGCTCGAATTCCACTAGTGTGTCGCCAAGTGTTGTAACTGCTACAACACCCTCCAGAACTTTGTCCTACATCCAAATTTTAGAGCCTAATTTGAATTTTCTTGATGTCATTTCTAGTATTAAGAGTCATTACATGTGTTTTCTCTAAGCGTTCCAGTCTCGTTTGGAAGAAAAACAAAGTGTCATATTTTAGCATTACAAGTGTCGTATATCACATAAGAATAGTTATGATTCGTTTCAAGGGGTAAATTTGGTATCATTGAATCTTACTTATCATCTAGACATGTATTATACTCATTTCCAAAGTTTCAAGCACTTTCACACAAGTGTTGTCACAAATCGTCGCAAAGTGTACCTTTTACATTGCACTTTGGGAAAGTTGTCGCATCGTCATAGTATTGGGGGGATTGTGTTGTTCATGTGTTCTAAGTGATCAATGTTGTGTCATCAATTATTCTAAGTGTTTGATCATGATCATGTGTTGTCCTTGTTCAATTTGGCCTTATTGATCCCACCGTTAGACAAATCCGGAAAAGTGCTTTCCCAAGCAACTTGACCTCACTCACCCTTCTTGAATTATGCACTACATAGCCTCAACATTCAAGTTCAAACCTTGCCTCTTGGAACTGCACGATGCATAGTTCCTACCTTCCAAAAATGCACACTACATAGTCTCAGTGATTAGTCCCTATCCTTGAGCTCCAAAATTTCACAACCTTGCTTTCCAGTCACCTACTATTGTGCACTTCACAATATCATGAAACAAGCCTCCAAACTAACTCCTTAAACTATGCAACTGCACAAGCCCTAGGTATTTATCCCTCCAGAACTGCACAATGGGAAAAATCAAGCCTCAAGCCTGTCTTCTTGAGCCCCTCAACTCCTCAATTTCCTTTCCATGGCCTGCCCAAACTATGAACTGCACAGTCTGAAGGCTCAGTCTTGGCCCCTGACCTCTTGAGCATACAACTGCACAATCCTGAGCCAGTCTCTTACCCCAATACTCAGTTCCAAATCAGTAAGTGGTTGCCAAGAATCTAGTAGACTAGGGGTTTATCAAACTAATGCCATCTTATCATGAGTGGATTCCAAATGAAAGTATTATATCATGTTATGAAAGGATGAATATGAAGGAGATGAAGAAGGAGACCCTACTAGAAGACACCTTTGTAGCTGCAAAGACAAGTTGATCAATGAAGAAAAAGACAAAGGGACACCAGATTGCGATAGCCGTTGGAGATCAAGATCATATTGTAGACTCCCTACATTCAAGCCTTATTGAGGAGGATGAAGAAGAAAATGTACCATATTCCAAGAATATACAAAGATATCAAAAACAAGAGTGGCTTGAAATTTCCATATCATCATGCAGTCCATGTCATCAATTTCATGTCATGTCTTGTCAATGTGTCATGTCAAGATGTATAGGAGTCATCATTTGCCACATCATTTTTGGATTATGTAATTTCAATGTATGATAAATGTAATTAAAGTGGAAGTCTAAGATCCGTGTATAGAATGTGAAAAGACATGAAGGAGTCAAAAGGTCAAAGAGAAGTCAAATAGTCATGAGGGTAGTCCAAGAATCACAAGGAAGATGAATGATCACCTCATTTGTTATATATACACCCACATAGCTCACGCAAAGGAATTTTCACATTGGCTCCTTCTACTAGGCATTAGAAAGGAAGATAGTTCTTTTGGAGGAGAAAGTGATTGCTCTAATGATCCACTATTGGAGCTAGTGGTGTTCACTATACTGATGTATCTTGGAACTTTTGCTTAATTTCGAAGCTCATTGAGCCAAAAAAAATTCATGTGTATGTCATAAATATTGTAAGACTATTCTTTAAATGTTTGTGATGTATGTTGTTTTGATATATATTGAGGAAATTGTACTATTTTGGTGCTTTGGTACTTATCTTGTTGAATGTGTGTTGTATGTGTCATAACAATCGTTGCTTCTATGCAAACTATTTCACTAGTTGAATAATGATTCATTCATATGTATATGCTCATGTGTCTTTACTAGATTAGTATTATTACTTTTCTTTTAAAGGATCACATTTCTCTCCCCTTTGGTAGAAGAACCTTGATACATTCTACAACTTAATATTCCACAAGGAATACTCACTTGTTTATATGAAAGTACATGTACGTTACTTTATTGTGCTGACCATCATAGCCAAGTAAAATATGTAAGAACATATGGCAGCCAAGCATTATTTTTGGAAGGGCTCTCACACCAAATGGTGCCAAGTCTATTTGGGAATTTTTATTTGGGAGATCCCCTTACATGTTGGCGGTATCCAACATCGCCAGCACTAAGTCAAGAAAATATAGTGCTTTTCCTATATTAAGAAAGACAACACAGAATTGTATGCTTGCTGAAGGAGCTGCGTAACCCTAGCCAACAATCAAAGCAAGAAGCACGCAGCAGCTCGCGGCTGCCCCTCAGCGGCCTCCTGCTACTAGGGCTTAAGCTCCATGGACACATAAGAGGACAAAGAGCCTCTTTCAGATCAACAACAAGAAAATGAAGGAACAACAAAAGCTTTTGCCTCTTTCATTTCTGCAATGGGCCCGACAAAGAACAGACCATCAGTCACCAAGTTTGTTAAAAGATTGAAAGATATTCCTAAAATCTCACTCCCTTCTGCCCTTCCCTGTAGAGCAACACTTTCTCTGGCGGAGCGTGGCTCAGTGGGGCAGTTTACTGGGTTATGGACATCACCCAAAACTATGCAAAAATGGGTAGAAAGGAACTGGACTGCGTCAATAGATGGGAAAATCTCAATCAAGTTTTGTAGAATAGGTTACTTCACCTTCCACTTTGAAACCAAGGAGGATCGAGATCTGGTATTTAGGAATGGACCTTATTTTATGGATACTAGAGGTCTGTATCTAAACAGATGGACGCCATATTTTGACCCTGAAATGGATTTTCCCAATGCCGTCCCCCGTTTGGATCAGACTACCAGACCTTCCCCTTCACTGTTGGGGGAACGATTCACTCAAAGCAATAGGAAATGCAGTTGGGAAATTTATAGACAAGTGCGAGCCAAAGGAAAATATGCATCCATGCGCCAGAATCTGTGTAGAAGTGGATCCTGGGAAAGGGCTACTAGACGCCATCAAAATCAAAGTGGACTAGTGGACGCACATACAACAGTTGGATTATGAACAAATTCCCTTCAAATGCAAGGTATGTCATGAATACGGTCATTTTGCAAATAGATGTACAAAAAAAAAGAAAATGAAAATGAAAATAGTGAAGACCCGGAAAACAAATGGGAATAGGTTAAAAGAAAGAAGACAATCCATAAACAACCAAATCTATCTTCCTTGCAGCCCTCCACATCCTCTGATCTCCATCCTCCATCACCAAAAGTTAATAACCTTCTTGCTAGCCCTAACCCTTTTGAGCCTCTGGATCCTTCAGCCCCCCCATCCCCTGGACCAAGATCCAGATCCCCACAACATACCCCCAATCCCCCCTCATCCCCTCTGGTTTCAAACACTCATACCCCTACCCCCCAGTAGACAAAATCCTAACCAAAAAGCAGTCAAAGGAAGTACCCCCAAATGTAGAATATAAAAAAAATCAAGAAGAAAGACAAACAAAGAAATTAGGGATGAAGTAGTAGCAAAGGAAATGGCATTAGGAACACAACAACCTATGGAAACCTTCTTAGGAAGGAGTACAGGAAACAACGAAAAAAGCCAACAAAGAGGGAAAGGAGCCATGCACCACCCAAAAAGCAAATAATGATAGTGGTCTCCTGGAATTGCAGAGGAATGGGATCGTCCATAAAAGAAAATGCCACAAGAGACATTTTGGCAAAAGAAAACCTAGACATCCTTATGATTCAAGAGACAAAAACAAATAGCCAAGAAACTGAAAATATAAAAAAAAAATAGAAATTATGAAGGGGAAGCAATACAGGCAATGGGAGTGTCAGGAGGCATATGCACAATATGGAAAAAGGAACTTAGGAACTAATAAAATACAAAAAAGATCAACATTGGATCCAAACAGATCTAATGAAAATCAGTACAAAAGATAAGTACAGTGCCATAAATATATATGCCCCAAATCACTACAAGGAAAAAGAGCAATGCTGGGACACCTTTAAAGAAGCACTAAAAGAAGTGCAAGTTGGGAAAATAATACTAGGAGGGGATTTAAATTTGGTAAGAAGCATAGAAGAAAAGTTTGGAGGAACATATCACACAGACCCATCCAGGGATATTCTAAAAGAAATAATGGAACAACACGACTTGATAGATATTCCACCAAACAACAGGAAATACACTTGGAGCAACAAAAGAGTGGGAAAAAGTAACATAAAAGAAAGGCTGGATAGAATTCTGATACAAGAAAATATAGCAGCAATGCATAGCTCCATAAAATAAAAAAATTTACACACCACAACATTTGACCATAAACCGGTGATAATAGTCATGGGTAAAATGGAAAACTAGGGTCCGCTCACATTTAGATACAGCCCAATTTGGGATAACAACGGAGAAATCAACGAATTAGTCAAGGAAGCATGGGAGACAAGAGTAATAGGATCACCTCAGTATATTTGGGAAACAAAATTAAAAACTGCAAGAATCAAATTAAAGGAATGGGCAAGAGAAAATGAAATTAAAAAAAGAAAAAGAAAAAGAAAAAAGAGTTACAACAAAAAATGGACAGCATGCAAATTGAAAAAGAAAACAAAGAATAAAGCAAGCAGGATTATCTAAGAGAGAAGGAAATTTTTTGGGAAATATATACGGAAAACAGGAAAGAAGAAGAAGAGGCAAGATTGAAATCTAGAAGTTTGTGGCTCAAGGCAAGGGACAAAAACACATCATTTTTCCATAACACAGTGAAGATAAGAAGAGCAAGAAACCAAATAGAAAAAATTCAAGTTGAAAGCCAAGAGGTCAAAGGAGCGGAGGAACTAAAAAAATTAGCTTATAAGCACTTTAAAAACTTACTTTCGGCCAATGAAGAAATGGCTGAAAGTGAAGATTTGTTAAAGCACACACTTTTTTTTTTTTTAAAGAACAAAATGCAGCAATGTGCAAGGATCCCACAGAAGAATAGGTAGTGGAAACCATATGGAGCCTGCATCCGGAGAAAGCCCCAGGGCTAGATGGCTTCACAATAGCATTCTACAGATTTCATTGGTATACCATCAGAAAGGATTTCTTAAGAATGGTGAAGAATGTTTTAAAAAAAAAAAAGGAGGCAACACCAAATCCTCCTATCTTGCTCTAATCCCAAAGGAAGCAAACCCCTCTACTTTCAACAGGTTTCACCCTATCTCTATCTGCAATTCATCACATAAGTTGATAAAATAAATAATTGCAAATAGAATCAAGGAAGTACTTCCAATAATCATATCTGAAAATCAAGGAGGATTCATTCCCAACAGGCAAATCATAGATAATGTAATTATTGTACAGGAAACAGTTCACTCTAGTATCCTAAGGCAAGAAAAAGGCCTCATAATAAAACCAGATATGGAAAATGCATTTGACAGGGTCAGTCATCCATATCTAATGGCTGTCCTCTAGAAACTTGGTTTCTCAAGAGAAATAGTGGAAATTATACAGGCATGCATTTCTACTCCATGGATTTCCCCCCTCATAGATGGAAGACCCAGTGATTTCTTTCAAAGCACAAGAGGCCTTAGGCAAGGTTGTCCTCTCTCCCCCTTCCTATATATTATAATGGTGGAAACATTAAGCAAGGCTCTGGAAAATCAAAGAAAGGAAAGAAATATCACAGGGATCAGAATAACAAAAGGAGTAAAAACAATAAACCACTCACTCTTTGTTGATGACACATTTCTCCTGGGAGGGGAATAAAAAATAATAGCAAGGAGGTTCAAAAAAGTTCTTGATGATTTTTTACAGGCTTTAGGTGGGCTATTAAATAATACAAAATGCAGGATATATGGATGGAATACTCCTCCTAGAACTATGCAAAGGATCTCACAAATATTAGACATCCTTATACAGGAAAAATGGACACACTTCTTTTATCTAGGACTCCCAATCTCAAAAGAGAACATGAAGTCAGAAATATGGACTAAACAAATTGAAAAAATGAAAAACAAAATACAAAGTTGGGGTATGATGTGGTTGAATATGGCAGGAAGGGTAATTCTAATCAAAGCACTCCTTGCAGCACTACCTATCTACCAATATGCCATAATCATGGCCCCAGCAAGTGCCCACAAACAAATGGAGCTAATCTTAAGAAGCTTTCTGTGGCAGGGGGGGAAGCAAGAAAACAAAAAATTTAGCCTGGTCAGGTGGGAGCAAGTAGTACTACCTTATGAACAAGGAGGCCTATCAATACGGATACCTGGGCTTATGAATGCAGCACTGGGAATGAAAATAGTATGGAGACTAATTACAGGAAAAGAGAGCTGGTGGAAAAAGACTCTTATAAAAAGATATATGGATGGCACTAGGAAAATAATGCTTAATGGAAATATCCCAATAAGACAATGTACCCAAGTATGGAAGCTGGTTAAAAAAACAATTCCATTAATGAGTAGATATATTTCTAAAATCCCAGGCAATGGAAAAACAATTTCAATTTGGTAGGATAGAATCATGGGAAAAGAACCACTATAGACTCATCCAGAAATTGAAGACATACAAGAGTGGATGAAAGATAAAGGTTTCAATGCTTTACACTCTATCTCTCTTTGGAATCAAAAGGAGTGGCAAGATTGGAAAAGCTTAGCAATTCCAACAAATCTGGAAGGGCAATGGAGCAAAATGAGGCAGCTCTTAAAAGGGGCAGTGACAATCCAATTTGATGAGGAAGATGCTTATCTCTAGGACCCAAGCAATGGGCATTACACAGTTAGGACTAGATATAAAATCCTTCAGGAACAACCAAATCAACAAGACTGGGATTCTTGGAAAATAGCATGGAAATTAGAAAGTCTACCTAAGATCAAAATGTTCATCTGGACTCTTTTAAAAGGGAGAATATTGACCAGTGACAACTTAAAAAAAGGGCTTCGAAGGCCCAACATGATGCCCATTATGCATGCAGGCTGAAGAAAATATTCAACACTTATTCTAGGAATGAACCTTTGCCAAAGAATGTTGGTAGCAGTTGATAAGTCCATTGGAAATAAGAATAAATTTTGAAAAGCCCTTGCTGGATTTTCTTTAGATCCTTGAGAAGGCCTATCCATACACAACAAAGAAGAAAGTCACAATTTAGAGAATATGGAAGTGCATTCCAGTAGTTCTATGTTGGCAAATTTGGTTGACACAAAATAAGTGCATTTTCAAAAATCAAATTCCAAGGATAGGGAAGACCCTCTCAAAAACGTGGGGTTTAACTTCTGAAATTCTCAATTTCAAAGAAACAACACCAACATATTATAACACTCTTCAGCAGGAAGAGCGAGATTGGCTCAGCAAAGCCATAATAAATAATAATGGACAAAAAGGACACAGGAAGACAAACTCAGGAAATATATGGAAAATAAGAATGAGTGAAGAGGAACTGACAAACTGGAGGAAAAATCAGAATAGATACTGTCTATACTTTGATGGGGCCTCAAAGTATAACCTGGGAAAGGCAGGGGTAGGGGGAATAATCCTAGATCCTGATGGGAAAGAAATTGTCACATATGAATGCGGATTGGGACAAATCTCAAGTAATAAGGCAGAAGCATAGAGCTTGCTCATGGGAACAAGAATAATAAAAAAAAGAGAAATTCAAAATCCTATCATAATAGGAGACTCAGCCATAATAATAGAGGCAATGGCAAGAAGCAAAAACCAAAGCAATGAGTTCATGAACGAAATTCTTAGAAGAATCAGGAAGACCTTGGAAGGCTCTAGAAATGTAATCTTCAGACATGTCTTGAGAATTCACAATCAACAGGTGGATTATTTTGCAAACCAAGCAGTGGAAAAAAATGAAGGGAATGTTCGTGAAAACCAGGAATAATATCATAACTTTGTTCCTTAATGAGCAACAAAAAGCACAAGTATAAAGCTCACCAAAATCAAGGAAAAACCACAAGGATAAAAGCAATAAATCAAAAAACAACAGTCAAAAAGAATCAAAGGACACATCATTGCAGTAACAACCAGGAAATCACGGAAATGCAAAGGAAAATCCATGAAACTTCAGACTCTAGTATGAGAAACAACAGGAAGGAAGATTGCAACCATGGTCACAAGAACCACGTTGCAAACTATTTCATCAAAGGCAGGGTTCGGGTGGTGTTAAAGCACTATAAGAACAGAGGGTGCATTCACAAAAATCACAGAAGCAATCTCAGTGAAGAAATCTTCACCTTCCATGTCAGTATAGTGCTTCTTTGGTTTCAAAGCCCCTTCCTGCCTTATATAATAGCCCGTAGTGTTACCTCTGCTAAGCGTGCAGACTCCATATTAAGTCCCCTCCCCTCATCTTACCCAGCTCGCTCACCCCATATCCCTTCATTCCCTTCACTCCCTCCACTCAGCGACCCATTGTAGCGTAAAGCCTCTGTTATGTCCAGATTTCGGTCCTTTCTTCGGGACCTCATTTCTATCGAAATACAAAGGAAAAACATGACCGAGCGCTTAATCCGGACTTCAAAAAATCATACATTCACATCTATATCTATCACCGGGTCCGCTCCCCCAAGTCTTTCCCACAACGCTTTTCTCTCCTCTCTCTGATCTCCGATCAAATCTAGATCGTTGATCTGGTGCTTGATCCGACGACTGTCAATCAGCCCATCCAACCAAACTTGTGCGACTCTCCCCCACCGTCAATATGTCCTCATTGGATCTGATGGTTCACATCGATATCGAGCCGACAACAAGCTCGGAGATTACCTGCCTAAAAAGCGGTTTTCTCTCTCTCCTCCGCTGCTACATGTCGCCCGGTCAATGGAATCGAGCGACCCCCCCTTTTTACCACTCACGGTTTTTCCTCCGCTCGAAATACCATCTTTGTTTTATAAACCCACCTCTCCCCTTGGTTATTGTTCGAAATTTTTCACATCCGATGACCATTTATTTTAATCATCGACGGCTGCGACGGTTCCTCCTGACTCCTCTTTCACCAACGCCTCTAGTTAATCTCCATCGTCCATCCCATGATTCCAAACTATGCGACTTAATCTTGGCCGTTATTAATCTGATAACCCCGTTTGTTGATTCCAATGGTTCCTGTGTTCAACAAAAGGAAAGCGGTCAACATCAGTAGAAGAAAAAGTACCTTAGGCAATACAAATTCAAGGAAGCACAACAAAACAAGGAGCAGAATGCAAAGCCAAAGGAAGAACAAGAAAACAACTCAAATGGAATCACAGTGGCATATTACAAAAACAATAGCACAAGCAATGAAGGAGAGAACTCGATCAAATATGAAAAGAAGAACCAGCCAACTCAGGAGAAAACAGTCTATAAGCCATGAAAATCTGTCAGAGAATCCATGATATGTAAATTTCTCTTTCTAGTAGGTCAGTTTGTTAGGAAGTACACTAGAATACTCATAAAAATACATAAAGTCTTGAACACCAACCTAGGAGAAGAGACTACGTTCCTATCTCATGGCTTAGATGTTTATTATTTTGCAGTCGTCTGTAATAGGAGCTTGTTCCAAGAAAGATTTTGATAATATATCAAATACCCGACCTTGTTTAAAAAAGAAAAAAGAAAAAAAAGAAAGAAATAAAACACAAGCACTTCCAAAGATAAGAAAACGAGACTTAGGAAACTTTGACATAGGAGGAAAAGTGACACTTAGGAATGTTGCAAGGATAGTCAACACTTAGAAAAAAATGAACAAATAACAAGGAAACACAAGATAAATTGAAATGACAGTTCATGTAGGCTCCAAAATTGAATAAGGAAAAAATTTTGGAGGGTCGTTGTCATAGTGGCAACACTTGGTGACATACTAGAAGAAATCAAACTTCTCTATTTAGGTCTTACCTTTACACATGTAGTCTCAGTACTTTAGGAAGTATTGATTCACTTGGTGGATTTCGTTGGCTTAGCCATTCAACTTAATTATAGATGTAGTCTCCTCTATTCCTTTACTCGGTCAAACACATTACAAAGCTTCCCATACCACAATTGGTTTGATCCAGGGGAGGGTAATATA
This sequence comes from Pinus tabuliformis, assembly GCA_031772625.1. Taxonomy (NCBI): domain Eukaryota; kingdom Viridiplantae; phylum Streptophyta; class Pinopsida; order Pinales; family Pinaceae; genus Pinus; species Pinus tabuliformis. Next base: position 1,039,332,982 of record CM062816.1, on the reverse strand, counting down.
GTAATGGTGAGTTAAAGATAATCAAAGTCTTAATTTTCAGCTTTTGTGTTGCTTCATTTCTAGTAGGCCTATTCAGTACCCCGATGGAGTCACTATAGGAACAAAAGCATCAATTTGCTACTACTGAGCCTGTTTAGTACTCCAACAAAGTTGCTTGCTTTACCTCTCTGCATAGGAAGCCTTTTGTTTCTCACCCTTTATTTATTTTTATAAGTTCACATGTGGTTAAGCACTTATTATTTTTTCAGGCAGAAGATGGATCTCATCTTGTTGAGAGCAGGAGAGGTTGTTCCTTCAGAGAGAGAACACCATTCAATTAACAAACTGAGTCTAGGAATGAAGATACTGAATGGATGCGGGAATTATGGTTCTATTTAGTGTTTTCCAGCTAAATGGATCATATTTTCCATTTAGACATCATCAAATTTGAAAGATGCAAAGGCTTGAACGAACAAGAAAAATAGCAGGCTAGCCAAGGGTTGTACATAGCTATAATTTTACTTTCCCAAAGAGTTAGCCACATCATCTCGAAGATCATAAAACAACTTCCATGCATGGTCTTATTGGAAACAAATCATGAGCAAGGAAAAAAAGGCAAGGAAAAGTATGAGAATAAAAATGAAAGAAAACAATGCAATGCATCTAACTAAATGCAACCTAACCTAAGATAAAGGCTAGAAGATCGAGACTAAGTAAAATGGAATTTCAAATGTGGCCATAGAAGCTGCTCCCAACCCCTAAGTCGAAAGATATCATCAAGTGAAAGAAATGAAACATAATGTACAGTAATAAAGACAACTAGGACATCTACACACAAGGAAAAAGGTAGGAAGCGCAAGAAAAGCAGTGTAACTAATGGTGGTGAGATGGATGAAGACAAGAGACACCACAACAACACCTATTTGACTCATATCCATACAAAGTTTGATTAAATGCATGAAGGTACTTGTTATGAGCCATTGAACTCATCAGGTATGACTGCTCCAAACATTTTGCAATAGGATCATAAAAGAAACCTGCTTGAAAATCTTGTGATGGCACATCTACCATGAACATATCCACATCATGTGCAAGATCAAGATCATACTGTGAATCACATATAGATTGGAAATGATCAATGCTAGAGTGTGGGTCAAACTTGATGATGGATGAGGGGGAAGGGGTGTCAAGTCGAAAGGTTTGATCATCATTCAACACTCCCTTTGTTTCCAAGCCCAAGACTGAAGATTCACATGAAAAAGGGTATGCCAATTGGAGTTTATGCATCTGATCATAAATTCTATCTTAAGGGCGAAATAATTCAACATGAAGATACTGAACATCCCTCAAGAATGAATATGCATCCCATGAAATAATTCTACGAATAGAATTTTGCGAGAAAACCTTGATTTGACCAAATTCACAAGTTTCAATGGGGAAGCAAGGACATGACATAACCATCTATGCAGACTGAAGTGCCTCAACTTCCTAACAAGACTCAGAACTTTTGAAAGATGACAAAACAAACTTTGAACACACGATCGGTTCTATATCTGAACAACTTCCATCATTTGAATTAACAAAAGAGACAAAATCAAAGTTGCCCAGTTCATGGAATGGATAATTTTTGTCAGAAAAATTAACAATGTTTGGATATAAATCATTAATAACTAACATATGATCTTCTTGAAAACCTTCATTCCCTTGTTTTAGATTAAATGATTCACTACCAATATTCTGACACAAGGTATGGTGAGTGGGGGTAGATATACCTGAAAGAAACTCCTCAATGATCAGATTTGACTCCAATTGAAATTTATGCAAATATAAGTCCTCCCGTGAAAACAAATATTCATCCATAAAACCTGAACAAGCATCATCACGCAATTCGATAGAAATAGGGTGATCGGGATAATGTTTGTCTAGGGGTTCAACATGATTAAAGGATTCAAGATTGATAGGTTGATTAACAAGAATATGAGATGAATGATTGATAGAATAGGGAGAATCATCATCTTGAGAAAGATAAGAGAGGAAAAGTAACTCCTCATCAATAGGTTCATCAACACTAGGAAAAGTTGCCGAATAAGATTCATGGATCTTATTTTCATATTTCCTTATTTGAATAGGAACAACATAAGGTACAGGAAAAGGGGGAGGACAAGGAATAAAAGGAGTTGTAGATTCCTCCTCCGAAGGTTGAGGTTCCTCTTGGAAAGGACCATCCAATGGATCTGATTGAAAAGACTTCCTTGAAATCCTAACCAAGAACCGAAACTTCTCATCCAAAGATTCCCAATCCACATCTTCATAAGGAAAATCATAAAAAATGTGAAGAAATTGATCAACAAACTTTTCTAAATATTCATTTGATTTCATCCTAAGTTGATCAATTATATCATAAATATCTAGATAATCATACTTGTCAAAAACTTGTGAAAGTGCATTAACTAGTTTTTTGAAATAATGGATGGAAGAAACATGTAAAGAGTAATACCGTTACTTGGCATGACCTTCCAATGTGAAGGTAAACAACCAAGAAAGAATATCTCTAGAATAAACTACGCTTGACAAAAAAAATTGAAAAAATTCAACCACATAATCAAGGATAGTTGTTGGAACCTTTCCATCGTAATTTAAATGTGACAAGTTATGTAAAAATTCCATGGGGATTGAAAGATATAAAACCTTTGAAAAAAACCTTGGATTATGATTCAGGATGTATCCTTTTAAGATAAAATATTCAAACAAGATTTATAGGCTTATATTTTCATCTTCCCTCCTTCTAGCGCCAGGATGTTGACAGTGATGGATGATTCCAACATACAGGGGGTATCCACAATGTGAAGTCCCAATTAGACCTCGCACCATTTGGTGTAGGAGTGCCATTCAGATATAAGGTCCAACCACCATTGCAAGTGATTTTAAAGGAAAGCCTTGGCTGCAAACATGCACATAACTTTAGGGTAGAAAGTGTGTAATCTTTGTGATGCATCAAGTGTGAGGTGTAAAAGGATCTTCAACACGAAAGAGATAATAAACGAGCCTCTAATAGAAAATTATAAATACTATCCTAAGAGAGAATTGTGAGATAAATTGAGAAGATTAATTGATTAAGCTACAAATTAGTTCACAAGATAAAAACTCTCATGTAAACACATAACAACACCCATTCAACAAGATTCATAGCTAAAGCAACAAAATAGTTCATTATCTTTAGCATGCGTAACACAAAATATATTGCAAACATCTAAATAAGAATCTTAAAACATTTACAATACATGAATGAAAGAGTATTGGCTCCAAGATATTCTAATAATTAATGAAAGATCCAAATACATCATTACATTTATGAAACACTAGCTCCAATAGTGGAACATGAAGTTACAACTTGTTTCTACAAAATAACGATCTTCTCCCTTATGCGTCACTAGAGAAGCCAAGGCCAAATCTCTAAAAGTCCAAGCCCTTTGCTCGAGTTATGAGGGATTATTTATAATAAATGCTAATGATCTTTGAGCTTCCTCACGACCCTTTGAATTCCACAACCTATGGAATTATATCTGACTCTTCACATTCCACATGTTTCTCTTAGACTTCTTTTACATTGGATTTATTATTCATAAAAGACAAATTACATCAAAATGGTGGCTATATAAGACAAAACTATAATAAGACAAAAAATTTCTCATGTAGGAGAAAAATACAAATCAATAGCTTGAACATGGAGTTCATTTGTGACGTAGGAGTGCCATGCTCTGAAATCTGTTGTGATAACTTTAACTATGATTGGAAGCTCTGCAACATATCACATCTTCACCTTCAAAGCATATGATAATATGGATTTAGATTTTGATTATATGCTATTCCACATCCAAGATAATTTCATGTGAAATTTAGTTGGCCCAATTTCATACCGTAGAATAAGATTCTTGCTGATATCCAAGCCTTGTTTATCTGTTGCTGCTTGATTTTCTCAATAAAAAATATTTTATCCTGCATGACGACATCATTTCCTCTTATTTCTCCAAGTGAACCCACAGAAGGTAGTTTATGTTTCTGTGCCAAGGACTCTAAACCACTATGCAGTCAAACATAAGTAGCTATCGTGTTGGTCTCTTATTCACTAAGGTGGGTGTAATTCTAAATATGAAGTCTTAACTATGCATTTTACACCTCAGCAACCAATCTATCATTTTTGACCAACTACTCAGAAACATTAGGATAGTTATAAGAAGAGCTTCGGCGTAAATCACATATAGAAAGACCTTTGTCGACGCCCAATCATGCCCAATCACAGAAGCCTCAGTTCAACAACATTAGGATACTTGATGCCCAATCATGTATCAAATATACATCTCTACTTGTAACCTTTAGAAGCTTCAGGATCTCTTGATATTTCTTCTAAATTTAGAATAGGGGTTCCACCACCTCATGTAAGAGAATTATCTCATTATATATATGCATCATGGTGTCTTCCATTGGCTTTAATTCTTTATATATGGCTAATCATAGCTCCATCGTGATAATACTAGTAGAAGACAATTGTTGATTTTCTACGTCTAGATGGTCAACCTGTTGTTTTGCGGCGACTAGCTCTTTCCATAATCATGCATTATCACTCATAAGATACTCTGTATTATCTTGTGATACTGTCACAAAAGCCACATTCACTTCCATGACTGCTCAGGGATTCCTCCTAGTATTAGATGCTATCACCTTCTCTATGGATATGGAGACTGGATGAACATGGTCATTTGGAAAGTACCTTTGCCTTTCTTGTACAATCCTCTTCTTCAGTTGGTCAAAGGTAAAACTGGACACATCCATAACCCTATCATTAGGTGGAGGAACAATTCCCATTTCACTGAATGGAATATGACCACTAGTGAGAGGACATTTTGAATGAGTGTTGGATTCATCTACAATTGGTTCAATGAAATACTCCTACTCCAACTCTTCTTCCATTTCATGGGCCATCTAATCTTCCTTCATTATCTGAGTGACTTCTTCCTCCTATTTGTTCCTCATTTCTTATTCATGTATCTGCTTCTATTGTTCTTCTTCCTCTTTTCCTTTCCTTTTCTTCTTTATGATGTTGTCTAAGAAATTCATCTTTCTTCCTCTTTTCTTCTTCTTCAGTACTCCTCTCTTTTGTGCTCTTCTAGTTGTTTTTCTACTTTTAACCTTTTCTTCTCCTCCTCCCTCTATTTCATCTACTGCTCTGCCTCAATTGCATCTTTTCACATCATATCATTTTTTAACTTTATATTGCTTTCTACCACCATATCATGTTTTAGCCTCTCTCTGGGTGCTACTATGTTCACTTGGGTAGTTACTTCCTATTGAAAATCCTCCATTTGTACATTTGGTACCAGTGAAACATGTGATGGCTCTGCCTCATCTCCTGGCCAATTATTTCTTAGTGCATTGTACTAATTCTTGATATCTTTATCTTCTGGAATGGTTATAGGTCCATATGGCCAAATGTATTTTATCTTGTCACAATGTTGTCTGCAAATTTTTCTACTATCATATCTATGAAAACTCATCATTCCAAAATAAAGGCGCATGATTTCTTCAATTTTAGCATTAGTTGCCTTGAGGCTCTTGAGCTCAGAAAGTCCAATACATAAAGGAAAAGAGGTCCAAGGAGCCTTCTTCCTCATCTGAAGTTGTATAGACAATCCATTGTTCAACTAATATGCCACCTCCTACAAGACCACCTTATTGGTCACCTTGAGAGCCTGTGTCACCAACCGAGAGGTTATATCATAAATTTGTATCAAATCTTCCACCAAGGCCAAGAGATTATGTCATAAGCTAAGAGGTTATCTAATAAATCTGTATCAAATATTCCACCAAGGCTAAGATATTGTGTCATCAACAAAGAGGTTATATCATAAATTTGTATCAAATGTTCCACTAAGCTGGCTAAGAGCCTATTTCATTAGCCAAGATATTGTATATAAGAATTTGTATCAAATTGTCCAACAAGGCTGAGAGCTTTTGTCATCAGCTAAGAGATCATATATAAGAATTTGTATCAAATTATCCACGAAGGTCGAGATCCTATGTCATTAGTGGAGAGCTCAGAAATGAAAAGAATTTGTATCAAATATACCATCAAGGCCAAGAGCTTATGTCACATATAATTCTCCTAGTGGATCATTGGGCCACGTTGCCAAAATATTTGTCAAAGAGCGAGCATTCAAATTCTCCATAGAAAAACCAAGCTACCAATCAATATTGCTAATAATATTACAATCAGCTCGCTCGAGGATTCACCCTTACACCAAACAGAACAAGATTCCAATCAAACTCCACAAAAAAAAAATTATAATCCATGTACCCGAGAATTCAACGTTACACTAGAAAAAATAAGCTATGAATAAAACTCAACAAAAACTTTGTTATAATCCACTCGAGGATTCAACCTTGCAACAAGCAAAACAAGCTACTAATCAAACTTGCCACCATGGAAAATTTTAGGGGTGAATTTTCACCCTTGAGCTAAATTAAGGGGTTTTATATTTTTATTGGGCGAATATTTTGTATCATAGTACATTGTTACAAATTGCCTCAAATTTATTTTATAAAAAAAATAGGTATGGAGGTTAGCCCACCTTATTTCAAGGGAGAGGGTAAAAAAAGTAAATTTAGCCCTTGAAATTAGGAGTTACAATCTTCCATTCGCCCTTATTTTCAAGAAAATGTATTTATGATAGTTATAACTAAAAATATAAATACAATGGAGGTATGGTAAATAAATAAAAGCTCTTTTTATACTAACTTGAAGGGTATGGAAAATAAATAAAAATACAAATAAACTGGAGGTATGGTAAATAAATAAAACCTCTTTTTATATTTAGTCCATAACCCTCTTTCTATTTAAGAAGGCTCAAAAACGAGGTTTCATTTAAGTGAATCCCATGGGCAAAATACCATATTTATAAAAGAGGTATGGTAAATAAATAAAACATTTTTTTATATTTACTCCATATGTCACCTTATATTTATGAACACGAAAGTGTGTAAATAAATAAAAATATAAATAAAGTGGAGGTATGGTAAATAAATAAAACCTCTTTCTATATTTAGTCCATAACCCTCTTTCTATTTAAGAAGGCTCAAAAAAGAGGTTTTATTTAATTGAATCCTATGGGCCAAATACCATATTTATAAAAAAATGTATGGTAAATTAATAAAATTATAAATAAACAAGAGGTCTGGTAAATAAATAAAATATTTTTTATATTTACTCCATAAGCCACCTTATATTTACGAACACTCAAAAAATGTATTATATTTAGGTGAAGCTTATGGGCCAAATACCATGGGCCAAATTATTATTAATACCATGAAAAAAAATAATTATTAACCCTAATATTAGTTTTAATAAAAATAAAGATGGCACATGGTATTGACCCATGGTATTCACATGGAATGCAGCCTATTTAAAGGGGGGAATTAAACTAGCATAGATCCATCTTTACTGGATCAAATATCGTGATATGCAAACTAACATAGAGTGAAAAATATTTGATCCCTCTCTCTGGGCTTGGTAGATCAAGAGTAAAAATGGATCTTGTAATTTAATGTCACTTAAACATTTTAACTTGGTTAAAAAAAAATAAAAAAAAATCAATTATTAATTTTATTAACTTTTATAAATTACTAATAGTAGTTTTTAAGCTCCAGGTTTATGATAACCCATGGTATTGACCCATGGTAATACCATGGTATTCATGTGAGCATAGACTATTTAAAGGGCAAATTCTATCAGGTTAGATCCAGATATAGGTTGGTTTTTATGATAATGAAGATATTAAATAGACTTAGGAAATTATATTGTAAAGAAAATCTTAATGTGAATGGTTAAAGCTACATTTAGTCACTTCACAAAATTTGGTAAAAAATTACCGATATCTCCATTAATATTGGTTTTTCTGATTTAACAAAAAAAAATTCAAAACAATGAAATCTTAACTCTTTCGGCATCACCCTCGCAGAAGAGAGATAGTCGCTGCCCAGATTTCCCACCATTTTTCAAACATTCTCAATATGATATCTTCATGAAAAAGTTAAGGTACTGATCTTGGATTAGTAGTTTGAAAAATATGTTGGTTTGTACAATCTTTCATCTTCTCTGCTATTCTTAGTTTGTGGTAATGATCTGTAGGGGTTTGGTCACTACACCATATTGTCCTAAAAGGCGGAGATTGTGCGCCAAAAAGGAAATTAATCCACATGTTACAACACTGTTAAAAATGGTATGAAGGTAGTGAATTGTGCTAATAAGAAATTTAGATTGGGAGAGACATAATTAAATTTTATTATTTAATTTAAGGTTTCCAATTAAAATAATAATAAATCTACATTTATATATTTATATATTAGTTGGAAGGCTTCTGACAATGGTCACTTCTTTCCATTAGATCCCCTTCAGGCCTTTGGGATACCTACTACTTCATTATATTATATAGTTTGGGCTTGCTACTTGTTGGCATGTTGGGGTAAACAAACTTGATGTTTTTTTTTTTTTTATCATCTCGTAGTTGGATTCTATGGAATAAGAAAGAAATTTTATAGCTTGGCAAAAGTGGTAGCTTGACAAAAGTGGTAGAGAAAACATAAATCTCTGCTACCATGAAAAACATGGCCACTAAAACTTGCAACATTGTTTGTAGGAAGTGAAAATTATATTTCTTTTTTCCAAACATGTATGTTAGTATATTACAGTTTAATGAATATGTTTTATTATTATCATATATGGTTTCATACTTTAACAAAACATTCGCCAAGACTTCACAATGTTTTATTATTCAGTGAAAGATTTTCCAAGATCTTATAAGATTTTATAATTCAGTGAAAGATTCACCATGACTTTACAAGATAATATAATCTGGTGAGAGATTCACCAATATATATATATATATATATATATATATATATATATATATATATATATATATATATATATATACATATTATATTAGTGATAAAATCGCCTCCCATTTTTCCTATGTATCATGGGGATTCGCCCATTTATTATACATATAAATTTAGGGTGGTTCTTAAAATTTTCCCTGCTTGCCACTAATCCATGTGTCGCATCATGTGTTGTTATTTGTTGTTGTCGGTTGGGAATGGGGTCACTGTTATATATACATGGTGTGTGGTCAAGGGCCAACCTTGAGACCAACCATTTCTCCATACAACTTGTCATTTGGAGTATATATAGGGGCTTAGCCTCTTTTTCCAAGAGACAATGACCATACAACCTTGTCATAATATTCAAGCTCAAAAACTATATGATCATATCTTATCATTACCATGTGATCCTAACATGGGGTCTATGGTCACACTCATGATCGTGTTAGCATGACATCATCAGGCCATGTGGAATCCCATGACAGGTGCCATATGTCACTTAATTTTAGAAATTTGAATAATAAAAACATGCTAATCAATCTGCCACATGTCAATTTCTAGATCTACCACATCCTGATGATGATGTCATCAATTGATCATGTGGAGAAGCCATGTCATCCAATCGACTATTGCCATGTGGCACTTATGCTGATTGTGTAGGGTCCACATCTTCAACTAATCGACCACAACCATGTGTCACTTATGGATTGGTCATTGTACTTCGACCAACCCATGCACATCTTGACCTATCTCTGCCATTGGATTTGAGAAAAGGTGCACACTCTTTAAGCTAGTTAGATGTCATGCAAGTTCCACTGTAGTCCACCATTAATTCATCTAACATTTTGTAGCCAAACCTAGACTAGGAGAATTGATATGAAGGATTGAGGAAATTGGAGAGGAGTTGGTTGGGAAGACTATAAAGGTTTGGTGGCCATGAGATAAAATGTTTTATGAGGGAGTTTGGGAATCATGTAATATTAGATATAGAAATCTCAAGGTGATCTATCATGATGGAGTGGTAGGAATGCTAAGAAGAGGAAAGAAGGGGAGGACATCAATTAGAAGTGTTAAATCTAATGGATTTTGCTAGATTTTTCCCTTTATTGTTTGATGGAGCAGTAGAGGATATGATTGAGCTATTGAATAACTATAATGATCACATTAAAGAGTGAGTAGTGCACATTTTGGCTAAGATTGGCTGTATTGTCCAGGAAAAGATCGTTGCAAATAACATGCGTGTATATTTTATGCTTGAAATATTATGCATATAGGGTACACGAAAACATGCCATGTATGCAGTGTAAGTTATTATTGCAACACAAAAGGATTTTCAACTCAAGGCACCTTTTGCACTATACAAGAGACATATTGACATGTTGGAAGACAATGAACATCTAGCAATGGCACATAATTTTATGATTTTTTCTTCTCAAGAAAAATAAATTTTTATTTTGGTGAAAATTTAAGTTTATTATTCCCTCAACCTGTAAAAAGAGAAGAAGTCCCCTTTGTCTCTATTGTATATCTTATATGACTATCACACTTGATAAATTAACAAATAATGATTCCACGTGGGCCTACCTATTGCACGACGTGCCAACATGTGAATCATGCCTTGAGTAATATACAAATTTAAATGGTCTTTCATTTGAACAAAGTATAATAAAGACATCCTGGCATGAAAAAAGAGCATGGGAAGATTATATTCAGGTTAAAATCTATGAGAATTGAAATTATATGGGAGGAAGCAAGAAAGGGAAGCATTTAAGAAATTGTGTGCTAAAGAACTTATGCTTTCACTGGTATTCCTCCCAATGAATTGGCATTGGCGTTAGTAATTTTCACCAAGAAAATGACATTATCGTCGAGGGAATTGGGAAATGAGGGTGTTGGTATGATGATTCTCCATTCCAACATCAATGCAAGTGTCAACCCTTCCACCATGCCACCGAAATTCCATGGTTATTCCCATCACTAGATAATCATCATGGTGTTTTATATATGTTCATGTTCTCCTTCAGTCGAATTGATCTAGCTACCATTACTTTAGAAGTTATTGAAGGTAAGCTGGGTGGGGCATAGGCGCACTATTCACTGTAGAGTTGATGATTGACAATTTTGAAGTTGAATATTAGAGGAGATGGCTAGCTCTATACCCCAGCCTCACGATCTTAGAACTGACAGCTTACATTATTTTCAGGAAAGATTTTCCTTTGAAAGTCCAATGGATTACTATTGTTGAGGGGAATTTTGATATTCTTATTACAGATGTAGGTGTTGATGAGCGTCATGATAGCATGATTTATACATTGAAGGTTGTTGTATAGGCACCTATAGATGATGATGTAGTAACATATGCTTTGAAGGAATGGAGGATGGTGGTATCCACTTCGGTAATGATTGGGGCTGATAGTATTTAAAGAGCGTTGCACCATCTCGAAGCATCAGTTGAACTGTTGCTGGGGTGGATTGACAATCTAGAGCGATTGCCTGTGAATGTTTAAGGAAATTGGAGAAGGATTATCCATGATTTCTCTATGCATATGTAGGACACCTATTAATGGTTTGGCAGAGTGAGAGAACTCATGTTGCGTAGAGTTACACTCTTCTTCTCAATATGGCCAGTCACAATATTTCTTTCCATATGTATACTTTGTCTCCTGGCTCAAGGGTAGCAGGGTTGGAAACATTCATTTATCGACATTTGTACCACTGGTGCCCTTCAATGTTATGCCCTTTCTAGGTTCCTATTTAGCATGGGAAGAAATGATACCTATTCTATCCAGGGAATTATCACCGCCAAATCTAAAGGAGTTTCACAGAGTAGTGGCATTTCTCCTTGAGCCTCCTCAGATTTTGATGTCATGTGGGATGTTATAATTTGTCTCAAATCTTATGGATTTCGTAGTTGTATTAGAGTTGCATGTTTCACTTTTGAAGAAGGAAAGAAATTTTTTTCTTGCCTCTATGATCTCTACCTTATACCCGTCAGTTTTTGATACACTTTCATTTAAGCTCACAAACTAGGTGTTCTTTCATATTGTGCAATTTATTTTGATCCATCTCTGAGAGATACCCACCATCATTCTTTCATAGGGACCGATATAGTAATCAAAACAAAGAAATGGTCATTTTTGAAAAGCGATGGCCCTGATGTAACAAATACAAAGAAAATATTGCATTTGTCCCTAATGCCAATCAAATGTATGTTATCTTGATCGAAAATTTTCTATACAAAATATCAGTGAGGATATGTTCAAAGAAAATCCATTATTGTAGAGTTCATATGAATAAATTGAATAGTTGAATAAACACATTGTTGCATAGTTGAACATCACAATAATGGTAAGCTGTTAGATACCTCACGAATGTTAAAGAAAATCGACAGTGCACAAAATTCATGCGCAAATTCAATGGGATCATGAGAGGTAGAAGCACATGAGAGATACCACTAAGGGTGGTTCCAGGAAGTGGTCTAGCCAAAACTGCTCAACTACAAATCAACAGTCTGTATTTCTCCTGATATCACTACTTGTACTTTCCAGAAACCACCATAAGTGATCCCGTAAGTAGTTTGTGGTTTTCAAGGAGCTATATGTGGTTTTCTCAGCATATACATGGTTAAAATTACTAGGGCTCATGCACAACTGTCCAAAACCCTCTAGCTCACCTCTATCTTATGCATGAAAACAAAGGCTCGGGCTTGCTATATATATATATATATATATATATATATATATATATATATATATATATATCTGCCTTGTAAAAGAAATCAAATGGGGACCGATCTTTATTCATTTAAAATGGAGATTTTTTTGTTTTTAATTTAATGTATATATATATATATATACTTTTATAATTTTTAAAATATTTTAGATAAACAATTTTTATAATTGTTTAATTGGCCACTCAAGAGCCAATTCTCAAAACTGATTCTGTTTTAACAATTAAATTAGTTAGACTAGGGAATGGAAATAAAATTTAGAAACTGGAATTTTGTAAGGGTTTTAGAGTCCAGTATCCATGAATGGCATTGTAATCATAAATTTTCTCTGAAATCAGAAAATATAGTGCAGTTTGATTCCAACTTTGGGTAATTACATAAATGTTTACTTTACTGTGTTTTCATTCTTTCCATTAATTTTTTTCCTCTGTCAGCATGAGTCTAATGAAGTTTTTAGCTTCTTGTATTTAGAATATTTACTAATGTTGCGTACTCAGTGAACAGTACCCACAAATCTTACTTAAAGAAGCCTTAAGGGGCACTTCACATTGCAGGAAATTCACCCACGATTCTTTTTCTTTCATTATTATTTCTACAGAAGTTATATTTAGATTCTTAATTGCATGGATATAAAACATGTATTCTTTATTTCCCCTCAAACCACCCCTTCAATCCAAAGGCCATGTAATCCTTGGGGTTTCTGGACATTCTATTTTGGAAGCTAGGGTTTCAGAATTAGAAACTTTGTTGCAAGCCATCATGGCTTGTCCCTTTGGCTACTAAATTTTCATCAACCATGAGATGTCCCAGGTGGTGGTTCCGTTTAAGCCAGGAATTGTCTCCTGGGAAACAACATATTGCACCGTGGATCCATTTGATAGTTGATATTAATTTTTGGGGTTCTGGCCTATTGTATCTATTTCTCGAAGGCAATTCTTAGCTGTGAAACTATGCCAAGAAACCAACTCGACCATTCTTTAGGTTTAATCTAGCCCTTGAACTAAAGGGGGCTCCCTCAAGTGTTACAAGGCCTTTTTTAATGATGTTCATTGTCACTGGAAAGCATCTTTTGAAGCATAATGACTAGGTTTTTTATTTTTTCTAAGTGGTTGCCAATGAATATCCAATCTTTGCTTAGAAATAAATCCTTCTCTTGTAGAAACTTGATCAAAGTGCCAACGTCTAGCTTTGACAGAATAACATACTTTAGAGAGTTTGGTAGATGAATAAAAGATAAATCAAATAATTACATATCCATGTTGAATACTTAATTAACTAAATATGGTATATGTGTGTAGAAGGATTCTACATCCAAACATATATACATTCAAAAGTTTACAAAAGACAACAATTTAATGATGTAGAGGAGCTAATTTAAACAGTCTATTCAATTAGCTAATCTCAGTGTAGCTGATAAATTTGCAGCAGGTTGTCAAGGAGGTTGATAATCAAACCTAGCCTTTCCCTAACTCCTATTTTACCTTAAACATATGCAGAAACAAATTATGGAATAACAGGAAAGACATATATGAAAAACAATTTTTGTCATGAAACTAAAACCATAATACTTTAATTAAATTCTTGTAATAAAAGTCTTTAGAAAAATGGCAGGGTTTTGGCATCAAAAGAAAACCCTTTTGTAATGAAAATGAAATAATATATAGGAAAACATCTTCCTCAAACTGTCACTAGTCTATGGGAAACAAAGCCTATCAAATAAACTAAAAATACAATATGTTGTAGAAAATTTGGAAATGATAGAAAGTCTTCTTCCTTTAACTCTGGGAGTGAATCTTTAGTTTCTAATTCTTCTACTAAGAAATCTGAATTTGTTTAAGATTCAACTGGGTAAATTAGGAAATGATTTCTTGACTGCTGATTTTGTTCACTCAAATCAGGAAATTGGCTCACTATTTGCTGATTGATTGCCTTTATTCTTGAAATTGGTTTCCCATTTTTTCTCACAAATTAGCCTTAATCTTTTGCATGTTGATCTTTTACCTTAGAATCTGGAGGTTATTGAAGGTTCTCCTTAAAATTCAGTTAATATGCTCATAATCTAGTTGAATGCTCCCTTTTTATAGAATTGATTAATCCCATGTCCTTTGATAATTCAATTATCTTAATTATCCTTTAGGCGCTTAATCATTGTCGATAAATTTGAAAATGATTTGGAAATCATCAATTTTTTGTCACTCTTTAATTTACAAAAATATAAATCTTAAATTTTTGGGAGTAAGATATTTTGTTAAAAATATTTCCCAAAAATTTATAAAATCATATTTTCATATTTCCATGAATTCCATAAATGAAAACTCAAAATATTTTCTCAAATGATTTTATCCTGTAAAACCATTCATTGATTGAAATCCATGTCTTGCTTTCACCTGTAAAATTTTTCATTTGCTCATGAATTTCATAAATCAAGTCCCAAAATATTTCTTTGTAAACCCATCCATGGTTTTGAAAACCATGGAGTGTAATACTTCTCCATTGTAGCATTTATTTGTTTATGAATTTCATAAAAGAAATTAAAACAATTTACCCAAACCATTCACTATTTTCATATTTAATTTTGCCCACTTTTGGTTTACTTATGAATAAATGAAATTTCATAAATAATTCTCCTTTTTTGGTGAAAACCATCTACTATTTTTCTTCCCTGTGGTTTTGAAAACTACGTCTCCTTTTCAACTCCGTTTTTTACTTTTGTAAAAAATTTGGATAAGAAATTATCCAAATTTTCTCTTTCACGAGCATTTTCCTCTTTATAATTCTTTTCCTACTTATATCCATAGTATAAAACATTATTTCTGAGCTTTGCAAAATTTCATTTTTACCTCTGCAAAATTAATCCACAAGGAGGAAATCTCTTTATAACATTGGAATGATTTATCTTTTAAATGTATATTTGGATTATTGACCTACCCTCCTCTTCATTCAATCTTTCACTTGTAAGCTCATTTAAGAAAAATACGATTGTAAAATTCTTCTTCCATACGAACTTTATAATATATAAATTTTCTTGCATATCTTGCCATCGGGGTGGGGGGGCGTGTATTAGATGCTAAATGGTTTAGGTGGGGGGGTGTGGGTGGGGAGGGTGGTCGCAATATATGAAATGGTAACACGTTAGATGGTACATAGTTTAGGTAGGGGGTACAAAATATATTGGGGGGGTGGGGGGGGGGGGTGGTGGTCCACAATATATGAAATGGTAACACGTTAGATGGTAAATGGTTTATGTATGGGGGTACACAATATATTTTGGGGGGGGGTGTATTAGATGATAAATGGTTTAGGTAGGGGGGGTTTGCAATATATGAAATGATCACACGTTAGATGGTAAATGTTTTAGGTGGGGGGGGCCACAATATATGAAATGATAACACGTATAAAAGGTAGTAAAAGTGAAACAACTTTGCGGAGGGGGTAAGTTAAAAGGTATTAGATGGTGACTGGTTTAGGTAGGGGTGTTCCAAAATATATGAAATGATAACAAGTATAAAAGGTAGTAAAAGTGAAACAACGTTGCAGAGGGGGTAGGTTAAAAGTCGAATAGGGAGCCCAACCATTGATTTAACATTTCACACATATCGAGGCAATTTATATAATAGTTTTTAATGTTTAAAATGAATGGTCGGGACATAAGTTTGATTTGATTCATTGATTTTGACTTTTGAGTTGTTGTTGTTGGCTAACATATATAACATGGATTTGGAAATTGGATTTGGCCCGATAATTTTTTCAAATAAAATAAATACATAAATATTTTAAATATATATAATATATAATTTTATAAAATTAAATTTATTTAATTTCAAAACTAAAAATGGCAGAGAAAAATAAATAGGAACTATTTTCCTCATCAAATTTGTATATGCCAGATGATTTGGCTAGGGAATAAACTGACAATTTTTGAAATTTTTTTGTAACTTTTAAGCATGCCAAAATAGTTACAGCATGGCCTATAATTTGGGGCCCTTAATTATTATTGATTTTTAAATGGCCATAACTTCTCATCCAGGAGGATTTTTTCAAAGTGGAATATATTATTGGAAAGGAATTGACGAGGTCTATGCAACAAAACTATTTGTAGCATCATTTGGGCATACTATCTTTGTGAAAAATGAAATAAAATTTAGTCTTCCTTAAATACACAAGATGGAGATATGTAATATGTTCAGTTATCATACTGCTTGATTTGATCCATAAGCAACATTGTTGTTGTCTTAGATATCCCCTTTAACATCAGACATCTTTTTGTCACCATTGACAACACTATGTGCAACAATATCCCCCTTTGTCATTGATGGAAGCACCCCTAAAATTTATGGTCATTGATGTCAAGCCTTGTCATTCATCAAGATCTTCCTGAAATAGTGCGAAAGTATGCCCCCTATCTGACTGTGAAGATGCTCTGTCAAACTTCTATATCAATTTCTATATCCTCTCCCCCTTTGACATCAATGAAAAAGGGACATAATTTTTCATAATCATGTTTGAACCTAATCCTATAGAGTCTCCCTATAGCTACCATATCTATCAATGTCTACTAAATAATTGTCATCACGAGCTGTTCTTATTCCTGTATGATCTTGTGGACTTGATAAAAATATTCCCCCTAAGACAATAGTGTACATATTCCTTCTAATGCTCATGCTGTTAAACAAAATATCTACTTTATTTTGAACCTTGTTCAAGGTCTCCCCTCGAGAAGATGTTGTCAATTTCTCTCTCTAATTGCTCCAACATTTTCTTGTAGACCTAAAACCGTATTCCCTTGAGACTATGTTTCTTTCCTGTGGACCTAACAAAGTCTCCCCCTGAGACCATGTTTCTTGAAAATGTCTCCCTCGAAGGTCATGCTTCTTGACAAAATCTCCCCTTGAGGCCATGCTTCTTTTCTACTACTACTCATCAACTGTGCCTAAAATTTCCTATGGACCTTGTTAGTCCCTTACAATTTCCTAGGCTGAGGAGGAGATTGAGAAGGTTAACCTCAAACCACTTCTGCTTAATAGCTAGCCATAATGAGAAAGAGAGCGATCTCTCAAAGTTTTTTATCAGTGAAATGACTTTAAAGAAATAAGTTTTAGGCTAGATATGTATGATTGTTTGTGTGTTGGTGAATTTTAGATTTTAGGGTTTGTTGGACTAGGGTTTGGAGCCAGTGATTAGGTCTAGGCTTTAGGAGTGCAGAAGAAAATATAGAAAGGAGCTAGGTAACAGAAGGCCATGGTGTACTTGGAATATTTTCAATGTAGTATAGAATAGAAATTTTAGAAGAGACTAATGAGCATAAGAAAATATGAGTTCATTAGCTTTTAGAAGACATAAACACAACTATGAAAACCATATAAACAGAGCTTGAAATCAAGAATCCTGTCTATTTAACTACAAGGTATCCATAGAAAGAAGACAAAACATGTGGATAAAGATGATTTAACCATTAGAAAATATATAGAAAGAAGAACAAACACCATGAACTCACTGGACTAGAGTTCCTTAAAAATAGCTGCAACTGTCTCTGTATTAGCTGAGAAGATCATTACATGCAAGCCTCCTCCACAAAAGTCCAACCCTTCTCTCTGAAAGAGAAATGATACATATAGACTCACATAGACCACTTGAACACCTTCAAGAGTCAAATTTTTGGGTGGTGGAACTAACTCCAAGATTCCCTCAACAAACAGGTGAGAGTGAGAAGGTGAAACTCAAACACTTCTTGGAGAGTTTGTTTAGGAGTTTGCTTTCTTAATGAGACCTATTAAAAATAAAAAACAACCAATCATGTACATTTATTCATTCCTACATCACATAGCCTAGAAAAAAGTGCCACTACATTAAGAGTTTTGACTTTGACCAAGTCAAACTGAAAGCTAGAAAATTTACACAGTGAAATTTACAATTAAAAACACAGGAAATTGTAAAACCACAATGCTGACATTGAGCCCACTTTAAGGTGTCTTCCTGAAGTCCAAATGAAGATCTGAGAGAATTATCAACTAGATTTTCAAGTCTAGTTTCCATGAAATCTTGAATTTTTGAAAATGACCCATGGGAAGGCCTTCAAAAATCCATTCTCCCAAGGTCGGTCTAGGAGCGCAACGCTTGGCAAAAAAGGGTCCAAAATGCTGATTTTTGGCCACTTTTTTCCATTTTTATCAAAATCTAAGCCTCCTATGGAAAATATGAAGAAATGGGTTTTTAGAGGATGCGAAGGTATTTCCAAAAATCCAAAGTTTTCTTGAAATGGGTTCCTGAGAAAAAATCACAGTGCCTTGGAACTGTTGATTTTCTAAATTAGGTCTCAAATTTGCAAAAAACCAAAATTGATTAGAATTTCCTCAAAATTGGCCAAGAGCTATAAAATGATGCATTTTAAGCCATCATAGATTCTTCAGCAAGCATCTCCAAATTTCCTTCATCTTTTTGGTCCTTTTGGGCTTCTTTGAGCTTGTTCTCCAACTGCTTGACCTTGACATTACAAATCATGTCCTGAGCCTGGTAATGGTGTGCCAAGTGCCTTAGTAGCTGATTGTATCTATTTTATTTCTCTAGAAGCTTCTCCAATTGGCCATTGACCTTGTTTATCCAGTACTCTTTGTCTTGATTGACCTCTAAAGCAATTTTGTCCTCTAGGTCTAGCTTCTCATTCAGTAAGGTGTTTTTATTCTTCTTGTACTGCCTTCTTAAGCCCTTTAGTTCTTGGCCTTTTTCTCTTACCTTTTCCTTATGTTCCTTCAGGCTCATTTGTCTCCATGACTTCTTTTCCCTTGCCATCTTGTTGTAATAGTTTGGTTTTCCCTTTCTCCATGATCAATTGTTTTGTCTTCAAATGACTATTTTCCTATTCTAGGAATGAGATGATGAAACTTGTTCTTGTCATGTTGACTGTGAGTTCCTTGATCTGATAATATTTGTCTCTGATCATCTGCTGCATGCTTGAAGTCTCATTCTCTGCCTCCAAGTCAACCAACTCAAAATCATGCTCAACCATGTCCTTATCCTGCACTGATGGTCCCTGTTTTGCTGATGTAGAAGGCTTGGCCCCTTTCTCACCTTGAGAAGAAAACACAAGCCTCTTTCATCTCTTGTACATCCTGGTCACCTCAGGTTTAGGTGCTTTAGGAGTTTCAATTGATTTTCTAGAAGACCCAACTTCCATTTGTTGTGTTGGCATACTAGAAGGTTGAGCTACCACATTGGTTTCATGCCCTTTTAGAGCTGTTTCAAAAAAAGACTCCCATGTCATATTCTTCTCTGCAAGTTGATGAAGGACTATAGTCTTGATCAGACTATGATGAAATAGACTAGGATAGTGCTCTTTGTTCTTCATCTATATCCTCTCTGACATCTTGGCAATGCTCCTACATAGGTAGTTGCACATATTGAGTGGTTTTTGAGTTGTAAAGTGCATTAGGAGCCGAATGTGATAGGCATATATTATAGAGAATCTTCCTTCACATGTAAATAATTTCATGACAACCTTCATCAAGGGGGCATACTTCTCCAATAAGTACTTGAAAGGAATAATATGAGCATGTTTTTCCCTGTATGGTGTTTTCAAGAAGGGTCTATAATTTTCAAGATCCAAGTTCATCCCCTTGAACCAATATTCACCATTATCTGGTAGCCCTGTAGCAAGTGAAATGGAGGTCACTGAAAAAGTGAATTCAACACCAGAAATAATAGCACTTTCGCCGTTCAACTGAGTTGCAACCCAATCTGTCATCTACTCATTGAAACCCACTTCACTCACCCTTTTGCATAATCTAAGCAATTTCAATCTTCAAAGCATTGTTTGATAGAAGGAGATGAATTGATTTCATTGTAGTTAGATGGCTCATATATGAGAATTTTTCCTCCCTTGTGATGTCTCTTCCTCTCTGGTGATGAGTCTCCTTCCATGGTGACAGAAACCCTAACAACAGAAAAATGAGAAAAATCAATGAGGGATCAGTGAAAAATGAAATGATGGGTAGGTGGAGTTGAAAAAATGGAAAGGGGAGTTTGAAAGATGTGGATACAGACTATGAACAACTAATAAATATGAAAGGAAGTGAAATGAGGGAGCAATGTATTTGTGAAAGGGAAAAACAAAGTTTTTAGGAAAAGTGCCCAAAACCCATAGGAATGAGCTAGGGTTTCACTTTTAGTGAGGTAATTTTATGTTTTGAGGTTGGTTCAGTGTTTCATATAGCATATTAAACATGTGTAGAGGTGTAGGATAAGATTTTACATGTTTAAAATCAAGAAAACCAAATGACCATCATCAACCCTATCATCATTTCATGAGAAATTCACTAGAAACCCTAATTGAAGAAATCTTTGGCTTGAATTCATCTTGCAAAACAAAAAGGTGAGTAAGATGGTGTAATTACTTGTGGATGAGCTTAGGATTGCAAGAAAATATGTGAGCAAGCTTAAAAGATCAATTTGGGTGAGTTTCGGGCAAATTTGAGGTACATCTTTGGCCCAAGTGTAGCGCAATCTTCTTGACCACAACGCCCAAGCGTAGTGCAGTGTTCATGAGTGTAGCATTGGGCCTCCAAGGGTAGCGTAGTGTTCCTAAGCACAACGCCGGTAAAGTTTTGCCAATTTTTCCTATGAAATCGAGTTTTTCTCACTTTTGGGAGGGAGAGCTCGATGCACAATGATGAATGAGAGGTAAATAAGACAAGTTTGGGGCTTTTTAGTTTATATAGGAAAATTAATTTCCCTTTTGAAAAGAAATGGGACCCACAAACCTTTGAAAAATTGATTTTTCACTTTTGAAAATAGAGTCACCTTAGAAGGTTGAAACCTGGGCTGTATTTTCACTTTTTGAGCACTGGAACTTCTTCTTTTGGAGACTTTCAAATTGAAATCATGATGAACTTGTGAAAATTCAACAAGTTAATGTCAAAGAGTTGTTTTTCATGCTCTATTCACTGTTGGATTTACATATGATAATGATGGACCTTGGAAACCCTAATGACCTAATGAAAGACCTGAAATTGAATGGAATGATGATGATTATTGATATAAAGAGAACTTGATTTTATTATGACACCTTCATGTGAATGAGATAGGTAACCATCATAAGTGAATTTTCAAAAGACTGAAATCATTACTAGACCAACTAAACAATGAGCAAATTTTACTGTGTAAACCTAGTGACATGATAAAATTTGATTTTGAGACTCTTGAAAAGCTTAGTAAAAGCACAATTGATCTCCGTGATAGGAAAACAATACTGACACTAACATACCTAACAGATTCTCTCCTTGAAATCACTTTGTTTGACAAAGTATCCTCCTAAGGCCATGCTTCTTGTCTGCTACTAATCATCAATTGTGCTTGAAATTTCCTACGGAACTGACATAATCTCTCCCTGAAATCATGTTGCCTTCCTATGGACCTATCAAACACCCTCTGAGATTAGGGTTTTCATGAATTGATCAACTACTCCTTTGTTTTTTCTTTGGTGGTGAAGCTGCATGAATTATCTACTTGTACATGTATGCTATTATCTTCCATTAATTGTCATCTAGAATCTCCTCCTATCATTGTCCATGTGTTGCCCTCATATTAAAGTGCTCATTCTCCCTGCATAGAATTGCCTCTTCAAGTTTTGATTCAATAAATACTCTTTATAACATTGGAATGATTTATTTTTTAAATGTATATTTGGAATGAGTATATATTTGGATTATTGACCAAGTCTCCTCTTCATTCAATATTTCACCTGTAAGCTCATTTCAAAAAAATACGACTGTAAAAATCTTCCCTCTGTTATCTCTTTCCATACAAAATACATAATATATAATTTTGCTTGCCTATCTTGGCCTCGGGGGGGGTGTCTGCAATATATGAAACAATAACACGCTAGATAGTAAATGGTTTAGGTGGGGGCATCCGCAGTATATGAAATGATAACACATATAGCAGGTAGTAAAAGTGAAACAACTTTGCAGAGGGGGGTAGGTTAAAAGGTATTAGATGGTAAATTGTTTAGGTATGGGGGTCAGCAATATATGAAATGATAACAAGTATAAAAGGTAGTAAAAGTGAAACAACTTTGCAAAGGGGGGTAGGTT